>OU015752.1:48744888-48763068 GCA_907169655.1 Acomys percivali | reverse complement strand
CTCTCTCTCTCTCTCTCTCTCTCTCTCTCTCTCTCTCTCTCTCTCTCGCATGCATGTGGTGTGTGTGTGTGTGTGTGTGTGTGTGTGTGTGTGTGTGTGTAAGCCAGAAGTCAACCTCCTCAGGAGGCAGCTAACTTTCTGGAACTGGGTCTTTTATTAGCCTGTAGCTGGCTGACCTGTAAGCCCCAGACATCCTCTTAGCTCCACCTCCCTAGAGCTGGAATTAAAAGCAGTTGACACCATGCCTGGATTAAAAACAAAACAAAACAAAAAGAACCCACTTAAAAAAAAATATGTTCTGGGATCAAACTCAGATCTCCATGATTACACGGCACACGGATTCCCGGCTAAGCTGTTTCTCTAGCCCTAAACTTTGTTCTCCCAGCTCCAGCTTACAGGTGTGTGCCTGCATGTCTGTGTGTTTACTGCTTGTGTGCTTGGTGCCCACAGAGGCCGGAAGAGGCTCTCAGATCCCTGGACCTAGAACTCAAGATGTTTTTGAGCTGCTAGGAGGATGCTGGGAACTGAACCCCACTCCTCTGCAGGAGCAGCCAGTGCTCTTAACCTCCCAGCCATCTCTCCACCTCGCCAAACAAGGATTTCTTTTTCTATTTCAGTCTCTGGTTGCTTAGACATCTACTTTTTGTGTGATTATCTTGTATCATACAACTTGGTTTAACTCTATTAATAGTTTTGATGCTATTTTTCTGTAGTCTCAGTAGGAAGTTTTGCAGAGATAACCATGCTATCTGTATAGATAAAGCCTTCAGTTTCCTCCTTTGCAACACACGTTTCTATTTCTTTTCTTGGCTCATCATACCTTCTAGTGACTTCTACTGCAGGGCAGAGACAGCAGAGGACACTCCTTCTATTCCTGAGCCTTCCGGGCAGTACCCTAACCTTTTGTCCTTCAGTGTAATACTGGTTGGCTGTTTCTCACAGACACCCCTCTATCAAGTTGAGAAAGTTCCTATTCTGAGTTTTCAGTGAATCTTTGCTTCTAAATTAGGGATGTGGCTGGAGAAATGACTCAGCCATTAAAGGTGAGGCTCACAGTCAAAAGTATAAGCTAAGGATGGAGGATGGAATGCATCAAATGCTTCCTCCTTGTCTATTCAGGTGACCTGCTGGTTTTCCTTTTCTCTTCTTTAATAGTTGAATGACCCGCCTTGCTGGGATGACCCCACTTGGTTCAGGTGAATTATCCCATTGAATTGTTGCTTTGTTGATAAGAATCCTTATTGTGAAGGGTGTGCCCTGCTGGTTTCATTTATTTTGCTTATCTGGTTGGGGGACTGACAAATTCTCATCGGATCAGTGTTTACTCCTTCAGTTTTATGAAGAGTGAGTCTTATTTAGCTAAGTGGCTGACGCAGATTGCCAGTGACGCCATGGAGAATTAATTTTCCCCCATGGAGATGGTTTCACAGGTACATTTGGTTTCTGTGACAGGCACAGGGCTCCCTTCTCTCTGGGGTGTCGCTGTGGAGTTTGCCCTTACCTGTCAGTGTCTTTTTCCCAGGCCATGCTCTCCCCTATTGCCCAGTGCCCAGCTCCTCACAAACTGTCTTCCTTTTGGTTGTCCATTGTTAATTACTTTGAGGCAGCTCTAGACCCTGATATTCTGTCTTGCCCAGAAGTAAAAATTCTCAATCACATTTTAATAAAGAACATCTTCCAGCCAGGCTTCTCAACTTACTATAGAAATTAATTTGCTGTTTTACTAACCAGAAGATTACATTTTTAAATAATTTAATTTTTATGTGTATGAATATTTTGTCTGCATGCTTATCTCTGTATCACACACATGTCTGATGCCCAGGGAAGCCAGAAGAGAGCATTGGATCTTTTGGAACTGGATCATGTACAGTTATGAATCATGTGCTCTTAACTGCTGAGCCATCTCTGCAGCTCCCTAACCAGTAGGTTTTTAAAGGTGCAGAACAGAGCCTCAGGGCTTACCTTTGGAGGGTGGGAATCTCCCATTTTCACCGCATCTGCTTGTGCACATGAGGACGGTTAGGCTGTAAGATGACGCTTACCATTGTGAATGAGTGTGCTCTGCTCACGCAAAGTCCTTGTGAAGAATGTCCCAGCTGCTACAGGTGCTGCTCTGCTCTCCTTTTTCAGGATGCTCTCAGTGTCAGAATTCTGGCCCCGAAAGCAAATGTTTTCCACTCACTCTGCTCCTCTGGAGCCTCCTTTGCAGCCTGTCACTTAATAATGAGATTTTTCGGTCAAACATCCACATAGAAGTGTCTTTATGGAGTGTGGTACTGGTTTTCCAACAGGAAACAATATTTCTCTTCCAAGCGAACCCGCTTGCTACAGCCTTTTGATTGTGGCTCACCATGTGCACAATCTCAGCCCTGGTCTATCTAGGTCCCAAATCCTGGGCAGCATATGCTCAACAGCACAAAGGATTAGAGAGACGTGGGGTGTTCTGGCTCTGGTGGAAGCTATCTGCCTCCTCGCACTGTTACCTGCTTAGACTTGTGAAAACCACTTTCCCTTTTCACAGCCAAATTTTCTTCTGTGAAGACACGCCCTCACTAGGGTGAGGTGCGACAGTTAAAGGAGATGGAAATATGAACCCCTTGGTGTATAAAAATGAGAGACCCCACTCCCCAGCCCTGCTGTAGCCAGGGCTCTTTGCCACCGCACAGTTGTGTCCTAACTCCAGACTAGAAGAGGACCAGCAACTCTCTGTTGGGAGATGGTCTATGATAACCAGATACTAATCTGCCCGGGAAAATGCCCATATTCTGGTCTAACACAAAAATAGTGGGTCTCCTTCTAATGCTTATATTCTTTTTTTTTTTTTTTTGGTTTTTTGAGACAGAGTTTCTCTGTGTAGCCTTGGCTGTCCTGGACTCCCTTTGTAGGCCAGGCTGGCTTCGAACTCACAGCGATCCGCCTGCCTCTGCCTCCCGAGTGCTGGGATTAAAGGCGTGCGCCACCACCGGCTGGCTAATGCTTATATTCAATCCTTACCCAAATTGATGGTGCCAGTCAGCCAACAGGGCTTCTTGGTTGGGCTAAGTGTAGGTCACGAGGGTAGTCCATGATTGGATCAATGTCCTATAGGAAAGGACAGGAGACCAGAATCACCCTTGTTCCTGAGCACATGAGGACATACCACAAAGTATCCGCTCTGAGCCACGTAGCCCAACCCAGACCTGCTGTTCCAGGAGCCTGCAGACCTGATCTCCTGACTCCTTGATCTCAGACTTCCAGCCCCAAGCGCTGTGAGAAGTGACGGTCTAGCCACATGGTCTGTGATCATTTTCATCAGTGGTCCAAGCATACTAAGAAAATGAAAACCTTAGGAGCTTCGTGTCTCAGGAAGGGTGGGCCCAGCTGGTTGGTTGGGGGATGGGCTATGAGTTCGGCTGGCTCCAAGGACTAGCAGGTCTGCAGAGGTGGGGTGGGGGGTAGTCGGGGGGGGGGGCCTGGGACAAGATGAAGCAGATATGTGAGGAACACATTTATGAAGAACAAATGCCAAGTTCTCCTGACCTACAGAGCTTGCAAGAGTGCAGTCAAAGGAAGCGGAAGCAATAATGGCATCTACTTACATTGGTCATTTCATCAGAATATTGTACATGGAGGTCAAAGGCGACTTGGGGACAGGATTCATGAAAGTGATTATGCCTTAGGCGGCCTCAGCAGAGGAACATAATTTAAACACAGTCTGGCTGGGGCCAAGTCAGAGCAGCAGGCAGGAGCTGGGCTGTTAGGCAGGAGCTCAGTCCAGGTGAGATGCATCTGATAGCTCAGGATGTGTGGCCCACACTGTTGAGGTTCCTCAAAATCAGGTGTGCCTATCCAGAGCTGCCTGAGAGGCTTACCCAAGGCTGCGCCTCTGACAGAGACAATGGTTACAGCTTTCTGAGCACTAGGATTCGTCTAGATTAATGCTGCTGCTCTCTAGGCAGGGACCTGGTCCAGGAAAAGTAGCTCCTGAGGATATGGGAGCTTTGTGTATGGCCCCAAGGGCAAGAGGCAGAAGCAAGTTGTCCTAGCTAGCCCTTTGGGGAGTAAAGTTCTGACTCCATGATTTTTTTTTTCAGGTTCAGCTTTTTATTGAGCAGGTTAACAAGAGGTTTAGTCAAAAAGACCAAAACCCATGTCATCATCAGACTCCTCAGATTCTTCCTTCTTTGCTTCCACTTTCTTCTCCTCAGCTGGGGCAGCGGCCGTGGCTGACGCAGGACCTCCAGCTGGTGCAGCTCCGGCTGCTGGAGCTGGCCCACCAGCCCCCACATTGCAGATGAGGCTCCCAATGTTAACATTGGCCAGAGCCTTTGCGAACAGGCCAGGCCAGAAAGGTTCAACGTTGACACTGACCGTCACCTCATCGTCGTGAAGAATGAGGGCGGAGTAGATGCAGGCGAGCTCAGAGACGGAGGTCATGTTGTGAACTGCCGGCGCAGTGCTAGTCTCCAGATGAAGTGAGGGCCTCACCCCAGCGCGGCCTTAGCTTCCTCGGAAGAACCAAGCACCTTGGCGGCAGCTGAGGAAACTGACTCCATGATTTTATGTCACAGGCCTAATAAGACCTCTTGTGCCCACATTACCATGGAAAGGAAACTGGCCTTTTATAGCATTTTCAATGGTTACATCTGAGTTTTTTGCTTGTTTATTTTTTAATTGTGACCATGTATTTCATTCTAACAAGCATGATTTAAAAAGACCCGGGTGGTTCTGTGAATAAGAGACTTTTACAGAAAGGAGGGCATGTTAGTCACAATAGAGGCTGAGGGCCTAAGCCCCCACTATCCCACAGAGACTCTGAGATACCCACTGCTCTCTGGGGCTCAGGAGGCTGGTGTGACTGTGGTCTTGGGCTGAAGAGGCCTGGACAGTGACTTCATGGCTCTCCTGCTGCAGTGGCCTCCAAGGTCTTTGAAGACTCACCCATGGCAAGACCATGGTGTCCCGTGTAGCTCCCATGGTGAGATTTGGAGGCTATTTTGGAGTAGGAATTCTGAGCTCCTACGTGGTGACCAAGGCCACTTGTGGGTCTCTAGGACAGGACCTCAGGTGATGTTGACCTTGCGTAGCCCGATGGCCTATAAGCCAGCCTTTTATCTACAGTTTTATAACAGGAACACATGACAGAGTTACAAAGGATACACGCATGCCCTGGCCCAGAGATCTCCCTCTGACCATGAAGGAAGGTTGTCAGCTGTGCTCAGCTCTTCCCCTGTGATCTGGAAGAAAGGGGTGTCCACAGGCTATAAAGTCAGGCCTTGGTCATTTCTATGTGCATGTGTTTGTCACACCATCTGTCCTCTGGGGAAGGACTCAGGGCAGCCAGCACAGGCATCATATGGAGTTGGGCTGAATCTGAAGTACCCTTCATGGCTGGCTGGAGGCCACCCTGGCTTGAATGGAGCCTGCAGTGACTAAGCCACATGGCCCAATAAGGCCAGTATCCACAGCGATCAAGGCCTGGGTTGTGAATGCCGAGGAAAATGCATGCAGGACAATCTAAAGGAAAGCTGGCGGACAGTAGTGGATGCCTCCTGCCAGAGGCTGTGGTTTGCTGACATCTCACGTTAAACAAACTGATGAGCTTTGCAGTCATTGACTTAGAAAAAGGAACCTGGCTCTCCACAGAGCCGGAAGAGTTCTACAGAGATGATTGGAGAATACCCAGGGCATTTACAGCAACTGTGCACATCTTCGGAACTGACACAGCTACTTTGGTGTAACAGAGTGTTCTTTTTTTTCCCCCCCTCTAACCTTCTATTCTAGAATGGGCAGTCAACTCTAGGCTGCTCAAGGACAGCCCAGCTCTGCTAGTGTGACTTATAACCCTGAGGACACAGGCTCTGGGCATGCTAACAGTCTGGAGCAGCCAAGTAATCCATTTATTGGGGAATATTAAAACAGTAGAGAAGTGTATTCTGTTTGGTCTATAGCCCCAAAGCCTAAAGTCAAGAAAGCCCACATCTCCCCGGAGGTCCCTTCTGTCTCGAGCTTCATCCATCCACTTGCCTCTGTGTTCCTAGATGCTCATGTATGGTCTCTGCCTCTTTTTCTATGAGTTCGCTTTAGATGCATTGCACCTGTCTCTCCTCCTCCTAAAGAAATGCATGATGGTACACACCTGTAATCCCAGCACTCAGGGAGACAGAGGCAGGCCTGGTCTACAAAGTGAGTTCATGACAGCCAAGGCTAAAGGCTACACAGAGAAACCCTGTCTTGAAAAACCAAAAAAAAGAAAAAAAGGAAAAGAAAAGAAAGAAACAGTCCTTTTAGGTAGTGCCCATTTTACCCCAGTGTGAGTTCGCCTTAACTAAGTACCTCAGCAAGCATCCTGCCGTGAGGTCTCGGGCTGAAGGCTGAGGAGGGTTAAGGGTTAGGGGTGGACTGGTGGAGGTAGGAGAGACTCTTTGTCTTGGCCTTCACTTTGCTGGCTTCAAAGATGGGGTCCATAACTGTGTTTCCCCTGGAGGTGGCTGAGGTGTATCTAGATGGTCCTCTGGGTGCTACTGCCCTGGAATTTCCGTACCTTCCTCTGCCTTTCCTTCTCAGGGACAGAAGTACAGGTTTGCGGTCCTCAGTCTTGGCTGTTATGCACACAAGAAGAACAGGCACGGAAGAGTTACTGACTCACTAGACAATGAAGGGGACAGAACAGACGGACTAGTTCCAGAGGTGATTTAAGGCACGGAGGGCTGTTCTGCCGATCTAGATCACTGGGTCAGGCACAGAAGGGATCCGTATCCTTCGATGACATTGGATGGACGGAGACAGGGCCTGTGAGCTCGCTTACTCTTGAGAGCAAGTGCTCAGTGGTTCTTCACTGGAAAAGAGCTGCAGGTTAATGTGTAACTTGGAGTTAGTGTGTATTCACAGCAAGTAGCAAGGTGAACCAGGGCACCTGCCACATGGCAAACATCCTGGTGGGGCTGGGCCCAGGGCTGGGCCTGCTTTCCCAGGCGGGGATCTTTTCCAGACAGACCTGAGAGGCCATTGTCCCTGTCACACAGTATTTTGGGGGAACTCTTCACAATGTTGGGTTTTCTCTGCTCCCTTTGCAAAAGAACTGTTAACACCCAACACGAAGACACTACCTTATGATGAATCCCTTAACCACAAATTCTGTGTTTACCTTTTATTTTATTTCATGTGTGTGGGTGTTTCTTTCCCCACATCTGTCTGTGAACCATGTGTGTGCCTGGGGCCCATGGAGGCCAGAAGAGGGCATCAGATCCTCAGGAATTGGTCATAAGCCACCATATGGGGGCCGAGAATCAGAAAAGGGGCCTCTGGAAGAGCCATTCAGCACTGAACTATCTCTCTAAACCAAACCTCAAATCCCTGACCGACAAATTTCAAAATGTGCTGATATGCTTGGCAAATTCAATTCAGCTGCACAGGGAAACACCCCAGGAGACCACGCACATCTCCAAATGGTCCCTATGTTACATTTATGGGGAATCAAGGATTTCTGTTAAAATTGCCATTGGAAACTAAGGGCAGGCATGGAAAGGGCTGTGTCCAAAATCTAGCACGACAAGGTAATTTAGTCACATTCCTAGGTCACCAGCCAAACCCTGTCCTTACATCTGCAAAGCACACATGGAACTCTCATGTCCAGGCGAGGGTGAAAGAAAGGCATGATTGCATCTCTCCTAAGCCTGGTTTCTCCTCCACCCTGCATAGCTGGAGCATGCTGTCGAGGTCTAGTTGCCTTTGCAGAATTTGTTCTGGGCTTTTGTCTAAGAGAAAGGTGGCCTCGTGCTACAGTATCCGTGTGTCCTTTAGAGACAGAACGTCCTTTGTCACCTCTCAACCCCTACAATTTATAAAGTGAAGGGCACAGCTATGATGTCATAGGGTCCACTAGATGCAGATCTGGCCAAAAATGGAGCCCTGCCAATCAACCCTTTTGTTCTTTGAGCAGCCAGCCTTTGTCACCAGGGAGAGTGACAGGCAACTTGGAAATAGCAGTGTTTGGGTCCAGACCTGACACCTGTTCCTTCTTCAGGCAGCAGGGAGATACAGCCAGTTCCCAACTTCTCACAAAGTGGAAGGGACCAGAGCCATGGCTTTGGAGGCTGAGCCACGAGCTTGCCCAACTCCTCAGAGATGTTCATGGCCTCCAGTGCTACTGAGAAATGTCCCTCAAAAATGGGAGAGCAACAAGACATGAGGGACTGGGTCAGGGTGACCATGAGGGACTTGAAAAGATGCTAAGAAATGAATCCCATATTTCCATTTTCATTGCATTTGGTTTTTCTTTGTTACCAAAGAAGGTTTAGACATAACCTTGGTCAGTACAGCAGTAGGGCTAGGACGTAAGTCATAGCAGCTTTGCTCTCAGGCAAACACTGGAGATGCTGCAGGCTGGATCATAGCGACCTTGACCCCCCCCCCCCCCCCGCCCGGACTCTCACTCATGCATTGCCTCTGACAGCCAGTACCCCTGTCCCTGCCTCACTTCCTGGCTGGCTCAGAAGGGCACCTCAGCCTGCCCTTGGCCACCTGCCAGCCCTACCACGTGCTGTCCTGACTCAGCAAGGCTGGCATTAGGCCACGCTGGGCAGAGCATGTGTATGTGAGGTCAGATTTGTCTGCCAGGGCTGCAAAGCTCAAGAGCTGAGTCCTGACTGAGGTCTCAGGTTTGGCTTCTTGCTTCTGCCTCTGAGACTCTGGATAAACTAATGGAGGGGCTGTAATCCAAGGGCCTTTGACACCTCGATGCTGTGGGATGTGGCAGAGGGAAGCGAGGTGGTATTCACGGGGGAGGGAGACAATACTAAAGACTTACATTTGTTTGGCACTGTGGGCTTGGCCTTTATCTCCCAGGAGGGACTGGTCCCTGAGTTCAGATGTGTTTGTGTTGAAAGCCGTGGGAGCCACTGTGCTGCTCTCGAACCCTGCAAGGCAAGAAGGCTGCGGGATGCTTTCTCTTACTCTCCCTGGCCCCCGCAAAAGGTACCTGGACATGCAGAACTGGAATGTAGATGCAAGAGGTCCTTGCCTATCTTCTGCCATGTTCAATGTGGAGTCTAAGAAGGTGGTTTCTCTGTAAACGTGGCAGTGGAGCAGTGGTCTCTGTGTGCATGTGTGTGCACATGCATGTGCCTGTGTGTGTATGCGTGCATGTGCTTGTGCCTGTGTGTGAGTGTGCACATGAGTGTGCACATGTGTGCATGTGCATGCATGTGTGCACGTGTGCACGTGTGCGTGTATAGCTGTGTCTCCCAGATGTCTGGTCAGCTCCCCACCCCCACCTCAGGTCAGCTATGTCCTATTTTGTGATTGAGCATGGGATACTTGGTGTGGATCTAAGGAGAGACAGATTAGCAGGGGGCAGGCAGTAGCCCAAGATCTCTAAGACAGCTATTTGAAGTATGTCACATGCTCCACAGTCCTGAGTGCCTACTAAGATCACAAGTCATGGTTGAAGAGACAATGACCTCCATTTCATAGAGGAAGACAGTAATGGCAGGACTCAGAGACAGATGGAACATGTGTCAATGCACAGCGGGAATCCATGCAGGTGAATCCCACTGTTGCTCCCTCGAAGTGGGGGTCACACACTGGCCTCATGAGCCAATGACTCCCCATCCATGGAGCCTGGAGACCAGAGGTTGGACTCCCGGCTCCAACAGCTTGTTGGAAGTTGGCCAGAGCACCACACCCATACATGGAGTATTTATTTCAAAGCTCTCAGACAGAGAGAACATGAAAGCCTCACCATGGCCCATGCACCTTGCTTCGGCTGCCATGCTAGCACTGTCCACACACACACACTCCTTCCTCAGGGTCATGTCAAATCACTCCCAGATGTTACAACATTATACACTAACACTGTGTTTAGGAACTTTTCAGAAAATATTTGTAAAGATAAGCCCAGGAATCCTTCACCACATTGATTCTACATCTGCACCTGAGGGGGCACTCAGAAACCCGGGGAGTGGTCCAGGCTCCGAGCAGCTCACGGCTCTACCTTTGGGGGGACATGACTTTCAGCCTCCTTTCTTTGTTCTTATAACTCGCCAGGCCTGGAGTTGGCTAGCTGTACCTGGCATCCCTCAACTCTTGTCCTGTCTCTGGGCCTGGCATGGGTTTCTGTCTTGCTTGTAATCTGGCCCATTTGGCAGAAGCCCTGTGCTAGCACATCTTCTACTGTTCCTACAGGGTGTAGGACCTATAGCACCCTTAGCACGCAATTGTGTCATCGCTCAGCTGCAAAGCATCACTGGTTTCTGTCCTTCCTCTTTTATATCACGGGCTGCAATGCTTCTCGCAATACTTTGTCCTTTTCCCTTTCATAAAGGTAAGTCTTTAGCGCCCTCAACGGTGACTCACGTTGTCACTGCTTTCAGAATTGTCACGAGCTCATGAAGTTTGCAGTGCTGGGAACGTTCCCTTTCACTACAGACAGTCACACGGTTTCCATTCTGACATGTAGGAGGTCCCTGTCAAGTGTCAATACACACTTTGGCCAATGAGACTGTTCAGTGTCCCTTGGTGTATGTCCCTTGTGCATAGTGACTTTCCTGGCTGGGGTTTCGAGGGTTGATCTGGATCAAGTGGTAGTGGAGCTTTTTAGCAACAGTAACGCTTCTCAAACATTCCGCAGGCCTAGAACCCAGAATGCTCACTCTGTGACCCTGTCTTCTCACTACCACATCACTACCTGGACTTTTCAGGTGTGTCTGTGCACATCTCAGGTGACATCATGGTCCCTATGCAGACCTGGGGGAGGGGGGACTCTGCCATTTCTCCTTATACATGTTTGGACAAAAGCAAAGATATTCTCTCTCTCTCTCTCTCTCTCTCTCTCTCTCTCTCTCTCTCTCTCTCTCTCTCTCTGTCTCTCTCTCTCTCTCTCTCTCTATATATATATATATATGTGTGTGTGTGTGTGTGTGTGTGTGTGTGTGTGTGTGTGTATGTGTGTGTGTGTGTGTATGTTATATTTGGTTTTTTGAAACAAGGTTTCTCTGTGTAGCCTTGACTATCCTGGACTTGCTTTGTAGACCAGGCTGGCCTCGAACTCACAGAGATCTGCTTGCCTCTGCCTCCCAAGTGCTGGGATTAAAGGCATGCGCCACCACTGCCTGGCAATGTATATTTTATTTATTGTAACTTATTCACATTATATCCTGATTGTTATCCCCTTGCTCTTATCTTCCTATTCCCACCCTCCCCCCTCTTCTGCCTGTTCATATTCCCTAGACTCCTGATGGGGGCTCCCTCCTACCACAGCTGTCTGGTGGAAAGCCTATTAGGTGTCATCAGGATAGCCTGCATCCCCTTCCTCTGTGTGCCCGCTAGGCCATCTTGCCAAGGGGCAGTGACCAAATCATGGGCACAAGAGTGCATGTCAGAGGTTCAGCAGTAGTTCCCCCACCCCCGACATGTGGAGAATAGGCAGCCCATTGGTTACATCTGAACAGGGGTTTTGGTTCTCTGCATGCAATAATCTTGGTTGGTGCACCAGTTTGTGGAGACCCCCTGTGGCTAGCTCCGCAGGCCTTGATGGTCTCCCTTTGGAGCTCCTGCTCCCTCCTGGACCTTCCATCCTCCCACTCTTTCCTACAACTCTCAGCACTCTGCCAGAGTCCAGCTTTGAGTCCCAGTATCTGCCCCATCCCCTCCACTGGGTGAAGTCTCTCAGAGGAAATCTATTTTGGGCTAATATCCACTTATAAGTGAGTATATGCCATGTGTGTGTTTCTAGGTCTGGGTTACCTCACTTAGGATGATCATTTCTAGTTCCATCCATTTGTCTGCAAAATTCTAAGATTTCCATGTCTTTAATAGCTGAATAGTATTCCATTGTGCGAATGTACCACAGTTTCTTTATCCAGTCTTCAGTTGAGGGACGTCTAGGTTGTTTCCAGATTCTGGCTATAACAAATACAGAAGCTATGAACATAGTTGAGCAAATGTTCCTGTTGTATGGTAGAGCATCTTTAGGGTATATGCCAAGGAATGGAATAATTGGGTCTTGAGGTAGCACTATTCCCAATTTTCTGAGAAAGTGCCACATTGATTTCCAAAGTGGTTGTACAAGTTTGTACTCCCACCAGCAATAGAGGAGTGTTCCCCTTTCTCCACATCCTCACCAGCATGTGCTGCCACTTGAGCTTTTGATCTTAGCCATTCAGATAGATGTAAGATGGAATCTCAGAGTCGATTTGATGTGCATTTCCCTGATGACTAGAGATGCTGAACAGTTCTTTAAGTGTTTCTCAGCCATTCGATATTACTTTGTTGAGAATTCTGTTTATCTCTGTACCACATTTTTAAGTTGAATTATTTGATTTGGTGGTGTTTACTTTCTTGAGTGCTTTATATATTTTGGATGTTAGCCCTTTGTCAAATATAGGCTCGGTGAAGATCTTTTCACAGTCTGTAGGCTGCCACTTTATTCTGTTGGCAATGTCCTTTGCCTTACAGAAGCTTTTCAATTTAAAGATATTCTTAATATAAGCCCTGTGCCCTCCCCTTTGGCTATCAGATCATTGAAACAATGATCCCCATGAAATTAGAATTTCTCCAGGATTCTTACGCTGGGAGAAGGAAAAGGATGAAGGCCAAGGGTAGCTAGAGGAAGAGTTTGTCTCTCTGAAAAGATGTCAAACAATTCTGACTTCTCTGAGCACCTTGCAGGAGTGCCTAGAGACACTAGTGCACCAGCGATGAGCCAGAACACAGTCTCACTGGGGCGGCTTAGTGTGGAGCCCTCTTGTCCTCTATTCAAACCTAAACTTCATGACAGGACACTCAAGATGGACTTGGGCGTGGACGCTGAGGGCAGCGGGCTGCTGACCTCTACTTGCTTCTCTTCCCAATGTGGCCACGTTGAATGACTCCGCTCTCCGCTTTTCACTTCACTGGTCTGTTTAACTGGTGACCTGAGGATGTGTGGCAGAGTCTGGCTTGTTAGGGCTTCCAGGGTGTGGACTATGAGGCCAAGGACACTAAGAAAAATTTGGTGAGCCAACCGGTAGAGAAGACACACTTTGTGTATCAGTCACTTACAGCAAGTTGACCCAGAATAGAGGGGAAGGGTTGTAAGGTTCCCACAGCTGCTCGAATCTTTTGCTTTCCTACTTCAGCCAACACCAGCTGCTTTACACCTCCACTTGGTGATGCCAACTAATGAGAGCCTGGGCTTTGTTTTGGACCCGAGAGTCTGACCCTGGTGAATTTCTCTGTGACTGAGGCACTTTGAGCTTCGCCTTCCTTTTAGCAGGGGGCTCTTTTGAGCTGTTGTTGACTTTGAATCATCTTGATGACTGGCTTTTGGTGATCGTCTTTGTCTTTGGGTCATCCTGAGCTGCCAGGCTCTGTTGAACTATCTGGGCATTATGATGTCTATGTGACTGGCTTCTTCAGTTTAGAAGCTTTTTGAGAAAATTCAGAGTTATGTTGAACTATGTGGTCATCTTGCATGATGGGGAAAGTTAAATTGTGTTGGTCTTCTGGGACTCTGCTGAACCACAGGAGTTTTATTGAACCTTTGAGAGAGGAAAACAAGCTGAGGAGAATCTCTGTGTAACCATAGAAAATGTGTAGTTGGCTGCTGTGGTGTTCCCAAGGGGATTCTAGTTGACTAGTCTTTTATAAACATGTGATGATTTAATGTAATTATTTCTGTGCCATTTTGTTTCTAAAAGAGCATAAGAAAGAAAATTTAATCTATTCCTAGTTTTCCTGAAAGTAAGTAAATACCAATCTTCTGACAACACATCATTTAAAATATTTTCAACTTATTACAGGGTAAAAGCACTATTCCTGACAAGTATAATTTAAAATGTATATTTACTTACACACACACACACACACACACACACACTTACATATACATGTATCTTAACAGACTCAAGGTTTCTTTAAGTGTTTGTTTATAATGATGTTTTTTAAATAACTATTTTATAAGCAACTATTTTTAGATGATTTTAGTACATTTAATCCTATGAATCTGTGATTAGAAATGTGTAGAACTTTGCATGTGAACTTGGTGCATTGTGCAAAAGTTTGTAGAACCAATATATTATATGATAATATATTAATATAATATTTATTATAGTCATTATTATTTTATAATATAATATTTTAAGACATATTTATTATAATGAAAGTTTAATATTTTAAGTACAAGAATGGACTCTGGGCAGGCTTAACTGAAGAGCCATCCCATCTACAATTCTTAGTTGCTTAGTATTAGACAGAAAGAAGTTTTGGCATTTTTGTCATCTTTCAATACACACACACATACACACACACACACACACACACAGAGTAAGATCAAACTAGTCATAACTGCCCTCATTCTGGTGACCAGAGATAGATAAACCCACAAGGTAGGTAATCCACAATGTCTTTAGAGAAAATGTTCAGAGACATGGCAGGAAATTTTCTGAACCAAAGCCACACTGGGCATCTGAAGCCTGCCTCTAACTCTGGCAGCTGCGAGGCTGACGCAGGAGAATGGCGAGTTTGAGGCCAGCCTGTGTGATGACAGGACTCCATCTCAAAGCCAACAACAAAACCCGAGTCACTTGTGCCAGGCCTTCCAAACGTAACTAAATCCGAGAGGTCATGGAGAGATGGTGCTTACACATGGGTGCCTGACACGGAGTGTCTTTAACTATGTGCATTCTGTTTGTGATGTTTCAGATACAGGTGTATTTAGGAATTTCACACCAAATCCTTCAAGTTTGAGATGTGGGCATGGTGAGATGGTTCACCACGTAAAGGCACTTGTCACCAACACTGACACTAGAGTTCAATCCCCAGAACCCACATGGTAGGGGAGAACTGATCGATGGCTCCTGCAAGGTGTCCTCTGACCTCTACACACACACACCATGGCACGTGTGCGCAAGTGCGTGTGCATGCGTGCACATACACACACACAGACACACACACACTCAAAACAAAGAGATTGATAAATTTTAAAACATTTTTAAAAGGTGGAGGTGTAAAAGCAAAGAATGGGAGATTATTCCTGGCCGAACACACATTGGGGCAGACATTTTGCCCTATTACTATTGGACAATTGAAACGATGGTTCCCAAGAAGTTGGAATTTCGTCGGAAATCTCCCCCGCAGAAGGAAAAGAATGAAGTCCGATAGCAGCTGGAGGGAGAGCTTGTCTTTGGGAAGAGACTTCACACAGGTCTGACAACTTGTCAAACTACACAGGGAAGGACGGAGCTGAGTGGACGATGGGTCAGTGACGGGCAAGGCCAGGCCTTGACTAAAACTACATGCACTTCTTGCTTTTTTTTTTGACCCAAGATTCACGCCAGAATTCCAGAGATGGACTTAGCGGGTGGTGGGAGTCCCTGGGCCTGTTTATGTGTTCCTCTTCCCAGTGTGGCCATTTTGAATCGCTCTCCTCTCCTTGGTTTAATCGCTGTACTGAGGATGAGGGCTGAGGCTAGCCTGTTAGGATTTCCTATCAGGCTCTTTGACACCCTCTGAGGGTGGACCTGAGGAGAAGGCAGCCAGGGAATAGAGGTTATTAGGAAATCCAGGGTCCTGAGCCCCAGGAATGTTGACAAAGAGCCGGAAGCGCTCTTGGGGATCCTGTACATAAACAAGAAGTCTCATGGAGGAGTGAGGTAACTTTGAGCCACCTGTGGAAGGGGCCTCTGGTGAGTCTGACATATCTCCTGCTCTTGGACCACCAGGCCCCGTCTGCCCAGTGCTTACCATCTGCTCCATGCAGAAATGTTTCTCTCCCTGTGATGCCTGTGTGGGCCAGGGACTACATAGGATGAGCAAATTCCTTTCTTCACCTGGAGGAAAGGAACTGAGAATGTGCGCACCTGTGTACAACTGTGATATGTGCTCATGACATAACTCACAACCACTTCCTTCTCTGGTGCATCCTGGTGCCCGCTGAACCTAGAACCTGCTGGAACCTGGCCAACATCCAACGGAATGAAAGAATTACTTTTTTTTTTTTTTTTTTTTTTGCTTTAAACAGCACACATTTATCATCTTAAAGTTCTGAAGCAAACATGTATTTTTTGTATGATCACGAGGACCTGCACCCAATTTCTACCATTCATTTGGAAGTAGAGTCTGGCTACATGTGCCTGAAGTCCTTGTGCTGGGGGAGGCAGGAGGATCTCTGGGGATGTGCTGGCTAGCTAGCCTAGCCTCGTCCACAAGTCCAGGTCCAGTAAGAGAGTCTCAAAACCTAAGGTGGGGGAGGACAATTGAGGAGGACACCAGTGTTGACCTCTGACCCCCGCATCCATGTGTACTCATGAGGACCCTTGTTCACACATGTGTCACACATGTGTTACACACACACACACACACACATACACACACACACACACACTTCAGTGTTTTAACTAATCTTAAGATTTTATGGGCTGGAGAGATGACTCAGTGGTTAAGAGCTCCACCTGCTTTTCCAGAGGTCCTGAGTTCAATTCCTAGCAACCACATGTTGGCTCAAAACCATCTATAATGTGATCTGATGCCCTTTTCTGCAGCTAAAGCACTCATATACAATAAATAAATAAATATTTATTAAAAAAGATTTTATGTTGGATGATGTTCATAGCCACCTTTGGATACATGTAGCCCATAGGGCAAAGGCTGACATGCCTGATAGAGGCTCAGGGCATGCCTCTAAGTGGTTTGAATTTCTAGAGGTACTGATTACCCAGCATATAAGTGGTCTGTCTGTCTTTGTCTCAGAAGTACCTGTGGCTCCCTGGGGCCAATGGGTTCTCTAGATAATCTGCATCTCAGTTCCTCACTCAGGTACCTCTACAAGGACCCTGACAACGTCGGAGCAGATGCCCCTCTGTGATGCAAGTGTAGGAACTATGGATTGCTCCCGCAGGACAGTTTCCTGGGATTCTGTTGTCTGCATATCAAGTGTTTCAAAACCAAGTTCCTCCAAGTCGTTAGCTATTGCCAACCATAGAAAGCAGAAATCAAAGAAAAACTGAATGAACATTTATATAGGTGAAGAATGCAGAACACGAATGTTTGGTTACTGGTTTGCTGGCCTCTGTTCTGACATGCCTTGATCCCATTCAGAGAGTGGGAATCTGCCCTGGCCTTGGGGAGTTCTGGGCTCAGGATCATATGGGACACTCCCTTCTAGGAAGGGCGGATGGCGCCAGCTCCAGCATCCGGAGGATCTAGTCGCTGAGCAGTGTCATCATGCTGGCTTCTCTCTCTTGTTTCTCTAGCCCTGGCCATCCCCTCCTACTCCCTTCTCTGTGTGGGTAGGGAGCAGAGGTGAACAGGCTTTAGCTTGGATTAAGAGCCTTATTTAATTCCTGTTGCGTCCTGCTTGGAGTCGGGACAGGGCGGAGAAAAGCAGCAAAGGTGTTTTTTATCTTGCCCCTGTCTTCAGACAGCACTAATCACGCACGATATCACATTAGCTGTAGAGCTGCCCAAACGCCCTTCATACTGATTCCCTTCCCAAACAAGCCCTCTGTTCTGCAATTCTGCGAATCACATGAATGCTTGCTTTCTTTCTTCTTCCTTCCTTTCTTTTTTCTTTCTAAGACAGGGTTTCTCTGTGTAGTCCTAGATGTCCTGGAACTTGCTCTGTAGATCAGGTTGGGCTTGAACTCAGAGCGATCTACCAGCTTCTGCCTCTTGAGGCCTGGGACTAAAGGTGTGTGCCACCACTGCCTGGCATGAATGATTTCTTACAAAACAAAAAATGTATTGTGAGATAACGCAGGCCCCCTCTTCTGTACCTGCCCACACTCTCATGTCACCTGGAATGTTTTTTACCAAAGTGTTGCCCATAGGTCTGCTTTTTAAAAATATTTATTTATTTATTTAATGTATATGAGTGCTCTATCTGCATGTACACCTGAAAGCCAGAAGAGGGCATCAGATCACATTATAGATGGTTGTGAGCCACCAGGTGCTTGCCTGGAATCGAACTCAGGACCTCTGGAAATGCAGACAGTGCTCTTAACTGCTAAGCCATCTCTCCAGCCCCCCACTGATCTTCTCTTAACAACTGATATATATTCACTGTATCAGCCACTTCCTTGGTGTCTTCTAAATTTTGATCTCAGAAAGGTATTCAGATTTTCCTTACAATGAGTGGCCTTTATCCCAACATTGTAGAATGGACACTTTTGTTTCACTCTCTCTCTCTCTCTCTCTCTCTCTCTCTCTCTCTCTCTCTCTCTC
>OU015752.1:48720947-48739155 GCA_907169655.1 Acomys percivali | reverse complement strand
ACACACACACAGACACACACACAGACACACACACACACAGACACACACACATACACACACACACACAATCTTCTAGAAAAGAATTTCAAAGAGACAACGGAGTATTAAGCAACAAAGGGAAACGCTGACGTGCGCCTGGCCAGCCTGGAGGTCTCCTGCGTGAGTCCCATCACCTGTCTCCACAGTGTGGCTCTTAGGGGGCGAAATAAGCCACAAAAGAGATGTGCTTCCATTTACTGACACATGCTTGCAGACACCTGGCTCTGCTCCCTCGTACTGCTTCCCAAGGCTCAGGGGCTGGGGAGGGGACGTCTTCCACATCCCTCTGTACTCTCCTAGGCACTGTACTTTCCACACCTTGAGTGCCAAAGCTCTTCTCCAGGATGCTGACGTGTGCCATTGCCCCTCCCCTCTCCTGGTGATGATGTGCACTTATACTGTGGATGTGTGATGATGTCCTTCTTCCTTACATTGTGCCCCGAACCCTGACTGACACACAAGAACTTTAGTAGCTTTGAAGTCTACAACCTCTTGCTCTAAGAGGATTGTTCTCTGATACACAGCCAGCCTCAGTGAGCCCCACACTCACGTGCTGAGCACCCACTGTGGCAGCGCGGCATACGCATGTGCTAAGCACCCACTGTTGTGGCAAAATGCGCAGAGCAGACAATGTGCCCTGCAGTCACAAAACCTTCATGGCCATTTATGGCCTGTAGTGCCCAGGTCACACTCAGAACACCAGTACGGCTTAAACCGTGTCACCCCTGGCTCTGACTTGTATGGAAAGATCTAGTGTATAAATCTCTTCCTCACAAAAAAAAAAAAAAAAAAAAAAAAAGTCTTAAACTGGGCTTAGAGACTTCCTTAAGGCGCTTACAGGATCGGTATGTAATTTCAGCCCTCATCCTCTTGCAGGACCTCTGTGTGTTATCTGACTTACTCTGACGGCCAGTAGCTGGCTCTCCACAAGTAGTTATTAGCTTTGAGAAACAAAGTGCTCTTTCATGGTTGTGTATGGTTTGTTCTGCCATCCAGGGGACGATTGGTCTGCAGACTGGTGGGGTCCCCTTCTTAGGCCCTTTTCTATACTAAGTCCTTCATCAGTGAAATCTGCCATCTTTTTGTTGTTGTTTGGTTTGGTTTGGGTCTTTTCATATAGCCTTGGCTGTCCTGGATCTCACTCTGTAGATCAGGCTGGCCTCAAACTCATAGAGATCTACCTACCTCTGCCTCCCAAGTGCTGGGATTAAAGGCATAAGCCACTACTGCCTGGCATTTTTTTTAAAGACTTTATTTTTATTTTATGTGTATTGGTTTTTTGCCTGCATGTATGTCTGTGTGAGGGTGTCAGATCCTCTAGAACTGGCATTGCAGACAGGTGTGAGCTGCCATGAGTGCTGGGAACTGAACCCAGGTCCTCTGGAAGAGCAGCAGCCAGTGCTCTTAACCACTGAGCCATCTCTCCAGCCCCCATAAATCTGCCATCTTTATTTGACACCTTGAGGCTGAGCCCTATGGAAAGGACATTGTCACCCACATTCTATGTGCTATGTAGTCTTGGGTCACTGAGACAAGTGACCCGAAGCCCTGTCTGAGCTCGTCACTCACTTAACCAACTCTCGGGAGCATATAAGGAATTCAGAGTAGACCATATGCCCAAGGAATGGCAGTGAGTGGACTGAGTCCAGGGCCCTGTGTGAGCATCCAGCCACCTCCTGTTGGCATCCTGACCCCTGCCTCCAGAGCGGAGGGCTGTACTGCAAAAGCAGGTGTCACTAGGAGCCGCACAGTCATCCTGCAAGCTTTCAGGTTCCTCCTTCTCCTGCACAGGGGACACTCGGTATTGTGCCCTGGAAACACTGGCCGTGGGCTCAGAGAGGTGAAATCTCAGACTGAGTGCTGAAGCTAGGGGCTACTACTTGACCAGAATGCACTCAAGTGTTGGCCCAGGCAGCACAGGAGGATGTGCTGGGAGCAGAGAGCTGAGGACTGTGGTGCTGGGCTACCCTTTTCTCTAAGAAAAGCTCCTGGTTTGAGGCTTCATTATTGGTTTCAGGTGGAACTGTGAGGGACTCCAAATCACCAAAGAACAACAATCCAAACCAAACCAAAATTAAACTGTTTTCATTCATCAGAGATGCCTTCGTCAGGGTAATTTAGAAACGGGAGATTTACTGCACACAGATCTAGAGTCACAAAACCCAAGTAATCGGCTGGGCGGTGGTGGCGCACGCCTTTAATCCTAGCACTTGGGAGGCAGAGGCTGGTGGATCGCTGTGAGTTCAAGGCCAGCCTGGACTACAAAGTGAGTCTAGGACAGCTAAGGCTACCCAGAGAAACCCAGTCTTGAAAAACCAAAACAAAAAACAAAAAACAAAAAAACAAAACAAAATCAAAAAACAAAAACAAAAACAAAAAAAAACCCAAGTAATCAATCTATCAACAGATCTGGTGTCTGGTGAGAAAACTGCCTTCTAATGCTACCTGCTGGGCATCTTCAAGCACGGAGACAAAGGGGTCTGTAGGAATAAGCAGAATCCTGTGACCTAGTCACTTCTCAATGTCCCCTCTACGTCATCCTGAGTGTTAGGTTTCAGTTCATGCGTTTGGGAAGAGACGGACTTTGAGAGCAGAGAGGGTAACTCACACATCCCGCTTCACGGGGATTGCACAGGGTTCCCCAAGGCCAGACACGTAGCTAAAGGCAACAGAGCTGGGAGCCCAGAGGAGGCAGCACCAGGGCTGTGCGTGCGGGCATGGAAGACAGGCAGTTGGAAGAGCAACCGATTCAACAGCTCGGGGGGAACCACACAGCCATTTGAAAAAGGGTGGATTTAGAATCCTCTCCTTTCATATATAAATGTTACCTCAAAATGGATCCGTGGCCTAAATATAAAAGCCCCCAAATGACGAAGCTATTAAAAGAGAATAAGGATGAATATACGTGACAGTGGGTTTGTCAATGGAATCTTAGACCTGAGCCCAAAGGGCAGATACATTAAAAAACACATGCATTGGAAGACTTTTGTGCACCAATGGCATTATGAAGAAGACGTAGAAGAAAAGAACCACAGAACAGAAGAAAACACTTGTAAAACTTATGTCTGATAAGGGTTTAATGTCCAAAATGTATAAAGCGGGCTGTGGAGGTAGCTCAGTAGTAAAACATTTATCTAGAATGTGTGGAGCCCTGGGTTTAGTCCTCAGTAACACACACACACACACACACACACACACACACACACACACACACACACTTTTCTTATTACTGTGATAAAATATCTGACAAAACACTTAAGGCAGGGCTTTTTCAGCTCTCGGTTGCAGGGTTCAGTTGATCGTCATCATCATAGTTATCAGGGTGGGAGGTGACTGGTCACATGACCTCCACTCAGGATGCAGACAGAAATGAACACTGGTAGCTGTTCAGCTCACTTTCCCTTCTTATTCTGTCTGCGATCCCAGATGGTGAAATAAATGGTGCTGCCCACACTCACGGTGAGTCTTACTTTAATTAACTGGAACCTCCCCTCCACAGACTTGCCCAGAGGTTCCGGTCTTCAGTGGTTCTGGACCCTGTCAAGTTGACTACCAACATTAACCACCGCTATATGTGCATTGTGTATGTGCACATGTGTGAGTGCACTTACACACATGTGTACACACATACACATGATTCTTACATGAAAGACAAAACTCAATTCAAAAATAGATAAAAGATTTAAATGGACATTCTTTTGAAGATCTACAGATGTCCAAGAAGATGTGAAAGACACTCGGCATCATCTGTCACTAAAATAGTGCAAATCAAAGCCACAGTGAAATACTACCTCATGCACAGAGATGGCTGGGGTTTTCTTTAAGCATGAAAGATGAGGGTGTGAAGACACAGGAGCCCTCATACTGCACTAGCAGAAGTGCAACATGCCACAGCTGCTATGTAAAAGTTTAATGGACCCTCAAAACCCTGTTATAAAATGAAGACCAAACCCAGCAATTTGACATCTATGCATATAGCCATGAGATACGAAAGCACGTCCTGAGGTAAATATATATTGTGTTCACAGATGCACTACCGACTACGGAGGAGATAACACAAGTGCCCAGCAACAGAGGAATGGATAGTGGTTGTGCTATATTATACAAGAAATATTATTCACCTATGAAAAATGCCTGATACATAGAAATGCAGTGAGTCATAAGAACGTTGTGTTCACTGAGAGAAGCTTCGCATGAGCTCATATGCTACACGGTTCCTTTCTTGAGGAGTGTCTACCCCAGCTGTGGTGCTTTGAATAAGAATAGCCCCACAGGCTCACATATTTGAATGCTTGGTCAGCAGGGAGTGGTACTATTTGAAAGGATGAGGAGGTGTGGCCTTGTTAGAGGAGGTGTGGCCTTGTTAGAGTGGGTGTGGCCTTGTCCGAGGAAGCTTGTCACTTGGGCCCTTGGGTTTCAAGAAATGTCAGCTGCCTCTTCAGCACCATGTCTACCTGCACGCTGCCACACTTCCTGCTGTGCTGATAATAGACTAAACCTCTGAAACTGTATGCCAGCCCCAATTACATGCATTCCTTTATAAGAGTTGCCGTGGTCTGTCCCAGCAATAGAACACGGACAAAGACAGATGTTGCATCCTTAGAAATAAGAAGCAGGGCAGCAGCTGCCAGGGCTGTGAATGGAGGGTGTTTACTTAAGGGGCACCTGGTGCCTTTCTGGAGTGATGAGAAATGTTTTCAAACTCCGGAATGGATGTGGTGGTGCGCTGAGATGCCCTTGAAGGAGGTTGCTAGGTGACATGACTGTCACCTCAGTAAAAAGAAGCACCAAGAAAGGAGAGTGTTTAATGAGTGACAATTGCAGACGAAAGTCACCGAGACAGTCCGTGGGCTCTCATCACTCTCCGGCTGTGTGTGTTCTCTCTCCTCTCTACTGGCGGCCGACTGACCACTGCCCAGAGCTGGGGAAGATCTCACCTTTTCCAGTCATCCCGAAGACTGCAAAGAGCCCAGCGAGCCCTCAGCCTTCAGCCTTCCTCTGTGGACTGTGTAAGGTTTGCAAAAATGATGCAGGGGTCGGGTGGGGTGGGCACAGCTCCACTTGCTGGTAGAGAAAAGTACCACCCCGGGTGGGCCTTACTCAGCAAGAACATATCAGTTCTGATAGGGAACCCTTGGTTCCTGCTCTGAGGCTGTGAACCGTGAAGGAGTTCTAGTCACTGAGCCCTCAGCGGGACAGCGGCTGGACCTCTTGCTGTGGGCGTGCTGCTTGGCTGTCCCACTGTTCCAGGCTCAGCGCTGGCATTACAGGTACCTCGCTCACTCCACGCCCCCTTCCTTGCCTAATCAAAGCCCGTGGGTCTTCAGAGAGGCCTGTCCCTCACTGGCTGCACCATTGACGTTGGCGCTTTACTGCAGAGACCTGCTTCTCCCTCAGTCTGCCCAGTTTAACATTCCTGGGTGGGAAGTCCGTGCTACACACAGGTTCCTGCTAAAGTAAGTGCTGAATGGTTAAAAGTCATGCCTCAGGTTTGTTAGGTCTGAATCGGCCAGAACGCCCAGCCCGGTGGCCAGGTACAGATCGACTCACTAGGGGCTGCCTGCCTGATGGTGCAGACTCAGTAGGTCTCCGCTGCACTCTCTTGCTACCCGTTTCCAGCTCTGTGAGACCCCCGGGGCCCTTTCCAATAAGTCTCAAGCACGCATGCCCAGATCCCTGAGAAGGGCCGTCTGTCCGCGTGACTGATGCGACCTCAGACCCATTTCTGGGAGTGAAGGAATGTGCTGCGGACTCCGTGGCAACCCGCAAAGCTCAAGGAGATTCCTGGAAGAGAAACTCTGTGTTCCTCCAGATTTAGAGTCGTTGATGCCAAACGCGTAGCCAGGGTGTTTAAAACAGAGAGTCGATTTTTTCCCCCGCTTGGAAGTGACTGTAATTTATCTTGTCAATTTCAGAACACGTGAGGCACAGGGTTCTGTCCTGACCACCGCCAAGCCTGAGATTCTGTTGTCTGGGAAGACAACTGCATTCCTGAGGTGTGAGGCCGTCAAAAACGCTGTTTTTATGGGCTCTGTGGAGGCCCTGTGGCCAAGAAGAATGTTCTTGAGGGTACGGCCTGGTCTGCCAGGAATGGAGGGGACCAGCTTACACTGGGACCTCGTCCCCCGTCCCCCCACAGCTCCCCGCACAGGGGAGAAGCTTTGCCCATGACCTCCTCAGCTCATAGACTAGCTGGAGCCTCCCTGGGTCCTGAATGTTTGCCAGTTCATGCATGGACAGAGGGAGGAAGTGTAGCCCAGGAGTCAGAGAGAAGGAAGCTGAACCTGAGAGGCAGGCAGCAGCTGGTCCAGTGTCTGCCGTGCCAGTTCTCCACACTCCCGGGTGATTTCACCAAGGCTGGGAGAAGCGAGCCCATGACAGGCTAGAAAGGCTCCCCACTCTCAGCCTCCCCATGCGTGGAAATGCAAAGTACATCCATCTCACGTGCAAAACACACAGATGTGTTCCTGGCATGGAAGCATCATCCTCCCCACCTCTGTCCTCTGTTTCATTTTTCCCTGTTCTTTCTTTTATTTTTTTGAGACAGGGTTTCTCTGTGTAGCCTTGGCTGTCCCTGGACTCGCTTTGTAGACAGGCTGGCCTCGAACTCACAGAGATCTGCTTGCCTCTGCCTCCCTGAGTGCTGGGATTACAGGCGTGCGCCACCATGCCTGCCTCTGCCTCTTGTTCTGTTTCTTGCTGGTGAGTTTGTTTACACCCTTGGTGCCCACAAAGACCTTTTCCCAATCTTGTTGACACTGGTTGCGTTGACATTAAGTGCTCTGTTCTGGTCACTGTGTCCCTCTGACTGGCCCAGTGTGGGTTTTGCTGTGCTTTTGCTTAGGCAGAAACTCAGAGCTAAGGTTTCGGAGGCTGGGACTTAAGCCAGGGCCAGAAGGAGCCAAGCCCTGCCTGTCCTAGCCAGAATCCACAGGATCCAACTACCAGGCACTCAGCCAAGAGAGGAGTTAGGTCTGCCACGGACTTGAGGAGAAGCTTCTGTCCTGAGCATGGAGTCCCTGCAGCCACCCTCTGTCCCACCCTCTATTCCCTCCAGATGCTGAGGGTAATAGGAAGTGAGGGCCATTAGATCTTGGGGTCTGGGTGATGGTAAGAGGCTTGGGGGATGTGCTATTCCCGTGTGCACACGGCAGGCCAGGGCGTTCCAGTTCCTACAAATAGCTAAGGATTACCATGGCCTGGTGCAGGCCACCTGGTCCCCTGCTATCCCAGGATGACTAGTCCTAGGCAGAGGTTCCAGCCACATGCCTTACGTGCAGCTTCCTGAACTGGGGGTGTGAGATTGCCACGGCGCCCTGCTTGCTGGAGTATTCCTGGCCTGGTTGTTTCCTGCCTTTGTTTCTCAGCCAATGGGCAAAGAGTGGACGAGTGGGGCCTGAGGCGCATTGTGCACTGCAGGTCACTGAGAGCAAGTGTACATTGTCACTCATAATGACTCTAAATGGTGACTGCATCCCAGGGATCCCCATACCGAAGTTCCGATGACACTGCCAAGGCATCTTCTGATGTCACCAGAGCTTTGAGCATTCTGACTTTTTCTCTGGGTAGCTGAGTGCCATGTGGCCCCAGAAGCCCTTTTTCCTTACCTCATGGATTGCTGGCTCTCTAACAGAAAGCCATGACTGGTTCTGAGACAGCCCTGGGGCCATCCTGGTTGTCCCCCAACTTGGGGGACAGGGTGATTGTCCCTGTTCCTGTGGTCATGCTAGATTTATATGTACAGCCTGTTGGGCTACCGTACAGTCCTGGGCTCGGAAGGCTGTGTTCAGGTTTTCTGCCACATCTGTTTATGTGCCGTCCAGGTGGGACTTCAGCCACTAAGGGCGCTATGTGACGCTGCCTCCTTGCCTAATAAAGCATGGGGTGAGGGCAGGAAGCCTCCTGGGGAGTCTGGAGTCCAGCCCAGGCTCAGGAGCAGAGGTCCTGACCTCCTGCTTCCGCCCCATGGTCCATTCTCAAGTGTGTCACTGGCTGCCAGACCTCTGCAAGATCACCCGAACCATCGGAAGCCCACACCTCAGATAAGGCGGCTGAGCAAGAGGAGAGGTTCCTAAGCCATTTCCTTTTGCGTTTCCAGCAGGATATCCAAGCAGACCAGGAATGTCCTGGCCTCAGTGTCAAGATACCCATGTCTGAGGACTCAAGTGTCCCTGGATGTCAGGCCCTTGGCTGGCTGCAGAGTCTGAGCCCTTACATTCCTCTCAGACTTCAGCAGTGCTGGTGGTTCAAGATGCTATTTATCGTCAGAGTCCTGAGCTTGGCTACAAGGTGGGCCACCTCAAAGGGGCAGGATCAAAGGTGGCTGTGCTTGTAAGCTTTGACAATAGGCTGCAACTGTGAAGATGGTCATCTTCCCCTACCCCCGAGGCAATGAGGGTGCCCTGGTTAGCCAGGTTGCAGCAGCAGCAGCAGCAGCAGCAGCAGCAGTGGGTTCCTGGGCATTGGCATCTGGGAGGAGCTGATCACAGACCAGGATGGAAGATGACCACTGAGGGTCCAAGGCTGCACTGGGAGTGGATGACTTCCAGCTAGCTGGTTGGGGGTACTTAGGGAAAGTGGCCAGCCGCTTTCGCGTGCTCATGCATCTGTTTGCCCAACGTGTCTAAGATGTCCCCACACAGTTGACAGGCTCCTTCAGTAGAGATACAGATGTGGTCAGACTCCAGGCTTCCTCTGGGCCTTCTCAGAGGCAAACTTGGCTCCCCGCTTACCTTGGGCTCCTAAGTCTGTTCTAGACGGTGAGATCAATGAAACCACAGCGCACTCCCTCTTTGTCTGGCTTCTTTGCTTGGCATCGTGTCCATAAAGTTCCCAGTGGTCCCTGTAAAGGTTTCCAGTGGGTGGACGTAACATCTGCATTTCCTTTCCCCAGTTTGTCAACCCCTGAAATAGTTCAGTGAGACAATGGGTGACCTTTAATCCATGGAGAGGGTGATGAGGAAAAAGAATGGATGGAGTGGGTACCTGCCTCGTTGGGAACCCTCCGGCTGCTGAGCGTGCAACTGCTATAGACTTAAAGGTATAGCCACGTACTCTTATTTCCACTCTTCCCACAGGTAGCAAAAAATAGTATGGAAGTTAGGATGCTTAGCAAACTACATTTTAGGGTCCTCACTAGTCCTAAGTTTAAACATACCTAAGTAGTAACAGTTCCTCAGAAACCCATGGCATCTGGTGACGATTCTCTGCTGCTTGCTGACCTCAGCCCTCCTCATTAGAATTGCGTCATCTGTCATGCATTTTAGTGCCATTCCCATCTCCATCAGCACACAGCGAACATCTGTATCTAAGACGTATCTAAGGGTCTTGTACATTTTATGCATAGATGCATAGCCACAGTCAAGAGATCAAGAATCCACTGGTTACCCCAAAGCTTTCTTTCTTCCTACCCCTCTCCTTTGATAACATCTGTCTTCCTAGCATTTTATTTTACAGACTTTGGAATCTGATGTAAGTGGGGAAACACTTCTATTGCCCATGGTTTGTTTATGTAGCATAGCTAATTTGGGTTTCACCCAATGATGGCCAGTGGTGTTTTGTGAGTCTCCTATTTGTTCATCTCCTTTTGAAGGGCATCTTGGTTGCTTCTGGGTTGAGCAATCATAGATGGATGAGGTGTTACAAACATTTGTATTCCAATCATTGCATAAGCACACAGAGAAAAGGAATGTGTGGGTTGGAGAGGAGTTCATAATAACTTTGTTAAGAAACTGGCAGGCCAATCTCCATTGGCTTTTATTGCTCTGTGTGCTGGCCAGCTGCCCGTGTCATGGCCATCCACTCTGAGGTAGGGTTTGTAGACCCACCTTACACTTACTTTGTCATTCACACAGAGCCTATACCTTCTGGGCTCCTCTGCAGCCTTCACTGCCACTGATTTATTCTCCATGGCCGTAATTTATCATTTGCAGAAATACTGTGTGATGAGGTGTGTGCCTGGGTTTGCCTCAGTTCCAAGGCATGGCCGAGGCCCTTTTACTCTGAGGGGTGCCCTTTGGGGTGGACGCTCTGCCCACCTGTGGGGCTGATTTCAGGTGCTTCCGTTTTATAAATAACACTTCTTGGAACATGTGAATAAAGCCTTATTTCCCTGAGGATCAATGCCTGAACTGCAATCACTGTGTCATAAGGTAAGTCACATTTATTTATGTGCAATGGCCAGTCAGACAGAAGGGGATAGGGCAGGGGCCCCAAGTAGACAAAAACATGGCACAAATTTTCTTTAAAAATATCTGGTAGACTATTTTCCTCTCCCCTTCACCCTTCCTTCTTTCCTTCCATCCCTCTGTCCATGCCTGTTTTTTGATAAGTTCTCCCAGTGTTGTCTGGGCTGGCCTCTAACTCAAGAGTCTCTCGTGCGTGACTTCTGGGTATCAAGAATTACAGGCATATTAAACTAACTTTCAATAGGGTGCAAAAATAACTTGAAAAAAATTTTGATGTAGGGTTTCTCTGTGCAGCCTTGGTTGTCTTGGACTCATTATGTAGACCAGGCTGGCCTCAAACCCACAGAGATCCGCTTGCCTCTGCCTCCCTGAGTGCTAGGATTAAAGGAGTGTGCCACCACGCCCAGCTCCAAAAAAATAGTCTTTTCAACAGTTAGAGTCAGATTTACTTTTAAAACCCTAGCCTTTATCTAACACAGTATATACAAAGAAAACTCAAAATTATAAAGCAAAATACAAATTCTAAAACTATACAAATTATGTAAGGAAATGGGATAAAATCCTTTACTTGGAGCGGGTGAAAGTTTCTAGAACATAAGGCCCATGGCAATCAGTTGGACCTCAATGCAGCTAAAAACTGCAATGTATGACTGTACTTCAGAAATCACCAAGAAAAAGGAAAGGCTAGTCATAGCATGGAAGCAGAGCTGCAGCACAGACCGCTGTCAGGATCTTGTCCAGCACGAACAAAGAACTCCTATTTGTTCAGAGTAGTGCAGACGCTCACGTAAGAAGACACAGGGATGGTCAATATGCTCAGAAGAGATGTGTGCTGCCATCACTGCGAACAGAGCCATCTGATGAAGCCAGACTCATCAGGCTAAGGCTGGGATGGGATTCACAGCTGGCTTTGGGAAATTAGCTCCACCCTAGGAAGTTAAGCACAGCTGATCTCTACCCAATGCTTCAACACCTTCATGATTGCCTCAACGGAGCAACCCCCCCCCCGTTAATAACAGGCTCTGCCTGTGACAGTATCATGCACCCCCAAATGGCCACCATTTAGTAACCTGTGCACAAATAGCAGTGTGCGGTACAAGGCAACGCTGGGCAATGTAAAGAAACTAGCTGATGTGTGAACCATCATGAAAAAACTTCAGAGTCTCTATGCTGTGCATCTAGAAGCCAGACAACAGAGAGGCCATGGCTAAGGCTCTTCTTGTGCTGGATTCCCAACCTGCCAGCCTCTGGGGCGGGGGAGAAAGAGGCGTCACAGCTGGAGACAATGAATTAAGCTATGTTTAAGGCAAGAAGGCTTCTGCTTAGAACAGCCCTTCTGTGCAAGGCTCACAGACCAGACTACAGTGGAGACCTTAAAGTGCCATGCAGACTCTGGTAAGTCAGAGGCCTAGAGAGACCAGTCCACCTGAGTCGGGGTGATAAGAGGGTGCCATCTACCTGAGTCTCCAAGTAAAGCAAGTGTGGACCCATTTCTCAGTCTGTTCTGTGTCCTCAGCCCTCAAAGGCCTGTTGGCCCTCCACTCATAGGAAACTTCTGTTTGCTGGAAGTAGGCACCCCTGACTGGAGCTACAGAGCTGAGGCCACACTATCTTTAAACTGCACCTGCTACAGTTTTGTCTCTGACAGTAGTGTCAGAGTCTCCAAAGCCATGCAATTGTGCACTTCCAACACACACGTAGTTGGTGGGACTTCAGTTCTCAGCCAGTCGTGTTATATAAAAAACCCCAACACTTTAAAAAGTGCAGTCCACGGCTTCAGAATTTGATCATCTATTTCCAGTCCACTCCTGTCCATTTCTCTGTTTCTTATAGGTCATCTGGGAAGGCCAATGGACCTCCCAATCTGCCTGAGGCTGGTGTCGGACCTGTGGCCTGTCCTCAACAATCTCTTCCACCAGTTGGATTAATTTAGTGTTGACCTTCCCACCTACCTTCCTTCCTTCCTTCCTTCCCTCCTCTCTCCCTCCCTTTCCCTCTCCCCCAACCCGCCCCCCTACCCCACCTCTCCTTAGCCCAAGCAGGCCTGGAACTCATCTATGCTGACCTCAAACTTGAGGTGAGCCTCTTCTTTCAGCCTCCAGCGTTGAGGCTGCGGGTGTGCTCCATCAAGCCTGATGATGCTGGCCAGTCAGAGCCTGGGCCTTATTTTGGACCCCGGAGAGAGGCTGACTTTGGTGAGTTTCTCTGTGACTAGGGCACTTTGAGCTTCACCTTCCTTTTAGTCGGGGGGCTCTTTAGAGCTGTCCTGCACTTCGAATCACCTTGATGACTGTCATTTGGTGATAGCCTTTGTCTTTGGTTCATCCTGAGCCACTTGGCTCTGCTGAACCTTTTGGGCATTATGAAGTCTAGGATCCAGGCTGTGACTGTAACCACACTGTTAACAATGGTAGAACATCCCCGGGGACATCCTGGCTTTCTGATCTGTCACCAGCTCCTAGAAATCACACCCTCTTCGGTCTCTAGAAAGGTCCTCTGTTTGCTTTTGACACAACAGGAATCCATATCCCAACTGGCATCAGGCTTCTGACTCCCCCAAAGGATCTGACAGCTTAGTGAAGTGGAAACCAGCTCTTAAAAAAGCCATTTTTAGGGTCAAGTATACCAGGCAGAGAGGCCTTTGGCCCTAGCTATGGTTTTTTCATGAGCAACTTGGCTGTGGCCTACTTAACCAAAAAATGCTTGGCCTTTCTACCCCCTGCTGCGAGAGCCTGGCCTGAGGACCCAGAGCAGGGCAGCTACACGAGGCTTGGCCATGCTTGGGCTGAGAGAATCGGCCACCTCCTCAGCCCCTTCTCTCAAACTGTCTCCCTAAGGACCCACAGGGCCAAGTCTTTTCCCACACTGGAGCCACGCTGGATGCTGCTGGTAACAGCACTTCTGGCTTCCCTGTCTCCATGGCAACGACTGTTTGGGTAAACTGTGTCCAAGCCCTCCAGCTGGCAAGACTGGGAGCTTTCTCCTGGAAGTCTTCATGTTTACACACGCTTGCTTCCCTCTGCTCCTGGTCACCAGCCTGCAGCACCAAACTGAGCAGAGAGGGCTCCTGTAGCCTGTATAGGAAGTAGCCACCAAGTGCCTGCTAAAAACTAACTTTATGATTGGGCGTGATAGCTCACACCTGTGACCTTAGTGTGGCACAGAAAGGGGTATGCAGGAAGATCCACAGTTCATGGTTGGTCTAGGCTGCATAGGCCCAAACTCCATCTCAACACACTTGCACCACACATACATAACACACAAACACCCACCTACCACACACACACACATATATACATCCGCCACACACACACATACAACAGCACACACACACACCCTGCACACACATAACAACATCCACCCACCCACTCACACCCATACCTACACACTACATACACACCACACACACATACAATAGCACACACACACACACACACACACACACACACACACACACACACACGTTCTATAAATCGCAGCAAGTCCTCTGTCATGTGATGTGGGTACCAGCAAGTGAAATACTGGCTTAGCACCCAGAGTTGAGCAGTACTGAACTGTTAATGGTTAATGAGGCCTCCATCAAATGCATGGTCTTATAGTGCTCTACAGGAGTACAGCACTCTTCATCCCAGACTTGTTGTGAGGGCTTGAATGAGAACAGCCCCACATATGCTTAAACGCTTGTTCACCAGATAGTGGAACTGTTTGGGAAGGCTTAAAAGGTATGGCTGTGTTGGAGAAGGCATGTTTTGGGGAGTGGGCTTTGAGGTTTCAGAAGCCCATGCCAGACTCAGTCTTGCTTGTTCGCTCTTCTCTCTCTCTCTCTCTCTCTCTCTCTCTCTCTCTCTCTCTCTCTCTCTCTCTCTCTCTCCTCTTCTCTCTTCTCCTCTCTCTCCTCTCTTCTCTGTCTCTCTCTCTTGCTCTCTCTCTCAGGCTGTAAAGCTCTTGGCTACTGCTCAAGCACCATGCCTGTCTGCTTCCCCCCATGACAACCATGGACTCCCCCTCTCAGACTTTAAAGAAGGAGCTGCCTTGGTCATGGTGTCCAGAGTGAGAAAAACAGATATCACTTAGGAGCCAAAAACATGCAATGCATGACTCAGCCCAGTTCCTGCCCCTTTGGCTGCGAGGAAGCTTGCGCAGTTTGAAATGTGCTCAGCATGATGCAGCACTCTGTATTCAAGGTCTCCTCTTCAGGGTCTCGGCCTCCTGCAATAGGCTGGGTGTGACTCCATAGCAAACAAGATACAGCGCACGCCGAGCTAGGTGAGGGCTCTTTATTCTGTTTCTTTGCTCTTCTATTTTTGAGACAGAGTCTCATGTATTCCAGGCTGATCTTGAACCCTTGAGCCTGTCATCCCCATCTCCCAAGTGCTGAGGTGGCAGACATGTGTCCACCAGTCAAGCACTGATGGGGTGCAGCTTGCTTGCGAGTTCTGTCTCACAAGTCAGCCACTTCTGTGTGATTGTTCGTGGTGCCCCACAAAGCTCAGGGTCCTAGTTGCTGACACTCGTGGGTCCCCAACGTGTCCCCAGAATCACTGACAGGCCTGAAAGATGATTGCTCACGGTCAGGCTAAACCTGCTTAGAAAATGAAGATATACCTACAAGCAACACTAAATGAAGTCAGGCTTTATAAACACATGCGCATGCATGTGCGCGCGCGCACGCGCACACACACAAACATGTGTGTGTGTGTGTAACAATAAGAGTAAGAAGACGTGGATTTGAGGCAGGGGCATGAGATAAATTATAGGAGGAGGAGGGGAAATGAAGTAAATAACACTTATAGATGAGATTCTCAAAAAAAATTTTAAAAAGAGAACACAAAGTTGTGTAGGGAGGAGAAGAGGCACAGTGGGTCTTGAAGGAGTTAGGAGGAGGGCTGGGGTTAAATATGATTAAAATATATTGTATGAAATTCTCAAAAAAGTGATTAAAAAAACCCTTTTAAAAGGGGAGATTTTAACAGACTTAAGTATGGGGAATTCAGTCCCTTGCGTGAAGGATATGACACACTCAAGTGTGCACGTGTGCTTATCTCACAGAGTGGCTAAGGGATTTAAAGAAGATCACAGCATGCTGGGTGGGGTCACAACTGCCCAGGAAACCTGAAATCAGAAAGGCTGCACGCGAAGCTAAGATGTCTGTTACTGTAAACGGTTTGTTGTCATGTTTATGAATTCCCAGAAAATATCTGACGAAGGAATAAGACCACATTCAGATAGACACCCAGGTCTTAAGTACTGTTTGATGGCATTTTAACATTCTTACCCCAAAATATCTCTCTTTAAAAAGGACCACTCTATGTCCACAGTCTTCACAGCAAAATATTAGTAATGCTGGGATTCTCGACTCTCCACTGGTGAGAGGCTTGAATGATACCTCCTGTCCCTTGGGCTTCAGCTCAGTATAGTCCACCGTTCATTCAAATCTGTCATTTGTCTGCATCAGTCTTGTGTCTCTGTCTACTAACAGCTTACCTAACCATCTGCAATATTAATCCCTGTATGTGTCTATTCCTTGTGTCCGCCACCCTCAGTAAGGCTTGTTAAACTGTGTTCTATTTAACCTTTTTAAAACACTCACTGACCTACATACATGTCTTACTGTATGATTGTATGTGTGCCTATATATGTCTTACTGTGATATGTGTACCTACATATGTCTTACTGTGTGTGATATATGTGAGTTAGTATTGCTAATTAAGATTGGACTAAAAGAAGGTGATTGCCAACAGCCATGGTACCGAGAGCAATCAGAATTGCTTGGTGTGATGGTTAAATGCCATTGAGATCTAGACTGACCTGGGAGATGGGCCTCCGAGCATTCCTGTGGGGCTATCGGATGGGTAGCAGCATTCCCTGAGATCCTGGGCAGTTTGAGTGGAGAGAGCTGAGCGGTGGCATGCATTCACCTATTCCTCTCTCCTACCCACTTACGTGTGACGTGCCCAACTGTTCCAAGCTCCCGCTGCCTTGACTACCCTTGAAGAGGGAACCAGAATAAACCCTTCCTCCCTCCTCACTTTATCATCACAGCAACAAGAAACTAAGAAACTTGGATTGTGTTCGGGCATGGTGCATTCACCTGTCTCTGGAAGCCACAGCTCTTTGCTGGAGAAGGCAAACTATCACAGATCCTCACTGCCCTGCGTCTCCCATGTCCAGCGCACTTAAGCAAATAGTTTTTCTCTCCTTGATCTGCCCTTCGGTCCAATTACAAACTGGTGGGGGAATGATCCGTAGAGCAGGCAAGTGCCACAGAACTCAGTTTGGAAAGCCTGAGGAGGACCGGGTGGGGACATGGACAAGGAGCACCTTGGGACCTGCAGGACACAACCCTTCACCTCTCAGGTCCACAGAACATTTCCCACCAGGCAACACACAGACACCAAACTCTCCTAAGAACCAAAGAGGAAACAGAAACAAAGGAACAAAACACCCACCAACCAAGACAGAAATAGGAATCAGCACTTAAAACCGCAATCCTCCCAACTCCAGATGCCTAGACACCAGCAAAAAACCACAATCAGTAACAGCCAGGGCAAAAGGTCTTCTCTGGAAACAAGCAACCCTGCCACAGCAAGCCGTAGGTACTCTGCCATAGCTGAAGCATAGGAAAAGGCCTCAAAACCGCCGTTGTAAGGAAGAAAGGAACAAATCCTTTACAGAAATCCAGGAAAATGCAAGCAGTGGAAGGAAATGAATAACACTATTCCTGGAAATATACTCTATAAAGAAAACCCAAACAGAGAGGATTCTGGAGATGAAAAACTTCGGAATTCGAACAGGAGCCACGGAGGGAAGCTTCCCCAACAGAATGCGAGAGACGGAAGATGGCATCTCAGACACTGGAGACATAAGAGAAATGGATACGCAGGTCACAGAAAACATTAAATCTAAAATGTGCAACACAAAACATCAAGGAAATCTGGGACATTATGAAAAGAACAAATATAAGAATAATAGGAATAGAAGGAGAGAAAAACCTAGATCAAAGGTAAAAAAAAATCTCAATAAAATCATAGAAGAAAATTCCCCTAACCTAAAGGAGTAGATGACTGTCAAGGAACAAAACACACACAAAAGACCAAATAGACTGGACCAGTAAAGGGTGTCTCCTCGGCACATAATAATCAAAATACTAAACATACAGAACAAATAAAGAATATTAAAAGCGGCAAGGAAAAAAAGACCTACTAAAGGCAGGCCTAATAGAATACACCCAATTTCTCAACAGAGACCCTAAGAACCAGAAGGGCCCAGAGAGATGTGCTCTAGACTCTTAGAGACGACGGATGCCATCCCAGCCTACTATGCCCAGCAAAACTTTTAATCACCATAAACAGAGGGGGGAAAAAGACATTCTGTGATAAAAACCAAATTTAAGCAATATCTACAAATACAGCCCTACAAAAGGTTCTAGAAAATAAACTCCAACCTAAAGAGGTTAACCACACTCAAAAAACCACAAGGAATAATTTTAGCAAAGTCAAAAGAAAGGAAACACACACACAAATGCAACAGGAATCAACAGTCATTGGTCATTGATATCTCTTAGCAGCAATGGTCTCAATTCTCCAATAAAAAAGACTCAGACTAACAGAATGGATGGGAAAACAGGATCCATCTTTCTGCTACATACAAAACCCACACCTCAACACCAAGGACAGACATTACCTCAGGGGAAAGGGTTGGAAAAAGATATTTCAAGCAAATGAGCCTAAGAAACAAGCTGGTGTACCCATTTTAATACCTAACAAAATAGACTTCAAACCAAAACGAATCAGAAGAGGTAGGGAAGAACACTATATACTCAAAGGAAAAATCCATCAAGAAGACTTTTAATATCTGTGTCCCAAACACAAGAAACACCACTACAGCTTAAATTATATATTGACACACTGATAGTGGGAAATTTCAATACTCCATACACACACACACACACACACACACACACACACACACACACACACACA
>OU015752.1:48689178-48720270 GCA_907169655.1 Acomys percivali | reverse complement strand
TTCTAATCACCGCTAATTTCACAGCTCCAGCTGACCAGGATCTGCTGTCCCAGTAAAGCATGAGTTTTACTTTATTGTTCCAGTCTCTTGTCGGTCACAGCTGATTCTCAGCCCTTGCTGACCACAGATTCTTAACTCAAAAGTCCTGTTAAGAGTTTTTAAGCCGGCGTGGTGGCGCAGGCCTTTAATCCCAGCACTCGGGAGGCAGAGGTGGGCGGATTGCTGTGAGTTCGAGGCCAGCCTGGTCTACAAAGTGAGTCTAGGACAGCCAAGGCTAACACAGAGAGACCCTGTCTCGAAAAAAACCAAAAAAAAAAAAAAAAAAAAAAAAAGTTTTTCCTTCTCTGAGGCCTTCATCATCTGCATTGCTGCTCACAACACACTCAATGGCTTTTCTAGCCCAACGTTCCAAAGTCCTTTCATAACCCTCCCCAAAACAACACCGTCAGGCCTCTCACAGTGAAATCCCACTATCCTGGGACCAGTTTGTCTTAGGACATCATGACCAAAAGCAAGCTGGGGAGGAAAGGGTTATTTGGCTTACACTTCCACATTGTGGTCCATCAGTGGAGGAAGTCAGGACAGGAACTCAAGCAGGGCAGGAACCCGGAGGCAGCAGCTGGTGCAGAGGCCATGGAGGCGTGCTGCTTACTGGCTTGCTCAGCTTGATTTCTTACAGAACCCAGACCTACCAGCTTGGGGATGGCACCACCCACACTGGCATTTTCCCAATTGAGTTTCTCTCCTTTCCGGGGACTCTGCTTGCCTCGTTGACACAAAACTCGCCACTACACCCTGAGACTCCATTTTCAGGGCAAAGGCAGAGTCAGTGTCTCTGCCTCTTGATTAGGACGTAAAACCACCTGTCCCATATCTCTGTGAGCAATTGTCTCATAACTTCTTCCTAAAAAACAAAAAACCAAAATGCCACCCTGTAAAACTCATCGTATTGGCACTGTAGGGTACACAATCATGTTAAAATCTTGTCAATTCAGCTTCTTTCCTGGGACCATAGAGGGCACCTAAGTCAGCAACGGGACAATGGGGGTGGTCACCTACTTGTCACCTAAGCATCCTGCAGGAGGACTGGGAGGACACGAGCGCCTGACAGTTGCAGGAGCTTTGCCTCAGCGTGGTCTCCACAGTCGATATGGACTACTCGAATTGCCTTCTGTCTGTCCACTCTCCTGGAGCCAGTTCTGTGCTTTGTATCCATGGCTTCCAGTTCTGTACCTGGTGAGGCAGTGGAACTGCCCTGGAAGCTCGGGAGTTCGTCTCTACAGCAGTGCCCCCCAACAGACCTCTCCCAGGCTTGTCATCTACGGCTGCGGAGACTATCTGCAGCACGCCCAGGGCAGCGGTGGGCTCAATCTGTGGGCCAAGACTCCACCGACAAACCTCTGTCTTCAAAAATATTTACATTACGATTCATAGCAATAGCAAAGTTACAGTTATGAGGTAACAATGAAAATAACTTTATGGTTGGTAGGGGTCACCACAACGGGAGGCACTGTATCAAAGGGTGGCAGCATTAGGAAGGTTAAGACCTCCCAGTGAGGTCTCTCTGAGCTGTTTGAGCTCCTGAACACCTTATAGCCTGTGACCTACACATATACATTGTAGAGATATGTTCAGTGTCATATGTAATGTGTAATTTGTATTTTTAGTCACGATTGGAATAAAGGCTGGAAAGATGGCTCAGCCATTAGGGAGACACACAGAGGATCCTTGCAGAGGAACTGAATTCCATCTCAAGCACCTGTGTTGGCTGGTTCTCCTTGGAGTCCCTGCTGTGTATCTGAGGTGTTAATTCTATAAATGTCTTGCCCAAAAGAACATTCTACCCCAGGGTCCCCCTGGAATATCAAAACCCAGACCTTTCACTGTGTTCCTGATGGAGTGCCCTCCAGGGCAGTATCTTCCCTTCCCGGAGGACAGCGCCACCTAGAGTCTAACTGCTGGGTCCCATGCATGCTCTTCATTTGTCAACAGGAAACTGTGGGACCAGGGAAGGACCAAGGCCATGCGCCAGAGTGGCATCCAGGTCTGATCACCAGGCTCACTGTGTCCATCCTGTCAGTGGATGTCTGGCCTATGATACTAATTGCATCCTTGGCTTGCTGATACCCAACCAAGGTGTTTCCTAGTAAGAAGCACTCGTGGTTCTGAAGTCATGGGTGTCTGAGCTGCAGGCTGTGGGATTGCACTTTACAAATCCAGCTGTGAGTCACACCCCTCCAACTCTGGAAAGGAAGATTACCTTCTTGGGATTACTTGGGAAACCACAAGCCATGCCAAGTAGACGCTGAGCCCGCCCAACAGGAGAGCCTGCAAGGTCATGCTCCTCAGCCCTGGCAGGGACCTGCAGAGTAGTGAGCTCTGAGGTTCTGATTCTGTCCAGCTACTGCCCTTTCCTGGTCTATTTAGCATGCCAGGCCCTTTTGGTTCCTGGAATCTTTGACTGTTCCCACCTCAGACAGCAAACTTGGCAGCAAACTCAAGAGGATGCCAGTGGATTCCTGGCCAGCCAGTCCTCAGAGGACGTGAGTGGGAGGGGAGTCAAGCGGCCTTGTAGAGGGAGAAGCCCAGGGAAGGCTGCAGGCATGTCTCAGCATGCCTGGGCCTGTCCCACAGCCTAGTTCTGCAGAGCTGCCGGCTGGGGACTTTCCCCGTGGCTTGCACTCCTGAGCCTCCCCTCTCTTTCTCAGGGAAAAACATGGGACTGCAGGGAACTCTGCTCCGAAGCTGCCTAGATGCCAGGGATGGGGTGCTGAGCTCACAGTCAGGCTGACCTGACAGGCGTGGCGCTGTCTTGTGATGGGGCAGTTGACTTTGGCCCTGAGCGTTTGGTGTTCACCCAGGGGCTTACGCTCTTATCTCCCTCATGCAACCCTGGGGCTTATGCTAAGCCTGAACTCTTTAGTCTCAGTCTAGTTGAGACCACAGATAAGAACCCGATGGCCGTGGCTGGTCCTCCTAGAAAAGGAAATGGTAAGAGTGGACAGAAACTCCTTGGAGAACGGAAGTCAGGTTAGAAGGGTACTATTTGGGGGAGGGGCTAGATCTCTTTGGAAGGGGACACGAGGGTTGAATGTGGGATAGAAGCCAACGGGGAATGAAGTTTCTGATCAGGGGCACTGAGAGTAAGGTAGGGCCCTTCCACAGGGCTGGATGGAGCAATGGATGGGCTAGGGAGGGGGACCAGAGCTGGAGCGGGAGGTCTGGGTAGCCCACGAGGATGCGGGCTCTGCCCCAGTGCTGCTCCGTCTTGGGCTCTGCCTCAGCTTCTTGTCCTTTCCTAGGTCTTCCGCTTTCTTGTCCGTGAGGGAATGGCCACCCTTTAAGATGGCCTAAGCTTTGTCAGAACCGAGCAAGATGGGCTGAGACAGCCTCCCTTACCCTGGAGAGGGTCCTGAAGCCACAGGTCACTTCTTATCAGCTGTGGCCACGGTGCACTTAGCTCCGAAAAAAGCTAGGCTCACACAGTTTGAAAGTTGTCAGAATTCAGACCAGACTAGGGCCCACCTGCTGGCACCTCGTCGAAAGGACACAGCGAGCTCCCCACTCAGTGCATGTCAAAGGATCTCTAACCTCCTAAGCAAACTCCCCAGGTGCCCTGACCCCAGGAGAATGACAGGCACCATCCTTACTCCCCCCCAACGAAGCTTACAGGTCCCCGGACTCCAGGATATCAAGTGGACCACAATAGGCCACACCTCTTTGCATCCCTCAAGTTGCATACTCTTCCCTGGTGATGCAAGACTCTCCTCTACCGCCCCAGCCTCTCTATAGGGAATAAGAGACAGCCTGGCCTCGTGGGACCTCCCCATTCCTCTGTATTTGTACAAGGGGACCCACTCCACTCTACCTTACTAGAGCCTCTGACATGCCTGGCTGCCTGGCCGCAGCACTTGAGTGTGAACTCCTTCCAGAGCACCCACACGTGCTGCTGTATACAAACGTGAGTTCCATCAGGACCCCGCAGACCATCCCTGAATAAGCCCTTCTTCTTGGCTCTTCCATCCCAGCTTGGGTTTGCTGTTCTGCATGTAATGCTGGACTCCTGTCAGTTATGAGCCCAACAGGATCTGCCCCTATCGGGGGAAGACGACAAACCCTCCCACCCTGTTCCTGTATCTCCTAGTTACCATGGCAACTCCAGAAGCCCATCATGGAATCAAGCTTCTGCTACCCTGTCTTCAGGGAACTCACCATGTATACCGAGTCCTTGATGAGTTCAGGTACTTACGACATCAGATGTATATGTTTGAGGAACTTTTTGCTTTCCCTTTTGTGGGGCGGGGGGTGGGGGTGGGGTGGGAGGGGGTGGGTCACATGGGTGAATAACTGAGGGGGTCACATGGGAAAGTGATTGGGTAGTCAACATTCCCAAGCGCCCTTAGAGAACCGGGTATCCAGGTACTTAAGGAGGGCTGAGGCTCAGGGCCTGAGAATGCAAGGATGTGGGTACAGGGAGGGCCAGTTCAGAGGTGACCTTGTCCCCTCTCCTCCAAGCAGCCTGCCTGGAGGTTGTCTGTTATGACATGGTGATTCCAGCGATGATGCATTCATACTGTGTTGTTTAGTGAACAATTAGCTGGCGCTTAGCGTCTGTGACAGTGATGAGGTGGCATGCCTGGTGGTCCTGAAGGGTTGGTTCCTAGGGCTGAAAGCAGAGCGGCTTGGAGAATCTGCACCACCAGGGGGCGCCATCAGACAGGCTAAAGCCGCCACTGCCTAGTCCTAGTGTTTGCACCAAACAGCCTACAAGGGCAGCAGCAATGTAGGTGGAAGAGAGAGGGGGAACTGTGGGAAGGGTAGTTGGCGGCAGAAGGAGAGGGGAGAGACTGGTACCTAGAGCAGCTATCACAGGGCTGCACAGCTCACAGGGCACCTTCCCCGATACCCTCCCTGTACCTGGCACTCAACTCCATGAATCTCCTGCCCTCATGTCCTTAGTAAACTTGATTAATATTAATACTGATTAATTAAAATGGATTCATATTAATATTTACCAAAAGTCTAATTTTTATGAATTTTTTTTTGTGGGTAAAATAAGTATCCAGGGCTATTGTCTGTCCCACTGTAGGCAGGGCCCATGGCGTCACCAACTTGGTCCATGTGCTGCCCTGTCTCTGGTACCAAGCGGCACTTGAAAACAATTATCAGCGACAATGCCTGCCAAATACCAAAAACTTTAGAGTGAAAAACTCGGGGTCAACTCGGGCAGTGGTGGTGCACGCCTTTAATCCCAGCACTCGGGAGGCAGAGGCAGGTGGATCGCTGTGAGTTCGAGGCCAGCCTGATCTACAAAGTGAGTCCAGGATAGCCAAGGCTACCCAGAGAAACCCTGTCTAAAACAAACAAACAAAACCAAAACCAAACAAACAAACAAAAAACTCAGGGTCAACGTGATGCCAACTTGTGACACAACCTACCCCTGACCTAAACAGCAGTCCATGTGCCCCTCCCTCTGCAGTGACCACCTGTGGAAGGTGGTGAGTGATGCCATTTTCTACCTTACCTGGGATCGGCCTTGGAGGAGGGTCTCTTGCCTTGAGTACCCGTTGGCTGCTGTTGCTCTGGCCCTGCCCATGGGGAGGATCACGAAGCTGGTCCAGGCTGTCTTCCCTTAGTCCCCAGAGAGCTCTACCAGTGGCTGAGTCAGAGGGGTCCTGTCCTGGGATGACTGGTGCTTCTAATAAAGCTAAGCCCATGTCAGTGTCCTGGCTGGGAATATCAGGTCCAAAGAAGATAGGACCCTATCGGATGGAGTCATGGGGGCTCCTGGCAACTACCAGGCAGTGGAACATGGGACCCTAGAAGCTAGGTTGTGAACCCTCCCTGAAGTCCAGCATCACTTGGATCTGAGGAGCCACTGGATTATAAAGGTAGGTATACCTCAACAGCCTCTGGACACAAGAAAGGTCTCCTGATGGATGGGTCTGGTGTCCTTGCTACCCGGGGACAGAATGCAGGTACCTTTTGTCTCTCAGGCTCCAGGTCTGTTTCATCCTTCTGGTAAAACTGGCTGCTTCCCAATTATAGAAGCCCCTGCCCTGATACTGAGCCCTCAGTCCACAGATGATCATCCACTTCTCCTCAGGGGCCCTGACCAGTGCCAGTTAGGACCTCTTCTCTGATAGGGCAAATGACACTAAAAAGCTACCTGGCTCAGGGTTCACAGAGAGAGACTGGCACACAGGCAGGAAAGGGTGAGCCAGCGCCCAGGCATGTAGGGATGCTCAGAACCAAGGCCCTGAGTGTTTCTTCACTATGGTAACCACCCCCGGACCTGGCAGATGCTGGGACCCTTGACAGAGACACACAGAAGGAACTGGATTGCCAAGATTTAAGCTAAGCATTCTCCTATCCAGATGCCCAGCCTTGGCCAACACAGAACTGCCATCCAGACACAGCAACAGGCAGACAGGTAGACAGACTCATGCTGATGCCTGCTCTAGGGCAAGAGTCCAGAGTCCATGGCTGAGGCCTCTCCTTCCACCCTCACAAACGGGCCAGCACTGTTTGTCTCCAAGTGTCTGAGTACCTTTCCTGTGGGTAGCTAGAGAACAGGGCTGGTTCAAAGCCACACAGTGGGCCTAGAAGGTTGCCTCACTTTGCCGTATAGACCCACAGGGAGGGCCGTCGGGGCCCATTTACTGACAATGAATGTTGATATGGGAAAAGGCGTGCCCTTTCAGCTAGGGGTCTAGGTGGAAGCTGATGGACGGGCCTCCCTCCTCTGCACTCAGTGGACTCCCTGCAAAGTAAATTCTTCAAGACTCTAACCCCAAGAGAGTGCAGCTTCAGAAACCTGTCCTATGGCTAAATGACCTCAGTTCTTATCTGTTCTCCATGTTTCACCCAGGGAAACAGCAGAGACATACACATATGTTAACTCATCTGTGGCCTGTGGCTTCTGACCTTTGACCTCCAAGTGTCTCGTCACCTGCTTTGTGTGCCCGTGTGTATATAAACATGGACATGGAACATGCCTATACATGACCTTGTACATTTATACTATGTACTAGGTATGTACATGTATGTGTGAATGTGTGCACTGTGTATATATGACTATACAAGTGTGGGCATGTGTGTGTGATATATATATATATATATGAGGAACTAAAGAACACAACCCATTACTGGGCATGGTGGCACACGCCTTTAATCCCAGTACTCAGGGAGGCAGAGGCAGGCAGATTTAAGTTTGAGGCCAGCCTGGTCTACAAAGTGAGTCCAGGACAGCTAAGGCTACACAGAGAAACTCTGTCTTGGAAAAAAACAAAACCAAACAAAAACAACAACAAAAAGAACAAGACCCCTGCACACGCACATGTGTATGGGTGTGTACATGTGTGCCTATGAACATATGAACATGCCTGTGTGAATGTTGAGCATATCATATGAGAGTTCTCTGGGTGGACAATGGTGGTGCATGTCCTATGGAAGGGAAGCTGGGTCCACCCTTAGGGTGACGTAGAGCCACAGGAGTTGCAACTGTTGGTACTACGGCAGTTGGTGCTCATTCAGCTGGTTAAACAAGGCAAAAAGTGCCCATTATTTGCCTTCTTCTACCCCCCCCCCCCCCCCGGCTGCCCTGGTTCCCTGTCTGGACCCTGTGCATCAGTCCTGCTGTGCATCCTCTCTGAGCATGCTCCCCAAGGAGCTCAGGCTCCCTATCTTTCCAGAGGCCTTGGCATCCTAGCATCTATCCCTTGGGACCATGACTGTGGTGATCACCAAGAGAGAGGTGGCGCTAGTACTGGGTTGGGAAGACAGCTGGTCTGACTGGCCCTCCCCAGCTTCCCTGGGCTTGAGGGTGGTTACAGGAGACCCCCTCAAGCATCAAAGGGCGTCTCTGGAGCCGTGTTATCCTTGCACATGTAACCTATATCTCTGGTGATAACGCTGGAGATACTAGACAAGTGATAATATTGCATTCCTATACCTGGTGATGGACCATGGCTGGGAGTGCATGGTCACAGCCAGACCTAACGGTAGGAGTTCTCATGATGTACATATGGTATTGCTGGGGCTCTTGTTCCGCAAGCTTAGTGGGGCCTGTGCCTAGCAACAAGCACAGAGGGTGACCCAGGCTGCCTGGCATCCCTGACCTTACCATGCAGGGACCTTGGCACCACCCATGCCTTCCCCAGATCACCATGTTCCACCATGTATTGGGGGGCTACAGCTGCTTCTAAATGTTTCCAGGAGACGCAGGGTGGAGCTGAGGCATGCCACCACCCATTACTGACAGTTGCCTATGGAAGGCAACATTGCTGCTCTCCTGCCTCTGTCCACATCCCACGGAGGAAGAACATGATCTGCAAACCTCATATTACTATGCCTCCGGTGGCCAGGGTGCACACCTGGGTGTGGCTCGTGACCTCCGAGCATCCTCAGGCTCCAGCATCCCAGCATCACTGGCCTCGCTTTACCCCGGCTATGGCTCATCTTACAAAATGGGAACGGAAACCCTAAGCCATGTGATTATGGGGATCAGAGGGTCTAGGGAACAAGGAACAACACAGTAAACTTTCTCAGAGGTTGGGGACAAATTTACCCAGGCGCCACTTCTCCGCCACCCGCTCCGCTCTCGAATGAGCACACCACTCCTGTGCGCATAGTGGCTCAGAGTCCCAGCCCTCCCCTACCCTCATGCTGGGTTTAGGCCTACGGACGTTTTACACGGTAGTACTGAGACTCATGCCCCTGGGTGGACCAGGAGGCATCAGCCACAAGGAGGGCACTGGAATCCGGGGAGACACTTGCCTCTGGCCTGCGGATCTATTTTGCATTCTCCAAAGCACTGGTGTTTTCCTTTGTTGTCTTCTTCTTTGTGGAGTAGGGGATACAGCACACCCAGCTGGTCCTTGTTCTGGAGGCCAAGAACATGCAGGAAGTAAGAGCGCCCTTCCTGCCCTGTAATGTGCCAGCCTCCTGGACAGCAGCCCCGACACTGCTCTCTCAGATCCCACCCCTCCCACTCCACAGAGGGACGCAGGGCTTTCCCCCCAGCCAAACCAGATGCCGTGGCTGGCTGGTTATTGTTGTCCTTTGGGTGCCTAGGTCTCTTGTTCTCTGCCTAGAGGGACTCCTTAAACACGAGAGACCAACTGAACCTAGTCCTCCTCCAGGCACCAAAGCTTGGAGGTGGAGAAAGGTGAGCTCCATCTTTGCTCCCCTCACAGGGAGCGGTGGTTCCCAGTATGATGAGAAGGCAGATCGATCACTCAACTCATGACCAAAGCTTCCCAACGGGACTGCAATGGGGCCACTGATGCACGGCCAGCTCATCTCACCAAGGGGTCTATAATGCTGGAAATAAGTCAGGCAGGTGGTTGCGGGAGAGGTACAGAGGGTGTCCCAGCATCTGATCAGGTAACTAGTCCCTACCAAGTAACCGCCAACTTTCAGGGCTGCTGTGGTACCTACTCTCCCTGGGGTAGTAAACATTAGGGATTGGAACCCAGACACAGACAACAGATTTAACTGTCCGGTCCTCAGGATAAGAATAAAGCTACCTGACGGCCCAGTGTCTGTGGCCAACTCCATCCAAGAACTGAAGAGAAAAAGAGTCACTTGGAAAAGTATGGACCAAGGATTATGACAATCTTGGTAAAAGTTGATGTGGTCACCTGTCATTGGCCTGGTCATGCGGAGGTCAGTCATGGGGCACTTCCCAGTGAGAATGAACAAAACCTCACTCACTGAATTCCTTCCCCCAAGACGTAAGAGCTTGAAGCATAGGCAGTAACGGCCGTAACAAGAGTCCATCAGCTGCCCACCAACTAAAGGCTAAGTGGAGCGCTAACATTGCAACGTCTTACCCAAGAGCCGTGATTGTGGGCGGCTTATGGTCCAGAAGGCACCCAACCACCCTGCACAAACCCAGCCTGCGTCTGAGTATGACATCAAAGGTTGTGGAGCCTGGCAGTGCATTGGCTCTATAAGGTAGGATTCGGGGTGATTCTAAGGCTCCCCCTTCTCTTTACTATTCCACATGGCGTCAGTTCCCTGAAAAACGACATGTCAGCTTTACAAATCTAATAGAGATTATTTTGAAAAAAAAAAAAAACTCTAAGAGAAAATACTAACATGGACATTAATTCTGAGAGGTGAGAATTTGAGTAACTGCTATTTTGTGCTTTATATTTCTCCACATTGTTAGAAATAATGCAAAATAGATCCGCAGGCCAGAGGCAAGTGTTTCCTCAGATCACAGTGCCCTCCTTGTGGCTGGTGCCTCCTGGTCCACCCAGTAGCATGAGTCTTAGTACCACTGTGTAAAACGTTGTAGGCCTAAACCCAGCTTGAGAGGTTGGCTTCTCCCTCATGGCATCCATGTGACCTTCCCAGCCCAGCTCTCTGTAGCTAAGCTCTAAGCTGGAGACTCTGACACCACAACCTGTACCTGCTGCTTCTTGGTCATTTTGCTGGCTAATGGGATGAAGAGATGTGAGTGAGGAATGAAAGTGGCAGAGGAGTGGCGCCTGGGTAAATTTGTCCCCAAGTTCTGAGAAAGTTTACCGTGTTGTTCCTTGTTCCATGGTCCCTCTGATCCCCATAATCACATGGCTTAGGCATGGCTCAGGGGATGGAAGGAAGGCAGGAGGGACAGTGCTGCCACCCTAGTTAGGAGTGGGGGATGTTACTCTGAATAAAAGCCCCCATGCAAGTAGTCCCCTGGGCAGTACTCACTCATCTTCTGACAAGTCCCCTGTGTCCTTGACAGGGCTCTTCTCTTCTCTCACGGCACAGGTGACTATCTGTGGGGAGGGGGGTGCAGAACAACCTATGGGACCCACCCAAGGGACAGACAGGGACAGAGAAAGCCAGTCCACTTGACCCTGAATGTCAGCCTTACAGGAGCACCCACCAAGAAACCTGGATCCTTGTGTGAGCATCCATGATCTCTAGGCTACAGACTGGGAAGACCTGGCCCCCTGGTTTAGTTCTGTTATAAGCTGACACATCTTGAGTCCTTAAACTCAGGGTCTGATAAGTAACCTCACAGAGATTTAATGATCAGTCTTAAAAACAAACAAAAAACCAAACCAAAAGCATATTGTGTGACTCAGAAGCTAAAGGTATGAGAGGTGTAATCTGGAAAGTGCCCAACCCTCAGGCACCCCTCAAACTTGTCAACAGAGATAATCATAAACCACCCAAAAAGACACCTGCCCATTACAGCAGAGAACTGGAGGAGCAGACTCCAAATAACCATGTTGGCGAGCCACTGAGACAATCTCTTTTTGTGGATAATGACAATGGTGATGGTAGTGGTGACAATGGCAGTGATATTGGTCATGATTGTGGTGATGTTGATGGTGATATGACAATGATGGTGATGACAACAGTGGTGGTGACAGTGACATGATATTGAGGATGAAAATATGATGGTGGCAGACATGAAACCAGCAGATTGTTGTTACAGTAGTGATAATGCTGATGGCAGTGGTGGCCATCACCAGTGGTGGTGGCAGTGGTTGTGCTATTGGTGATAGTACAATGGTCACTGTTTTGAGAGCTTCAGGAAACAATCTTGAGATGTGGGTACCACGGTTTCCAGTCTGTGATGGAACGAATCAAGCACAAGAGGTTCGTGAGTATTTTGAGCAGTTACCAGCAAAGCCATACATCTCCCATTCTCCTAGCCTTCAAGTGCATCATTTCCTCTGCACAGTGTGATTTCTTCAGAATCTCTGGGTAGCCAAGGGCCCAAGATAGTGCTAAAGAAAAAGAGACACACACACACACAGACACACACAGACACACACACACACACGGGGGGGGGGTTAGTGGGGGAGAGGAAGGGGAGAGTGTGAGTGTAGGTGTCCCCATTTTCATTCTACTTCCAAAGTCAGTCCCCAGCACCAGCACCATGGAGGGTCCCTGGAACTTCTGGCCTTGGGTCACCCCTCACCGTGCATCGGTGACACCTCACCCTACAGTTCAGGTTTCTGGGCTGGAGGGTTTGCCTGTACCTCCTCCTCAGTATGGTCTCCCAGGTCGATCTCCACAAACACACATGGTTTCTGTGGATGAAAGCAGCAATACATGAGTGAGCTACTTAGGAGGAGCTGCGAGTTTCCATCTCGTGGACATCTAGGTCTGAGTGGCTCCACCAGATTCTGGTGATGACAGAGGGCAGAGCCCCATGACAGTGCTGACAGCACAGTGTCCCGAGGGTTTGCTCTGGGCAGGAGAGGGAGGAGTACAGCCCTCTGACCCATTGCTATTCTTTGGAAACAAGTTATTGAGATTCCAAGGGGGCACTTCCATCTTGAGTGCTAGGCAGGTGACAAGGCACTGTTGAGACATGGGGACCCCTCCTTAGCTCTGACCTACTGGAAGTACATGGATCAACTCCATAGATTTGCTTAGAGCCAAACTTCACTGATATGAGGTCTACTCTACAAGGTCAGATGATCCAACAGTTACCTCAGTCTCTGGCACTTTGGCTGGCCCAGAGTCTTATCAAGGACTATCTGGTGTAAACTCCTTGTGAAAAAAAAATGTGTCCCACTGTCACCATTTCCTGTAACGTGGCCTGGGAAGGAGGACAAAGCTACTTTCCCTCATGAAGGTCACTGTGAACTTCCTAATTCTATATGATGCTTGCACAAAAGACACACCAAAAGACACGCCAAGGTCAGGCGTGAGGGGCTCTGGGGAGGGGGGAGAATCTCTGTAGGACAAGCTCAACCAGAAGGTGAAATCTTCTCAAGATCCACACCTTTAGTGACATTGTTTTGCAAGCTAGGGCAGGGTGCTGTGGGATCAGGCAAAGAGGTCCAGAGCTTGTCCCCCAAACCCCTTTCTGGCCCAGTTGGACAGCACAGCACTCGCTCAGATGGCTTCATCGACTGCAAGCCTACAGTGTGAGCACAGCCCACTGGGAGCTGTGTACAGACAGACTTGCCCATCCTAACTCCTGTGGCTAAAGAAGCGCTTGCCTGTTTTTCTAGAAGGTGGTCCAGCTTCATAGTCTCTGGCCCCTGCTCCTATAAGTCAAAGAAGACACCAATAGGTGAGTACAGGGGATGCCAGACAGGATGACAGGGGTGCGCAGAGCTGCTGGAGGCCTGACCTCGGCCACTGAGGTGCATTTTTCTTTGCAGGCATCGTCTTGTTCCCCTGTGGCACTGGCCTCTGAGTCGCTCTTGTCTGTGTCTGTTTCCCCATACTTGTGGTCCAGCTTGCCCACCTCATCTTGGTTCTTTTTCTGTTCGTCTTCCTCTAGGCTTGCCTGACTGGAGGTAAGTGGCAAAAGGGCAGTTTGGAGTCAGTGTCACAACAGGAGCCACTTATTTTGGCATTTTTTTTTTGGCTCCTCCCCTAATGCTAGGAGTTGGGTGAGCCTGTGGGCCCTTTCTGTGTCCTCCTAATAACTCATCTTGTTGGGAGACACCAGCCCCACACCCTCCAGGCAGAGACCTTAGGGCTGTGATGAATCAGTGGATTGATTTGCCTGCCACTCATGCCTACTTTAGTGGCTTCCCTACCACAGACGGCTAGGGGAACACGGTAGGAGCAGGGAACACAGGCACTTACTCACCATTGCCAAAGGCAAGACTCAGATAGATTCTAGCTTCGACATGTTTTGAGGTGCACCACCCAAAGGCCCTTCAAGCTCCACCCTGTCCTTTATCTGAGACTAGACAGCTGCTGCTACAGGCCTATGTGGCATGTTGGTACCTAGTTCTACCAACCAATGATATCTTCCGTGGATTTCTTAGTCACCAATATGCCTCCACTTCAATATTTTCTGGTTTAGCATGCTCCACTGGTGTTGGCTCATGGGGAGTCATTTGTAAACACGCAGGCTGGTCTGTGGCCTGGACCACAGTGATAGACTTTGGGATCTGAGAAAAGGACTTGGGTTTAGGCCTTCTAAGCCCTGTAGAAGATAGGATGGTAGGAAGGGCAGAGGGATGGCTGTTCTATCTGGCCAATAGTGAGGCTGGTGATATACCCTTACTGCTCAGCAAGGAGATCTCAGTGGGCCCAGTTGACATGAGCACTAGGGTGGAGCTTCCTTTCTGGGAGAGGTGCATGGTGGACGTTTGTTGAAATACCTCCACCAAGCCAGATGGATGCCAGGCAAACAGCAGCCACAAGGGCAGCCTAGGAAGTGAGCAGGGCTGTGTGTGGTTCAGAGGCACACTATGGTGGGTCCTGTTTTTAGATGAGTCCCTTGGATAAAGAGAGTCCTCAACCCTACCAACCATCCCTCTGCTAAAAGTTTCCTTTGGCCTCCTCCAAGTCCTTACCCTGGAGGAAGGGGTCCATCCCAGAGCCCCACTACCTCAACCCTCACATTTCAGAAGAAGGTCTCTTCCACTCACCAGGTGGTATCGTCAGTGTCACTTCTTGGGTCTTTACCTTGGTCCTCAGACTCTGAGGAGCAAGGGCAGTTGGTTAGTACATGAACAGTCCAAGGTATGATGCTCCCAGCGCCTAGGGGCTTGTCATAGTTTGCCACCTCACAGGCTTGCTGTCCTGCCTGGCACTCCTCTCAGGGCAGGTTCAAGGCCAGCCCAAGGGTATACAGTGATGGCTAAAGAGATTTCCTTTTCTCATCTACTTTGGCTTCTTTGGCCGTGCTCCAAGCACTCTTCCATTATTCCACGCCTGGGCTCGAGCACTGAGCCCCCCTCATGCCAGCCCAGCCCAGTCTCTTGTTCTATTACTGCCCACCTGTGACCCAGGCTGGGCATCCTTGGCCTCCTGGGACACACCCACAGGTCCTCAAATCTTCCTTAGTCCAGCATGGATTCTTAGAGTGGCAGAGCAGGGGACAAGGAAAAGGGACCTTCACAAGATGGCCACTCGATGGAGATGGGATGGGCTTGCTTAGGAACATCCTGACCACCGACACCTTCCAGTTCTGAGGGCCAGCACTGGGGTGATATTATCCTCTACTCCAAAGGGCAGGAGGCAACATAAATGTGCTCAAGGCTGAGGGGACAGTAGCTGCGGGGAACTGCGCCAAGTGATCCTGGGAGGCACTAGTTGGTCTGTGAGCTGTCCCCTGGCATGGCATGCTGCTCCTGCATGCAATTCCTTCCCCCTCAACTTCCGGGGACCTTGCAGTCCAGTGCAGCATTCTAAAGGGAAGAGTCATGCACAGATGGCTTCACGGAGGCCTCGTTCTGGACTCTCCCCAGTGTCGCCATCTGTGCCAGATCTCAGCATGGACGGCTGGTGTTACCCGATCCTCGCGGTGGCTATGGGGCTCAGACAGGAATTTCAAAGTGTGAAATAAGGGTTCTGACAAAAACCCGGGCTCAGAGACTGGGTCGGGGCTGCACTGTTCTGGAGGGTTCCAAACCAGCCAGCCCTTTCTTGAAGGTTAGCTTGCAGGCTAATTGAGGCCACTACAGGGGAAACTTCCTCACCAGTTGTCTTTCCATGCATCCCAGCCCCCACCCCCACCCCACATGCTGTCCTTCAGAGGGATGCTGGGCGCTTTGCAACCTGCCTCCTTCCCATAGGGGGCTTGTGTCTTCCTGTGCTCAGCACACCTGACTTTGGCCCTGTGCCATGTGTCCCCTTTCTTAAGAGACCTGCTCTTGTCACTCTGCCGCCTGCAGTGCTGGACTCAAGACTTGTGGACACCTGTGGAGGCAGCTGCCTGCCCAACATCTGTGAACGGCAGCTGTGTGCCCAACAGAGAGAAGCAGGAGGCTGAGGCCTTTTAGCTGGTGTGTGTGTGTGGGGGTGCTGCTGGGGGGTAGAGGAGGCTGTTACACAACTTTGCACTCTGGCAGTTCTCACATCTTTCAGGAAGAGAGAGAGAGAGAGAGAGACAGAGAGAGAGAGAGAGACAGAGACAGAGAGAGAGAGAGAGAGAGAGAGAGAGAGAGAGAGAGAGAGAGAGAGAGAGAGAGATAAGGGAGGCTTCAGTCCCATCCCAGCCACAGATTGAGTCCAAAGGCTCGAAAGGATGAGAGGGGAGCTTGAAGGAAGGGCCTGCTGCACTCTGAAGGATTTAAAAATGGACTGGAACCAGACAGTGGTGGCGCACACCTTTAACCCCAGCACTCGGGAGGCAGAGGCAGGCAGATTGCCGTGAGTTCGAGGCCAGCCTGGTCTACAGAGTGAGTTCCAGGACAGCCAAGGCTACACAGAGAAACTCTGTCTTGAAAAATCAAACATACATACATAAATATTTTTTAAATGGCTGGAGAAATGGTGTTAAAAGCACTGGCTGCTCTTCCAGAGGTCCAGAGTTGGATTCCCAGCATCCACATCGGGGCTCATAACTCTAATTCCAATTCCAGGGGGGATCCAATGCCCTCTTCTGGTCTCCACTGCAATGCACAAACACGGTATAGACATGCAGACAAAACGTCCATACACATAAAAATAAAGGAGTGGGCTGGGCGGTGGTGGCACATGCCTTTAATTCCAGCATTATGGGAGGCAGTGGCAGGCAGATCGCTGTGAGTTCAAGGCCAGCCTAATCTACAAAGTGAGTCCAGGACAGTCAAGGCTACACAGAGAAACCCTGTCTCAACAAAACAAAACAACAATGACAATAATAGTAATGATAAAATAAAATAAGGAATGAAAGCTCTCTAGCAGGCCCACCTGAGGACGCATGGACACGTGTTTGTTTTAGAAGATGCTAACTATTAGGCAAATCCTTTAGTCCTGATCCTCCCTGTTAAGTGCACTTAGGAAAGAGTAGTCAAGAGAAATGTAGGATTCCTACTGCTTGGAAAGTAGCTACCGTCTCCTAATAGGAATGTGTCCTTCATGATGGCAGACTGTCCTTTCTGGAGGCTGGGCCAGGCCTGCCTGCCCTCCGGGGAGGGCGCCACCCCTACCTAGCTCCTTGTGTAGTAGCTTGCGGATGCAGACCGGTGGATCTCCCTTCTGGTGCAAGCCACCCACGCTCCTGCTCCTCTGGAGTTCAGCCCCCTCACAGGCCACCTTGAGGTATCCATGGGTTACTCCTGAGGGCTGGGCTCCAGGCCCAGGTCGGTGCTTCCTATGAGTTGTGGGATCCTTCTCCATCCTGACCCGGAGCAGAGGAGGGGAGCCACTGGCGCAGCCTCAGACCAAGAGCATCTCTGCCAGCCTTTCCCTGTCTCTCCTCCAGCAAAATGGTCCAGTGCGACTCACGCCCTGTTGCTATGGCGCTGCTGTGATGTCACAAGTTAGAGCTGACCAGTTGTTGAGGGCCATCCCAGAGGTCCCTGCGGGCTCGAGGATTTTTGAGTGGTTTGGCGACTGTGGCTTTCCCGTACTTCTGGATTCTTCAACAGCCAGGGCCTTCCAGTCCTGTGTGTCTCTGATGCCTGCACTCTCTCCCATTTAAGAATCTTCCTTTTTCTTCAGAGATGAGGACAGCAGGAAGCAAAGTCAGGAGAACATCCCTGGGGCAGCGTGATCTGATTTACATTCTATGGGTCAGAATTCACCACCGAGAGCATGGCTTGGTAGAAGACATGTTGGTGGTTTAAATTACACTGACATTAAAACCCTACCCTTACCGGATCGCAGCCTTGATGGCTTCAAAGGGAAAAATGTCTCCCAGTTGATGGTTGGAGGGTAAGATCACGGAGAGGCAGGGGTGGCTCCCCTGCAGCCTCTCTCAGGGTCTACAGATGTCATCTTTATGAGGCTGTCTCCCAATCTGTGTCTTTATCTCTTCTATGATGATAAGCACACTGGATTGGGGCTCTCCCCAGTGTCAATATAACACACAACTCTCCACTCAAAGGAGATAAAGGTTTATATTGAGCTAAATACAAGTGACCATGCCCCAGAACACATTCAAATGACCCCCAGCTCCATGCTTCAAATGGGAATAGTTGGTCCAAGTTTTCTTTCTTTTAAATCGTGTGTGTCTGTGTGTGTGTGTGTGTGTGTGCATGGTGTATGTGCATGTATGCATGGTGTGTGTGCATGTGTGTGTGTGTGTGCATGCTGTCTGTGTACATGGTGTGTGTGTGTGTGTGTGTACCTGGTATTTGTGTGTGTGCATGTGTCTGTGTGTGAGTGCAGGTGCAGCTGCTGGCATGGTCCAGAAAAGGATGTTGGATCCCTTGGAGTTGGAGTTACAGGCAGTTGTGAGCCATCTGATTTAAGTGCTGGGAACTGAACTCTATGAGTGATAAGTGCGCCCAGCACTGAGCTATCTTCAGCAGGCCAAAGAAAGTCATAAACAAGGTCACTTTTCAAATACATTGGTGGGATAATTAAATAGATGGGCCACAAAAACTCGCAGGGAATCTCAGCTCTCAGCTCGGGGGCTATGCAATGGCATTCTTAGCTTTTTGGTTGGGGAAACTAGAGTTTTGCTACTACATCCCAAACGGTTGCACCTGCTAGTCACAGACAGACATTGGCAAGGGATGGCTATTAAGGTGGCTAAGAGAGGACCCAAGATAAATTGTAATTAGGCTCTGGACTGGCAACATTCCAACCTCCCCACAATCATTGAGGGTCTTATCAGTGACAGCCTTGAAAGGTTCAGTCCAGGTGTCTGTCCATACAGAAGCATTTAGTCACAGTCCCCTCTACTGGCCAAGAATCATAGTTTGTGTCCATGAGGCCATGTGTGTTATTTACTAAGCATTGTGAATGCCCCATGTCTATGGGGAAGCCTTCCTAGGGTCTGATGAAGTGACGAAGGTAACGCTGAGTAGTGGTGAATAGTGTGGTCAGGAGAGGGGGCCCGGGGGGGGGTGGTGGGGGGAGGGGGGGTGGGGGGGCAGGGGGGGTGAGGGGAGTGGGGCGGGGGGGCGGGGTATGTGGATAAAGTTACTATGGAAGAGACTTTTGGATCTTATCATTAAAAACTACCAGCAATCATGATTTGGATCTACTATTTTTTTAAAAAAAAAAAATCATTTGTATCCCACATAATGTGAATTTAATAGCAATATACCTAAAATTAAAATAATCCAGAACATTATCTCAGTAGACAGAGTGAAGGTACAGATGAGGATAACGGGCACTTTAAACAAGCAAAATTTACTAGATCAACTCTGTTTCCTGTGTGTTTACAGCTATTTGTTCTCTATGAACTGTTTCTTGTTTGGAGGACTTAAATTATCTTTTCATTTTAATCTTCCTAATGGCTAGATTTATTTTATAGCTATAATCTGTTGTGGCGAGGCTGGCTCTAATCCTTAAGAAAGATCGGCGTTTCACTAGGTCCTCTGGGTATATAGTATAGATATGTTATGGCTTTCCGTTTAACATTTCTATGGGGAGCCTGAACATGTGGAAGAGTGGGTCTGACTCCTGTGCCTTCCCTTGGGCTCTTTTCCTTCTGATGGTTTGCCTTGTCCAACTTCAGTGTGGTTGCTTCTGTTCTATCTTATTTTTCATTTTGTCATATTTAGTTGTTTCCTCTCTTAGAAGCCTGTTCTTCTTTATCGGGAATCAAAAGGGAATGGATCTGAATTGGGGGGGGGCGTGAGGAGAGGGGGACCTGGGAGGGACAGAGGGAGGGAAAACCGTAATCAAGACATATTGTATGAGAAACGAATCACTTTTAGTAAAAAGAGGAAAAGGAAAAAAATGGTCTTGATTTTATAAATTATCATAATTCTCACCTGTGGGTACTATGGCACTGGCATTGTGCCAGACTTACCTGGGGACAGGAAACAGGAAGTCGCATTACAGGAGAGATTTGATAGCGACACGGTAGTCCTTTAATTTCCTTTTAACAAGATTATCTTTTCCCATATTTTGGCACAAATAATACCAAATATTATTTGTAACAGTGATAAAAATGAGACGATGTCAGACCTGCTAGAACAGGAAATGCCAGTCTCTAACAATAACAATGTCCGTGACGTTTTATACTGTAAGTGCTGGTGTTTCTTGATTAAATGAGTATTTAAGGTATCCTATAGCGGAAAATAACAGCCCACGGTAAAGTGCACTTAGGCTCTGGATCTGCAACCTTCCAACCCGTCCACACTCGCGGAGTCCTTACCAGTCAGCCAGGCTTGCCGAAGGCTCAGCACAAGGTGGCGTCCTTGCTAGGGACCCTGATTCCCACTAAGAACCTTATTTCAGTTTCCTAACTTCCCAACATGGTTGTGCTGAGGCCTTGGGTGATTCGTCTTCAGCGTATGATGCTGGGGGCGCAGCTCAACCTAACACTGCCTAACAAGGACCCTTGATCCACTGTTCAGGTGAACAGCCATGTACAGCCATATGGCTGGGGGAAGGGCACCTTTACTCTCCAGGGTTTCTGGTTGGGTCTGAGAATTAAACTGAACCTAAGTATATTCAGCAGGAAGAAATTTAGATGAACTTATTTGCCTGACATGGGACCTGTGCTGCTTAGGTTTTGTCAACTTGACACACAAACACATCAGCATTAAACCATATATTTTCCTTTGTTGTTTGTCATCCCTAAGATGTCATATTAATATCACAATAGAAAACACAGTTTAGCTTTCTAAAAGCCCAAGTCTTTGAACAACCAATAATTTAGAAGTTTAAGTGCTCTTTACAAGTCCAGCATCTCTTTAAAAACCCAAGGTCTTTCAACTGTGGGCTCTTGTACAGTAAAAACTTCCATATTTTCTTATTCCAAGAGAGGAGAACCAGGGTAGTTAAAAGCAAAGCAAAGCAAAACCAAAATCAAATAGCTTAGTGTCTGAAGCCTAGGACTCACACGTGATCTTCTAGGCTCCAAAGGGCAGCTCACCCTCTCCCAAGCACTGCCCGGCTGCTTTCCTCAATGGGTCCTGCCTCCACCCAGACTTGAGCTTCTACCTTGTCTTCCCAGTGGCTGGCTCTGATGGGGACACATGAGACAAACCCCTTTCCTCCCCAAGCTGCTCTTAGTCAGGGTATTTATCACAGGAATGGCAAGGTGACTAAAACACAGCTTCATAAGGAGTGAAGCCTTAAGTAGCAGAATAAAGGTTTTTCTTCTAGTTAGATAGTGAAGCGTGCTGAGGGCATTGTGGGGGTGGGGGAGGAGGGCAGACATTGTGTGGGGTGGGGGAGGGAGGGCAGGCATCATGTGGGGTGGAGGAGGGAGGGCAGACATTGTGTGGGGTGGGGGAGGGAGAACAGCCAGGGTGGGTCAAGAGGTCTGCATGTAGAGTCCCTCATTCTCCTCTCAGTGGAGACAAAGTTACCCTCTTCCTGGCACAGGGAAGATGTGAACTGAAGTTTATAACTGCCCCTGCTGGCTTTTCAAGGGACTCTAACATCATTCCTGTCAAAGAGGCTGCTCTACCCTCTTCAGAGACAGTCAGCTCACCTTCTGCAAGATGGAAGCCTAGAGGTAGCTCATAGAGGCTGCTTTCTCCAGTGACTACAGGCCTTCTGGAAGAAAAGCACACAGACATGACTGAGGTTTCTATCAGAGAGAGCTATGGAGGGGCTGTGGGCCCCTGGGGCTCTATGTCATTTTTTGTACCACCACCACCACCATACCACCACCACCACCACCACCACCACTACCACCACCACCCCGCCAGGGGCACGTCTATTCCTAGCCTCCTAGTTCTCATCCCTAGGTCAACTCTTAACCTGACGCACCAAGTGTGAACCCCTCGCACACTTCAATGAGCTGAATCCTAACTAGGCTGGAGTGTATGTAAGCTGGGCCTGGGCTTGGCATCTTCGAGCAAACTGAGCCTTACCTAGGCATGCCTCAGTGTGAATGGAGTCCAGTTAGGCTCACTTTGATCTGAGCCCTGACTGGGCATGCCCAAGTACAAGTTGAGTTCTGGCTAGGCATGCTTGAACATGAGGTGAGTCCTGTCTGTATTGTCCACTTCTTCATGTCTGCTTTGCTTCCTGAGGACCAGGCTGACAAATTTGCCTGTGGCTAGGGCAGCAGACACTCCGAGTGCCACAAAGAGTTCACTGGCAGGCAAGAGGCCAAGGAACCAGGCCACACCTTCCTCACTCCACTCCACACTCTTCTGTGGCCAGAGGAGGCTGATCAGTGACCCATGCCAGCCTCACCCTGTCCGAAGACACCTTTTGGCCTGAGTTCTTGGCCCCAAAAAGTCCCCAGAGAAATGTCTAACTCGGTGCTCTCAAAGCTAAACTCCAGACTTTTCTTCTAATGGTTCAGGCTCCCAGTGGTGGTGGTGGTGGCAGAGGAGGAGGGGGAGGGGGAGGGGAGGGGGAGGAGAAAGAGAGGAGGGGGAGGAAGAGAAGAAGGAGGGGAGGAGGAGGGGGGAGGAAGAGGAGGAGGAAGGGAGGAGGGGGAGGAGGAGGAGAAGGAAGAGGAAGAATGAGTGAAACCAAATGGAAAAGAGAGGGGAAGGCAATTGGGTGCTGTAAGTGAGAAGCCGCCATCATTCCCTGGGTCTCCCAAAGGCCTTTGTTGTTCTCTCCACACCTCAGCTCACTGTAACCATGGAGACACGGGAGCGCTCTGCTTCCCCTCCTTCCGGGGCACCCAATGCCATGACCCTTTGGAGGGCACCATAAATTCAGGCTGTCACACAGTCATACATGGACACATGTCAGAGACGTCACGAGCTATCAGAGATGCCACCTGTCATCAGAGACACGCCTCCTCTCTGGTGTGACAATGATGCCATCTCCCTTTATCTGCCACCCCCTCCCTATAGGGACCCTCCTGCCCACTGCTCCCCTCACGTGAGCCCCTCCGGAAATCCAAACCACTCCTCAGAAAGAATAAAACATCTGTTTTAATTGACCAGTAAAATACATTGCAAATCGTTAGTATCTTATAAACAGAAACATTAAGTTACAAATCCATGTTAAAAATGAGATCAGTGCAGCCTGACTGCTGTGTCCGTCGCTGTGCATTCTTGTTTGTTTGTTTTATCCTCCATTTCTGTGACAACCAAGGCTACTGTCATGTCTTCTAAATGCAGAGTAAACTTCCCAACAAGAACACAGAGAGACTGGTACCGGGATGTGTGGTTCTGCTCTGAAGCAGCCCCTGCCCACAGGGCGCCTCTCTCACAGCCTGTGGAGATGCGACTTGGGACAAGGCTCCAGAAGCCCTCTGGGACCAACCTGATAAGGTCTGTTTCAGCACCCTTCCATCCCAATCAAAATGGCTCCAAACACTACCACACGCATCCTGTTGGGCTCAGAGACATAGGTGTGCGAAATACCACGTTTGGCCTTTATTGCTGAAGGTGCAGCCTCCAGCATAGTGCTCCATCCCTGAGGGCCCTTTGGCTTTGTGAGAAATCAATACTGTTCCCTTTGGGTGTCTCTGTGATATTCCCCTTTAGTGTGTATAGGTGTTGATGTCCCAAACTGCCTTGTATCAAAATGCTATTTAAAAACAATCCTTTAAAAACATTAAGAGAAACAGCTTGGAAAAATGCACATTTTAAAAATCGTTGCCAAACTTTCACCAAGGTAGCAAGCTAGTTTAAAACCTCACCTGACATCCAGACCTGTGTTTAAACTGAGGGGTGATGGTCACCCAGAGAAGGCTGGGCTCACAGGGACTCTGAAAAATAAAGGACCCTGTGCTCCCAAAGATCAAAGGCTTCCTGCACCATCCTGACCATCCCAGGCACCAAAAGACCCTATAGCCAGGAACAGACCAGCATAAGCCAAGGAGAAAAGTTGCCTGCCAGGAAAATACTGCTTCTGACACCCCAGAAACACCAGGAGTAAGTACAATGCTAGGGCTAGGACCAGACCACGACGTGTGTGTAGACACAGAGACCAGCAGGCAACAAACGGAGACAGTGCACACTGCAGAAGGTGCGCGTCGCCATGAATAAGCCAGCCATGCCTCCGTGAAGAGGAACTGGGCTACGAGGAAACAGGTTTCAACAAAGTCCACACTTCCTAATATTTAACAGATCCCTGGATCCCCATAAAACCAAAGTATTAAAAAAAAACAAACAAACACAAATGATCATACATTCCAGAGTGGCTTGGGTCACCCGTGCCGGCAACCAAGGAGAGTGCACAGCCCAGGCGACAGTCCCTGCAGAGGAAGAGCATGCTTGGCCCCCAGTGGCCCCACCAGCTTGGTAGGACCTGTGTGGATGGGCGAACGTAGCTCCTCTCCACGTATGTGTTCTCTCTTCTTGTGTCTGCTTTTAAAGGTCGTTGGTTTCCTGGCATGGCTTGACAGCACCATTCTGGGAGGTGCTGCGGCCTTAAATGGAATGGGTGGAGATCTCAGACTGCTGCCTGATGTAGTTCTGGAAGCTCTTGTCTCCAATAGGGTGCTCCCTGGAGAGGAAGCAGAGAGGAGGAAGTGAGGCCCTGCTCCCCAAACCCCAACAACCACTGTACTCTCAAAGGTCTTGAGCATATTTGTCACTGCCAACGCATGGTCATCATAAAAAAGAAATATGCAAAGTGCAGATCCATAAAGAGCACGGCATATAGCACACGCTACGTGTGTGTGTGTGTGTGTGAGATGTGATATGTATGTGTGTGTGTGGTGTGTGATGTGACGTGTGTGTATGTGTGTGACATTTAGGACATACACACTATATACACATGCATGTGGGCTGTGCATTCTGACCATGTATGGCAGATGTACACAGATGTATGCATGTGTTAGTGTGGACATATGTGGGCTATGCACACACATGTGTACTGCACAAAGCATGCAACACTTGTAGTATGTGTATGTATGTGTTCTGGGAGGGCATGGCTTTGTCTTCCCATGTGCTGGTAAATGCCCTGTGCTGGGACGGGGCCTGGAGCATTGTGGGTGCTTGGTAACTGCTGCTCCTTGGTGAGTGCATACCTCACGGCTCTCCATGAGAAGCGGGATAATGCCTCTCACTGTTCTCAGCCTGTGAGCTTTGACACACATGGACGATGAGACTGCATGGGAACAGTACAGGTCACTCTGAGACCAGAGTTAGCACCATCCGTGTGTGCTAATACTCATCATGTGAGTACCTGGGGCAGCCAGGCCATGGGCCACAGCCATCTCCAAGGCTCCTAGTGCAGTTGGGACTGGGCCCTGTCAGTGTCCCTGAGCACGGCTGTATCTTCCTCTGGAGGAAGGGTGATACTGGGGGGACATGTAGGTTTCTGGGTTCCATGTGGCTCACCCACCCCTTAAGGGATATGCCACAGGCACTTCTAGAGAAGCCCCAAGCGGTCCTTAGGTGGATGCAATGCCACACCACCTGCTCAGTGTAGTTCAGGAGTTGTCCTAACCTTTATGGAACAACTTGATCTTCTCCAACTCTTCAGCTGCAAAGCTTGACCCACTTGAGTCAGACCCACATGGCCAGAGTTGAACAGGCTGACTGTCCTCATCTAGCGTTTGTGTCCTCCACCTCTACCAGGGACAAGGAGTGACCCTGTACTCAGAGGTCCCAGTGGCCCGGGAAGATGGCAAAGGGCATGTGTGACAGCAGATGGGTTGGCCTGAGCTGCTGCTAAGGCCTCAAGCTGGAGACTAGTGGGATGGGGCTGGCTCCATGCCCGCCAGGGAACAGAGCTGGGTACCTGTTCTAAAGGAGGCAAAAGGCTAAGCTAAGCCCAGGTCAGTCACTGACCTCCATGGCACCCAGGGACCAGCTCACATGAGTTAGATGCTCTACATAGCCAACCCCGCTGGCCCTGGAGCACCCTGGCACTCACTGGCTCCCGTATCTCGTCTTCTTGAACTTGTCCCTCTTGTATTGTGCGTGTTCCTGCTCGAGGGTCCCCACCCCAGCGATGACCTGCTTCAGCGTCTTGTAGGTCTCCTGGGGGTCATCGATGACGAACGTCGAGTATTCTTCCTGCTCAGGGCCGTCGTACACAGACTTGCTGCCACAGGCCTCTGCCACAGGGTATATGCGGAGGGAGGTGTCAGTGTGGGATGTAGCTCAGGATTCCGCTTTCACTAGTCCTGTCTACACAGAATACTCCAGTGTGCTCCTCAGAGCACTGCCTCCTCAAAAGCTTCCATATCCTTCCAGGCAGGCAGGCCAGGAGAGATGCCCATACTTGCACACTGGGCTCATCTCTCTGGGGGCCTGTCAGGATGAACTCACCAATAGCTTCTGGCCAGGACGTGCCAGCTAGGAGGATAGCAGGAGAGAATGGCTGTTCAGCGGTGCCCAAGGACCTATGCCCTCTTCTACTGTCATCTTCTCCCCGGACTGCCTTCCTGGTCACTCTCACTGCAGCCACGCTATAGCCTCTGGCCATCAACAAGGAGCAGCCAAGTGCCCAAGCTGTCCCCTCATCTGACCCTAAATACCCCAGCTCGCATGCTTCTGTCTCAGTGTCCCAGGCTAGGCACATACCCAGACTAGGAACTCAAGGCCTGCAATTCTGCATGTCATAGAATGAAAGTTTGTTTTCCTTCAAAGTTATACGTTCAAGTCTTTTTTTTTTTTTAAATATGGTTGGTTTGCTTTTTTGAGCTAAAGCAGTGAGTCTCAACCCTCCTGATGCTGCGACCCTTTAACACAGTTGCCCACGTTGTGGTGACCCCCAACCATAGAATGATTTTGTTGCTATTTCATAATCATAATTTTGCTACTGTTATGAATTGTAATGTAAACACCTGCACTTTCCAATGATCTTAAGCAACTCTTGTGAAAGAGTTGTTTGATCCCCAAAGGGGGGTCTCAACCCACAGGCTGAGAACCACCACATGCACTGGAGTCTTGTTGCATAGACCTGATTGGCCCCCACTTGGTATGCAAATCAGGATGATCTTGAACTCTCTGAGGTCATCCTGCTTCTGTCTATTGAATGCTTAGGTTTCAGGCAAGTGTCACACCTGGCTTATGTATGGAAGACTTCGCCCCTAAGTGCAGTGTCAGGAGGTGGCTGGATCACGAAAGCCAAACCCCTGTGGAATGGACTAGTTGCCTCTTCCATACCTATGGGAGTAATGGGAAGTCAGCGTGCAACCAGAGCAGCACTCCCTGGAACCACAGTGTGGTGTCTGAATTGCAGGTGCCCCATCCTCCAGAGGTCCAGAGGGTGCTACTGTGACCACAAACGACCAGTTCATGGCAGTCCAAAGCGACCAGCGCAGAAAAGGATGTGAAAGGTCAGAGCTGCTATGCAAGCACCCCAAGGACGAGAAGCAGCTGGGGACCTGGACAGCAGAGGCTGGCAACTGCCAGGTACAGAGTCGGATAGATGGCTCTGGGGAGGGGAGGTTGATGGCAGGGGCGTGTTCCTGGAACACCAACATCAATGGGAAGAAAATGGCGGCAAAGCCATTCTGCTCGGGTCTCGCATAGACCAGGAAGAGTGACAAACGCAGAGAGAAGGTGGTCTTTGTCATGAGGTAACAACTTGGCCAAACTGGGTTTTGTGATCTGTTCCACGCAAGACAGAACTTGCTCATGACTTGCACATTTAGCTGAGGAAGTTTCTAGGTAAAGAGGTGGGTAGACAGGAGGTTGCCCCTGGCTGCTTATAGTGAAAGCCGGGAAGAGAGAAGCAGGTCAGTGGCAAAGTCCCAGCTTCCCGGGCTGTGAGGGAGGCAGCATTTGGAGGCTGGGAACACAGAGAGGGATACGCAGGCCCCTCCCAGCAGGATCCGTGTGGTGCAAGCCTTGAACTCACCTCCCCAGCTCCACAGAGTGCAGGGGGCAAAGCAGGGCTCCTTCCACAGAAACTGCAGCAGGGCCAAAGGGACACAGTGGACAGGACGGAGGGAGGGAAGGCTACATCACAGCTTGGGCCCTACAGGACTGGACCAGGAGCTGCTGGCTATTGCTATGTGTGTTTCCCAAGATTAGGGAAAGCAGATCTGAGAGGCAAACCAGAGAGGAGCAGGGCTGCCCCCCTCAGCACCCCGCCGCAGAGAAGTCAGTCCTTAAGCTGCCGTCAGAAGCGGGATTCCTGACCGCGTTATTAAATTGATTCTGAACCAGAAGAGGAAAAGATAAAACTGGTATAAACAAGAGCAAATCAAGTAAAGAAATGGCATCTACTTGGAGTGGGGCAGCTTCGATTGTCAGCTGGACACGGCATAGAGTCATCTGGGAAGAGTATCAATGAGCTATTATCTAGACCAGATTGACACATGTGTGTGAGTGTGCATGAGTGTGTCTACACATACATGTGTGTGCATGTGTTATGTGAGTGTGAGCATGTGTGAGTGTGCATGAGTGTGTGTGCGTACGCATGACTGTGTATGTGTATGCGTGTGTGCATGTGTATGTGAGTGAGTGTGAGCATGTGTGTGAGAGTGAGTGTGCATGAGTGTGCATGAGTGTGCATTGTGTGATTATCTTATTTATGGTAACTGAGCTGGGATAACCCACCTACTATGGGTGACACCATTCTTGGAGCAGGAGACTTTGAACGCATGAGAACTGAGCTCAACACTGGTATGAATACCTTAACTCACTGCTCTCTGCTCTCTGCTTTCAGCTATGGCTGTAATTTGACTACCTTGCTGCCTGGATTTTCCCCAACAGCTGGCTGTAACCTGGAGTTGTCAGCTAAGTAAATATTTTTCTCCCTGAAGTTGCTTTGGTCAGGACGTTGGAACCCAGCATCAGGAAAGGAAACCAAGACACGGTTAAGCCAAGTGTTCAGGGACCTGTGTTGCATTTGCAGACTTCAGCAAGGCCACTGGCATATCTGTACCGTGACTGAGATGTAAACTGTGTGCAGAAAATGAACGGCCAGGCAGGTACTTTTACTGACCAGGCCCCTCTGTTACCATTTGCCTGACTGAGAATGAGACTGAGGTGCTGGTCCAAGTCCAGAGCCCTGACTCAGGCGAAGTGGCAGTTGGAGGCACGTTGGCTGCCAGCAGTGTGCACAAAAACCACAAGGGACGTGGAGCCATTGTCTGCTCTGTGGACACAGATCAGAGTGAACTCTTGCCTCTGAATCTGCTTTGGAGACAGTGACATGTCCCCGCTGCTGATGCAAACGCATGGAGTAACGGTTGGAAGGCTTCACATCTGAAGGTTGTGCATAAGCTGCTGGCACCAGAGACTACAGACGCTACCCCACTCAATCTCTCTTTCAGAAGGGATATTAAGGAACAACCGCGGGTGCATGTGGCTGGACAGAGAAGAGATGGCGACACCAGAAGGACAAAACAAGCTGTGGCCCACTGAGGACGGGGCTTTTTACTTAGACAAGATCAAGCTGTTGGCAGAAGGGGGTCTGCTTAATAGAATCTGAGTGTTCCAAAGCACTGGAACACTCCAACAAAATAGGCAGAGAGAGACTTTGGAACCCTTAGTCCCAAGTGGGACTCTTCCTCTCAGGACTTGAGGAACTATGTAGAAGGGGAGGTGGGAAGATTCTAAGATCCAGAGGGGATGGCACCATGGAACCAGTGTCTTCCAGACACAACAGGACTGATGCACATATGCACCACAGAGACGGTGGCAGCATGCACAGGGCCGGCACAGGTCCAAGCTAGACAGGGTCCCAGTGTTGAGAAGAAGAAATGCACATGAGCTCACATCCCTAACCAAGGAGCCATCTCCAATGGACAACTGTTTGCAAAACTTACTTTTTTTTTTTCAATGAGGTCTCATTGGTTATATCCAACCACACTCAAGGGCAGGCGCCATGCCCAGAAGCAGATGGCTAACACAAAACAAACGGTGTTTCTGTAGATTGTTTAGGTCTCATGTTACTCTGTTTGGTCTTTTGCTTGTATATTATGGTTTCTGACTTTGTATTTTAATGAGTCTTGGGGTGTGTGTGTTTGTGTGTGTGTGTGTGTGTGTGTGTGTGTGTTTCTTGTGCTTTTTCTTTTTTCATTCTGTTTTTATTTTCTTTTATTTGTCTATTTGTTTTCTAAAGAGAAAAGGGTGGAGCTGGATGGGTGGGCAGATCTAGGAGAAGATTTTTTATTTAACAAAACAAAAGCCAAAAACTCTCTAGCAACAAAACCACCAGGATAATACTGAGATGTGAGGCAAACGCCTGCAAGCTGCGGAGCCCCTCACGTCACAGGACGTGGTGTTGGATAAGGTGAGTGCCAAGGTTTCAGCCATCAACCAATGGAGCCTTACTGTTCAGGCAATCCCTTACAGGGCGGGAGGATGCGGATGTGAGAACAGACCTCACTGGCCTTTCTGTTTTCCATCCATCCACTTGCCTCTCAACCCACATGTCTGCCCACCTGCCTGGGAAACCAGGCACCAGCCAGACTGAGGAGGGTAGGCTTTCCGGGTTGAGGGAGGAGTAGGGTCCTGGGACAGGAGTGGAGCTCCACAGTGCAGGAGAGCCCCAGGCGATGCAGCATCGCTAAAGCAGGAAGACCCCTAGTCCCAGGTGTAGTCAACCCGGGACTCACTGAGTCATCCACAGAGGCCTTGACCTCTCCAAGTCTCCTGCATTCTACCCTACTCTGCTTCAGCTACTGCTGTTGGAGCTGGCCCACAGCTGGCCACATGTTTCCGGGTAGTTTTAGGTCATGGCTGCATGGCACCCTGGAACCTCAGAGTAGGTACTGTGAGTGCCAAGCTTGCTGGGGGCGAAGATGCCACTTACATGTGCATGAACGTGAGCCTATGTTGTGTTCAAGAGCCCAAGTGGGGTGTGCACAGTTGCCTTGTGTTGTCTGTGCATAGGTGTGTACATGCCCAGTACACTGTCTGTGTATCCTCCAAAGCAAGTCAGTTGATGTGGGTAGTGACTGGAGAGCAGAGTGGCTGGGCTCACATGTGGGCACTGACATGAGGTCCACGGAGGTTCCACACGCACCCCACCAAGCACTCTAATGCTGCTGGGCCAGAGCAGAACCAGAAGGAACATGGCAGGTTCATTTCTTGGCTTTATTGAACATTTTCAGTTGGGCATAGGGCTGGTCCCATAATCCCTAAGAACAGAGCTGAAACCTCCCAACTCTAGGGTGGACGAGGGTTCACTTGCCTTTGGTGGGCTCTGCACCTGCGCCTGAGTTATAGACCTCAAACCCTGTTCTGGTCACATCTAATTTGTCCGATCTAAAGACTCCCTGCTTTAATTCTGTGAAGTAATTACATGTCAAGGGCGACAAAGTAACAGATTATTTGAGACACACAGTATGTCTGCTTCACAAGCTGCTAGGCATGTGGCATACTCATGTGTGTCCACACTTGTGTGTGTATCCACATCCACATGTGTACATGCATAACACACACATACACACACACACACACACACACACACACACACACACACACACACACA
>OU015752.1:48645631-48678528 GCA_907169655.1 Acomys percivali | reverse complement strand
TATCTATCTATCTATCTATCTATCTATCTATCTATCTATCTATCTATCTATCATCTAACTATATCCATCCATCTAACTGGCTATCCACCCCCCACTGTGTCTCTCTCCATCCATCTCCATCTGTATCCGTCGATAATCTACCTGAAAGCAAAGAGGATTCTGGGATATACAACACATCCTCTGTAAAGCTAATAAAACGAGGTCCCTGTGGGTGGCTGGGTAGCTCTCTCCCTCACAGAAGCCCTGATCACCATGCCAAAGTGGCCAGGGCTGTCACACCTCCTCAATGGCGGGCTTCAGGGTCACATGGAGGTAGTGCATGCCCGCCAGCTTCATCGTTTCATCGATGCACTTAGACGTCAGGGAGTTTCCTCGGAAGATGGTATTGGGGTCCCTGGAAAACAGCACAGGGGTGACTTCTGCCTTGTCAAGGCTCTAAAGGAGCAAAGCCTGGTCACCGCATGGGGGACATGAATGCCAGCAGGCCTGGGGCTCTGCGGGGGAAATCCCAATTTCAACAATCTCCCTGGCTATTGATGTGCAGAGCCGGGTGGGCCCCGCCTCCACCCATCTACGAAGGGTGCTCCTGCAAGAACTTGGGCTTTTAGCACCAGAGCCTTGGGCTGCACACAAAGCCAAGCAGCAACCAGCTGCTGACCACCACGCCACCTTCACTATGGTTCACTCTTCACCAATGAGCCTTACTGTTTGGGGGTGGGGGGAGAGAGGGGAGCAGATCCAACCTTTTGACTCAGTAGTGGGGCTCTCCAGGGACACCTGCAGCTCACTAGAGCAGATGGAATTGGTCCTTCAAGCCCTGGGTCCTAGTCCACTCCTTCCCCACTCTTTCTGGATCTTTCCAGAAATGGTGATTTCTGAGACCAGTAAGGAAATCTGATAAAGAGGGTCAGAAACCTGATTGGCTCCTGATGAATCTGAAACCCTCCCCCCAGTACTGTGCACAGATACAGTTTAGGATGGGTAGCCAGGGGCCTAGCTTCCCATCAAGGACACAGACGGTTGGGGAGCAGCAAGGTCAAGAGGAAGATACAAAGAACGGCAGTGGATCTTTGTATGGGGCTGGAGGTACAGGGAAAATAGCATGGGGTGGGAAGGGGGCTGGGCATGAAGGGGGGCAACAGAGGGCACTTACTGGGTCCTCTTCACCTCTGCACTGGCGATGGCACTGATGAAGGGCACTACCCTGCCGTAGTGCAGCAGGAGCCGTACCAGCGGGATGGCCGCCTCCTGCTTGTCCCGGCAGACCTCCCCCAGAATGTGAGCAGCTGAGGCTGAGACAGGCTGGACAGAGGGGTGGGGCGAATAGTGAGCATGTGCCGTGGCACCCACCCTTTGCACGTTGTGCCCCAACCACAGGCCAGTGACTCCGGACCTTACCCTGTGGCCAGGGAGGCCACCGTGCAGAGGGCCCTTCAACCCTGCTGTGGGCTCCGTTCAACATCCACTAACTATCCCACGTCTCTTTGCAGAGAAACCCACGCCTCATGAAAACGTGCATTAACACCGCTGGGGCCGTGCTTCTCAACCTTCCTAATGCCGCAAAATTGTTTTTGTGGCTACTTTACAGCCCTAATTTTACTACTGTTATGAACAGGCATGTAATATCTGATATGCGACCCCTGTGAAAGGGTCACTAGGGCTCTCGCAGGGGTTGGGACCCACAGGGTTCAGAACCACTGCTGTAGCGTGGACCTTGCCAGCTCTGCCCTGTGAGTGTGGCCTAAGCCACTCCCACGAACTCCCAAATCCAGCCGCACTGGGGTTGGAACAGAGCAGCCTGAGTTGGTCAGGCTCCTGCCACTATGATGGGAGAGGGGTAAGCATCAGTCACGTGCTCAGAGAAATGGGTATAGGCGTCCCCAGGTACCAAAATAGGGTGGCAAAGGCGCAGTGTGCTTTGGGTAGGCAGAGCCTGACAGGTGAGCGTACACTGGGCAGGTTTGTGGAGCTGGACTTGGGCCTTCACCAACAAATGTGGCTGACACGCACCTCCACATCCGCAGACCTCAGCAGCAGGTCCCGCAGTGGGCTGTAGTACTCCGAGGAGAAGACGTGGTCTTCTGTGTAAACTACATTTAGCCTCAGCGACCCCAAGTCGTCTGGCTTCAGGCTCTTGCTGCCATTGTCTCGGGGCTGGAGGAAGTACCTGGGAAGGAAGGGTGTGGGCCCGCAGGTAAGGGCAGAGTCCTCCCAAGGGTGTTTCCAGGGCAGCCCAGTGCCCTGCCCCTGGAAGTCCTCAGCTGTCACAGATGGGTCTTGGGCAGAAATCAAGGGCCCGGGGCTATTCTCCAGGATGTCTCAGGGGCATGACCACGTGGATGTCCCCTGTAGCAGAGCCAGAGACTTACAGGCTCAGGGGATGCTAAAGCAGGAGGGATGAGGGAGGGGCGAAGAAAGAGAGGAGATAAAGACAGGAGGGGAGAAGCTTTGTTGTCGGCATCCTCTGAGGATGGCCCACCATGGACACTTTTAACACAGGTGTGTGACCTACACAAGAGAGGGTTAGGTTGTGCTGCTAGCCAGTGTGTCACTGCAGTAGTATCTGAGGACTTCTTTCTCTCTGTGTTGGGCCACCCTGGTTGGCCTTCTCTACCCAAACGTCCCTGGGCAGGCAGCCTGTCATCTGCTGGGGTGGAGTCCTGTGTCCCCAAAGCTGGCTATGGGACTATCGGGGGACTTGGTAGAATTAGGAGCCTGTTTCAGTACCCTCAGAGTGACACACGGCATGGGACACGGGACAACAGGACACGGGGCTCCATTAGCTTCGTGTCTTTAAAGAACCAAACTTGGAATAAAATGAAGACGCACTCTGGCTAAAGGCAGAGTGTCTGCAGAAACCAGAAATAAAATCATGAGAAGCAGAAAGCAAGCCTTATGAGTACCTGCAGGGGGACAGGGGTGCTCCAAGACCAAGAAAGTCTGTCCAAGGAGCCTATGAAGACACATACACCCTGCACACTGGCCCTGACCAGGGACCCCGGACGATTAGGAAGGCCATGCACAGCAAAGCCAGCCACATGCTGACACGCTCTCCCAGAAGAGGCCCAAAGCTGCTCTCAGTTCTAAGACTTGCTTTTAACCGGGCCCTTCTTTCTCGTTAGGTTCCCAGCACCACCGGACTCCTTCTCAGCACGGTCACCTCTCTCCACCTGCTGTGTGTTACCTACTGTACCAACAGAAGCCTGGTCAGCAAGCAGAGCCCTGTAAGAACAGGCGGTGGTAACTGAGGTCACAGGTCAGTGCAGCACAGCGCCCCTTGCGGTTAGAAGTTATTTTGCATTCCAGGACTTACACCTTGAAATGCACACCTACCAGGCTTCATAAGAGCTGGAGTGTCGCAGCACCTTCAGGGGGATCCTCAGCTCCCCAAGAAACTCATCCCCAAACTTCAGGTTGCTGGCATTCCAGAGGTCGACTCTGAAACAGATGAGCAAGTGTCAGTCAGCTCTCACCAAGCAGGGCCAGCTAGTGGGCAGACAGGGGAGGGAACCTGCTTCCCAGTGCGGGGGTGGGGGGCAGGGAATGAAGATTCCCCCCACCCCCATTCTCAAAGCGTGTCTGTAAAGAATTTCACTGGGAGCAGGCGAGCCAGGCTGCATGGTGAAGGATAGATTTTGACTCTCAGTGCAAGGGACAAGCAGTGGATAGACAATATACCTGTGTCTGGGAGCCAGTGGGGGCCCCCAGCTCAGACTGGAGGAGGCAACTACTGGGGTTCACTACCCATGCCAGAGCCAAATAGCTGCTCCACTCTTGGCTATGACCTGGGTCTTTTCATCTAGGAGTGACCCAAGGACTCTAGGCAGGCAGTAGAGATACGCTAAGGACCCGAGGGCCTTGGCTCTGCCCCAGATGTTCCTGTAGGCCCAGCACATCAAGCAATAGGGGTGTCATGAGGCTGAGCAGCTGCCCACAAGACAAACTAGCAATCCAGGACAGATGCTCCGCCACGGCTATACCTGGGGGGTGGGGCAGCACTGCACACCTGCTAGCCCTGCTCCTAAAACTTAAGAGCCCTGCCTCTGTCTCTGTCAACCACTAGACTGTGGGGGTGTGAACCATGATCAAGGGGGTTCCCTCTTGAGGGCCTGTAGCTGGGTCCCAAGGAACCACAAGCTACAACACAGTCTGCAGCCTGTTTGCTTCTTGCAGGGATGGGCCACTCGGTGATGCCTTGTCCCCAAGAGAATATTCCTTGATACCTCAAATTAAGGGCTGAAAATAGCACCAGGATAATGGTGGGTTGGGGGCACTAACTGCTCCACAAGGCTCATGGCCAGAGGGAGCCGAAAGTCTCATACAGATTCTGTCATGCTTTGGCTAACAAGGCATTGCTACTGAAGAGGATGGTTTAGAAGACTGGGCTGTCCTTCTGTCATCCTTGCCGGCCCTATAGTCCTACAGAGCATACCTGGGTGACAGGGAAGGGGACCTCACTGAGAACAAATAGATGTTGGAACCCGGAGGGCGGCTGGTGTCTCCCACCCCAGTGATGAAGGCCCCTGCTGGCCAGCGCGTTTCCCAAACAGCTGAGATGAACTTAGACCACAGCGGCGAGGGGGTGGTGCATACCAACCTTTACAGAAGACTTGGTTTCTATAGCAACAGAGAGGGAAGACCCATCCAGGGCCCACACGGCACCCAAAAAGAATCAATAACATCAGAGGAGACAGGCTCTGCAGGGGCAGCCAAAGCCTCATGGGCCAGACTCTGCTCAGAAAATAGCCTGGCGGAAGAGGTCTGCTGGGTGCCAGCAGCCTTTCCGTGAGGCAGCGCTGATGAGAAGGCTCATCTTCTTCCCTGGTGCTTTCTAAAACTGATCCTAGACCTTTGAGGGTGAGGCCCCCAAACAGTTGTGGCTGCCATGTGCCGGGGTTACCTTAATAGTTTGGGGGGGGAGGCAGGTTGGAAGCTGTTTAAGTAACTATTCTTTGCCTCTTAGATACCACCTACCCTTTGTCAGCGACTCACCGAATTTCGAGTTTGTCTATGTCTTCCTCCTCAAAGTCGAAGTGGGACCTTCTGTTGGAGTTGCAGGGTTTGGTCACCTGGATTCAGATGGGGATAAGCAATGTCAGACGCCTCTGCCAGGCAGCCAGGCGGGTACAGCTCGGCATCCCAAGGGGAAGGGCCATGCAACTTGCCCACGAGAACTGGGGCTGAGGGTTTCTAGGCTAGGAGCTTGCCCTGAGACCACAACAAGCCATTGGCAGGGGCTGGCTGCTCAAGATGGAGGCAGCTCCTTCTATCTCTAAACTGCCCGTCGAGCTCACGACCTTGTAGGCCTCAAGGATGCTGGTCCTAATGTCATGAGGCAGGAAGCCAGGTCTACAGGGCAGCAACCCGGGTTCTTACAGTTTCCTTTCACCCTCAAGAAGTTATGGACAAGCCTCTCCCCCTCCCCCAACACAGCAGGTCACAGCAACAGTGACAAGTCACAACTCTTGTGGTGGTTCAACCTGTCTTCCATCCTTAGCAAGACACTCTAGGGAGTCTGCACCCTGGGAGAGGTGAGAAAACTGAATGAAGGATCTGACATCCTTCTCTTCGGCAGTTAGAATGGCGAGCTCCTGGCTGATGACGTAGTGCCTGTCCACCATGCACAAAGCAATGGGGCCAACCCCTAGCACCGTATTAACACTCCTGCCTATACCCACAGCACCCAGGAGACAGAATCAGGGCAATCAGAAGTTCAAAGTCCTCCCACCTGCATAGTGAGTTCAAAGCCAGCCTGAGCTACATGAGATCCTTATATAAAAATAATAATGATAATAATAATAATAATCAAGTACAGGAACTACAATTCAGGCTCAGAGTACTGGCCAAGGGTTTGGCCCTGCTTTGACTGTGCTGTGTGTGATGTTGCCTCACTCAGCATCCTTTGCAAGGGCTGGAGGGAGGCCATCTGTTCCAAGCCCTAGTCTCCAACCTGACACTCACGCTCTTTAACCCGCGTGCTTTCATTTACTGGATGCTGAGGCAATGGTGAGCACCTGCCCCCTCCTACACACCACCCCTGCCTCAGCTGCTTCTCCCAGAAACGCCCACGGGACACGCTGTCTTCCCACACCAACCTGTCCGGCTAGCACTTTGTCCCTACCGTATCCTTGTCTTCTCACTAAGACGTCGGTGTGGCCCACCCATGGCGACGCTCAGGGATGCATGCCCCATTTCAGCCTTGGATATCCCTGAAGCATCACCTTCCCGGGCAGGCTCCAGGCTTCCGATCACCCCTACCCCCCAGCAAGGAGGACCATATGTAAGTCTAGGAAGAAAGTGATCTGGAAGCTATCTCCTCCTAAAACGTGTGTGTGTGTGTACAGTCAGCCAGGCATTTTACTTTCTTCTCATGTGTGCCCCACCCCCACAAGTCTGTCCCCAGCTTAAGCCATGCAGTGATAAGGACCTGTAAGCTGGGTGTAGTTGCTGAGTCATAGGACAGTAAAGCTAACAGTGGCAGCACCTGAGTCTGGGACAGGAGGAGCAGGGACCCAACTTGCCTTTGGCAGCCTGGTAGGTTCCCCTACAACACGGTTCTTAAGTTTCTCCAGGTCACCTAGTTACTCTAGGTTTGGAGCTCATGGCTCTAGCAAGTAAATTAGCCGTGCGTAGCCCCGAAATGCAGGGTCTCACACAGTAGGAACAGGGTCGCCAGGACAGTGGATGCAGTGTCAGGAGAGCCTGGCCTCACTCCTGCCTCATTGTAACAGCCTAGGGGAGCCACTTCAGGGGGCCCAGAAAGGACAGACATGGCTGGCTTTAACTTTCAGTTCCTACTAAAGTCTCACATTTTCTGACCACACGTTCAGCCCTACCGGGAGAGCCTGCGGCTGGAGTGAGGCCTCAGGGTACTGCCTCACTCTGTGGCATCTCTGCCTGCCTGTATGGCAGGGATTTCCTAGCCGCACAGTGGCGGACGGCTACTCCTCATCATACCACCCTGCACCCTTCAGGCCGCATTCCTGCCTCAGGCATCCTGCTCCTGCCTCTAACCAGCCTCCACTGTGGAGGAGCTCATGGGGTTGACTCTGAAGACTGTCCATTGCTCGGACTCCTAACTTGATGCCACAGCAGTCTTGTTTCTGCAGATTTACAGCGTCACACAGTTCTGATAGTGCCAGTCTTAGGGTGGGAGCCCTGTTCAGGCTATTCAAGATTCTACACCTGAGAAGCCGTGCCCTGCACAGCATCACAGCAGGTCTTTGTGCCACCAAAGCTGTGTGGCTTTTATTAGTTGGGTTTGTGTATCTTTGTATGCTCTGTGCATTGTGTGTGTTTGTGTGGGGTGTGTGGTATGTGTGTGTGTGTGGTGTGTATGTGTGTCATGTGTGTGGTGTGTGTATGTTTGTGTGGTGTGTGTATGTGGTGTGTGTGTGTTTATGTGTGTATGGCACGTGTATGTGTGTTTGCATGGTGTGTGTGTGTGTCTGTGTGGTATGTGTGGTATGTGTGTATGTGTGTGTGGCATGTGTGTGTGGCATGTGTGTATGTGTGGGGTATATGTGTGTGTGCGTGCGTGTGTGTGTGTGTGTGTGTGTGTGTGTACCAAAGTTGATGTAGGATGTCTCTCTGCAGTTGTTCCCACCTTTATTTTTGAGACAGGGTCCTTTTCACTGAAGCAAAGCTCACTGATTGGCTGGCTGGCCTATGAGCATCAAGGATCCACCCCACCTCCTCACCCTAAGAACTGGAATTACAAGTGTGCACTGCCATACCTGGATTTTTATGTGGGTTCTGGGGACCTGAACTCAGGTCTCTATGCTTGCATAGCAAACACTTTACAGACTGAGGCGCCCTCCCCCCAAGGCCCTATGTTCTTGAAGTGAAGGTCTAGCTATGTAACCCCCATCGGCCTATAGACCAGGCTGTGCTTAAACTTGTGGTGACCTTTCTGTTTCTAACTCTTGAGTGCAGGAAGCTAAAGATGTTGGACCACCATGCTGGTCTACAGCCCGTCACACCACGAGGCCAAGTGGCAGCTACATTTTTGCCTTTCCCTCCCTCTATGTGGCAGGCTCTGAAGATGGGTCCCCCACAACCTCCAGAACCTGGTGCTAAAAAGTAAACAGGAGGCACCATGGCTGAGAGGAGCCCCCAGCCTCACCCTTCTGGACTATCCTGGACTAGTACTAAGAGGCCCCAGTGTGCTCTGACTGAATCATTTCCGCTTTTTGCTCAAACCCTCATGTTTCCGGTGAAATGAACCTCACCCTGCTTGGGGAAGCTGTGGTGAACAGGCAGGAAAGCAAAAGCCTCAAAACCAAACAACCCAAACGCAAATCCTGGTGATGGTGACAGCATAGATCTGCTCAGTCCAACCAGCGCCAGCTGGTTCAGAAAGAGACCTTTGGCTTTTCTGTCCTGAGCGGGAGGAAACCTCTCAGGGACCTAAGTGCCATCAGGAGCTGAGGCTCCCTGGCCTGGGCCTGGACAGCTCCCGAGACACAGGTAGCTCACGGGTCTCGGGTGCCAAGGCTCAAAATTCTTCAGGACGTCTGAACTGAAGCACCGACCTCGAAGTAAAACACCTCATCGAACTGGGGGTTGTTCGTTTTCTTCCTCACCTTCGTTTTCTTTGCTTCAGACCTGTAGCGAAGAAAGGAAGAGTTAGGATTTACAAAATGGCTGTGAGCCCCAGATGGGCTGGAAAGTGAGCTGTCAAACGCACACTTGCTTAGCACCTTTATTTATCTCACGAGCATTGTCTGTCTCCACCTCCAGATGGTATGTAAAACAGAGACCTTTTCTGAGCCCAAAAATACCCGGAATGAAGTTCACGAAGGCTTTCCGAGAAGCAAAGGCACTTTACCGCAATAAATCTATAAAACACATTCCACTTCAAAGTGCACCCCCGTCCCCGCTTACCCCCCTGAAAAGGGTGCCACCCTATTGAATCCAGAGCTTGACCTGCCATCCCCCTACCCCCACCCCACCCAGATCTGAAACCCAGGCAGGGAAAGATGTCAGAAAGATGACTTGCCTGAAGGGTCCGGCCAAGGTCACTGTGGCGTAAGGGTCACACTGCCCGTTCACAATGGGGAGACCCTGGCACTCGAAGATGCTGAGAAAAAGGAAGACAGTAGTTAGGGAAAGGACACGTTGGTCACAGTAGACCAAGCCACTGCCCAGGAGGTCTAGGCCAGGAGGTCTACGGCCTGGCAATGATGTGGATTGGGAATTACAAATTCTCTAGGGTATTGAGCCCTGAGGCCACCGCAGTCACAGCCCCTCCACTGAACCTAGGTGACATCTAAGCATCAGGGTGTCACCCCCAGGGCTAGCACTGCCCTCTGCTGCTCAGAGGCCTGCATTTGTAGCCCCTTCCTGGGGCCTCTCTTGCCTTCCCACAGTACAAGCTTTCAGCCTGGGATCCCTGTCTATAGGCAGGCTGTCCACAGAGTCTTGACACCTGCTCCTTCCTTTCCTATACCGGCCTGCGAGTCCCACGTCTCCACCACTCTTGGTCTTTCTGACGACTGTACCTCCTGGTTTTTAATTCCACTCTCCATTGACATGGACTTTTTGAGCAGATACTAGGCTCTATAAAAAGTTGAGGTCAGATATCCAGCTTTTTTTATTTTTATTTTTATTTTATTTTGCAGCCAGGTTATTAAAGAACAAAGTTGCCGGACTTGGCTTTGAGCTGTGGTTAAGGGGTCTTCTGGTTCGGTAGGTTTTGTTTTATGCCTCCTGGGGGAGGCTACCCTTTGTGCGAGACAGTTCATCATTCACAACGCTGCAGCGCCCCTATGTGTTCTGAGCAATAACAAGGCTCTTCCCTAGGCTGGAAGAAATACAAGAGGTTCTTAGACACAAGTAATCCAGGAAGCTCTCAGTGGCCCCCTATGCATGGCTGAGATTGCCCTCACCCACCCCCCCCCGTTACCCCGAACATACATCCCACGCCACAGCTCCCCTCAGCCTGTGCTCTGCCCATGCTGCACATGGGAGTGGGAGGCTCCATGTCTTAAGATGCATCCCTTCTCAGGGGGATCGGAGCACTCCTTTGAGCATCGCTCCTGAAGCGGTGAATGTATACATGGCGCCTCCCATGTACCCTTGTTCGAAAGGGCCCAGCTCCTAGAACTCAGTCGTTCAGAAACAGAAGCATCTCAAGCCTGATCCAAGCTGACGGCACAGCTGGACAGACCACAAAGGGGCCCCCAGCACCTCTGCCTGCATCTTGAGAGGCTGAAGGCACATCTCTGGGAGGCGTTGCATGAAGCACATGCCTAAGAGCTCAGGCCCACTCTGAGGAGTGTTCTCTGTGTGTGACATCAGAAGGGCTTGTCTCTCCCTCCTCCTTGTCACCTGTGAGTCCGTTACACCCTGCCAGGCTTTCTTTACCCAACCCTCTTGTTTTCCAGGACTCCCTTCTGGGGGAAATGTGCCTTGTGGAGTGCCCAGCACGACCCAGTATTCCCCAACCCTGCGTCCTCCTCTGCCTTCTGGGACATGTTTTTCATCTGTTCTGATCACTTAGTCCTTGGTTACTCTTCTCTCTTCATTGGCTCATCCATCAACAGGCCCACTGGAGAAATGCCCTTCAGACCCTGTCACCTTCCCAGCTACTCTGAAAATAGCGGCGAGCATGGAGCAGTGAAAAGGCGGCTCCACGCAGTTCAGGTCTGCCTGTCTGGCACAGCAGGAAGACACAAGATGATAGTCAGACTTGGAGTGCTGACTGTCTGGCCGCGGCTCCATACAGAGTTTTGTGTGATAAGCACAGGGAAGAAAACCAGAAACATCAGAGACATGTCTCAATCTACTGCAAACTGTATTTTAGGGGATTCAGCTATTGATCAGAAAACAGCATTAGGCTCTGCAGACATGACCACATTTTGGGCATACTGGGATGGAGTGACTTTCACAGCCTGTGACATAGATGGAACATCTTTGCTTGACCCAGTGCAGAGCACTGCTACATCCTCTCCCCAGCTCTTGGGGAGATTCGTAGGAAAGCCTATGCTATTCAGTTCAACATGAGACCAGCCCTGCAGTGGACATCAGTGGGAAAGCCTGCCCTCTCCAGTTCAACATGAGACCAGCCCTGAAATGGCCAGAGTAACCTCAGACCAGAAAGAGCCCAGGGCCCTCCATCTGCATGCAGGGTGTGTCACTTCAAATAAAAGCCCATTAGCCAGCTGGGTGGTGGTAGCACATACCTTTAACCCCAGTGCTCAGAAGACAAGAGGCAGGTGGACCTCTGTGAGTTCAAGGCCAGCCTAGTCTACAGAGCAAGTTCCAGAACAGTCAGGGCTACACAGAGAAATCCTATCTCGAAAGCCAGCTGGCCTCCTATGTCCCTCATAATGCAGAGAAATATATCACCTCGACTGCTTAAATTGTCCACCCTAGGAGTGTACTCACTAGGGTCTCATATTTTTAAAGGTTTATTTTATTTTTATTTACAAGCGTGCATGTGCACATGTGTGTGTGTATGCATGTGTGCATGTATGAACATGTGTGCATCTGTGTGGGCTCCCATGGAGTCTAGAAAGCTTTAGATTCCCAGGATCCGGAGTTTGTGAGTTACTCAAGAGTGGGTGCCAGGAACCAAACTCTGGACCCCTGCAAGAACAGCAAATATGCTTAACCACCGAGCCATCCTTGACATTTGGAAGCCAGGTTGATTTGACTTAGAAGCAGGAACAGTCCCACACTGTGCACTTCACTCATCTAAGCTCAACTTTACATCAGTCAAGTTTCACGAACACAGGGCATGATCTGTGTGAACAAGAGAGATTAACAAAGTGTTCGCTGTATCTCCACCACCACTAAACCATTCCTAAAGTTTGTGAATGAAAAATTTGAAACGCACCAAGTTTCCAAATCTAGAGTTGACAGTACAAGAACAGTGGCACTCCATGTTTAATATTTACGAGATTTGCTCTTCAATGGAACCCGTAGGATGCACCTGTGCTGTGTTGGCACAACGATGTTGAGGTGTAGCACGTATACCAGTGAGCTCCTCAGGAAAACACAGCATAGGGAGAAGTCTCAGAAGGTCATATCTACACTAACTCTTGACCAAGCCAACACTGAAATCTTATACCCCATTGCTGCAGTGAGGGCTGGGGCAGACACTACGGGGTGCTAGCCTCCCATCTTTACTGGACAGCTGAAGGTGAGTGGGTGTGTCCAGTGGTCACTACAGGACTAGACCCTTCTCGGGGTCACTCTTCTATATCCCTATCACAAATGGACTTTTTGTCTTATCTGAGGCCTTCTCAAGGCTCCCAGAACATAGCAACCACGCTCAGGGTAGTGAGAGGAAAGCTCAGCCGATAGCTGATTTTCAGTTTCACTGTGAGGTGTTCTACCTTATTAGGACATTAGCACAAAGCCTAACTGAGCTGTGGCCAAACAAATCTCTGTTCTTTGTAAGTTACCTGGCCTCAGGTATTTTGTTACAGTAACAGAAAACAGATGGTGACATTTCTGGCCACCAGATCCCACTCCTACTTGTCCAATCACATAGAAGACCCTCCAAGACACAACTTGGATCCACAGTAGATGGAGAGAGCACCACTGAGACGCAAAAGCCAGCAGGACAAGAGTGATGTGTGGGCCACTCTGCCACTGAGATGCAAAAGCCAGCAGGACAGGAGTGATGGGTGGGCCACTCTGCCACTGAGATCCGAGAGCCAGCAGGACAGGAGTGATGTATGGACCACTCTGCACATGATATAAAAAGAGGAAGCAAAGAATTTGCCTAGGACATTTAGGGGCATGGTCTGATGGGCAGGTCTCAACTTGGTGTGCACGCCCAGGACCAGGGTGAGGCCAATCTGAAACATGCATGCAAAATGGAATCCATATATCCACACTCCCTGGGAGCCACATATTACTGTAAGGGCCAGCCACCCTTAACAGGGAGGCTGAATGCTCTGGGCAAATCCTGGGACTAGCTTTAGCTAGGGGTGCGTCTCACACATAGGTTCCTATGCACCCATGTGACCTCACTGTTGCTGTGCTACCCCTCTGCGTGCCAGCTCATTTCCATTTTTAGCTCTGGAAGGTGGCGCCCCACTTCTTAGCTGCATGAGTCAGGCTATCTTCAAGAGCTGCACATCACACTGGGGGTGGGCATCAGTTCCATCGAGGACAAGAGGGACGCAAAGGGCAATCACTGGGGAGACAGTATGCACTTAGCTCCTTGGGTGACTTACCGTGCAGCGAGTTTGTGACAGACAACACCCGAGTCTGTAATGACCTCACTCAGTCTCAGCTCCAGGTGGACCTTGCCCTGCGAGGCACAAGGACAGTGTCACAATTAGACAAGGTCTGAAGGAAGTCTGTGGCCCTTCAAGTGGCTGGCACTTGCACCAGTAGGTGCCAAACCTAGGCTTAGACACTAAGAGTGGGTGCAGCCCACTGACATACTGGCTAGAAGGTAATGCATTCAAAAGCATTAAAAAAAAAAAAAAGGACACTTGGGCACGTGGCCCCTAAAAGTGCTATGTGTAAATTATATGCAGGACATGTTGTAGGGAGACACAGTAGGAAAGGTTCTCCCATGAGGGCTATAATCACCATGGGGAGGTCAGAGCATCTGAGTTTTATTCTTCATGAAGAATGTTAATTTTCATGCATGCTTCTAGAAGGGTAGCAGGTAGCTGGTAGCCCAAGTGTCCTGTTTATCTATACCACACCATAAGAATGCAAAGGGAAAGGCACCAGGAGAAAAAGACCTGGTCCCCGGCAGGATCCACGTGTGATGTGGGACCTCCCAGGGGTTAGGGGCCACACAAATGTTAATCCAAGATGTCTGCAACTAAAGACGGGAAGGCTAAACTAGGCAGTCTCCGAGGGTTTCTGTGATCAAAACCTTTGGGCTACGGAGCCTTCAAACAATGCCGTGCCTTGCAGAGCCCAAAACTGTGAACTTAGTTTACATCACAGACATCCTACCGCTCTCTGTCACTCACGGCAGCTAGACTTTCACCTGATCAGATGGAATTCTGTCAGAAGCCCCTCAGAAGCTCCTCAGCGACCAACCGCAGTTAGGCTCAGCATCTCTTCAAAGATAGTCGACTTCAAACATCACACAAACCCTACATCCTATCGTAAAGAACAGTGAACTGTGACAGTCCTTGCGGAACCTGTACCCACACTGGGCGTTCCACTTTCTGCCACTCTCTGTAAAGATCACACCCATGGTCTCAAGTGTGTCCTTCTCCTGAGAACCTTTCTCTAAACCTTCATGCTTAAGTCTACATATTATACTCATTAAATCCCAGCTCTGCTTTCTACCAGGCAGTTCTGAGATTCTCATTTGCACCAAAGCCACAACTCCTGATTTGACTTGACCTGAGGCCTCTTAACATCTAGGGAAACTCCTTTAGGCTGCTGAAGGTGATGGCGAGAGCTGTGCCTTCTGCTTCTGCCGCCCCCAAAATGTTGACATAAGGTGTCTTGTTTGGCTTTTTTGGGGGGGGGGTCAACTCAACACAAAGGTATACATATCTGAGAAGAGAGAACCACAGAATGTCTCCGTAAGATCAGGCTGTGGGCAAGCCTGTGGAGCATTTTCTTAATCAGTAATTGATGGAGAGGGAGGGCCCAGCCCTCTCTGGGTCATGCCACCCGTGGGCAAGTAGTCTTTGACTGTATAAGAGAACAGGCTGAGCAAGCCATGGAGAGAAAGACAGTATGTGGCACTCCTACATGGCCTGTGCACCAGCTCCTGCCTCCAGGTTCCTGTCCTGGGTGATGGACTGCAAGCTGTAAGGTAAAATAAACCTTTTCCTCCCCAAGTTACTTTTTTGCCATGGTGTTTTATTTTTTATTTTTTATTTTTAACAATAACAGGAACCCTAATGAAGACAGAAGGACCCAGGAAGGTGGGCACTAGTTCCTCCCCACAGCTGTTTGGTGGGGAGGGGAAAAAAACCCAAAGGCTAAGAACCACAATATCAAGTTATTTTTGTGGTTCCATTTCCCAAGACTGGTAGAGACCACCTGAAGCTTGTGTGGCTGCAGACTCAGGCCAGAACACAGGCCAGAGCTTAGGAAGAGGAACGGCCATCCCGGGCCCATGAAGTCAGCTTTTCCCCCAGCAGGCCATTTTCAGAGCCCAGCTGTGCACTGCTCAGACACAGCTCATCTTTAGCCTCTAAAAGGCAGAAGCACTGGGGTGAGGGAGATGACCCCTCCGCCCACAGCTGATGGCAGCTGCCTTCCTGTTTCCTGTTTTTCCCACACACACCAGCAGCAGTGCCCCGAGACTCAGCACAAACACCCCTCACAAGGGCGGCTCCCACCTCAATGTGCAGCGGCTTCCGTTTCTAGAGGTCTGGGAGAGGCCAGAAGGAGGTGAAACAGCCGACTACGCCGTGACCCCCTCTACACCACAAAGCTGCCCTAGGCAAGCCTGTGGGTCAGAAGTCACTCTGGTTCCATCCCTGTACCTGACGGGCGTTTCCTACAGGGTGAGGTGTCTGGGTGGAGGCTGGGAGGTACCTCTTGCACTGTGGGTGTGTGGTGCACAACCCTCAGGTTTACACCTGTGTTTCAGCTCCTCAGAGCCACACCCTGTGTCCCCGGGTCCCATGTCTAGGTCTAGTTAGCTCCCACACACACCACAGGAACAGCTGCCTTCCTTCTTTTCATGACCTACTGAAGGACGGGCAGGTGGCCCTGAATTCCCTCTGATCCACCAGAGGAGCACCCTTTGGTGGTCCAGAAGGAAGCGGTGTAACTCGTCCCTCCAGTCTTACAAAGATGAGTATCAAGGATGTCCATGAAAGGAAGCAGTGACAGGAGGTGACAGGGTGCAGGGTTCCACTGTATGAGGCCCTCAGAGGAGCCAATCAGAGTTCCTAGACCTTGTCATAGAGCGGGAATGCCCTGTTGAGTTCACCAGGGACAAGAGAGGTACCTTTAACGCAATTCATCAGATATGTGGGGGGAAACCCCAGGGGTCACTCTCAGAGCTCATGGGAACAAAGTGGAAACCAGTAACGACCATACATGGAGATGACAACGACTCCTAAATACCACACCGGTAAAAGAAATCTCAAGAGGGATGTTACAATAGGGACTTTGGGGGTGGGGGTTGTGGGGTTGTGGGGTTGTTGTGGTCGTTGTTGTTTGCTTTTACATTTGCTGCACGTTCTGGGAAGAAGAAAGACCCAGAATCAGTAACCTCAGAGCAGAATCAATCCTCCAAAAGCCGAAATAACCAAACACCCGATTCGAAGCAGAAATACAAAAAAAAAAAAAACAAAAAAAAAACAACCAAAAAAACAAAAAACAAAACAACAACAACAAAAAAACCAAAAAACAAAAACAAAAATCTGAAAGCAGAGAGGCAGAGGAAATCAAAACCCCAATCAGATTCTCTGAAGAGACGATCAAAGCTATAGACCTGAATCAGGCTACCAAAAGCAAAAGAGAAAGGCACAGCTTCTCAAGACCACAACGAGGGTGTGCCCAGCCCCAACAGGCAGGGGAAGGCTGCCGGGGCAGCAAGCTGGCTGCAGCCCGCTTTACACTGAGGGCATGAATGTCAACTGTGTGCTTTTGGGGAACGAGGACTGGCAACACCCGTCACGGGGGGAGCTGTCAAGGCCCCAGGAAGATGTGTACAGCTCAGGTCTCTGCTTAGTTTCCTATAAACATAAAACTAACAGAACTTCAAGTTTCTTGCTGCCTCATGAGACAGGAGACTACTCCTGGCCAGGGCCCCATGAGAAGGTGGCTGGTGCTAGTGGACGCTCCTCTCTGAACTGTCCCTACAAGCTGAGAGGCCACTAGGCCAAGGCATGGTGAAGTGTGGTGCTGTCTCTAAGTGAGATTTATGTAGCAAACACAGGGAGAGGCAAGCAGAAAGAAAAGCAGGATTGGGCCAGGGAAGGAAGGAAGGAAGTCAATACTTCTCCTGGCCCCCATGCCCTCAAAACCCACAGAAAAGAAAGCGGCCCTTGACCTTTGACAACCAATGGCAACCTTTTGGATTGCCTGACGCACCAGAGACGAATCCCCAAACAGTCTGGGGACAGCTGCAATGCTCACTCGTTCTCAGACCTTCAGGGCCAGTCCCTAACCCCAGGTTGGTATTTCCTTGCACATGTAATGAGTTACAGATCTATGGTGATGTTCTATGTGTCCTGAATCCATCGCATGTCCGTAACTAGTTCAGAAACACTGGTCTGGGAGGGCACAGCAGGGGCGGGGCCTGTGAGAGAACGGTCAGTGCTGTCCATCCCCTCACTGTTCAGAACTGGAGGGCCTTGGGCGTTGCAGGGTGCCCTGCCAGCTGGAGCCCCTGCCTTCTCGATAAGGTCATCCCTGTAGCTAACATGTCCCTGTGAGGGGAGTGGCAGAGGTGACTGGCCCTATATATAATAAGGTGGCTTATCAAAGGTTTTTGAAAAGCGCCAGTTCTGGAAGGAGGCCAAGCATTTAGCTGTCTTTTTCTCTGTGTCTGTGACACATGGTGTCTCACGTGGGCTCAGCTCCCTCTGTCATAATGCGTGATTCTTTCCCGTGAGTTACAAAACAGGTGGATCCAAGAACCCAAATGCCACTTTCTGCCCTTCTAGAAACAGTGACATTTCAAAACAAGCCACAGCTGTGGCGCAAAGATGGCGATTACCATTTAAAGGTCAGACTGAGGGGAGGAGCCGTCTCAGCCTCTCTGCGAACGCACCAGAGAGATGCCTAGTCCTACAGAGATCCACGTACTTATTCTTCGGCCCAGCAACAGCAGCTTAATCTTAATTTTTAAATTATTTTTTGGAGATTTATTTTTTAACTCGTGTGTGTGTGTGTGTGTGTGTGTGTGTGTGTGTGTGTGTGTGTGTGTGTTGCCTGCATGTATATCTGTGCACCATGTGCATGCAGTTCCCAAAGCAACCAGGAAAGGGCGTTAGATCTCTTGGAACCGGAGTTACAGATGGTTGTGAGCAGCCAAGTGGATGCTGAGCCCTCTGAAAGAACAGTCAGTGCTTTTAATTGTTGACCCATCTCTCCATCTCTTTCATGATCCAAGGTCTCAGGAGAGCAGAGGGCTGGGGTCCCTGCCAGAGAGCCAAGCTCCTGGGGAGGAGAATCTGCCCCGACAGTACCTTAGTCACCTTCTGGCATTGATTAGGAAGTTCCTCTCCAGATATGAGACTGACACGTGCATCTATATTTACAGCTTTGTGGTGACAGGATGACTCTGGATCTTGATTCTACTAGCTGCTATACGAATGTGTACATGGAATAAAGTTACAAAAAAGCCCTAATAGCCAAGCAGTAGCGTTGACAGCTTGCGGACACCAACCATTGCTTAGCAGGTTTGTAAAATGTGGTCCAGGCCCCAGCCTTAGGAAGGCAGGGAACCCTGACACACGACAACACTCTTGGGCCTGGGACATAACAGTCAGTGAAACAAGACAGTCATAGGAAGAGACAGGCTTCAAGGGTTTACTCACATGAGTTCTAAGCAAAGTCGATGTCCCCTCGCCCCACCCCGGCCCCCTCTCTCACTCCTGGCCTAGCAGAGCAGTGGATTCAGGGCCTGGGAATCTGTGTTTAATTGGTTGAAAAGCGTTCTGGAGATGGGCAGTGGCAGGGTACAAGTGCAAGTGCACACAGTGACACTGAACTTTACTTAGCGATGGTTAAGGTGGCAAGTTTTATGTGTGTTTTCAATCAGCTTTTGTTTGTTTTTGTTTTTGTTTTGAAACAGGGTTTCTCTGTGTAGCCTTGGCTGTCCTGGAACTGGGTCTGTAGACCAGGCAGGTCTCACACTCACAGATACGCACCTGCTTCTGCCTCCCAAGCGCTGGGATTAAAGGCGTGCGCAACTACTCCCCAGAGAGATGTGTGTTTTACCACACTAAAAAAAAGCTGAACAGGAGCCAGGCATAGTGGTGCACACCTTTAATCCCAGCACTCAGGAGGCAGAGGCAGGATCTCTGTGAGTTCAAGGCCAGCCTGGTCTACAAAGTGAGTCTAGGACAGCCAAGGCTACACAGAGAAACCAAAGGGGGAAAAACGGCTGAACAGAGTGTATGTGCATGCACGTGTGTGTGTGTGTGTGTGTGTGTGTGTGTGTGTGTGTGTGTATGTGTGTGTGTGGTGTGAGTTCTTGCAAGATCAGACATAGTAAGTGCACAGTCATGTGACATGTATCAGCCACACCAGGAACCACAAGGCCCTCCCATCTTTCGATAGGAAAAAGGTAACACCCAACCTTCCTGGCCACGTCCCCTGGGTACCTCTGTTCCCAGCTTCCTGTGCATCTGCACCCATTTAAAAATTAAACACCTAGTTAAAAAGCAGGAACCAAGAAATGTCACACTTGTCAATGAACTCTAAGCCGAGGGAAACCATGCCCCAGAGGGATCTCTGCAGCTCTGTGGAGGTGCTGAGGTGACCGTAGCCTTGGGAGTCTCAGGAGGAACAGGCCTGAAACCCCCAGCAATGGAGAAGCTCCCTGGGCCAGGGAGGGAGAGGATGGCAGCTGGCTGCAGAAGGCCTCTGCTTTCCCACTAGGGCACCGCCATGGCTTCTATCAGTGACCAGTGTGTTCTTCAGCTCCCACCATTGGAGCTGTGGGCCTTGGGAGGCCAGGGAACTGTCCCTCCAGGGCTGACACTTCCACAGGCCCATTTGCAGCCTGGTTATGTGGTTCTACTTGGTGCCTTCCTTTTTGTGAGGCTCTCACTGCCAACTCTATGGATGACGTTTGACCTTGGCAAGGAACCCTTGCCCCGTGCACAGAAAAGCCAGGCTGAGGAGGGGAAGCCTTGAGGGTGTGGGGCAGGCAGGCTAGCCTGGTCTGTGGTCCTTAGGGCATAAGAGACACATGGCTCAGAGCTTCCCTGGTTAGCTCTGCTGAATTTACAGCCCAGGTCTTTGTGACATGTCTGCTTCGTGGACTTTTCCCAGACTCTGCCTTCTTGGTATAAGAGCATAAATCCTCACATCCCGCCATGTACCTAGCACTGCTAGGCTCCATGTAAGTCTCCTCAGCCTACAAAAACCCCACTCTACAGGTGAGAAACTGAGGTTTGCAGAGACTGGCCACCTGGTGGGTTCTGATTGACCCAGCTCCCAGGCATGACACGGCCACAGCAGGACACCCACAAAGTGAAAGATCATGCCAGCATTCTTTACCTAGAACAGGGGCTCATGACTGTCCCACAGTCATGAACAGGTCTGTGCCCCGGACGAGTGACCCCCTGCTACATCCTCTCCTATGGACAAGTCCAAGGGTGACCATGCTAAGGATGTAGCCATGCCAGGCTCTAGTGTTTTACATTGCTTCTCAAGGGTCACGCATAGCAGGCCTGCTTACCAAGCCCACATAATCTCTCTGTCCCTGTAATCTGTGTACACAGTCCCAGAGGGCAAATTATGCAGGTCAGCCACGGGGAAGGCGTGAGGTGGTGGACCATGGAAGCTGGCTAGTTCCTGTGGCTCAGCTGCCCTCACCCAGCAGAGCAGAACACAGCCGCAACCCAAGGATACTCTGTGCTCTCTTTGCCCGCTCTGTGCCACCTCCCCTTCCCACCTTCTGTGTTTTTGAAGCTGCTTCCATCTGCCCGGCAAAGTGTGCCAACCAGAGCAGCAAACACAAGCATCAGGCAGGCCCCGAGGAGCCTGATGATGGGGAAAACATGGCACGCAGGCGCTGCGGAGTCTGCAGCTTATCTCACCACCGCCCAACACTCCTGCGAGCCTCACCTGCACCTCCGAGTCAGCATCCACATGCTGTAGCTGGAACCATGTGTCCCTGTTGTGGTACCTCTGCAAGTCTTCCTTTTGGATGGCCACCTTGCCTGGGACACAAAAAGAGAGTAAAGGCCGTGGAGGAGGAGCCATGGGGACACGGGGGTGAGGGGGCCGGAGGTCAGGAGGTGGGGTCCCTACAAGGTTAAGACATGGATAGTCCACATTTCAGAACACACTTCACGATGGCTTTGGCCAAGGCTCCAGACTTGCCTGTTGGTGTAACAGCACTTCCTACAAGCTAAACGGCACAGGAGCCAGTCCTCACAAATAAGCGCTCTCCCACCCTGCCTGCTACCTCAGTAGCTGCAGCAAGCTGGCACTAAGAGAAAGGGGTCAGCCTGTTTTCCGTCATTAATAGCCTACCAGGCCCCCAGGCAGCAGGTTCTGGCTGCCCTACCACCTCCTGGCTGTTCTTCCCGCAAAAACGTAGACAGGAACAAAACACGCCTTATAAGTTTATGATAATTTGGTAGGAATGCGTGTCTACTAATAAAAGCTGTAGAACGGAACACAAATGTGCATCTTTAATTTACATATCATGTGGCATGTGTGTGTACGGCACGTGGTCATGCGCATGCGCCTGAAGGGCAGTGGTTGTCACAAGGGCTTTCCTCCCCTCCCCCACCTGCTGGGTACTCCTTTGATTTTTTTTTCCACTATAGGGTCCTGAGGCCTCTGGCCACTGAAAGCAGCTACTATGTGGTTCTTGCAAAACAGACTTTCACCCCACAGGAGAGCTGACTTTCTTTTTTTCTTTTTTTTAAGTCTCTTGTGAATAAGCCACATGAAACAAAAGTTTCATAGATTGAGCTTTTGTCTATGAAGAAGAATAAAGAATCCTTGGGTTCTGCGCTCAGCGCGCTGCACAGGAGGCTAGCCTCTGAAGTGTGACGCTCTAACCATTATGTCCTTGTTACGCGAGGCTTTCATGGGCTGGCTGACACCGGCAGAAGGAGAGCTGGGCATATGTCACCCTCCGTCCTGAGCCATAGACGTCACTATGAGCATTCATCGTTAGATGTACTTCATTCAGCTTTTACAAAGTGCGAGGCATGCAGAAGGGTGAAAGAACCAAGGGGCGCCTCTCTGCTGGGCTCCAGCTCCCACACGGGGTGCCTGTCAGCAGCCCCTTCTCGTTCTCCCAGCTGTGAAATGGAGTAGGTCTCCCCAAAGCAGGCGCTGGTAAAATGAGGCTACCCCACCTCCCCATCTGCACGAAGCCATCTTCTTCTTTGTGTTGTGACACAGTCGGGGGTGGGGGGCGGCTTGTCAGACAGGAGCACCCTGCCTCCCTGCCCCCAGCCACAGACCCACCACTCACATCAGCTTCTGTACAGAGAAGCTCTCGCTTCAAGAACTTGGTTAGAATGCCTCAAGTGAGCCAGACCACCTGCCACCCACACTGCTGACCGGGGTGCTGTAGGTAATGCGTCAATTTAGGAAAAAAACCAGTGAGTTCAGTTCACGCTACACGCCTGCTGTGGCCCAAGCTTTGTAAGTAGCAGATCCAACCAAAGCTTCGTCCCATCTCTAAGGTGGAGCAACTCGTGTGTGTCTTGGTAAATTTTCCCTCACTGTGGATGTCTCCAGTGGGACTATTTTGTGAGACACACACTTACCTTGGTATATGAGGCAAACACTGGTAGAAATACGGTGATGCCGCTGGAGTTTCAATTATAATATTTTACATTTTCTGGTGTGCCTGGCCTGTGCCTCAGTGAGGTGGGGTCTTGTCTTTTCATGTTTCGCCTGTTACCTTCCTCTTTCGGACGTCTTATTAGGTGTCTGAGGTCCTGACAGCAACACCTCTGATACCTCAGGAGTACCCAAGAACGAAAACCAGCAGTGCTAGATCCTGAGAGGAGCCCCACGCCCACGACCTCAGAGAGAAACCAAAAAAACTTCAGACACCAGATCCTAGAAGGCCTTCCGTGTCTCAGAAAGCACCCCAAACCTGAGAGTAACATCAAATCCTGAGAAGACCCTCAGTGCCTCTGGGAGATCCCCAAATCCTCAAGCACCCCTTTAGTAGAGAGGCTGGCAGTAGCCAAGAAAGGCCTGTTAGGAAGAACTGGCTTCTAGGGTGTGAGTATTTCACATTTAGAAGGGGAAGCACTCTACTGTCTACTGGACTTGGGGGCCAAGAGTCCAGAACCGTGGGGAAACCATGAGTCAGGAAGGAATCGTCCTAAAAGCAAGGACAGCAGTCACAGGAAACAGACACAGATGAAACACAGTTAACGTCACTGTGATCAAAAGGGGACACTTTCACAGCAGGCCTTCCTAGCCTGTGCCTGTGCGCCATGGTCCAGGGGAGTCCCTGGGAAGAACCAGATTCCAAGCTACAAGCGAGCTGCCAGAGAGCAGCTCAGGCCCAACACTCCCAGGAGACTGCAGCCAAGGACATAACCCCGAGAACGCCTGAAATCCGTAGCTAAGTTTTGATACACTCAGAACAGCAGATGGTGCCACGGCGAGTTCCCCAACAGGGAGTTTTCACATGCAGTACGTGCCCAGCTACAGGACAACCACCTGCCCTAGCTTCCCGCCTTGGTAAAACACCTGTTAACAAAGTTCATTCATTCATGGACACCATGACCCACTTTTCCCTCAGCATGTTTGGGATGCACATGGCTTGTTGGAGCTCAGGAATACTCCTGGTTTTGTCTCTCTCCGGGTGACACTCAAACAGTAGGCTGGCTGTGGCAGATGTGGGGTTCTCCCACCCTTTGCTGGTGGAAGCCACAGCTGACTCGGGCATATGAAACAATCAGAGAAAAACAGCCCTCCTGCTCCCCCCCCCCCCGAGGCAATCTTCCCACCAGCTCCCATTATTCCTGTCAAAAGGTAAAACAGGCTGGGGAATAGTGCGGTTGGCAGAGTGGCTGCCTAACATGGGTGCGGCCCTAGAGTCCGTCTCCGGCATCCCATAAGCCAGGTACGGCAGTGCACGCTCTCCACCTCAGCACTCAGGGCAGAAAGGCCAGAAGGTCAAGCTCATCAGCCACGCAGCGAGTTTGAGGCTGTGCTAAATGAGATCTTGTTTAGGAAAAGAGGAAAGAGAAGATAAAGAAAAGCACCAACAAAATCCACACGCTTAGAAGTGTGCTACACAAACAGCACCTCTGGGAGCTCGAGGGTCCTCTGGGTCAGGGTTGGACTGGCCTACGTAGGAGAAGAAAGTACGAGAACAGCTTACAGCAGAGAGCAGGAAACGCCCACCACACAGACACACAGAGATCTGAGTAGGAGGAAGGAGTCCTCATGAGGGGTGCCCAGGAAAAGGAGGTGGAACCTGGCCACCGCCCCCAGATCTCCCAAGAACAAGGTCAAAATAGTCTTCAAACTGGGGCTCTATAAAGTATACCGAGTAATTCACATCTATTTCTAATAATGTAGTGCTACTGATGAAAAACCAAGATGTTCTTGCTGATTTTGAAGGTGAAAATCTGGCTCCAAGGTCACTTCAGCTCCCCAGCCGCACAGCAGCTCAGGTAGCCCTGGGCACTCCAAATAGCAGCCCACTAGTGACTTGCACATGTAGAGCTGCCACCAGACAGATCTACAACGCTTTGAGCATCACATCCCCTTCAGACAGAGACTCATCAGGACTCAGATCTCTGTGTGTCTTGCTCCCTTCACCTGGACTTCAGTCAAGGTTTGGGACATAAGGTGAGTACAGAAATTCCAGATCCTAGTCCACTCAACCAACTTCCTTCATTTTCTTTACCTCACGCCATATCTATGAATATTGTTGGTTGGACATAATTTTTTCTAAAAAATCAGATGTCCAAACCATGTCATACTAACATGGACAAGCAACCAGTCACCCTGACAGGGACAGGCTGGAATGTATGGGACTGAGTTCTAGGGTGGCTCTCAGTTGGTACCACGGGTGGTCACGTGACAGTCTAATTGTCTGAAGAACTTGCAGATCAACATGCTTCCGTATCCCTGAAGGAAGGTCCAGGAGGCCACAGATGCCAAATGGACACTGAGACATTCCACTCAGCGAAAATGAAGGGAAGCAAGATGGGAAACGAAAGTTGTGTCCTAGGAATTACGTTTGCACAAAATAATCTCTACGAATAAGAGGAGGAGTGGAGGAACGCGTCCTTGAGGGCTGGCGCCACTAGGACCCTGAGCAGCAAACTCGCCGACCTGGTTGGCAATGAACCCTCCACAAATGTCTGCAAAATGTCTAAATAAATTAAAGAACAACACAAATGTACAAAATCCAGATGCACAGGGCTGGAAAAGCACTATAGGTATGACTGGCGTCTCTAGTTTACACTTCCTTTATGTGCTTAAAGCTAAACGTGAGTGTCTACATATACACAACTCTATTCGTGTTTATGCATCCCCACAGCACACTGACCATATGCCAAGAGCACACCTAAGGAACAAAGAAAATAAACACATCCCTGTCTACAGACATCTTACAGACATGGAACACAGACAGACACACAGGCAAGTGACCCTGACATCAGATGTGGAGGAGCTCTAGGGACGATGAGACAGAGAAGGGACTAAGGCAAGCCATAAGAGAAAAAAGTGGTATGAAGAGCAAGTGAGAGAGAAAGCGTGTGCAGGGGTAGGCATGAGAAATGACGTGGGGTCTGCGTGCGGAGTGGCTGAGCTGCCTGTGCGCGCATGGAGAGGGAGGCTGGGTGTGAAAAGCAAGCTGAGGACTGGTATGAGGGACAAAGCTGGGGGGGGGGGGCGGGGGATGTAAGACGTGAGCGCTAAGAGGGTGTGAAGGAGTAAGGGGTCAGGTGTGAGGAAAGAGATGAAATGCAGGTGAAGAGACGTGGATGAGGTCGGCCGCGGACGGCAAGGTGAGGTCTGGTGTGATGAGGAAGGTGAGATGAGCGTACAGAGTGAGGTAAGGTGGGCACAGCGGAGGGAGGCAGGGAAAGGTCTGTGTGAGGGCTGCAGTGTGCAGGGGTGAGGTGCAGGGCGGTGTGGGGATGGCATGAAGGTGTTAAGGGCAAAGTGAGATGAGGAATGAAGGAATGTGAAGGATTGAGTGAGGTAATGGAGGTGACATATAGTAGAAGTGAAAGCAAGTGTGAGGGTGTGAGGAGTATAAAGCCGGTGTGAGCAGTGATTAGGAGGCTGAGCGTGAGGCATCTGTAAGGTTCAGATTCAAGGAGCAAGGTGAGATCTCTATGAAAGGAGCGGAGTTAACGTGGGGCGTAAGGGAGGAGGTGAGGCCGGCATGAAGGGCAGAGGTGAAAGGCAGAGGGGGTGACGGCTGATGAGAAGGGAAAGCAGTAAAGACAAGGAGAAGTGGGGTGTGAGGGCCACGGTGAGGTCTGGTGTGAGGACAAAGTTAAGTGGACACGAAAAACAAGTGAGAGACGTATGGTGATCTGAATGAAAACGACCCTTAGGGAAGCCGGGCGGTGGTGGCGCACACCTTTAATCCCAGCACTCTGGAGGCAGAGGCAGGCGGATCGCTATGAGTTCGAAGCCAGCCTGGTCTACAAAGCGAGTCCAGGACAGCCAAGGCTACACAGAGAGACCCTGTCTCAAAAAAAAAAAAGGGGGGGGGGAAGAAAGAAAAAGAAAATGACCCTTAGACACTTTAGTCTGAATGCTTGGTTCTCAGTAGAACTGTTTGGGGAAGGATTGGGTGGTGTGGCCTTTTTGGAGGAAATACGTCACCGGAGGTGGGCTCTGAGGTTCAAAAGGTCCACACCAGGCCCAGTCTTAGGCTCTCTGCTCCTCTCTCTCCCTCTCTCTATGCCTACAACTTTTGGATAAGATGTAAGCCCCCAGCTACTGCTCCAATGCCATGCCTGTCTGACACTGTGCTCACTACGATGACGATATTGAGTTAACCCTCTGAAACTGTAAGAGAGTCCCCAATTCAATGCTTTCCTTTCTAAGAGTTGCCTTGGGCTGGGTGGCACATGTCTTTAATGCCAGCATTCAGGAGGCAGAGGCAGAGGCAGATGGATCGCTGTGAGTTGGAGGCCAGTCTGGTCTACAAAAGTGAGTTCAAGATAGCCAAGGCTACATAGAGAAACCCTGTCTTTTTTTTTTAACTATTTCTTTTTTTATTTTTAATTTTAATTTTAGTAATTTATCCAGATTACAACTCAATTGTTATCCCATCACTTGTATCCTCCCATTCCTCCCTCCCTCCCGCTTTTACCCTATTCCCTTCCCCTAGGTCTATGACCGAGGTGGACCTTCTCCCCCACTATATGGTCATAGGCTATCAAGTCTCATCCCGGTAGCCTGCTTATTCTTTCTTTGAGTGCCACCAGGCCTCCCCACCAAGGGGAGGTGGTCAAATATGGAGCACCAGAGCTCATGTCAAAGTCAGTGCCCACTCCCCACATAACTGTGGAGAATGTCCTGTCCATTGGGTAGATCAGAGTAGGGGTTAGCTGTTTGCCACTTTGGAAATCTATCTGTTGATTTCTCAGAAAACTGGGAATAGGGCTTCCTCAAGACCCAGCTATTCCATTCCTTGAAATATACCCAGAAAATGCTCCACCACACAACAAGAACATTTGCTCAACCATGTTCATAGCAGCCTTATTCATAATAGCCAGAACCTGGAAACAGCCTATAAATGCCCCTCAGTTGAAGAATGGATAAAGAAACTGTGGTACGTTTACGCTATGGAATACTACTCAGCTATTAAAAACAAGGAAATCCCGAAATTTGTCGACAAATGGATAGGACTAGAAACAATCATAATGAGTGTGAGTGAACCCAGAAGCAGAAAGACTCACATGGAGAAACCCTGTGTTGATAAACAAGAAACAAAAAAACAAAACAGAACAAAAAAGAGGTGTCTTGGTCACAGCGTCTCCTCACAGCAACAGGACAGTGACAAAGACACGGTATGAAGGATACAGAGTGAGGCTGAGTATGGGAAGTGTATGAAGTCAGATGTGAGTTCTGAGGCAAGAAGGGTGTCAGAGATGCAGCAAATGGTAAAGCCTGAGGTGAGCAGGAAGGTGAGGCGGCGCGTGAAGGCTAAAGGTGGAACAGAAGAGCCAGGTGCAGTGGAGAGGTGGGGTGAGAAGTGTGGGAGCGAGGGTGAAATGGTTGTGACGGGTGAAGGGAGACAGGTGAGGGGGTGAAAATGATGGGGTAGGATCCCCGAAGCTGAGTATGAAGTAAGTGTGATGGCAGAAGTGGGGGATGAGGTAAGGTTCTGCCGCCCCCCCCAACTTCCAGGCCACACCCTAGTTTTATTGGCATGCACTCACCAAGCCTCTGGCTGAAAGGCTCAGGGCTCCCATGAGTCCGGGCTTAGATTGGTGTCCTCTTGCCTTCAGCAGTCCTATACCTGGTATCCCCGTGACTTGTTCATATCAACTAATACGGGACCTCCGACAACACAGAGGAAGCCGGTCACTTCCTACTTGAACAATGCGGTTCAGACAGCAGTGGCGCCCTCTGCCCCTGTAGTGGGGGAACTCTGGACCTACACCATTACCGCTCTCCTACTTTGGATAATCTTGGATTAGACACAGTACCAGAATAGTACCTACCCTTTGGCCTGTTCCATAACCTACACTCCTCGTATAACTGTGTCTCCGGAGAATATCAGGATTGAAGCCACAGGGAAACTGAGGCTCAGAGACACAAGGGGTTAACATGGACTTCAAACGTGTCTGACTGGCCCTGAACCCTCACGGTGGCCTTTTTTTTTTTAATCCCTACCACTATGCTGGGGTTAGAGATAGTGAGAAAGAAAGGTTCACAGACCATACTGCCCTGCGGTACCCTGGGAAGGAGCTCTTGACATGTGGGGACATGCTACATGGTGGCCTTTAAAGTGCTGCTCAGAAGGTTCTGATCAACATGTTCCAGACATGAGATTTCAGCATTGAGCTCTCCTGCGCACTGTGAGGCCAGAAGGCAGGACGATGCAGAGGCCACACACGCCAGGCCAGGCCACCCTGGTAAGCCGCCAAGCTACTCCCATCAGGAGTGACTCAGAGCCGTACAGTCTTTTCCAGGATGGCTTCAAATTCAACCTTAATCTCCTCCTAGGCATGAGGGCAGCAGGTGCTTACGCAAGATTTCCCATTTCTCCCAGCATGAGATCCTGTTTGTAAAAGTGAGAAAGCATCAGTTTCCGTACCTACCATTCAAGTACCTACCTATGATGGAATCCCTTCGGAAAACGTCTCTATCAAAAATGTAAAAAGACAGGTGACGAAAGCTCCGAGGGATTTCACAGTAAAAGTCCTCTCCATAAAAGGGGCTAGACAAACAAACAAAATGCACATGGTTAGAATATACGTGGTTGAGTCCTCTCAAAAACTGACATGTTCAGGGAAATCAGAAAGTTCACTAAGCGGGGAGCTGGGGGACCCTGTCTTTAACAGTCTCCAACGCCAACCTCAAGACTGTTGCTGTGACCTGATCGTAGCTGACAGGAGGGTAGCTGCACTCACTCATTGATGCATCGAAAGGAAAACACACACTAAAGGAAAACACACACTGAAGTCTCAGATACACGCCTTTCGCCCAGAGACCTGGCTGCGGTTGGGTCTCCCATGCAAGGGGCCTGGCCCCGGAGCTGACGCTCACTGCTCTCATGGTTCATCAGGCCCCTCATGAGTCACCCCACAGCTGCAGCAGGCCCTCCAAATGGAAACTTGAAATAAACTGAAGTTCCAATTAAAGGGGCAGAAAGCCAGAGGGCTTTGTCACTAAACAAACTTCCTATTGTTCTGGGCTAGGACAAACTGGCTCGCGACACTAGGAAGATGACACTGGACCTGGGGAACTGTTTAGGAAGTCCAGCGATGACTTCAACACAGACATTGGGCGGGGGGCGGTGTGCTAACTTGAAATCAGACGTGATTCCAAATCCATGCATGGTCGTGGCTGGGGTCCGAAACACGAAGGGTGACTCTTCAAGGGGGAACCGAAGCAGTGCGCCGCAATCAGAGAAAGCAGCCGGAGAGCACACGAAGGGGAGGGCCAGTGGCATTCACGTGTCACTTGCTCAACATCACACACAAAACGAACTCAAAACAGATCATACACCAAACCTAACAGCTCAAAGTGTGAAATGCTCAGAAGTACATGGGAGCAAAGCTATGACCTAGAGTTAGGTAAAGATTTCTTAAATATGATATCATAAGAAAGATTGCTTTTTTAAAAAAAATGGTTAAGACCATTAAAATGTAAAACATTAATTTAAGATGTCTAGGCTGGGGACTGGGCAGATGGCCCAGTGTTTAAAAGCACTTGCCATTCTTCTGGAAGGTCTGAGTTCAGCTCTCAATACCCACACTGGGCAGCTCACAACTGCCTATTGCTACAGCTCCGAAGAATCCAGCACCCTTTTGTGGCGTCTCTGGGTACATGTACACACATGTAAACACATGTAATACACACACACATACATACACACAGGAAAATAAAAACAAGTCTTTGAGAACTTTATGCTTTAAAATGCATACTTAAAAGAGTAGAAATGAGAAGTTACAGAAGAAAATATCTACAAGCCAGTTATCTGACAATGGGCTCGTATCCAAATAGGCACGCCTGCATCCCTCTTAAGCCAAACGGCCAAGAAACATACAAAAATGCCAAATATCATCAGCATCACACATCTGGATGCGTGGCGTCTCCCCACAGGTGCATATGTTTGAACACTTGACTCTTAGTTGTGGTGGCACTACTTTGGGATGTTGTGGAACCTTTGGGACTGCTGCCTAACTAGCAAAAGTGGGTTCCTGAAGGCACGCCTTGACATGAGTGGGATCCTGAAGGCAGGCCTCGACACGACACCTAGTTGCAGACTGAGCTCCCTGCTTCTTGATCACCCGGAACGTGAGAAATGAGAAATGGCAGCTGCTTCTGTCAGTTTTTTTTTTTTTTTTTGTCATAGCAACGAAATAAGTAACCATGGGGAAATGCGAATTAACCCAGGAGATGCAGGTGAGCCTTCTACCCTGGGCTCAGAGAGAAAGCTCAGCACCTTCCTTCTCAGACCAGGACTGTGGACACACAACTCCATTTGTATGTAGCATCGTTAGTGTAATTTGCCAGAACTGTGGTGAAGTTTACATTAGAAACTACCTCTTTGCGATGAAAACAAAACCCTCAAGGGGAAATCTAAGACCTGAAGTTGTTCCGAGCATGTTGGGTACAGAGAAGTAGTAAAGTAAAGATGACAAGGAATACCACAGATGGGATGCCCAAGGCCTTCCATCTAGGCTTTCTTAGGTTAGCAACGGCGGTTTTTACGGAAATTGCACTTAGCTGCTGTATTCTTGTGTGCCTTTGATTCTCCTGTATGTGTGCCAGGCACAGATCCAACAAGAGAGCACGGCCCTCTGTAAAGCGCCATCCCTCAGCCTGCTTGCACTGGGCACTAGTCTCTCAGGTTCTCTCTGTAGCAAAGAACCTTAAATATAGTGTGAAGATGAATGGCGTACAAGAAACGCTCGAAGCCATGGGAGTTAGAACCTCCAGGCCAAGAGTCCAAGTGTGTGTACGGGTGCATAAGTGCAAGCAATCCTGGGTGTGTACCTCTGGATGTGGTATGTACTCACACGCCTGTGGGTGCAGGTATGAGTGTGTGTGGTACACCAGTGGACACGTGTACTTGTGGACACAGATGTGTGCTGATGGATGTGAGCACCTGTGAATATGTGTGCATTCGTGCATGTGTCTATGTGCTTGTACTCTGATGTGGCTTTGTGTGTTCACCCATATGCAAACATGAGCCCATGAAGTGCACATGTGACCCACAGACCCATGCATGTCTCCCACAGTGCACTGCCTTTATGGGGTAAAACCTGCCCACTTTCACATGAAGCTACAGATGCTGGGAAATGATGGGATTTTATTCCCATCTTTATTCCTATCTATAAACACCTCAAGAAGACCCATCACTGTGGAAACAGCCCATGCCCCAAAGGCTCTGGTCCAATAATAGAAATGCTACCATCAACTCTAAAACTCAAAGGAAGAAAAAGCCCAGACAAGCACTTTGTCGTCCACTAAAAAAACAAAAATACCAAACAAACTCAACAGCCATAAGAGCTTCTAAATGGCTCTGTTTAATACTCAATCATAAAACACACAGGGTTTTTTTTTTTTAAGTATGAAATAGATTCTCTGTGCATACACCAATTGTCAACACTCGGATCGATGCTGAAGTGACTATTTGGGTTAAGACACTTGAACATCCATCCTCAAACCCCATCAGGCATTTCTGTCCCTTCTGGGAAGCCTGTCAGGAGGCCGTCTGAGAACCAGACTCCAGTAACTGACCTTCAGTGCAATCCTTGGTCACAGCAAGGCTTGCTCACCTAGGCTTCCACTGTAACCCACCTACTGAGAGGCTCAGAGGATGTGTCACTTAGCTTTTCACAGCAATAGGAGATACTGGAGACGACTGGTTTACAAAGGGAAAGGGATTCTTTTGGCTGAGAGGTTTACAGATTCCAGTCCATGACTGTTTGGCATGTTGTCCTGGGGTGGTGTGAGACACATCATGGCAGAGGCATATGGTGGAGCAAAAGTTTACTTCCTGTCAAGGAAGCAAAAGGGGGAAACAGAAAGCGGGATGGGACCTCGCTGTTGACACTGGGCCTGCCCTCAGTACCTACAGATGCCCAATAGGCCCAATACAGCAGACAAGTGAGCATTTGTTTTGTCTTATATTTTTTTGTATTTTTTTTCTATTATGTTCAACCATCTGAAATGTTTCTCTTCTTTTATTTCTTGTAATTTGTTCTTAGTTTGGGTAGGTGTTTGTTTGCTTGTTTGTATGGGTCAGGGTCTCACCATATAGCCCATGTTGGCCTGGGGTTCACTATGTAGCCAGGCTGACCTTGAATTCACAGTGATCCCCCTGCCTTAGTTTTCTGAGTGTTGAGATTATAGGTGTGTGCCACCATGCTTGGCATTCTCTTCCATATAACTTGTTTTAAATTTTTTTTTATAATTGATTCTTGTTACATCTCAATGGTTATCCCATCCCTTGTATCCTCCCATTCTTCCCTCCCTCCCATTTTCCCCTTATTCCCCTCCCCTATGACTGTTCCTGAGGGGGATTACCTCCCCCTGTATATGCTCATAGGGTATCAAGTCTCTTCTCGGTGACCTGCTGTCCTTCCTCTAAGTGCCACCAGGTCTCCCCC
>OU015752.1:48593018-48645621 GCA_907169655.1 Acomys percivali | reverse complement strand
TGTGTGTGTGTGTGTGTGTGTGTGTGTGTGTGTGTGTGTGTGTGTCTGTATATGCAGTGTGTTGTATGTGGATGTGGATGTGTGTTCATGTGCCAAAGTGAGTATGTGCACACCAGTGGGCAACTTGGAGGCAGTCTTCTCTTTCCACCGTGTGGGATTCAGGAATCAGACTTAGATCATGAGGCTTGGTGGTCGGCACTGTTACCCCCACCGCCACTCCACCCCCATCCCCACCAACCCATAATTCACTTGGGGGTGATTCTTTTTTGAATGATAAGAAGGAAACCACAACCCATAAGCCTTCTCACTCACTCCCAGTCACCCTACCCTGCTCGGCAGCTGTGCTCTCGGCCCAGTGAGAACCCAGCAGGACTAGCTTTCCTGGAGCATGGAGACTTGCAGGGCATTGGGGACCCTGATTTGTAGCCAGCAGGCACCTTCAAACCTGTAGACACATGAGTTTCTCGAGTCCAAATGACAGCAGCCCGTGGGTCGGCTAGGCAAGCTGCAGTGGGTTGCACATTCCTTGGGGTGTGCATGGCCCAGCTTTACTGCCTGCCTTAGAGCAGAAGTCAGAGTTCACAGAATTCTCACTCATGCCTGGCCACTGGGTGAGACTCCAGAGCAGGTGGGTCAGCTCTTAGAAACAAAGTGCCCACAATGGTATCTGGCCACAGAGCTGCTGTGAGCACTACTGAGACGACCCAGGCTCTGAGCCACTTCTAATCATTAGCACTGTTACAATCCACACACCTAATGGGAAACATAAATGGCCATGTGCAGCCAGCCACACACCCCAGCCTGGCAGTCTGTTCACAAACTGGACTCCAAGCCACTCTCTTGTGCAACAATCAACTCGAGACTTCCAAAACATCTGGATTGAGTGTTCCTGGAACTCCACGTACCAGAGACTCATTCCTATTAGGAGAGTGGGCATGTAATCTAAGTGGTGTTTAGAAGTGGGGCCTTTGGGGTATGATTGGATGTAGACACAGGGAGCTGGGCTTTTGCCCGTAATCTCTGCTGCCTGGGAGGCTGAAGGGTTATCAGTGCCAGCCCAGCCTGGGCTATACAGCAAGGCACTGTCAAAAGGCTGGAAGGCAGGGAAGAAGGAAGGAAGAAGGAAGGAAGATTGGCTAAGGCCATGATTGACCCCCAGCTAGAGAGACAGATCACGCACATGAATTCACACACATCCATCATGCACCCTGTCTGTCCCACCATGAAGCCTCTGCTGCCTGGGGGCACCACCAGCGAGACATCTGCTGACCAGATGTAACCCACCAAACTATCCCAGGTATTTTAGAAAGTCTGTTTAAAAAAAAAGCCAACAACAAAACTAACATGACACCGCTACTTAAGTTTGCAGCAATTTCAATCTTTACATTTAGGATTCAGTTCCTGGTTGCTCAAAAGCCACCCATGATCTGTGGCCACCTGGCTGGACAGAGCATGGACAGGCCATGGGTGTGCAGAGGAGAGCATTGTCTGTCCCTTTGGGCCAGCACCTGCGGAAATCTCATGTTGAGGTGTGGAGCGGGAAGTGGCAGCTCCTTTGGGCCATCAGTAACTTTACACTAGACATGGTGCCATGCCACAGCCCTGACTCTGCTCCAGAAACAGAGAAGGCAGAACTGGTGGGTACCAGCTTACCTGGTATAAATCCTCCAGTAAGTCTCTTGTCACAGAGAGTGGCCCTAGATTCTCCAGTCTTCGATGAAATGGGTGTAAGACTGGGGCCAGTACTTTCCTTAGCTAGTGTGGGATGTCACTGAGAGAAACACAGAAGCCTCTGTCTGTAGCACTCCATGGTCATCAGCATAGGCAGGATGGCCCAGCGGTACCCGCTCTGGCACGGGGGTAAGACTGGGGGTGGGGTGGCAGGGGCTCCAGGCTGATTGATAGGAACTGAAGCAACACTGGGCCAGATGACACCCTCACACCTCACAGGTCAGCAAACCCTCTCTTCCAAGTCGGATCATAACCAGGAAGGCACTAGGGATTTTTTTTATTTTTTATTTTTTGGCTTTTTGTTTGGTTTTGTTTGTTTGTTTTTGTGACAAATTGATTCACAATATGATTGACGTGAAGTTTTGTGGAATTGCCCATGTTTTACTCCTTTATACTCTGAATCTGTGGGGCTTTTGAAAATAGGAGACGTCTGTGAGAAAAAATATTCCCTTACATTTTAACTAACATTTAAAAACATCTTTAAAAAAAACAAACAAACAAAACTAAATTAAATATAAAAGTTTAAAAGAACAAAAACATATTGAGGTTATATTGCTAATGAATATTTATTTCTAAGGCTAGGTCTATCATGACAGTACATGCCTTTAATCCTAGTACTCAGGAGGCAGAGGCAGCTGAATCTCTGGGATTTTGAGGCCAGCCTGGTCTACATAGAGAGTTCTGAGTCAGACAGGACAACATAGTGAGGCCTTGTCTCACAAAACACCAAACACAGTGTCCTAAAACGACTATGACCAAAACCCTCACATTCAGTGTGAGGCCCAGGGAGCTGAAATGCTAGTGGCAGCTCTTGTGGAGATGCTTGTGTGCGTGGTATTAGGAGATGACCTGGAAGTCCTGGTTGTCATCCATAGCTGCCAGAGGACCCACAGCTCCACTCCTAGGTATACACCTGAGAGAAATGAAATCTTAGCAAACCCGAATTTACACATAAATGTTCACAACACATCAGCAAGAAAAAGGGAAATCGGATATGACGGCACACACTCAGAACTCGGGAGGCAGAGACAACAAGCAGTCTCTGAGTTCGAGGCCAGCCTGGTCTACTTATTGAGTTCCAGGACAGCCAGAGCTACATGAAGATACCCTGTCTCAAAAGAACAGCAACAAGGGAGAAACATCTCCACCAGCAGATGGTGCAGAATGCAGCCATTTCGAGGAGCGCAGCCTGTGTGTGTCTTGAGGACACTGGGTGAAGAGTCCCCACGTGGAAGCCCGGTGTGCTTACAGCTCCACTGCCATGAGATGCCTGGGATTCCAGACAGTGTGAGGAATATGGTGTTGGTTACAGGGCCCACCACACTTCCTTTGGTAAAGTGTAATGTTCTAAAAGTGACTGTGGCAATGGTTGCACAAGCCTCTAAAGCATGCCGGAAGCCACAGAGTTGTGATTTTATATGGCTGAGTTGTATGAACTGTAAATTATATAGAAAAAAAAATATTTTTAAAACAAAAATATAGCCAGATGTCAGAAAACTGGAAACTTGGATTAACATTCTGAGGTAAGCCCTAGTAGAACACTTTGCCTTGAATATATACAGATTTTTTTTTAAAAAAACGGAAATAGTTACAGATGGGTTTTAAAGGAAAAGTGGGGTCACCCTACACACTCTGACAGAGTTTGCTTAGCCCCATGTCTACAGCCACTTTCGGGATATGCAAGCCTAACACCAGGGGCCAAGTGTACCCATGGCTACCAACACAGTCACCAGATTCCTTTCCCATTGATGTTTCCAACTTTCACAGCTAGAAGCAGTGTCATGGTGACCACTCAGACTGTGGGTCTTCAGGGCTCCTGCCTGTTCCCACAGAAACATTCTGAGGTGGGACTGTTGGCGAAGAATGCTCCATGGATCTGGAGGCATCATGTCACAGAGCCTTCCCCAGAGCAACTACTGGCTCACGCCTTGCTATGCCAGGTCACGTCAATACAGTCAAGAGTTTGCTCATACAGGAGTGTGCCTCTGACCTTGGTATATTCGTCTCCAAGCACCAAAAATAAATCTGGTTCAGTTAATAGCAGGGGAAAAAAAAGGAATGAAGAAAGTATTTAACATAAAATGTTTAAATTACAGGTGAGCTTGAGATGCTTCCATATAGTTAGGGATTTTTAAAACTTTACTCTTCTTAATGATGTTGGCCTGTTTTCCATTAGTATCTTTTGTCCCTCAGGATTTTGATCCACTAGGAACTTTTAAATCTGTATTCCAATAATTCACAGCACATGAGAAGCCCTTTTAAAGGAAGCACACACCCTGCATATGTGAACAGTTTTCTTACTACTGGCTGACTGGAGACCCTGAGCCCCCAACTCCGAACAGCAGGACTTAGGTCTCTCACCTACTGGGCCATGGCTATCTCGACTTTACACAGTCCTATGCTGGAGACCCGTGGGCGTGCTCACAGCAAGGACCTCCAGGTAAGGGCAGAGGCACCCAGGCTGGGGTGAACTGCAGGCTAGCTTTCCTCCTGGGTCAGGGGGCTAAGAGCCAGGCTAGACTCTGCCCCAGGACCTCAACACCCTGTGCTCTGCGTTCTCTCATCAATGGGAGCCTGCTTGGGTCCCTTCCTGGGCATCAGAGTTTAAAACATATTTTCAAAAAAAAAGGAAACAAGCTAAACACGAGGGAGGACATTCTTCTACCACCCCCCTGCCTGGGCCTCCCTCTGGACAAAGCCTCCTTTCTGCAGCCCTCAAAGGGGCACACAGTGAGGGCGCTTCCCTTCCCAGGCACTGCTTAGCCACAGTTGTGTCCACACAGGCTGCCTTTGTGCAGGCCACAGCCAGTGGCAAGAGAGGCATGCACTGCTAGCCAGGAAACCCCCGTTTAAGTCCTAGGGCTTCAGAAACCACTTTCCCAATGGGGGAAAAAGACCCATAGGGAAGGGCTGGGCTCCTCTCTCCTCCTTGCTGTTTGACAAGAGGAAATTAATCTAGCCAGCAGCTTTGGCCTTGAGGCCACCAGAATGACAGGCATGCTGTCTTTTACCTCATCAAAAAGGAAAGATGCCAGAGGCTCAAAGGAGTTTCACAGAATCAAGGAACTTTCATGGAGAAAAAGAAAAGCTGACAACGGGCCATTATCTCCAAGTGGGGCCTCTGGCAGGGACTCTCTATACCCCTCCTCTCCTCTCCTTTTCTTTCCCCCTTTCCCCACTTTCTCCCTCCCGTCCTCCCTCCCAAAGTCCTCTGAATCCCTTCTCTCACAGTCCTCCAACTGCCCCGCCCCCACCTCCTCCTGCCCATAGGACTGGGCACAGGGCTCACACAAGCCTCGCTTGGGACCTGCAGAGAAACCACCAAGTCATTTCCCGACATCTACTGCTGCCCCACCCCATCCCAGCTGCCGGCTGCTTGTTGCCTGCACTTCGTGACAAGTGACACTGGTCATGAGAAAATGATAGAGCTGGGTCCCCAGTGTCCTGTCTGGAGCAAGCTCCTGGACCCATTTCCCAATATCAGGAACGGGATGGGGACTTGAGGGGAGTAGCAGGGCTCTGTGGAGAAGTATGAGAGGAGTGGGTGGGGCTCTGTGTGCCTGGCCTTTGTACCCCAGTGTCTGAGGAGACACAGACAAGTTCAGTCTGGCGGGGGGGACACCTAGGGAAGAAGCCAAGTGACCCTCAGGCTCTAAGACTTCTGGGCTGGAAACAGCTCTCAAAGAAGCTCCAGCCTGTTTCTCAATGGCTGAACATTCAGCTATAAAATAGCCACTGGGTTAACCACTAATTAAAAGCTAGATTAAACTTTCATTAAAGCCAACAGCATATCAAATGTCCCCAGGAGATAGGCTGGGGTAGAATAAAGCTGCAGGGCACAGAAGGATCCTGTAGGGGCACCAGTCAGTTCCAAAAGGGCTTCAGGTAACAGGGACTCAGGCCTGAAGGAAGCCTCCACTACTTCCCCTGGATTGGGATTCTCAAAGCTCCTGGGAGCTTGCAGCGCAGGTGCAGGAAGACAGAGCAGTCCAGATTTAACCACTGGTGCTGAGCCTGATCCCCTGGGAACTGCTACCAGAATAGTCCAGGGAGAATCCACAGAACAGGGAGGGGCCAGGGAGAGAAAACCATGCTGTCATCCGGTAAGAAACGGGAAAACTTCACTGGGGCCTCTCAGTCCATTTACACGTCTACAGAGGAGACTGGGAACACAGCGACCCTGAGGTCAGGTCACGCGGCTTCTATACCAAGCTAACTTCCTGCCTGGCGCCCTGTATGTCACAGCCTAACACCCCAGGGTTTTGGCAGGAAGCCTGCAGCGCACTGGCTGCCGGGTACCTAAGTGTAGTTAAGACATGGGGTGGGATTGTTTATCTTGAAACTGTGGCACATGGAACTGCGAATTTTCTAACTAAACACAGGCCTGGAGTGAACAGCTGGGCCCAGCTCGCGACTCATGGTGTGGGGCTGGAGCGTGAGAAATGTGGGCTGGGTATCCGCCTTGACTGGTCGTGTAGGACCAGGAAACAACTGCCACCTGTGTCATTGGCCCTGGAACCTTGGGCATCAGGCAGGTATTGGGATAAAGCAGCCTCTCGCTCTCACACCTCTTTCCTCTTAGACATCCCTTGCACCTAGACAAGCCATGAGTCCATAGGAATCTTTTGATGCTATCAAGAAAAAGACTCCTTGGAAAAACCACACAGTCAGACACCAGGCCAATTGTGGGATTGAACTGCTCCAAGACCACGTCAAACAGACAAGGGCACAGGAGGGAAATGCAGTCCTTGGAGAGACACCTCAGTTCTCAGAAAGAGCAGAGGAACTCAGTACAGAGGAAGAGGGTCAGTGTTGGGCCTTGCACCTCTCTTGCACCTCATAGGAAAGGGACCCACAGTCCTTCCCTGCAGCTTCCTGGGGGCCAGGAGGTGTCCATGAGTGATACAGGCTGATAAGCCCCAACTTGGCGGGGATGACTGGAAAGAGGAATGTAGCAACTGTTTAGAGAGCTTGGGACATAGAAACACACTGATGTTTCCAGCCAGCTGCTGTCCACGGTGTAGTTGTCTGTATTCTGACACAGATGTGCTCCTGCTAGGACAGGGCGTTCCGGGGGGTTTGGGACAAATTAGCTGAGGGTGTTGGAGCTGTATGAGGGCTAAAAGAAGGTGACAGAAGTAGGGGACTTGGTGGCCACATCCACACGAGGATGCACACTGGCTTTCCGAGTGTTGAAGGCCCAACCTGGAATTGGAGAAGTCCCTGGCAGTCGTTACAAACCCAGGGAACTCTTAGGCTGCGTCCAAATGACCCAGGAACTTACACGTTAGCTGGACCCTTGGAGAGACAGCATAGCCAAATGGTAAAGTTGTGTGGAAAGGCCCCAGAGCCTTGTGGCTCCCACAAGGAATTCGAATTTAATGAGACTAACTCCCTTCAGGACACCACAGACTCAAACCATTCCTAGATTAAGAAAACAACTGCTTCCTTTACTGACAGGATCATCTCCGATGCCTTCATGGGCACAGCCCTTCTCCAGAACCCAGAATCAAAAAGACACAGAAGGGAAAAGACATGGCAAGCTCAGGCCTTTTCTCTGCTAGGCTCAACCCTGGCTCGCACTCTTTTGTTGCACCAGCCTCTTGCACTAGAACCATTGACTAGAAGAGTCACCGTGAGTATTTGTCATTACCACCGCCAAGACTCATGAAGTCGTCTGCCACAGATCCTTAATGCCCTAGTACCCTACCCTGGACACATCACCACCATGGGCCAAAGCGGCCAGCACTGTAATTTCCCTGAGGGAGCACCGCTCCCAGCCAGTAGTGATTCTGGCTGTAGACTAATACCAGGTTGATGGACTCTCTTGCAGCTATGAGGGTGTTGATCCTTTTGAAATTGGTTATTCAGTATGACACCCCTTTACTGGTCTGACAGTAACTCCATATACATAGACTCCCCTTTCCTTCTAGTTGTTTCTTTCTGGTGTGGAGGATACTGGGGATTTTAACAGTGGCAGCCCTGAGCTGCTTTCTCAGCCATCCAGACCAGGGTCCCAGAGCACTTTGAGTGAACGAGGTGAGTGGTGGGTTACTCTCACAGACAAGGAACGGGCTACAGCCCTATGAGGCCAGGAGGGAGGAAAGTGTTGTGTGGTGGTTTGAATAAGAGTGGCTCCCATAGGCTAAGATATTTCAGTGTTTAGAACCAGGAAGTGGGACTGTGGAGAAGGATTAGGAGGTGTAGCCTCATTAGAGGAGGTGTGTCGCCGGGCTTTGAGGCCCAGTGTCTGTCTGTCTGTTGATTCATCACCCTCCCCAACCCAAGCCAGCTGTCTGTGGATCAGGATGTAAAGCTTAGGTAACACTCTAGCCATGACTGCCTGCTTCCCACCACGATGATAAAGGACAAACCCTCTGAAACTGTAACCAAGCCCCCAGTTAAATGTTTTCTTTTATAAGAGTTGCCTTGGTCATGGTGTCTCTTCACAGCAATGAAACAGTAACTCAGGCAGTTTGCTTTCATCACCAGGAGCCCCTCTTCTTGGTGGGACATAACCTTCCACAATATCACTTTCATAGGGAGGGGCCGGGGCCAGCGGGGCTTGCTCTCCTCAGTGTGTCTCTCCAAGAGTTGAAAGTGGAGAAAGGGAGTAGATAGGAGGGCACACTCCGTGCGACACTGGCTCAGGAGTGTGAACATGGACATCGAGGCCTACTGGGTACCATCCATGCATGGGGAGGACACACAGCATGAACTCTGAGAAAGTGTCCATCTAAGTGAAAAAGGAGCAAAGAAACGCAGCCCTCTCTTCGCCCTTCACACATTCTCTGTGTGGCTCTGCACTGAGTCCAGACACCTGGTGCGACTCATGGTGAGTATGTTTTGTGAGCGCCTCTCCCAGGGGGCCATGCTCAGCTCCTGCTGCTCTCGTGGCTTTGCCAGGCTGTGTACATGCAGCTGGAACACCCTTCCACGCCTCCCAGCTCAGCCTTGCAGTCGTGTGAGCCTTCATCACTGCAGCAAGGCTGCTAAACCGGTATTTGATCCAAAGGGTGATGCTGATGCTGATGCTGAAAGGGCACCGGAGAGCCATGGAGGGTCTGTTTTCTGATGACTGAGGCCAGGAAGCTGTTCAATGGGCATAGCTGCCCTCTGTGGGGCAGCAGCTATACAACGGGGATGGTGGCATCTAGCCGTAGGCACCCAGTCTGGACCAGTGGGCCCCGCTTGCTCTGTCCCTCTACTCATCATTATCACAGTCACCACTGGGTCTGCTCCCTCCCATCTCTAGTCTCAACATCTGCTGCTGGGTCCTGCCCCCTCCTGGAAGACCGCCCCAGAACCTGAATAGGACCTGGGTCTGAAGCCTGGCTACTTTGTGCCCTGGTAAGCCGTGCCACTGTCACCACATTGCCCTCCACTTCTCTAAACTCTTTTGCACTTCCCATTTCATTCTATTTCAAACTTGCTTTCAGTTTCCTCTTCAGCTACGTCTATGGGCAATGTAACGCATTCGCCAAACTTTGCACTTAGGTTTGGCCCATTATTCCTGCATATGCTACTTTTAAAAGAAAATGTTCTTTATAGCCCTCTGTCCTACTGCTGTGTGTCCCCGTCTGTAGCCCCCCCACCCCATTTTATCACTCCCCATGGCAATCCCTTCATACACACACACACACACACACACACACACACACACAAACACACACACACATGCTTTCTTTGCACACATGCCCCTCTTAGTTCACATTCTTTGAAACTTCATATAGGAAAATTCGTTGAGACTTTAAATGGAAAGAGAAGAGCGGATTTGCTCTGTTGGGCACACGATTGCCTGAGTGGATGCTGGCCCAGGCCCGACCTAGAACACATGGGCAGAGGCTTTCAGGCCACAGATGTGGACTCAGCATCAGGCTGAGCAGCACTTGCCACAGCTCACTTCTTCCACAAGTCCCATGGCCCAGTGTGGGGATTAGGGTGTCAGTCTGGAAGGCCTACATATGAAGTGGCCACGCTGACCCACCCTTGAAGCTCTGGCCATAGTTATGCCTATGTATGTTTACTTCTGTGGTTATCAGTTTGAACTGAAGAGACGGTGCCCACTCCTCAGCCGGCACATTGCACAGGCAGCCTGAGGCAGGATGGCGGAGAAAGCAGCTCAGGGCTGCCACTGTTAAAATCCCCAGTATCCTCCACACCAGAAAGAAACAACTAGAAGGAAAGGGAGTCTACGTATATGGAGTTACTGTCAGCAGCTCAATTCTCACCTTGCAGCCTGACTCCGTATCCCAATGAGTCTCACCTTGGTTTATCATCCCACGTTTCTTGGGTTCCCTGTACTCAAGGCTTCTGAAAACCCATGAGCCCCTGCTGCGGCACAGACACATGTGTGCATTTACACCTGCTGTGTGATATGCAGCCAGTAATTTGAGAGTTAATATTAGTAACTAAGATTAGAATAAAAGAATCTGTCTTCACTTCCATCAAGGCTAAATGGGAATTGCCTAGTAAATTGTTGTCATCGAAACCTCTGTCTGAACTTGTTATTATTTGTAGAAATGTCTTCTGACATTGTGGAAAGACACAAACGCGTCTGCCCATGTTCCTGACATAGCATGTTCAGGACACAACCCTTTGAGATGCAACTCTGGGAGATACCAAACGCACACATTGTGAAGACACTTAAACAAGACTTGCTTGAGGAGCCTACACTACTACAGGTAGGGGCATGCTACCGTTCCCTAAGTGCCTCTCTAGGAACATCTGTGCTGACGCCTATGTGAAAGCCTCTTTCTTTCTAAAAATTTGCAGCCCTGCTTCATACTGACTCACCCGACACAGAATTCTATGACGAAGCCCAGAACTCTGGTTTCACCTGAGCGGAAATCTCTGAAAAGGTCTTCCTAGGCAGCTGCAGGAAGTCGTGTGGCACTGCTAGTCCCTAGCCCATTGCTGCTGACTTTTGAGGTAAAGAATAAACCAATAAAGCAAAAGTCAAGACCAGAAAGATGGCTCGGTGGGCAAAAGGACTTTGCACCAAGCCTTGCAACTTGAGTTTGGAAGCCAGGACCCACACAGTGGAAGAGCAGAACCATTTCCCACAAGATGACCTCTGACCTCCATGTGCCATGGCCAGCTTACCCCCTCTGCCAATATGCACATGTCCTTTTGTTTTTTTAAAGCCCAGAAGTCAGCTTCCTAAAGCTGTCTGAGAGAAGAGAGTCCCTGCAAGGGATCATCGGTGTAGGGTAGGGTGCTCTTGACACATGCATGGGAAGGGTTCTCACACCAGCCAGCGGTTCAGGGGAGCAGCAGATCTGGGGCTCACTGTAAATAGGTACCTAAGCTCCTGAGGGCTGGTATCACTACCCACCTGCCTTTGTTTGGCTGTTAGCCCTGTTTCCTGCATCTGAAAAAACGCATCTAGGCCCCAAGGTAGAAACAACGATTCTCTTTCTAAACCGGCCAGTGTTGGGCAAGCCTTGATCCCTCACCCATCAAAGGGTCTCAGGCGGAAATCCTTCCCGACGACTCACAACACTGCCGTGGTCCCAGGGCTTCAGTCCATGGGCCTGTACCAGCACACTGCTCAGATAAGAGAGGACCATGCTCAGGTGTCCACAGCTGACGGAAGAACAACACATACCATTTTTCTAAAGGCTAAACTGTCCCCAGCTGCTTCTTCACTGGCCGCACAAGACATTCTTCAACAGAGACTTGACTCGTGACAGTATCCTTCAGACTCCTGTTTTGTTTTGTTTTCAATCTAAGTGTGCATAAATAACAACACCAACAGCTGTAGCCGTGGGGCCTCAGCAGGGTGGCTTCAAGGCAGACAGAATTGAATATACCATCTACCTCCCTCAGGGGCGGGCAGCACTAGTGGTTTTCCAAAAATTAAACTCATTAAGTCATCAGGACATACTGTTTGCTACCACTTGGAGTGGCAATAGGAAAGGATGTAATTCAGCTGCTAAAAATGCTCTCAAAATCAGAATAGAGTTCTGAAACCACACAGCCCATAATTCTAAACCCAAAAGGTGGAGTCCCTGGTTCCCGGCTGTCTGCTTTGATCTTGCAGAACCGCGGGGGAGGCTGGTACGCCTGCCTTGATGACAGTCCTGGCTCCCTTACTAGCTCCTAGTATATTCACAGCCTCCCTGCTATTTCCACTCTTTTTTTTTTTTTTTTTTTTTTTTTGCTATTTCCACTCTTACTCTCAGATCACTGCGAAGGTCTCCACAATGTCACTTCCTGTCCCCACATGCTCCTAGCTGCAGCCTGAAGCCTCCTTAGACTGGGAGCCTATTGGCAAGGCAAGGTCTGAGTCCCAGGATGCTGGGGCAGACATCCGTGCTAAAAAAAAAAAAAAAAATCCATGCTAAAGGTGAAAAAAGCTCATCCTGGACCACAAACACACAAGTTATAGGTCCCCTTACATTCTCTTTCTCCTTGGCTGTCCCTCCCTTACTCAGAGCACACCAATGAGTGCTTGCTAGGTCTTTCTCCTCAGTTAACAACTCTGGATACATGTGTCTATTAATTTTTTTAAAAAAGAAATGCGGGGGGGTGCAGGTGAGGAAGCTTTAAAATACCCCCATTCTTAAAATTCTCACTTGACCCCTTAATGCAGACATTTTTTGTAACTTTACATATATGAATATTTTGCCTACATGTGTGTGTGTGCCATTTGTGCATGCCTGGTTCCTGCAGAGGCAGAGGCCAGAAAAGGGTGCCACCCCCTTGAACTGAAGGCTAGGTTGTGAGCCACCCTGTGAGTGCTAGAAACTGAGCCCAGGTCCTCTGCAAGAACTGTAAATGCTCTTAACCGCTGAGCCGCCTCTCCAGCCTCATTTTCAGACTTTCTCAAGATGTTCTTTTCATATCCAGGAGGAAAGAAGCAGATCCAAGACTTTCCCAGGCTTCAGGACCCTGGAGATCAAGAACACTAGCTCATTGGGCCATAGGTGCCCAGTACGGTCCACATCAAAGCCCCGTGGGTACTTCCTTATATGGGAAGGATGCATCCCGGCAGAGACAGGCAGACATGGAATCAATAAGAGTGGCAGTAGACCTCACCAGAGTGACTTCTCTACAATTTTGGTCCGGAAAACCTCCTCCTGGTCCAGGTTCACGGTGCAATAGCAGTCCCTCATCTTGTTTGGCCCCGGGTAGGAAGGAAGGTTCTTGGCTTCACCTAAGGAGTAAACGGGACACACACCAACTTAGCACAGATTGCGCAACGCTCTCACTGCCACACGCATCATCAACCTAGGCACAGTCACCAGTCGCACGCACGCATGCACGCATGCGCCCAGTCAGCAGAGTCACTTCATGGGGAGGCGCGTGCCTTCACCTTGTACACTCATTCTCTCTTCATGTGGTTTGGTTTTATTCCAAGTCAAAACACTGTCTGGAATGATGCCTGCCCCACGTGCATTCACCTCCAGAGCAAAACCAGGAGAGTGCGGAGCCCTGCCTTGGCATAGAAGGTTATTGTTTGTTTGCCCACACGAGTCCCTTTAGTTTATACACATTTTAATCAAGGTAAAATGCACACAGAGTGCACAGCACCATAGCCATCTCTAAGTGGAAAAAGCCATGTAAGTGTGGTCACACACCGCTGTGCACCAACGCCTCCATCAACCCACAGCTTCCGTCATCTCACGTTGGACCTCTCCTCTTGGAAGGGTCTCCCCATGCCTCCCTTGGACTTCCCCTGCGCACTCCCAGCATCCACCATTCTGCTTTCTGCCTCTGTAACACTGATGGCTCTGGGGACAGCCCTAGTGAAACCATGTCTACCTCCTGTGACCGCCTTACTTCACTGCATCCACATTGCGGCGTGCCATGGCTTAGGTGTGATAAAGGGATGGTCCCTCTGTGTAGTTTTTGTGATGTGCTTGCAGGTCCCTCTTTTGCTTCCTGGCCATTAGGTGAGCAGTTTGTGCCACCACTGTCGTCATCATCCCACCAAAGCCCTAGAGCCACGGATCCACAGTCTTAGCCCGTGAGCTCCAAAACTGTGGAACGTGTTGAGATTTTCTTCCTTTCAAGGCCGAATAATGACCCATGCTTGCACAGACAACACTGTGTCCATTTGTATGTCAGCTGGCTTTTTTAGGTTTAATTTTATTATCACAACAAAGATAGCAATTTTTCATTCACAAAATTAAACTATAATCTCCAGTTAGAATTTTCCAGTTGGGAAAAAAAGTCTAAAAGAAGAAACCTGACATGGACCCCGCTTCCCTTCTATTGACTTTTCTCCCTCTGAGAAGCCCTACAAGAGTTCTGAATGGGTCTAGAGATTGCAGGAGACTCCGAGGCAGCCAGTGCCTGCGGTCCCAGTAGAGGAGTCTGCCATACTGGAGCTGTCTACCTACCCCTGGTAGCTATAGTAGATTTTCCAATTCCAGACATTGGCTCCTGAGCCAGAAGCACAGAACAGCTCTGCAAGTGACCCAGGCTATAGGTGAACTCAGTAGGCAATACAAGCAATGGCGCCCATCTTGGACACCGGCACCCATCCAAGTGCAGTCAGGTAAAGAGTGCCTCTGGAACTCCCTTCGCTTCTAACAGGCTTCAACTGTCCAAGATGTTTTGGTTCTAAAGGAAGCTGGCACCAGATACCCATGTACAGCAGTCCATCCATATAAAGAAGTTAGGAAGGACACCATCCCATCACGTCCACATAAGGAAAGAAGGGAGGTTGAAGGCTTGGTTTCCAATGTTCTCCATTGTAATTTCTTATGAGTCAAAGCCTTCCATCCTATAAAGACGCTGGAATTTCTAAAGGGAGACTCATTAAAACTCAGCAAGTAAGGCCAGGTGTGGTGGTGCATGCCTTTAATCCCAGCACTCAGGAAGCAGAGGCAGGCAGATTGATGTGAGTTTGAGGCCAGCCTGGTCTACAAAGTGAGTCCAGGACAGCCAAGGCTACACAGAGAAACCCTATCTTGAAAAACCAACCAAACAAACAAACAAACAAACTCAGGAAGTAAGTAACTCACAAGTCTCAGGAAGTCCCTAAAAGGTACCAGACTCACAAGGTTCCCCGACACACACCCATGCCTCCCACCCACACAAATAGCAAGGGCTGCTTAAAAGAGACTCTCCCACTTACTGAACTGCAAGTCCTGCAGAGGTCCTCAGGTTTCCAGTTTTTGTGAGTCATCACCCATGCTTGGGTGGGCTTTCAGTGATTCAGCTGCTTTGAGTCATTCCTGTTCCTGAGTGTAATCCCTCGCCCACACTCCTTAACCCCAGTAAACTCAAGCTGGATTTTGGTGGTATCAGTACTTTGGTCTGTCATCAGTTGACTATTGGGTAAGCAGATATTTGCTCATATCTTCCCAGGAGTAGTGCCATACAACAGCCAGCAACACGGAAGGCATATACTGGCACCAGTCAATCCTACTCTATGTTGGTGTTGACAAGCAACACAACCAACTATGCCATGACAGGGCTCTTTAGTTAGAGCTGGTTTGGACAGCACCAAACAGCATTTATCCTCCTCACAAGACAAGCAAGCATATATGCTCAGCTTTTTTGAGGAAAACAATTCAACCAGAAAGATACCTACTTACAAACTAGTCAACCAAAATTTCCACAGAGCATCTAGGTAATTTTTAAACTTTTCATTACACTTGTTCATCTGAGATATGGAATGAAGGAAAAGGTTAATAGAATTTTTTCCCAATGAGCAATATTATATTTACGTTACATTTTCCTTCTGATGACCCATGGCAGTATATGTTATATCTTGGGGTGGCTCACAGGTCTTAATTTGCATGAGGTTGTTTCCAACAGTGGGGGCACAGAGTCTGTATGGGGCCTCAGTTACCTCTACCAAGACAAGATACTGGGCTCTAAATCTGATCAGGTCAAAGACCTTGGAATTCATTCATGTGGAGGGTGAGGAAGCTTTACTCTAGTAAGCGAGTGTTCTACCACTGGCCTTCATTCTTAGCCCTCTTTTTTTTTCTTAGACAAAGTCTTGCTAAGTCATTCAGGCTGGCCTTGAGTTTGTCATCTACCCTCTCAGCCTCCTGAGTAGCTGGGGTTACAGTTTTGCGCCACCAGGCTGAACTGGCCCTGGAGTTCTTAAGGACTCCTTGAGGAATCATCTCTGACCAATAGTGGTTCAGAGAAAAACCACAAAGGCTGCTTCTCATAGCTACCTTCACCCTATAAACACAGCTCTCCCAGAACATCATCCAATTCTTCACGGGTAGAATCAAGACATGACCAACCTGTTTGAGACAGGTAAAGCTGAGCCCAGACTCAACATGTCAGAAGACCAACCTGTGTGGCTTCCTGAGACACAGCAGCCTTACACCACCTGCATTGTGGGCCCATGATGAATTCACAGGAAAGAGACACATTCACAGCTTCTACAAAGAGCTAAGCTCCAAGCATGGCTGCCCTGTTACTCTTAGAGGAAGCACTGTAGCTCGGGCCACGTAGAAAGAGGATTCTCCATCTCAGGTCTGGTTGGAGACCAAAAGCTCCAACAGAGTTCACAAATTCTGAGCTGAAATCAACTGCGTTCTACTAACTTCCCAGCAAACACCATTATGATGTGAATTAGCGCTTCCCTTTCACTGGATTTTAGCTGTTTTCTCTTCTTTGTTTTGACGTCTGGGTTTGTGTTGTTTGTGTGAGCATACCGGTATGTTTTTATGATGAGTGTAGAGTGAAGTGTAGATAGTCAGCCACAAGTTGCCCTGTTTCTTGAAGGAAAATGTTCTTTGAAAGTCCTGTGGGAGATGGTTTTTGGTAGAAGATACAGAGCAGATAGTTGCCTTGTTAATTATCCACAGATAGTCAAAATAGGAGAAAGAGCAACTGTATATTCCCTGACAGCTTGTGGGAGTCGCCCCCTGGCACTGCAGTCTGGTTTCCATCTTCCCCGTGTGTTCCACCTAGACAGGGGCAGAGGCATCCTGATCGCTATGACAACAGCAACACCAAGCAGCAACTGAGTCATCCCTGCATCAGACCACTCTGCCCAGGAGAAACAGGAGTGATCATACATCTGCCCCGTGACTTCTCACAGGGTCCCTAGATTTAGGAGCTCTGTCCGTATCATAAGGAACCAAGAGCAGTGAGTTATCCCAAGGGTACATCCATCTGAGGGACGGCAGAACATCTGGCTGCCAGGTGTCTTCTTACACCTTTCTCTTGTCTTACTTCACTCGCTGAGACCTCAGAGACTATATTGACTAAGAATGAAGGAAGTGGACACCTGTGTCCTGTTCCTGGTTTTAGTGGAACTGCTTTGAGGTATCCCCATATGGTAAAATGTTTATATGGGCTTATCATAAAGAGCCTTTATTATGCTGAGGGATAATCTTTCTACTCTAGCTTAAGGTTTTTAACCTAGAAGGGTTATTGAACTCTCTCAAAGACCTGTTCTGCATCTGTCAAGATGGTCATGTGAGTTTTTTCCCTTTCAGACAATTAATGTGATATATTGTATTTATAAATTCATATATTTTGAGCCACTCTTGCATTCTTGAAATGAAGCACTTGACCGTGATACTTTTGATGCGTAGTCAAGTTCAGTTTGGAAGGATTTTATTGTCATTGCCTTTGAGTTCCTGATTTCTTTGATTGCCCAGCCATCCTTCAGCAGTGTGTGTTTTTTCAAGATCCATGAGTTTGGGCATGTTCTTCTGTTGATCCCTAGTTTTACTCATTGTGACCAGATAGAACACAAGCGATTACTTGAGGGTTTTGGTCTTTGCTAACCCTTGCTTTTTGTCCTAAAATGAAGAATAAATATGATGTACTGTTTGGGTAGAACACTCTGTAGACATATGTTAGGTATATTTCATTCTTCTCTGCTATGACAGGGTCTTACTACACAGCCCCAGCTGTCTTGGAATTCAGCCTGGGGTCCAGGTTGGCCTTGAACTCAGAGATTCACATGCCTCTATCACCAAAGTGCTAGGATTAAAGACATGCTCCACCACACCTGGCCCCTATTTCATTTTATAATTATTAAACTCTAATGTCTCTTTGTTGAGTGTGTGCACGCGTGTGCGTGCGTGTGTGTGTGTGTGTGTGTGTGTGTGTGTGTGTGTGTATGTGTGTTTGAAGTCAACCACTGTTATTGTGTTGAGGTCAATCTGTGCTTGAAGACGATAAATGGCACTCACATAAAGACTGCTACAATCTCTGGGGAATAAGCCAGAGACAGTTGGGGTACAGCTATCCTAATAGGTAGGTGATGGTGGTAAAACACAGGTTTCATTCTCAGAGCCATGAAAGTAACCATGCTCTCACGACTGCAGCCTCATTAACCACATCTCCAATCCTTGCTACCTGCCAAGGGATTTCCCAGACTCTGAAAACACACCAACAGAAGTCAATGGCAGCACCTGGAAACTAACAAAATAAACTAAAAGCCAGCATAACCTGAGTCTAAGTCCAGGGAACCGGGAAGGATTCAGCTGCCTGCCTCCCTCCCAGACTCCGCACTGAGGGGGGCAAGAAGGGCAGCTGGAGCCCAGGCGCCTCTGCAGCACAGAAGCCAATGCCTTTGAACCGATGATCCGGCCTCAGAGTTTACATCTCTCCAGACCATGTATTATACCAGCACTGCAGTGTTTTTCCAAAAAGAAGACTTTTGCCATTAAAATGGTCTCTCCTTGGAACACGCCTTTAATGCCTTATTATCTCAGTGAGCCTGGATTTCTAGGTCACCTTCCACAGTCGGTGGTCATGCTGAGTTAGAGAGGTCAGGCCCCACAGGCCTCCAACCCAGAGCAGGCCCCCTGCACAGTGGCCACCGCAACATCTCAGAGTCTCCCGGTTTCCACAAAGAACAGGAAGCACTTTACAGTAAGAAAGACATAAAACAAGACTGTTAAGTAGCAATAAAGAGACCGAGAACAGCAAAAAGAATGAAAATTACATCTACCCATCGCCAGCTTGTGGGAACAGCATTCCACTGAGCTTTCTGGGAAATGTGGTATAACATAATTTTTAATTTTATTTAAAAATGAAATGTACCAACTCTCCAGGAGGGACTTGCCAGACATCTTATGCAAGAGATATATTAAATAATGAATCAGACGCAATAACGTGACGCCTTCCATGAAGACTTACAAAAGATGCAGAAGGAAGGCCATATTTCGTACCCCATTAAGAGCAGCGACGGCGTGGGTAAACTACAAGTTCGCAGGGAAGATTTCTCAGCAGAAGAAACAAGTACTAATCAAGGGGGATTAACTCTGGGGCTGTTCCATCCTCCACCCATGCTTAGAAGAATCCCTCATCTCACAGCTGGGCTCTAAGAACATCAGTAGGAGGAGCTCATAGGTCAGCTGACCACGTAAGCGCACCAGGCCCCTTCCACCTCATGCCCTGGAGGCTCAACCTGTCCACCTAATTTACTGGTCTCCCTCCTGAACCCTGAATCCTAGTGGCAAGACTAGGCCTCGGCTGGTCTTCGCATTCTGACTCCCAAGCAGCTATGCGGGGAACTAGTGTGGGGATTCTCAAGCCCTTGCCATGCAGAAGCAGAAGCCCCGTGGGAGGACATCAGGGGACTGATGCGGCTGCTTCTAACTTGTTTAAATATGAAATAAATGAGAGTGGCACTCTGACGAGCTAAGGATAATAAACTACACTAATGGAGATAGGCACCTCAAAAGAAGAGAACGCCTCCACAGACACACCACCGGAAGACACGTATACACCCACAAACGTCCCACGGGCCGCTGAGCTGTGAGCCACAGACACTGGGAAAAGTGGAAAGAGGAGAAAACTCGGGGTTCCACGTGGATCCATTCAAATTCACACACACACACACACACACACACGCAAAGAAGCAGTCACACTCTATATGGATTTTCATATCTACACACACTGCAGGTCTACAGGCTCTATGCACTTGAAGGCTGATGCGAGGTTGGGTGACTGCCACATCATATAAAACCTATGACAACAACTACGGGTCAGGGCCCACGATTCTAGCCAGGTGTTTGTGCATCGTGCCACCAATAGAGGTGGCTCTAAACGTCCCTCACCTTTGAAAGTCTTTCGAAAGATGTACAGCCACCTGGAGTTCAAATCCTAGTGGAGGTTTCAGGAACCAGGCATGAACGCTCCTGAGTGGCTCTGGGGCGCAGCCTAGGCTGGAGACACCAGTCTCTGTCAAGAGCTGTTTGCCATAAACCAGCTCACGGCTGCAGCGGAAACCAGTGACTCTTGGTGCAAGATAAAGGGATTCTGCGTTATTAACTCCAAAGGTTGCTGCAGTTTTTAATACTCCAAACCCAGGAGCATCTGGACACCAGTGCTGCCTGCACACATGTGCGAAGAGCCCAAGCTTGGGCAGCCTGCATCACAGGATGCGCAGGAAGATGGGACGTGTTTTTCTATTGCGCCTCCGCCTGTTCAGAGGCTGTGGACAAAAAGGTGGTGGGCCAAGGGAACAGAATCTCTGCCTACAAGGCATGAAGACAAGTGTCTCTGTGGAATCACGCTTTGAGAGGCAGGCAGAGGCGTGGGAGGAGCAATCCCACCCTGGATGATGCCTAAACTCCAGACAACGCCACTGTGGAAGGGACCATGCTGAGCCATAATGGGAAGTCCTGGCAACAAGCTCTCCAGGGGAAACGCACGTGCGTGTGTTTACACAGGCTTGGCACAGATCACTCAAGCATCAAATACAGCATATCCAAAATACTAAAATTCGGAAAAGCAGCTAGATTTTCAAAGCTGACAGGTTCTCACTGTGGCTTCACTGGCTTGTCCCCGTAGCCGACCTGTGATTATTATTGCTTGACTGTTGAGCACACAAAATGGCTCCTTCAACACAAGTTTCAGAGTCTTTTTGTTGGTCTTAAATTCTTCTTCAAGTTGAATCAGTCAGGCCTCACCCTAGGAATGCTGGCACTTCCCTGATCTGTCAATGTCCCAAGTGACTGGGTTGATCAAAGTATTAAATCCTAGAAGACATATGCATAGCCACATCTAGCTCACAGTCACATTTCTCCCATCATTTTCTAAACCCAGACCATGGAAAAGCAACCCACCACCAGAAAGCCTGATGTACACTCCCTCCAGCTGCCACTGGGCCCAACTCAGGAAGACATGATATACACTGAGTACATGCGGCACTGCCAGGAGGTGAGCCATGCAGGGAATGACAACTGGGTATTTTCCACCCTAACTCTTGATGCAATATACTCCATGCAAGACTATACTGCAGGTCTTAAACAGAACTGCGTGTGTCAGCAGATCACGAACTTTCCTTAGATTCTGACTGGCAGGAGGTGCCGTGGCAGGTTAGACAAGTTGGCGGTGTGTGTTACTTAAAGCATGTGCTAAGGACCTGCCTGAGGACAAAAGCTGGACATGGACAACAAACACGAGTGGGGTGAGAGCTACACAGGACCCTGTGGAAGGAGACCCAGGCACCCACAGGAAGCAGGCCTGCTGGTCCACCTATCTTCTGAATGACTTATGTTGGAGCACCACAGGGCAGGCAGCTCCACCCTTCACCAGTTACTGAACCAAACAGGAGCCTGTGTCAGAGCTGCCATTCAGTGAAGGATAGACACTCCCTATGGGCCAACGTCATGTTCTGTCATCAGCTTCCCAAAGGATGAGAACACTGTCCCCTTCCAGTAAACTTCACGCTGTCAGCTGCCAACCTGCAAGCCTCCCAAATACATGTGGATATCACTGAGGTCCACAGCTGTCCCAAACTATAGGCCCAGGTAGAGATGCCAGAAGAGGGCTCTCTCCAGCTGTCTGTACATGACAACCAATAGAGCTGTGTTATCACATCCCATCTGGCCTCTGGGGCCTATCTGCATTGCAGGAGCCACAGAGGGGACCTGCTCATACAGCTAGCTCTACAAGCTCAAACCTGAGTGATGTGGGAGGCCTGTCCTGACCCTGGACCCAGTGCAGAGCTGTCAGAACTACTCTGCTCTATCCCGGCCCCTGCATTTGCTGAGTAAAATTAAAGGAGGCATAGAAACCCACAGGCTTGCAATGCTTTATGGTCTTATTATGGCTCTGTTCAGCCCCCATCAGCCATACCCAGTTCCCACCAGCCACTCCCACTCCCCTACCAGCCACCCCTACGCTCTACCAGCCATCCTCAACCGTCGCCAGCCATTCCCCAGACCAGACCAGCCACCCCACCCCTACCAACCAGCCACCAGCCACCCCCAGTCCCCACCAGCCACCCACCAGCCACCCCTAGTCCCCATCAGACACCTCCAGTCCCCACCAGCCACCCACCAGCCACCCCCAGTCCCCACCAGTCATCCACCAGCCACCCCCAGTCCCCACCAGACACCTCCAGTCCCCACCAGCCAACCCCAGTTTCCACCAGTCATCCAGCAGCCACCCCCAGTCCCCACCAGTCATCCAGCAGCCACCCCCAGTCCCCACCAGTCATCCAGCAGCCACCCCCAGTCCCCACCAGTCATCTACCAGCCATACCCAGTCCCCATTAGACACCTCCAGTCCCCACTAGCCATCCACCAGACATCCCCAGTGCCTCTACCCCCCCACCAGCCATAGAAACCAGGAGTGAAAGCTCCGAATCCTAGCCACTAGACCACCAGAGAACTACAGCATCCAGTAGTGAATTCACAGGTGTCAACTGGTTTCCAGCATAGTCAGAAAGGTACAGCCACAGTGGTTTTTGATGATGCTCACTGAGTAGGGCTGTGGGTGCTGGACACCTGCATTATATGCTGGTAATGGGCAAGCCAACCCGGGCTCCTGGGGTGCAGACTGCTGACCCAGGGTAAGTATTAATTGTTAGTCCTTAAGGTAGCTGAGTGAAGGGTCCAAAGTAGATCCAGGTACATTTCAAATATTATTTAAAATTAGATGCCACTAGTGTTGTACCACATTTAGGAAGCTTCACACTGCTGTGCACACACACGACATACCTAGGACAGGAGCTTCACACTGCTGTGCACACACATGACATACTTAGGACAAGGTTGCAAAGCTCCACATAAAACAGTTGCTACAATGAGTGGCAATTTTCAGAAGCAGAAGTAATCATCCTGCCTTTGAATAAGAAACTACTGTGCTCTGCTTTCCAAAGCCCACAGTGCATGCCCTACGCTACCCACACCGAGCTCCAGAGCTACACCAACACCTCCCTCAGGTCCACACCGAGCTCCAGAGCTACAACCCCCCACCCCTCTGTCAGGTCCAGCCCAGCTAACAGTGGCTTCTCTCATTGCCCTCTAGCCCAAGTCACTTTTTTGTTTGTTTGTTTTGTTTTTCGAGACAGGGTTTCTCTGTGTAGCCTTGGCTGTCCTGGACTCTCTTTGTAGACAAGGCTGGCCTCAAACTCACATCAATCCACCTGCCTCTGCCTCACGAGTGCTGGGATTAAAGGCATGCGCCACCACAGCAGGTGCCCAAGTCACTTCTAAGATGATCCTCTTTTTTTTTTAATTCATTTATTCAGATTACAACTAAATTGTTATCCCATCACTTGTATCCTCCTGTTCCTCCCTCCTTCCCACCGCCACCCTATTCCCCTCCCCCAGGTCCATGACCGAGGGGGATCTCCTCCCCCTCTATATGGTCATAGGCTATCAAGTCTCATCTTGGTAGCCTACCTATTCTTTCTTTGAGTGCCACCAGGGCTCCCCACCAAGGGGAGGTTGTCAAATATGGGGCACCAGAGTTCATGTCACAGTTAGTCCCTGCTCTCTACATAACTGTGGAGAATGTCCTGTCCATTGGCTAGATCAGAGTAGGGGTTCGATGTTTACTACTTGTATTGTCCTTGGTTAGTGCAATAGTTTGAGCAGACACTCCTGGGCCCTGATCTACTTGTTAAGATGTTCTTCTTGTAGGTTTCTAAGATCCTCTGGATCCTTCTATTTCCCCATCTCCTATATTTCTCTTACCTAGAGTCCCAGTAGGATGTCCTCACATCTATCCCAATATCCTGATAAGTGAAGACTTTCATGGGACATGCCTCTTGGGCTAGTGCCCAATGATAAGTAAGTATATACCATGTGAGTCTTTCTGCTTCTGGGTTAACTCACTCATTATGATCATTTCTAGTTCCATCATTTGTCAACAAATGTCAGGATTTCCTTGTTTTTTATAGCTGAGTAGTATTCCATAGTGTAAATGTATCACAATTTCTTTATCCATTCCTCAACTGAGGGACATTCAGGCCGTTTCCAGATTCTGGCTATTATGAATAAGGCTGCTGTGAACATGGTTAAGCATATGTCCCTGTTGTGTGGTGGAGCATTTTCATCATTGCTGGTGGGAATGCAAACTTGTACAGCCACTTTGGAAATCTTTCTGTCACTTTCTCAGAAAACTGGGAATAGGGCTTCCTCAAGACCCAGCTATCCCACTCCTTGGAATATACCCAGAAGATGTTCCGCCACACAATAAGGTGACCCTCTCCTGTCACCTAAACTGCCTCCTTCCCACTCAGATCTTAACCCCTGAAGGAAGGGAGTCGCTACAGCACATACAGGGAGCTCCTGAGTTTGGGAGTCTGGAGGCTGAGTCACACTACATCTGGACGTTCCCAGCTCATCTCTGTGTGCCTTTCCACTGGAATGCTCTCCTTAAGTCAAAGAATAAAAAAACAAACATGAAAGAAGCCCAGACATCAAGAAGGGCTGTCACTCATGTCGAGCAGCCTGCACCTCTCCCAGCCGGGAGTGGTCAGACCTGGGATGCAGGTCCCTCCTGTCTCCTGCAGGGCTGTCTCTGGGGATCCTGTTGCAATTAAGCAGCGTTGGTCTTAGTCACTGCACAGCAATTTCTAGAGAGTTGTCACTAAGCCAGTAGGGTGGGACGCTCAGGGTAGCTGTGAAGGGAAGAAAATAAAAGGAAACAGAGTGGGCGGGGGTATGATGAGGCTAAAAAAGGGAACAGCGTTGGGAGGCTATGGCTGGTACATCACAGAAGCTTCCAAAAGGCGCGGAGCACCCCCCCATCCCACCCCCACCCCCCTTGGGAAATGTGCGCCGAGGAAGGCGATCTGAATAAAACGTGCTTTCTGGGGGGCAGGGAGGTGACAGGAGGTGTCAAAATAACACAGGCCAAGGGAAAGTGCCAAGCCAGAGCAAGAACATGCCTGTCCTCTGTGCAGGGAGCCTCACGGAGGAACGCCTGCTCCTTAAGAATTAGGATGGGGGATGCCAGCCAACTGTAAGGCTCTCCAGCACTGCAGGTTGCAGCAGCCAACTGTTCTCGGCAGTAAGGTATGTGCGACACGTTTTGTATATCTCTTGTGTCTTGGGTGCTGATTTTTGGGAGGAGGGGGGTTGGATTTTTTAACAGTTCTACTGAGACGGCATTTCAACACCACACAGTGCACAACTGACTAGTTCCCAGGAGAGTGGCAGTTACGCAAGCATCACCAAAGCCAATATGAGAACATTCTCGTCCCCTGGAAGAGGCCAGTCCTGCTTGCCTCCACTTCCTCTTCCCTTGCTCCACCCCTGAACCCTACACTATGTGGTGACATTTCTTCTTGGGGAGCAGGGGGCGGGGTCATTTACATTGGCTCACGACTGTGTATGGCTCCTCCACTTCTCAGGCTCCGTACAGCACCATGGACCACAGTGATGGATGTTCGGGTTGGAGCCAACACCAGGCTTTCACGGCACCAGAATGCATGGAAGAAAACACTCAACCAGTGAGGTCCAAGATTCGCCCAAGTGCAGCCACATGCCTGCGTCCCCGCTGTAGAACAGCCATGTCACTAACGCCTACCCCAACAGCCAGCCTCCCTGCCATTTGTATCTCATCCTGCCATTTGTATCTCGTCCAAGCTCCCTGCTGAGAGATGGGAGAACGAAGCCAGCTGCCACCTTCACTGTCAGAGCGGGTGCTCTGTCCAAACTGAATTCTTTCCTGTGTCTGTGACTAACCCTATTTTCTTTAAAAAGTCAACTATTAAATATCTTGGCCGTCCCTCACACAAATGTCATCTTCAGGATCAGCATCACCCGACCGTCTGCTAAGAACCAAGTGTCAAGCATGGCCTGGTCAGGGGTCCCTGGCATCCATGGTAAATCAGAAGCACCTGAGCTAGAGAGATGGCTCAGCGGTTAAGAGCACTGTCTGCTCTTCCTGAGGTCCTAAGTTCAATTCCCAGCAACCACGTGGCGGCTCACAACCATCTATGATGAGATCTAATGCCCTCTTCTGGCCTGCAGGTGTACACCATATACATAATAAACAAATACATCTTAAAAAACAAACCAAGAAACCCCACCTATATGCAATATATATATATATATATATATATATATATATATATATATATATATAAAAACAGTTAAAAAGTCGCAAGCATCACTTTGTGACACGGCCTGAGTCGTTGCAGTTCTGTCCAGCCACTGCCATCTGTTTCAGCGTCAGTGTCCATCCTTTTCTGCCTTGATTCTCTGGTATCCACTACATCTAGGGAGGAAGGCTGGTACCTCCACTGCCCACAGGTCCTGGCTTCGGGCCCCTGTTTGCTAGTTTGGCAATGTTTGGATTTCAGTTTCAAACTGGCTTCCTGTCATGTTCGTGTGGACAATGTTCTATGACAGAGCTCTTTAAAAACACCCTGAGACTCACATGTCTGTAAGTGCAGGCAACAGAGAGAGCCTGCTGAGGGGCCTACAACTTAGCCTTCCCCCAAGGAAGGACACTTTGGTTATTTCCTTTTTTTTTTTTTTTTTTTTTTTTCCTTCTTCTCCTTTTTTCTCCTGTTGCTAAGAAAGCAGCACAGACTTCTATGGATTCCATTTCTGGGTGATTAATTCCTAGAATTAAAATATCTGGTGCAAAATCCACTTAAATGACCACCTTGCTAGACCAATAAAAATGAGTCTCCCAATGGCCCCTCTATTGTGTCTACCTATGCATGTCTTTTTATCACAGAGAGCCTTCTTTTTTTCTTTTAAGGGTTCTAATTCTACGCCATTAATTCAAAAGTTAGAGGCATTCCCTGGCTGGTAGTCTAGACTACTTATACACCACGTTTCTCCCCAGCTCTCTCTTCTTCCTCCTTAGGACAAGGGACAGGTACAGACGGAGGCTCCACACAAACTGTCTAACGGGATCCCTGAAGACACAGTTTAGGGGAGCCAAAATCATCTTTATTATCAAAGTTCCCATTTTCCCAGCATCTTCCGGACCTATCACTTCCCAGTTACTAAAGTGTTCAGCCACATGTCAGCCTGGAGGCTCAAGGACTATAGGGTCCCTGCACCTCCCTTGAGCCCTCCCTGCCAGCCATCTCTGGAGGGAGCACAGATCTGAGACATGCAGCGAGAGCTCCTCTGTCATGTGCAGCGGTGGTCAAGCAGTTGGATCTGGGAAACTGGAAACATTGCATTTGGGGACTCAGCCACAGGGGCACTGCGACTGGGATGGATTAGAAAGCCTTAAGTCCCCAAGGCAGGAAATAACACTGTCAAAGCACTGTTAATCGTAAGTCTATATAGTAAGCATTCTCTTTGATGCTAATTTGTTCTTTTGTTTTGTTTTGGTTTGGTTTGGTTTTTCAAGACAGGGTTTCTCTATGTAGCCCTGGCTAATCTGGGACTCACTCTAGTCCAGGCTGGCCTTGAACTCATTGATCTATCTGCTCTGCCTCCTAGAGTGCTGGAACTAAAAGTGTACACCACTAGTGCCTGGCACTAATTTGCTGTCCTCACTCCTACTTCTTCAGTGACCCCCTGGTCCTCTGGATGCACTGAGGACCACTCACACAGTCAGCTAGACTTCCCGCATGTCCACTACCTGCTGTTATAAATGCTGAACATGCCCAGCGTGACAACTGGGCCTGCTTCCTCCTGGTGGGAATCCAGCCGACCCCTCTCCCGCCCTCCAAGGAGACTCAACTCCAACCAGCACTATTCCAAGTAGTTTGTGAGGCCTCTAATGAAACCTTTCCCATCTAGACCAGAGGGGAAGGACTTCCTCTGGGGGTCCATCTGAAGGCCCCTCACTGGTACAAATACCTCTTTAGTCCACTAGCCCAGAAAGCCGGGGTGGGGGTTTGGGGGGTGGAGATGGACTGCTGTGATTGGTCCAAGTGCAGTTTGCAGGACGGGACGGTGCCATGGTTGGTGGAAATGCAGCCTTCATTTTCATAGAGGGTTTGCTGAGATTGGTGCAAATATCTCTTTGGCTTTTCTTTTTCTTTCAGTAGAGCAAGAAGATGATGCAGGGGCAGCTCCAGCCACAGTAAGAGCTGGCAGCTGGAAGGCCAGGCAGAGTGGCCAGCCACTCCAACAGCCATAGAACCAGAGGAGCCCAGAAACCAGTACTGGTATGGCGAGGAGCTAGGAGGGCCCCTCAGCCAAGTTCAGAAGCTACAAAGCTGCAGAGGGCTGAGGAATCCCAAGTTCCTAGGCCTGCACAAGAGGGTAAAATACTTGTAGAGATAAAGGTCCCAATACCTGAAGCCTGCACAGGACCACGTGCACACATGCAGGCGCTCCCACCTGCCCACGGCTGATCGCACTGGTCTGGTCTGTCCTCACTGCTGCCAAATGCCAAGACATAACCATGGTACCAAAGACCGGGCCTGGGCGAGCTTCCCCTCACCCACCTGTGACTTCTCTCTGGGTAGAGTAAAAGAACCCTAGCCAGCCCAATGGAACCACCACCAAGCCCACTAGTCCTGACTTGGGGACAAGGGCTCCCTCCTGCGACACTCCTGCTCCCCATAGAGAGAAAAACCTCACCCTCTGAGACCAACAGGACTCCACTCTGAGCTCCTTCATCCTCTAATTTTGAGACTATTTTGCTTCTCTTTCTCCTTCCATACCATTCTCTGAAAGAGTCCTGGTTTGGATGTGAGAAAGAAAAATATTTAATGTCAAAACGTTTGTTTCTATTTTATTCTATCTAATCTCTCTACAACCTAATCCCAGTCCCCTCCCCCACCTCCTCCCAGCCCCACCCGCATGCTCTCTCCCCTATTTTCCTCCTCTCCTTCTAGTCAGAGAAAGGAAGGACCCTAACGGGTACCAACCCACCCTGGCACTTCAAGTCACAGCAGGACTAAGAGCATCCTCTCCCACTAAGGCTAGACAAGGCAGCCCAGAGGAAGAGGATCCAGAGGTCAGCAACAGAGTCAGAGACAGCTCCTACTCCTATTGTTAGGAGACCCACATGTTGGCCATGCTGCACATCTGCTACATATGTGTAGAGGGCTAGGACCAGCCCAGGCATGTTCTTTTGTTGGTGGTTCAGTCTCTGTGAGCCCCCATGGGCCCAGGTTAGTTGACACTGTAGGTCTTCTTTTGGTGTCCTTGACCCCTCTGGCTCCCTCGATCCTTCCTCCCACTCTTCCACAGAACTCCCTGACCTCGGCCTATTGCTTGGCTGTGGGTCGCTGCATCTGTTTCCATCAGGTGCTGGATGATGGCTCTCAGAAGACAGCTATGCTAGACTCCTGTCCACAAGCATAACAGAGTATCATTAATAGTATTAGGGTTGGCTCTCTTCCATGGAGTGGGTCTCAAGTTGGGCCAGTCATTGGCTGGCCACTCCCTCAATCTCTGCTCCATCTCAGTCCCTACACTTTTTGAAAGTGAGACAAGTTTTGGGTGGAAGGTTTTATGGGTGGGTTGGTGTCCTCCTCCCTCCACTGGAAGTCCCACCTGGCTACAGGAAGTGGCAGGATGTCAAGAAGTTTTAGCAAAACCTTTTTCCCTCTTCTAATCAGAACATCAGGACCAATCCTCAATACAGCTGATTTAAAAAAAAAAAACTAGAATAAATTGTAAGTGGATGGTATCAATTTGATCATAAGCCTCTGATGAGAAGAGAAACTGCTTGACTATTTCCTGGCAAGTGACAGAATATCCCGTCGCCACAACTAGAACACTGACTAGATGTCAGCCACACGTTATTCAGGCTTACGAAACAGTGAGGATGGTCCCAGCCAAAGGCAGGTTTGTCACGGAACAGAAGGCAGACAGCCTCCTCAAGTGACCTGTCACTTCAGGTTAGGACACTTCCAGGGAGACGTTTGAGTACAAATAGACAGGACACGCTCACTGCAATTTGGAGCTTTTGTGCAGCAAGAGCCAACACGCATGTGCAACCTTGGTGAAGGCATGGGGGTAGCTACGCAGTCACACTGTCCCAGTGACACTTTCCATCTCCAGTTAGTGGGGAGGCCATGGTCTCATTACAGGACAGTAAATTCTTCCCTCCCCTCTCCTCTTGTCCCCTCCACCCCCCTTCCCTCCCTTTCCCTGCTGTCAGAAGACTGAGGCAGGAATAGGCAGACAAACGACAAAGAAGGACCTAGTTGCCACAACCCCAAGGAGCCCTCAGAGTCTCTGAAACTCAGAACAGCTGCCCCCTCCGAGGGCATATTCAGCATAGCTGCCCCCTTACCCACTCATCTACAAGCAGCGGTAAGTGAAGAACAGCCAATGACACCGGTGCCCGGGGATAAAAATCTCAGACAACACAAAGACTAAATAGGAAGGTTATTCACAGAATGAGGCAGTGAGTGTCAAGTCACAACTCTGATAAGAGTCATGTGTGTGTGTGTGTGTGTGTGTGTGTGTGTGTTGCTGTGAATAGAACCCAGGGCCCACAGAGCCACACTCCTAGCCCTAGAATTCAGTTTTAAAACCTTTTTCAAGTCATCAAAGAAAACTAAACTGAAAAAGACAAGTACTTCCTCAAAGAAATACAAAATGTCAATATCATTAGTCATTACAAAATCTCAACCCCCAAACCACAAGCTATCACTCACAAAGGACAGCTACAATTTAAAAGAGAAAAATGGAACATACAAGCAAGCAAAGCAGAGAACGCAGAGAAACTGGAAGACCAGAGCATTGCTGCTGGGACAAAACCAGACAAGGTGGCACTAGAGAGTGATCATGCCAGAACTAAGCTACCTGAGTACCACTATGGACCTGCAGAGCCCTTTGCTTATCTAGGAGGGGGAAGGGACAGAGACAGACAGAGAGATAGATAGACCGAGACACAATGACAGAAGTAGACAAAGACAGAGAAATAGACAGAGACACAGAGTGTGAGAGATAGAGACACAGTGACAGAGAGTGTGAGAGACAGAGACCCAGAGAGAGGCGGGAGAGAGAGGGGAGAGAGACAGACAGACAGTGACAGAGAGACAGTGACAGAGAGACAGTGACAGAGAGGCAGAGACATAGTGACAGAGAGAGACAGAGACATAGGAGAGAGGAGGGAGAGAGAGAGGAAGAGGGAGAGAGACAGACAGAGAGACAGAGACACAGGAGAGAGAGAGAGGGCAGAGACAGAGACAGTGACAGAGAGACAAAGTGAGAGAGGCAGAGACACAGTGACAAAGACAGAGAGACAGGGAGATGGAGGGGAGGGGGAGGAGGAGAGGAAGGAGAATAGATGCTAAAACAAAATGTTGGCTATGGTTAACCACAATATCGAGCAGGCTATGGATGCAGGAGGTGACAAACCATAGCCAATCACCTGGACAGGCATGGATGATGCTATTTGAAATGACAGGGTGTTCTGGTAGTGATTTTTTTTTAAATTAACTAGATATTCATGGTGTCATAATGCAATAAACAGTTAATGGGAATTGTACACTTTAAGATGAATAGGTTACTACTGCAGAATTCTATGTTGTGTGCAATTTACAAACTTCTTTTATATTTTTTGTTCTATGTGTGTATGTGTAGGGGTGCATTGTGTTTGCATATACAAAGAGCCAGGGGCCCACCTTGAGTGTCATTCCTCAGGAGCCATCCGCCTTATCTATCTTTTGAGACAGAGTCTCTCACTCCTTGGAGCTCAGCACATGAGCTGAGCTGGCTGTGCAGAGTCCCAGGGATCTGCCTGTCTCCGTCTCCACAGTGCTGGGGATGCAAGTATGTACCACAGTGTCCAGCTTCTTGATGTGGGTTCTGGAGTGTTGAAATTATTTTTATAAAACTGTGTTTGTTTCTATTAGCTTATTTCTTAACACAGCTATCACACAAATAATTGAGACTCTTTTATATTTGTTTATATGGCTTTACAACACAATCTTGAGCAATTTAAGTCTGTTCTTAACCCTCTATGCTATCTTGTCTTATTCCCAGCAAACATCTCAGCGATACTTGCACTTCGTAGCTTTCCTCAGCTCCAGCTCTTTCCTCCTGATCTTCCTTGGACCTCTCCCCAAGGCTGAATCCACTACTACCTCCTCTAACTCCTCCCCCCCTGCTGGCAGGAAGTCCAGCCCTATTCTCTCCCCTGTTCCTTGATTGGCTGTAAGCTGCTTTATTGACATAACAGGAGGACAATTGGGGAGCAGAGTTTACACCACATTCACACAGTAAATTCTCAGAACAAAGCTTGCAACAAGGCATGAGGGGTACAGAAATCAGCATTTAAACCACACAATAACCTTATGTCTACACTGGGGTTCAAAATTGGGTCCTAATGCTCACAAGGCAAACACTTTACTTACTAGGCTATCTCTCTGACCCTGTGTGGGTCTCTTTAAAAGACAGTTGCCTCCATATCTACAGAGGCCATCACGCACAGGTGTGATTGTGTGGTCCTTACACCAGCTCACATTCTAATCCTCATCTTTGTAAGGAACCAGAAAACACAGAAAGAAACACATCTTAGGGCGGTTTATTTTTGGCTCTGTTATTGTCACATACCCAGTGGGATATGGCAAACATTTGATAAGCTCAGCTCAAGGATTCTCACATATGCTCAAAGCAGTGAGTATGGAACGCCAGCTGGGATGCCGGCCACCTCTAGCACCTTCTCTCCCAGCTCGGCACATCTCAGAATTCTAGACCCTCTCTCTGCCTCTTCTTACAGGCGAGGAGGCGGAGTGCGACGCAAAGCTACTCCTGTCTCCACCAATAAGCTGAACTAAACTGGCAAGAAGCTCTCGTCTGCTTCAGTGAGCCAGTCATGATGCCACCAAGTGAATTATTATTACTCTGTATTTCCTGAGTTCTCAAGTGATGACTTGGTCCCCTGTGGCCCTCAGAGAGTAGCTGTCTAGTTTCATGTTAACTTGACAGAAGCTAGAGTCATTGAAGAGGGAACTTTCAATTGGGAAAATGCTTCTATAAGGAAGACCAGGCGGTAGGCAAGCCTGTGGGGCATTTTCTTAATTAGTGATGGATGCGGGAGGGCCCAGCCCACTCTAAGTGGTACCATTCCTAGACTGGTGGTCCTGGGTTCTTTAAGAAAGTAGACTGAGCAAGCCATAGGGAGCAAGCAAGGCCAACTAGCACCCTCCACGGCCTCTGCTCCAGTTCCTGCCTCCAGAGTCCTACCCTGCTTGAGTTTCTGCTTTTGACACTGAACTATGATAGAGAAGAGTGAGTGAAGTAAACCCTTTCCTCCCCAAGTTGCTCCTGGCAACAGCATTTCAACACAGCAGTAGTCACCCTAACTAAGACAGCAGCTAATCTGAGAAAAAGTTGTTTGCAATTATGTTTTACTGGGATGTAATTCACTATCATATGATTCTCCCTTTGTAAGTTTGCACCTTGGAGGCTTTGAGTGTGTCACAGAGCAGTACCTCGCTGTGTTAGAAAGCGTGTCACCTGAGAAAGCAACCCACTACCACCCTCTACTGCACGGTGAAACCCACACTTCTATTCATTTCTGTGGGTTTACCAAGGACACAGACATTTCACAGAAGTGAACAAACTGGGCTCTTTGTACCCAACTTCTGTAGCAGTGCTGTGTTTCCAGGCTCTGCCATGACATGGCCCGTCTAGGATGGTTTCACAGTTCACCACAGCACAGGACAAAGAGTAGACCTGGGAGAAAAGCACCATGGCCAGAAGTTCTCACAGAAGCACTCCCAGGCACCCAGACTTCCTCCCTGAGAGGGATCGCCCTAAAGACGGCCCCGCCCATTCTCTTTTGCTCATGGATGCCAGGTCACAGCCATCCTCCTGTCTCATGTGACATCTGTGAATTGCTTTCCCCACTCAGTGCCCTGTGCTTCTTGCCAGACACTCGATATGGCTTGCCACCTGACAGACAGCTCCCAGCTTGCACCCCATCTCCCAGACAGGACTCCCCTTCACTACTACGCAAATATTCCCACTCGAAGACCCTACACAGGAAGATTTGCTCCTTCCCCAATAAAGGAACACCCCAAGTCCTCCACCTATCCCCATTCTCAGAAGGGCTCCTCTCCTCCTCAAAGGCAGGCAAGGGCTCTCTGTTGCCTCCAGTTCAGCTCTATGCCCAGCCAACGTGGAAGCCCCACCCAGAGCATGGCCACCTGGGCCCAGGCTGGTCCTGCTTTTCCCCTGGCCTTTCCTGCGCATGTTTTATCTGCAGCCCATACACCCTGGGACACACCCTTCCCTCTTGATGATACCTAAAGCCACCTCATCCCAGTGTTCAAGTCCCCTCTCCTCCTTCAGGCTTCACTGGGCACCCACTGGAGCCAGAGCCGCTTAGGTCTCTGAGTTCCCTCAGCAATGCCATTGTCACCTCTGTCTCAGCCCTCGCAACTCGTGCCCAGAACAGCTTTTTCTCTAAGCTCTGATATCACTTCCTCAGATCAAGCATTTCTGACCAAACACCCACTTGAACCTCTCCAGACCCAAGCGGTAACTACTTAATGGTCAAAGTCTTGAAGGACCTCAGACTTGTCCCTAACCCTGCTTCAGACACCTGGGCAATCAAATCGTGATTTATGTTACAGATCAGTCCTCAGTGGGCCACTAGCTGAGCTCCATACAGGACACCACTGTTATAGACGACCATCTTCCCTACCTCACCGCTAGTCTGGGGGAAGCAGATGCAAACAGTACAATGCTACTGCACCACCACAGCCCTATGGCACCACCACGGCCCTATGGCACCACCACAGCCCTATGGCACCACCACGGCCCTATGGCACCACCACAGTAGCCTCCACATGTACAGCAGCCATTCCTTGATGCTCGCATGCAAGCGAACTTCATTTGACTAAAACACTGTTTCAAATTTCCAAAATGACTTGTTAAACACTCTTAAGGAAAACCGCTCTGTGTTTACATTGTCATCTGCATTGGACGGGCTGTGTGGGCTGTGGGTTGTCAAGCCTGAAACTGGATTCACACACCTGAGTGCAGTTTCTTTTTCGTTTGCTAGAATAAGGAAGCCATTGAGAAGAGTCAGAGAATGTGCACACATCTTAACTCTAGTTTATTTTACAAAATTACAAAAAGCAAAAAAAAAAACAAAAAAAACCTCTAGTTTAACCTCCTTATTTAGACTTCCTCCTGAGTGTGTGTGCATGTGTGTGTGTGTGTATGTGTGTGTGTATGCGTGCGCGTGCACTCATGCACGTGGAGGTTCAAGGTCAACCTCAGGTGTTGCTCCTAAGGAGCCATCGCTGGGACCTGGGGTCCACTGGTTAGGCTACAGTGACTGGCTAATGATCCTCAGGGATCTACTTGTCATGCCTGGCTAATGATTCTCAGGGATCTGCTTGTCATGCCTACCCCCAACCCCCTCCTCCCACCCCAGAGCCAGACTCAGAAGCACAAGCCACCGTGCTGGACTTCGTATGTGGATTCTGGGAATTGAAGTCAGGTCCTCGTGCTGCATGACAAGAATTTTAGGGACTGTGCTATCTGCCCAACCTTCCCATCCTGTTTTTTGTCAAGATAAGGTCTCATGTATCTCAGGCTCTATAGCTGGGGATGACCTTGAACTCCCGCTGCTCCGATTACAGGCAGGAGCACTACACTTGGTTTCTGTCGTGCTAGGGGTAGAACACAGGGTTTAAACCTGCTACCAGCTTGGCTTAGCTCCCTAAGTCCATACCATCCATCTCTAGAGAACTGCAGAGCAGCTGAGGGTCAGGCTGTCCCTGTCCCTGCCCCTTCTGTCCCTTGGCGGGGACCTTCATGGTGGAACCACAGTTCATGGTTTCTGCTTCCTATAATACGCTATTTTCTATAACAAACATCCATTGGTCAAAACGTTGGTGTTTTGTTCCTAAAGAATATTCAGAATATTAATTCACTTCTACAGTGCCTCTTAAGCAGGTATTCTTTAAAGGCGGAGAAGCAACTGAACTTGTCACCACAGCCAGTGTAAGAGGGAAACAGGGAGAGGGCCAGAGTCAGAGCCTGCTGCTCTGCACACTTTGCCTTCAGACTCAGTGCTAGCTCCGAGGCTGATGAGCAAGGAGGTGTTTTATCACCTTGGCCCCCGTATGCTCTGGTCCCTGGGAAACAGGCATGGGCTTGCACTGCCCAGTAGTCATTGGCCCTGTGATGGAGCTGGACCTGCCAGCACGGCCCTGCTCACAGGGCTCCACTTGTACCCAGTAGCATGAAAGCCGGCCTCTGGAGAGCTCGTGGGCAACGGTCACCTCACCAGCAGCTGCCTCTGGGCTGCTTGGCTCAGCCTTCTAAGCAACCTCATGTCACCAATTCATATGGCCCATCGAGCAAGCCCAGTGGTGCCCAAGGTTGATGGGTCCAGGTGTCTTAGCAGCTGGAGCTTCTTTGGAACAGGCTCTGTGGGTTCTTGTTAAGGCCATTTTCAAACCCCAAGATCTCCTCCTCTCAGGAAAGCCCAAAGGTGCCATCTCCCTGGGGTGCTCGGTGGTACAGAGAGCCACCTCTCTGGGGTTCTGGGACAAGATGAGAATGTACATGCAGTGGCTGCTAAGTGCAGCAGGGAGGGAATTTATGGTCCTTCTAGGAAGCTGAGGCCAGAGGGAAGACACATGGTCACTCTGTTCTAAAGAAAGCCACTTTTTTTCTCTCCTATATAGCACATTCCAACTGCAGCCTCCCCTCCCTCCACTCCTCCCAGCACCCCCCCATCCCCCACTTACCATCTCTCCCAGATCGATTGCTACCCTCATAACAAGGCTGGATGAAGCAAACCAGTGAGAGGAAAAGGATCCCAAGAGCAGGAAAAAGAGTCAGAGATCCCCCCCCCCGACTCCCACAGTTGGTAGTCCCACAGACACCCCAAGCTAAACATCGCAAACATAAATACAGAGGACCCAGCACAGACCCATGCAGGCTCCGTGATTGCCACTTCATTGACAGCCAATGTTCTGATGGGGTTTCTAACATTAGGATATATAGGCTGAAGAATGCACACGTGAACTCCGATCTCTGCTCACCAGCCACCGCGTCACTGGCAGTAGATAAGGAAAGAAACCCAAAGTCTTAGTTTTCCTGTTTCCTCCTCATCTAAAGCCATCGCCAAGAATTCAGAAGAGGCAGGGCTGGGCTGATTCAGGCTTGGATTTGCGGTTCTCCACAGAGGACAGAGAACTGAGACATGCTCTACTCACTCTGTAATCATTCTGGGTACACTGCGTGAGCCCACGCTGTGGCATGCTGATGACTGGGCCAAGCAAGGAAACCCAGTGCTGCTGGACACAGGCCATAGGCCATGGACTCCTGCAGGAGCCCTCTGTAGGCTGTATCATCCATGGCGGAAATGCAAGAAAGGCCATGGCTCCCTGCTGTAACTACAGCTCCCCGCTGGGCTCCAGCAGTGTGGGTGGGCAAGATAACACTACCATTTGCATTGTGAGTTCCCTCGAGCCTTTGGCGGTGCTTTGTAGAGCTGTCAGCAGCTTGTGGGTCTCCTCCAACCTGCAGCCATTAGCATCTTATCATAGAGACATTTAAATTTTTATATGTAGTCTTCTCAGCACCCAGGGGGACTGGTCCTAGTATCCCCCAGAGATGTATGCTCAAGTCCCTTATAGAAAATAGTGTTTACATGTAGCCTCTGCACGTCTTTATCTGTATTTTAAATCTCCCTGGGTGACTTACTGTATTGGGCCTATAGGTGCTACATAAGTGACTATCTCACTGTACTGTCTGTGGAACAAGTGAAAAGTCTCTGTGTGTTCAGTAGAGGCACGGTTGTTTGTTTGTTGGTTTGTTTGTTTGTTTTAATTCCCAGCTGGTAGACTCTGGAGTCGCAGTTCTGCGTTCTGGTTTGCGCCCCTCTTAGTGAACTTTCCCGTGTTTCTGGGGCTACTCAGGACACCCTGGTGCTTTACCAACTTTTGTCGTTGCTTTATTTTTTTCCCACAGTGCAATCTTTACTCATTTAGAACTCTAATGTGTGAGCTAAACTGCAACTCCTTTCAAGGTGACTAGGTAACGAGGCCACCCGTTTATCAAACCCACCCTGTTCTCTCGGGGAATTAAAATGCCTACTAGGCCATCCCCTGGGCTTTGAACCCACTGTGGTATGTTCCTGCATCACTTCCTGCCCACCAGGAAGCCTGACCCCTATGCCCAGCATGAAAAACTGACCACATGCTCATCCCAGGACAATGTGCAAGATGCAAAAGCCACCTGGTTCCTAGCAACTGTTTTACCTTTCACAGCTCCCAGTTATAAACCCAACTTCAACCCTGTCTGAAAACAAACAAACAAACAAACAAACAACAAAAGCCAATTTCCTATCAGAATAGACTCTAGCCCAAATAATTGGACTGGCAGGATAGCCTGATGGTTAAGAGCACTGACTCTCCCAGAGGGCCAAGTTGATTGCCAGCACCCACAATGTAATTAACAACTGTCTGTCACTCCAGCTCCTGGGTATCTGACACTTTCTCCTGGCCTCCAAGGGCAATGCATTCAGGCGGTGCACAGACATATGTGCGCACATGGAATAAAAATGAAATATTTTTTTAAAGCTTCCTAATAATTTTTCCTTTTAAAAATTTAGCCAGAACTAAAAAACCAAAATTTAAAGTGTCATCTCTTGTTCTTCACTTTACTGCAATTTAAAGTACGAACTTCTACCAAGCTGCGCACTGCTTGATTAAAGAAGTGTCTGCACGGGGTCCAGCACCCACGCATGGCTGTTTTCTCCAGCTCTGTGCCAACAGAACCCTTTCACCCCGAGTCCTGCTCCCTGGAGTTTCATCTTCAGCTTAATCCTTCTCTAAACGGTTCTTTCCCCCACTGGCTCTATTTTTAGCTCCCAGAACCGGAGCCTTCAGCTGGTGGGAGATGCCATTTACTATCCAACCAGCAACTGACCTCAATCTTCCGTAGATTAAAATCAACTGGAAATCCCCTTACTGACTTCCACAGTCCCATCTAATAAATGACCTCCTGGGGCTCTAAACCTGACTAAAGACCCCTAAATTCCACCAAGCCCAGGCAGAAAGAAAGGCAGAAGGCAGAGAAGCCAGCATGTGTGAGAAGGCAATGCTACGATTAACCCCAGGCTCACATCACCGTGGCAAAGGTTTCGTGGTGGAGAAGGGTTTTTCCTGCATCTTTCCTGTCACACGGGCTTTGGGGTCTGATCTTCCCACCCCTCAACCTGCTGCCAGAAAGCGAGGCACATGTTTTCTCTCACCTCCTCCTTCTCCACACCTGGCGTGAGATTCTAGACAGTGCCCTTGACGCTTTGTCACATTCCTCCCCTGTCTTCCCTGGAGTACCTGTCTCCTCTCCCATCACCACCCATGGTACCCAGTCAGCTCAGAAGGTACCAAGCCCCTGACAGAAGCAGCAAAAGGCAGTACAACCCAGTAGCAGTTGACAGGTTTCAGCAAGGCAGGCTGGATCAACAGCCACTGGAGAGGGGCTCCCCCTCACAGCTGTCATTTCCAACTGGACCACATGGCCCCGGGTCCTCAGAATCAGAAGCCTGTACTCATCTGAGGACACTCATCCTGAGACAGAAGACAGTACGCAGAACAGATAGGAGCCGCTCCAAGCCTCAGTTTCCCTACCAGGAAAGTAGATCAATTCTCCTTGCCTGCTCGGGTCTCCAGGGACAGACTGCACACATGCAATGAACAATCTTGCCCCATCCACGTGTGGCTAGCAGAGTTCCAGCAATGGAGGCTGCATGATAAGGACGGGCTATGCATCCCTCTGGCCAGCACCACACACTAGGGCTGGAGTCAAGGGCTAACTTCAGCTGGCACACAGCCTTCAAGTGGACAAGAATGCCTCCTTTTACAAATAGCTCTCTGGACAGTCCAGAGGCGCCCCATGTCCCTGTGGTGGGTATGGCCTTCCTGCAAAGCTCTGGTCCCACTGGGCTCTACACAATGACTGTCCAGCATCATAGGGCAACTTTTCAGGGCAGGGAAGCCAGAAGAAGCCTAGGCAGATGTCCCCTGGAACTCGACTCAAACTAATGGGCTCAGGGAGTGAGGGGTACCAGGGTACAGAAGCCCTCTATCACAAATATCTCCCGTGCATCCACCGCCAACTGCTGTGACCTTAGATTAAGTGAAATCTCCAAGACTTTCCCAAGGGAGCAACATTAGCAATGCTCTAGATTCCAGGCCAAAGGGTTTTGCGTTGACAAACGGGCTCCCGGATTCTTCTCAAGACTTTGGCTTAGTGACAGTGCGGGGTGGATATGCAGCCCATACCTACAGTCTGGGCACTCTCAAAGTTTACAGTTTGGGCACTCTCAAAGTCCTGAGGCAAAGTAGCTAAAGCAAAGAAGCTTTGCTTTGAGGAAAAGGTGCCATAAGCCAAGGAGCGCTTCAATAGCAGCACGTACTTTTCCTTCCTTCCCCCGCCTGCTGACCCAGGATCAGGGAGACATCAACATCGACAGAGGTTTCAAAGCTCAGTTTTAGTCGGCACTCCACACGCTTAGGCAGAGAGTAACACTACAAAACCAACAAACACGTGGCTGGCTTAGCAGAACCCCTAATTCACCTTGCTGTGGCTGTGACGATACGGAGTTACTAACAACTAGGCTGGTGACCCAAACTGCTCTGACAACTCACAGCCAGTGTGACAGAGCAAAAAACCAATGCCCCCAAATAAAACCAACCCCCCAAACAGAACCCTTTATCATCCTCTGCCCACGGAACAAAACTTGCAGGTCCTTGTCTGAACAGTAATAGGGCCTTCAGGTCTCTGCGAGCACCTTCCAACTATGGCTTTTAGGTAGGACTGGCCATACACAAGGTCAACATGGGGCCAGGTCATGGAATTAGAGGGTGTTCAGATGAGAGGGTCTCCCCTCAATACGATTCAACTTGAAAATACGCAAGACAGGCCCCATAAGTGGAGCTCATCTCACCCAGTGAGCGCACTCCAGCTCTGAGACTCTCCCAAAGCCCAGTCCTCCAGAAGAAACCAAGGCGCCCCAGTGCGGAACTACAGCTATCCGTGTTTTAAGCTTGCTTTTGTGTATCCCCTCCCAAAAAAAAACCTTCCACGATGATCATATAACCAGCACTCCATACACATATGTAAAAACCCTGCAAAGACCTAGAGCAATAGTTGCCAAGCACCCACAGGCGACATGAGTAGAACAGGATTTAGAGTGGGAATCCAGGGTAGAGGCCAGAGGAAAGAGAAGAGACACACTCTTCACCACTCTCTGTGTCCCCCATCTCAGCTGATCCCACATCACATCACCAAAAGTCCTCAACAGAAGCCAGTCCCAGCCTAGCTCAGGGACTTGGGGAGTTGAATGTGCTTTTGGGTTGTTTGGGGGTCCCCAACAACTCTGATGTTAGGCAAGGAGCCGTGAGTCATTCCTGAGGTTCCTCATTAGCCTAAAGAAATCCTAGCATGGCACCCTTACAGGGACACCCCACGTGTCTCTATATGCTTTAAGCTTCTGCCCTGCAAGCATCAACACAGCTAGCAATGTGAGCAGCAGAAAGCTGGGAGAGGCCAAGCTGTAAGCATGTGTCTAGCACCAGCCCTGCGCAGGGGTACCAGCTCACCGACTCAGGCAAGGAAGAGGGATAGTCCTCTGTATTAAGGCCTGGGCCTGTTTTGTAACAGCTTTATCTCACAGTCATCTAGGTCCCATAAGCTGAGCTCTGCTAAGCACATTGGTCTCAAGAAAAAAAAAAAGTACTGTCATGCGATGTACCCCCAAAAGGTGAAAGCAAAGAAGTGGGTGCTGGCTTCACACATGAGTGATGTGTCAGGGGGCTCACCCAGGATGGTGGGGAGCTCACACTGTAGTAGTGAAGTGCTGACACCATGGATGGCCACCTCTTAAACAGAATGAAATAAATGGCTTCACCCCCTACTAGCCCAAGAAGCTTTGTGCTTCTGGCCCAGAAATTTCTGCAGCAAGAATTCCAACCAAAACACCTCAAAGGATTGTTTGGCCCACAGAAGCCAAGCAATTGCCCTAATCCTTGACCCTCCAAGTTTTGCTTTCCCTGAAACCAGCTCGCAGAGCTTATAGAGCATGGAACCTTCTGTCTGAAGGATGAGGCTCTGACACAGCCAAGCCCTATGTCAGGGCAGACCCTTAAACCAGACTCTCTCATGATTGAGAGACACTAGCAGCCTTGCTTGGCTGCGGTCTGCATGAGGATTGAGGAAAAACATTCTTTCTATAAATGGAAGAGCCAGTGCGTCAAGAAAAAGAAATTGTCAGAGTCCAACATAAAAACAGAGAATCTCGTGACAGAGCAGCACTGAGCCAGGACCCCTTCTCTCAGGCTGCAGGCTGCTCCGCATCTAGACTTTAGCACTCAGCAAAGCAGACAGAGGCCCACATCAATTACTGTGTTTGCCAATGAAGGATTAAAATGGCTTTTTACACCTTTTTTTCTTGTTGTTGTTTGTTTGCGTGTGCGCGTGGAGGGGTACACATGGAAGGTAAACATTCATGTGGGTGTATATATCTATGCAAATGGTATGTCTAAGCATGTATGTGCATGTAAGGTCAGCATCGGATGTCTTCCTCAATCCCTCTTGACGTCAGTTTTTGAGGCAGGGTCTCTCACTGAGCCTGGAGCTCAGACGGGGAACCAGTGAGCACAGAGACCTCCTTCTCTACCTTCCTTCCCCCAGCACTGGCATTACAGATGTCTCTTACTGTGCCCAGCCTTTATTTTATTTTATTTTATTTTATTTTATTTTAATTGAAAACAGTTTTTCCTCCCAGCTGGGCACGGTGGCGCATGCCGTAATCCCAGCACTGAGGGAGGCAGAGGCAGACGGATGGATCACTGTGAGTTCGAGGCCAGCCTGGTCTACAAAGTGTGTCCAGGACAGCCAAGGCTACACAGAGAAACCCTGTCTTGAAAAAAAAGAGATTTTTTTCATACAATATATTCTGATCTTAGTTTTCCCTTCCCCAACTCCTCCCAGATCCTCCCTGCATCCCCACCCACCCTAACCCAGATTCTTTTTCCCTCCCTCCCCCCTCATTAAAATAAAATTAGGCATCTAAAATAATAAGGTAAAATAAACATAAACAAACCAGAATGGGACAAAGCAAACATATAGGGGGCAAAAGAAGCCAAAGAAAAAGCACAAGCAACAGGCATAGACACTGAGACACAAACATTCTCACATATAGAAAACCTACACAAACAAAATTGGGAACCATAAAAAACAGGCAAAAGATCTGTAAAGTAAAAAGAAAAAAGTCCAGACAAAGCATTGTGAGGGGAAAATAAAAGACCTCCAAAAATACCACTGAGTCCGCTTTGTGTTGGCCATCTGCTGGACATGGGGCCTGCCCTTACCTGTGGGTTGTAAACCCCGTGAGACTCCATTGGAGAAAACTGGTTTTTCCTTTGTGAAGATTATCATCTGGAGACTGCTTCTGGTTCCGGGTGGGGTTGGTGTCCACTTCCCCTCTCAGCACTGGGACCCCATCTGGTTTAGAGCTGTGCATGCCGGCATGTGCTACCCCACTCCCACCCCCTCCACCCCAGCCCCACCTCTGTGAGCTCATATGTATGTCAGGCCCATCGCGTCTAGACGGCCTTGTCCCTTGATCCTTCCTCCATCTCATTAGCTCTCAACAATCTTTCCACCTTCTCTTCCACGGAGTTCCCTGAGCCCTGAGGGGAGGTATTTGGTGGAGACATCTCATTTAGGACTGAGTGCCCCCAAGGTCTCCCCAACTCTCTTGTGCCCAGATTTCAGCAGCATGCTACTGATCTAAACTCCTTATTTTTGCATGGCAGGCATTACTTTTTTTTTTTTTTTTTTTTTTTGACTGAGCCATCTCTCCAGACATGGCTTTTATCTTTCAAAAATAACCTTATCAAAAAGATATCACATAACATGTGAAAATTATGTGCAACCCAAATGTCAGTGTCCATAAATAAGGCTCCACAGACATGCAGTCACACTTCCCCTGTGACACACTGTCTGGCTACTTTGAGCTACAGCAGGGAGGCCAAGTAGCCACAGGCTCCAAGTGTCCCAGTTCCCGGCCCACACAGGTAGAGCTCACAGTGGCTCCCCAGCCACGTGAGCATCACCACTTGAACTCAACGCAATGGTGTCTGCCTTGTGCCTGCTGGAGAGTCGGGGACCACTCGAAGAGCCCTATATCCGCATCGATGGCAGCATGAGATTCTAGCCCAAACTTTGATGTGGCGGTCAAGCCACAAGTCCAGAGCATGTATCCACCATGCATAATGCCATCTTTATTAGCGCTGCAGGAGGCAGCAGGAACAGCACCTGCTAATGTCATCCTCAGCTGGACCACAAACTGAATGATGCTGGCTGATGCCTTAACAGAGGAAATGCCGCCTCTCACCCATAGGACATCCAGCCTCTCAGAGTGCCACACCAATGCTCAGTACTCTCGGTGCCTGGCATCGGCTGCCTTTTTTTTTTTTTTTTTTTTTTTTTTTTTTTTTTTTTTTTTTATCCCAAATGGCTTCTAAATGCATAGCTCCTCCAAATACCTTAAGTGTAGCAAATCAACACCAGGGATAAGCTACAGATGTGTTTCTAGAGGGCCACAGAGCCATCTGGATCATTCCAAGTGTAACTCGGAGCAACATTCTCTTTTGTAGGTATTAATGGGAAAGGGTGGATCCCCACTCTTACTCCAAAGAGAAATGAGGGATGGATGGTACCCAGAGTAAGACAGGAAGACTAGGGGGGCACAGAGATGCTATGAAGCCTTAAGCCCACAGTGTGGGCAGGCTGGCCCAGTGTGGCAATGGGGAAGCCTGACACGGCTACAGGGCCCCGTTATCTAGCAGGCAGGCAGGACTCAGAGGACAAGTGGTTACTGGCGGCCACTCATCAGGGAGCCACACGCCCCTTTCTCCTTTGTGTTCTCCTGCAAGACTATTCACTCTACTGTCAAGGAGCGGGGTTGAAGGGCTGCTACGGAGGCACCAGCCACATGCCAACGATGGTGTCCCTGTAAGCTGCTGCTCCTAAAGGAAGGTATATCAGCAATGCAGAGTGCTGCAGAGTTTCTTCCCAGTGACCAAATAAGAGAAGCCTAAAAAGAGACCTGGACCCAGCTCATAAAATGGTAGATGTCAGATAGCCACTAGCTGAGCTCATTAAACACCGTAAATCCTTAACCTGCATTTACAGGTTCCAAGTGGACACGGAACCCGATCCCCTGGGTGAGTGGGACACCCCTTGTCTTTTGTGAGCCGACTGGTGTGGTGCTATTAGAAAGTCAAACCACTAACTTATCTGCAGGGCTTAAAATGAACTTCCTCTAGCCATGTGCTTTCTATTCTGGCTTTCCTGAGGTTTCCTTTATTAGACTCGAGTCCAAAACTATCTTGGAAAGAGCTGTGGGACATATGGGTCTTGCGTGTTTGAGGGTAAGGAGAGGGGGCCAGGACAGTCAGCATTTCCCAGCTCTGACAGCCTGCATGAACTCCACCCATAAAAAACCAGCCGTTTGCTTCTTAAGAATGCACTGAACCCAGACCTTATTTTACCCTGAAAAAAATATAAAATAGTTTATTCTTGTGGCCTTTAAGCCACGTGGGACACCCTGCCTCCCACACTCCTCCTGTGTCAACTTCCAAATGCATCAACAATGAAGTGGCCCAATATGCCCCAGGAGAGTTAGGGAACAAAGTCAGGGAGACTCCTGGTATTTCTGGACTTGAAGAGTTACCAGCAGGTCACCCAGCCCTCATGAGCAGCTACAGGCCTGGGCAAGAAAGACAAGTTCCAGAGACAGGCTGCTATGTGGTACACAGAGCCAACCAAGGCCTGGCAACCTAGAACTCCTTCAGATACCCTGAGGCCTCCACTGTAGGTGCACAGGGTACTGTGCTTCTCTGTCTGTGGGCAGTGAAGTACCTGGCCTTTGTGCCACTGTGGAGGGGCGTTCCTGGGTACCCTGCTGGAGCCATTGCAGTAAGCTTTGCTAGGTGCAAGACTGGCAAACGAATGTATTGTAACAGAAAGTGAGCAAGAGCCTCAGAGTACAACCCTGGGACCCAGTGCTGACCCCTGGCCTTGCCTTCCACGTGTGGACTATATGGCATCTACTCTAACCCAGGCCCAATGTAGGAACACGCATGTATTCTGCAAAAATAAACTGCAGATAGGCTCTGTGTCCGTCACCTGACAGAGAGGTTGGCTTTGTCTCAGCTCTGGGGGTTCCTGCCACAGTAGGTTACCCTCTAGACGTGTGTTAGCACACCATGGGTGGACTGTGTGAGGAAGCAAAGCTGTTTACCTCATAGCGAAGAATGGGCCAGAAGTAAGAGGATCAGGACTCCAGCATCCTCCATGCCCTACTGCCTGAGGATGTGTCCTCCCACAGCACCAGCCTGGAGATCAAGCCTCCGATATACAGGCCTTTGGGGACATTCAACTCTCTTACCATAGTACATGGCATCTGCTGTGCTGATGGCCTGTGTAGCAAGACACAGGCACAAGATGGCTCAGGAAACAGAGCTAAAGACTGTGCTAAGTGGCTTTGGGCTACCTGTTCCACACACTCAAGAGCTTCAGTTTCAATATCCTGTACCAACTATTCATCGCCAATGGATAGGAGCCCAGGGACAGCTCCTGGGAAAGCAGCCTTGGTCGCCCTGATATACAGCTCCACACCTTGGCGAGGCACTGCGGCAGGCAGCGCATAAAGACTGTACATAACACAAGGCCACATTAAGGTTAGCATTTCATGGTAGGTCAGAGCACACTAGGGAAGACATGTGGACACTGTCGGTTAATGCAGGACACATAGCCTTTAGTTTACAGGGGTCCCCCACAAATCCCTACCCTCCCAGCCCAAGTCCACACATGGTGCCCACTCACCAAAGAAAACTCCGTCCCCTTATGAAGAGTTTTTGCTGGTCACCCACAGCCCAGCCCCTTGGCTTACCAGTAGGAGTTGGAGACCCTGAGCAGACACCGGCTGTCCCCAACCCCCACATGGCTCCTGAGTGAGATAAGACGCCAGGAGAGAGAGCAATGACAGCATCGGGCTCAACTTATTCCATGCCCACACGGAAGTGGCACTTCACAAACCATCCAATCCTCAATGTCACTAGAAAGGAGCTGTTATAATCCTCGTTGTATGATTTAAATCAAGGCATTGCGAGCTCAAGTGGCCTGTGAAGGCCATCCGGCTGATGAACTGCAAAGGCCTCTGCCCCTTGGCTCCGCCCCCGTGGCCGTGAAGCAGCCATCACATAGGACACAGCTTTGGGGTCTTTTCTCCAGCAGATGCACAAACAGATCTTTACTCCCTGCTCCCAAAACATGGCTGACAGTAAAAGGTGTTTATTTTCTATTTCCTGAAGAGGGGACATGAGTCAGACACATTCTTGGTGTTCACAGCACTTAACAATGTCCCCATTCCGCTTTCTCCCCACCACACTGTTTAAGAACGCCATCAAGCAAGGGCTTTACTTCAGGATCCATGCCCCATGGATGCCCATGGCTTGCATCCACCACATAGCAAAGAGGAGTCCCAGCCATCACCAAAGGAGCCTTGTGGGTGCAAAACTGCCTGATAAAATCTCTGCATCGGAGGACCACCCCTCTGTACGTGCTTCCTTCCAGGCGGACCAGCACAGAGGGCAGCGCCAGTTTCGCTGTGTGTTAGGCTGACCTGTTCTCTTGGGAAGAAGGTGACAGACAGGTGCTCTGGGTTTTCAGTCTGACCGGACAGAAACCAAAGCTTTCTCAGCCGTGTATAGCAAAGCCAGGGGTAACGGGACCCTTTCAAGCCAGCATGTGGGAATGACGGCATCCTACAGCTGCATCAGTTCGTGACCGTGGAAGCCACGGTCCTGGGTAAACCCCAGGGCTTCTCCCAGGCCCTCCTGCCTCCCTCCGAGCCCTCTCTTTGATGACCACTCTGGAAGAATGACTGTCCTATCACTCCTTCCTTGGCCTGATGACAAGGGCCATGCAAACTGAGAAGTCATCTTAAGGGAAGACAAAGCTCCCTACGTGCAGCCCCCTGATGACGTCAGAACCCTCTCAAGCAACACTTGCCCTGTGCTCCCAAGGTGGGCAGCCATTCTGAAACACAGCGGAACCCAAGCATATAAAGTTACAGCTGCAATCTGCCCATCCCATTTCAAACCAGTGCAGCATATCTGCCTCCAGACCCTACCCAGCCCATCAGCCTCCAGACCCTCACAGCTCAACAGTTTCTAGACCCTTGCAGCCTCCCAGCCCCCAACCCCTTACCCAGCTGCCCTACTTCCGCTCTGCGACAACAGAATGGCAGCAGACTATCCTTACGTCCACAACACCGCTAGGTGCAGCGTAGCTACGGACATGGTGTGCTCCGGCCCTGAGGTGCGTGGCTTCCGTGGAACGGGAGCTGGGGCTAAGAGGTGAACCACACTACTGCAGCGAGAGTGGCAACCGCAAGAAGTAAGCAAGCTGTGTGTGACTCAGGGCACGAGACCCCGTGGGAGCCCTCTGCCTGCCAAACCCTCCTGACCCACTCCCTCTAGCCCTCTGAAGGAAATTACATTCCGGGGGCCCATGAAGAAGACAGCAAAGGAGAAAGACGTTCCCTGCAGAAGTCATGAAGTATACTTCACGGGAAACAAATCTTTAAATCAAGACACTTGGCAAAAGCAGTGAAAAAAAATTTTTTTTTCTATCCATGTGACCCTTCACTTCCACTCAGGGCACGCATAAACACATTCCTGGGTCCCAATACTGAGAAAACCTCTCCAAACACCGAATGCAGTGCTGCCCGAAACAGGAAATGATGAACAGCAAAAGGAATGTCACAGATTCCAGACGGATGGGACCAGCTGGGGAGCTGGGCAGCCACACGAATGTCTCAGATGGTGCCTCCAGGACCCCTCAAGGGACCTGTCGCTGTGTAGCCGCAGCCCAGGAACAGCCAGAAACCTGCGCATCCAGCACAGCTCAAAGAGGCTTGGTGTGTCTGCGGGGCCTTCACTCACCCTCTGGCGAAAGTTCACCTAGCCCAGTCTGGGCCTAAAACAACCTACAGGTAGAAACTGCCCATGAACCACCCAAAATGTACGTCAGACCCCAGGGATCCTCAGGTGCCTGCCTCCTGCCTCTCACCCACACGCTATGGTTCATACCTGCCTGGGGTCCCCAGTCAGGTCTTCCCTACTGAAGTTCTTCCCGGGGCTTTCTTCACAAAGCTCAGGATTCAGCTTTGCCCTGTAGCCACCTGGGTCTCGCTATGGCTTCCTGAGCACACACACACAGCTCAGGAGGCTGGGCCTTAGCTCCTGCCAACAAAAGCCACCTCAGAGAACAGGTCAGAAGCAAATAGAAGAAGTGCCACAGAAAAGTGCTAAGCTGTGGCCCTAAAAACGTGAGTGTGCTACACAAATATAAAAGTACGTAAAAATCTAAGACACACACACACACACACACACACACACACACACACACGTCCATGTCAATGAGATTCGAACCATTTCACAAGAGGACACCTTGTAAGAAAGAGGATGGCCCTGGCTCTAACTCATGGGTACAAATAAGTCCTCCCTCCCTCCCTCCCCCGCTCCCTCCCTCCTCACTCAGTGATGCCCAGTGTCAGGAGACCTCCAGCAGTACATGCTAGCACAGGGCCCAGTTCCAGCCCTTTGAACTCAGCTTCACAAGGCGGAGGAAATGCCCCATTGTGTGTTCCTAGGTCAACAGCTTTGCAGCTCTTATGACCGCTACGCAGAGATAGCCTCGACCCTCGGGAATGGATCTCTTCATTGTCCCTTCCAGCTTGAGCCTGGCAGCCTGCTTCCTTCTTCCTGCGCCCAGCCGAGGTCCAGGCTCAAGGGCTGTGTGGTAGAACTGCATTCTCTCTTCAGGGACCTGAGGCTGCTGTACAGAAGAAACGCTGGCACAGACTGCAGACCCAGCAGCATGGTTTTGGAGATCAGCCACGGGGACAAGAGACAGGGTCCTCTTGAGGCTCTTGTGGTGGTTGAGCTTTCCCAGAATTCCATCCTGCAGCAGTCGGCCTGCACTGAAGGCCTCAGGCCAGCTCAGCAAGGCTTCCCAAGGAAGCTAAGTTTGCCATCTGCAGCTCCGAGGGTCTGGAATTCCCCAGCTCAGCCCTCACCCCAAAGGCCGTGGGAAAAACCATCCCCATCATAACACTCACCCCAGACTCTAGACAAGAGTCCAGGCTGGCCAGGGCCTTTGGGGCCTGTACACAGATGAATTTTCTGGAAGTGCCTCGTGTTCCTGGACTAATGCTAAGAGCCCTGTGCCCCAGTCTGACCCCAGCCTTGGAAAATCCCAAGTGAGGCAGAACCAAAACAAAGCAGATGCCCAGAGGCCCAGGGTCTTAGGACTGAGATACCTCCTCACACTGGAACGGAATGGCACCCCACCCACTCTGTGCCTGCCAAAGTCAGGGTTTCGTCTCCAGATGGGTTTTCCTGGCACAAGGCAGCAGGAGAGAGTGAATTTCACCCCTCCTAAGAGGAGTGTGTAACATCAAGGCCCCTGGAAGCCAAGGCTTGAGAAGAGAGTGGCGTCTCTAGGCGGTCATGTGTTGTGATGCTGGTCTGAAGGTTTCCACTGGACAAGATGTTGCTCAGCTGGAACATGGGCTGCACATGGTCACACCCGACTCTGACTCCTCAGCTCTCTTCTCCACGCAGCCTGCTGACACCTGCACTGGTCAGTGTTAAGGCTGTGCTCCACAGACTAGTCCCGTGAAGGCTGCTTTTAAGAGGTACTGAGAAGGAAGGGCACTCGTGGGGAGGCCAGCCACTCCTGTCTGTAGGACAAGTCCACAAGGGCCACTCTTGACAACCATGAAGACTCCCAGGCCTTGTGAAGCACTTACCAGAGGACCATTAGTGGGAAGCCACCTGGCTTCTCTGTGCCTTGGATAAGAACTGGGAAATACCTACCAGGACCGTAGCCATCTGTGTGGCCTCAGCTTCTCTACCAGCTCTGAGGGAAGTGGCTGGCACTGGGGCAGCACCACGGTGAACAGAGCCCAGCAACTAAGCAAACGCCAGGAGTTGATTTGGAACCAGGAGAACCCTAATATGATATGAAAGTGAATCCCTTAAGAAGCCAAAGAGAAGACGGACTAGCAGTCTTCAACTAAGAGAGGAGCATAAGTATCGTACAACCATCCCTTGTAGCCTCTCTGCAGTAAGGAGTGACCAAGGCAGAACCCAAGAAAATGTAACTTAGTACACAATAGCCCAAAGACGACCTCCCTTGTCGCCCAGTGGATGCTCCACGGTAGCACCCTGTCAATTAGCAGTCACTTCGCTGTTCCTACTTTTGTTATCTGTTCAATTAACTGCTGGCTACGGGGCTAGCCAGAGAGCGCTTCTGTACCCCATCTCCATCTTGTCAAAGCTGGACCATTCCAGTCGTGCAGGGGGCTCCCCTTCTGCACCAGCATAGACTGCTACCTTGACAGGAGGCCAGCTGTGACCTATGAGGTCCTTCCCAGCCCAGCGTTAATAACTGTATAGCACTCCCTCACCCTGTACCTTCCAGAAGCCAACCAGCACTTCCGAGTCATAGATCTGAGTCCTGGCATGACCTTCCTACATGTGCTTTCTGCCCACAGGGAAGCCCTCATCTACTCACCAGGTTGGAAGCTCTAGGCAAGTCATCTATGCCCAAAGTTGTATGCCCCACCAGCCGATACATCACAATATCAGGCAGGGAGGGACACTGGGATCCATGGGTGCATGGTACCCTCCCCTCATGGACAAGGTCGAAGCCATCTCTCCAGTCTCCAACTCCTATCCACTATTCAAAGTCCTGCCCTGTCTCACCTATGCATTGCATGTAGGTGGAACTCTAATTTGTTATAAATTAACAAAACCAAAGCCTTCCAATTATACTGGAAATATTGCCTCTGCCAGTGAAGACCTGGCCCTTGGCCCATCTGCAATTGCTGAGGTCGGTTCACAGAAGCATCACTCTCCACTTAGATAAACGTCACTTCATCTAAATTTGGAGAGTTATCAAGAACCAGCCACTACCCTATCTTGAGTTTCTGCTTCCGAGAATGGATCATCACCTCCTGTCTTCACTGGCTGTCTGGGGCTCTGGTCCTAACAACCAGCCACCTCTAAGGTCATTCAGCCACCGGGACCTTCCAAGGCCATTTGCAAAGATCAGGTTTTTTTTTTTCTCATTCCACAGACAAATCTACCAGCTTCCACCTCACTGGTGGCCACCTCCAGTGAAGTGGAATATATCCATCCTGCTAAATAGCTTTAGCCTCACACTTTAAACACACGGCCCCTTGCCCTCAGCCAGCTGCAGTTAATTCCTCAGTATGCGTACAGACACATGTGTGGCTTATGCCTTCAAATGTACCTAATCAGCTTCAGGGAATCAAATCAAAACATTGCCGGCCTTTGAGGTAATACCTGCCACACATCATCACTTCGGGGCTACTACGTGAAAGTTGGACCTCAGACTGGTCCCCCTTGCACAGACTTACAGCTCCTCACAGATCCCAGCCCTCCACTGGTCAGCAAGCCTTAGGGCTGCTCAGCCAGTGGTGAAGCCAGCACAGCCCTGCTGTCTACAAGCATGGACCAGTGTGTCCTTCACTCTCCCAAACACCAGCTGCCTCCTCGCTCCAAAGCTCCTCCTCAGCCCTCCACTAGCTACCATTCAAATCTAAGATCATGAGGAAGTAAGCAGCCTTGTGAACTGACCCAGACTGGCCATGTTTTATATATACACGTGTGTGTGTGTGTGTGTGTGTGTGTGTGTGTGTGTGTGTGTGTGTG
>OU015752.1:48563409-48575023 GCA_907169655.1 Acomys percivali | reverse complement strand
TGTGTGTGTGTGTGTGTGTGTGTGTGTGTGTGTGTGTGTGTGTGTGTCCAAGATTAGTGAGTGAATGTAGTCACTTTCTAGTGTCGTAGAAAACACTTATCTTATTCAGACTATTGATTCTTCAGTGGTTTTGGTTTTGGGTTTTTTCCCCTCAAATAAGTGACAGTCTGCAACCAGATGACTTCCGGAATGCCAGGGCTGAGGACCAACACCAAATGGTTGTAATGCAGGTTAGTCAGCCATCTTGGATTCTGCCCCTCTCTTGGTCTGGGTGTAGAGGGACATGCTGCCTCTGCTGTTGCGTTTTGTTTGCTCTCAACATCGAACATCAAAGCTTTCGTTTGCTTGGTTTTTAACTTCAAACACTGGTGTCTAAACCATGGGGAACCCACTTCTGAAAGGAGAACTGACAGGCTGAAATCTAGGAATGTTAGTGCCGGCCTGCAGACTGACCGGAGCCGTGTGCACCCTGCAGCATTCACTGCACCTGCAGCCCAAGTTCCTAAGAATGCTGGGCTGTCCACAGCTTGTTCTCTCTTCAGAGCTCACCATGCCACCACTCCTTAAAGGAAGAGAGCAGTTAGAACTTGACTTGATGGCTCACTGCGTACTTGGGAGGCTGAAGGAGGGTGGCTGCGTGTCTGAGGCCATCCTAGCCTGCATTTTGAATTCCGAGCATGCCTGGACTACAGAACAGGGCCCTATTTCAAGAACAAGAATGAGAGAGAGACACAGAGAAAGAGTATATCACTGGTCACACACATACACCCACATACATAGATGCATACTACACCATTCATACATACATACACACATACATACATACATACTATACATATACATATACATATATATACTATATCGTACATACACATAGGCTACATCATACATACATATATATTCTATATCATACATACATACATACACACTATGTATATACTATACGTTCATACATACCTACATACTACATCATACATACATAGATACCATTGTCAACTCACACACCTCCCTGCTGGAAGAAAGCATGTCAGAGTACTTCGTGTGGCCAATCCTGCACTATTTCCACATAGCGCAGAGCATCTCTAACAATGCCTGGTTTAAGGATATCGTCCACTGCATCCCCCACCCCACCCCAAATGCTCGGTCCCAGTGCTGCTGGCCGGAGCCTGCTGTTCTTTTTAATTACATGCTGCTGCACTCCAGTGAACTGGAGCTGATTGCCGCTGACAGGCCATCTGGCCTCCAGTCCTTGTGGAGGATCGCACCTTGGTAGCCGTGTCCACCCCCGACTCCACTCTGGTGTTTTGACAGTAGAGAGCCTGTGTTGCCTCCTGAAAAAGAGAACAAAGCCCTTTAGCTCATACTGAGCAGGTGCCGTCCAGGCCCTAAGCCACAGATTAGGATTCTTGCCTCAGCCTGGCAGAATAGTTAGGGAAGATGTCAGCAGTCAAATTCCAAGAAATGCTTTGTGGTTGGTTCTAGGATGATCAGGAGCCAGACATTGGAAGAGTTAGTGAAACCTAAGATTGTCAGTTCTGAAATAGGAGCAGTTTCGGGTATGCTAGAAGTTACATAGAACCATACCTGGAGCCTGAAGTTAGTGGCCCCAAAGTGGAGTTGAACTTTTAGCATTTATTGAGCAGAAGTCCTGCTTTCCTTTGTTTGCTTGTTTTGTTGTCCTTCTTTCTTATTTTTATTACATTTTCATACATTGTATTTTGTTTATATTCATTCCCCTCCTCCCTGATCCTCCCCTCCTCCCTGATCCTCCCCTCCTCCTTGATCCTTCCCATTCTCCCTGATCCTCCCCTCCTCCCTGATCCTTCCCCTCCTCCCTGATCCTCCCCTCCTCCCTGATCCTCCCCTCCTCCTTGATCCTCCCCTCCTCCCTGATCCTTCCCTCCTCCCTGATCCTCCCCTCCTCCCTGATCCTTCCCATCCTCCCTGATCCTTCCCTCCTCCTTGATCCTCCCCTCCTCCCTGATCCTCCCCTCCTCCCTGATCCTTCCCATCCTCCCTGATCCTCCCCTCCTCCCTGATCCCCCCCTCCCTGATCCTCCCCTCCTCCCAGGTTCTCCCCTCCTCCTCTCCTGTCCAGATTCATGTTCTTTTCCCCTTCCTCAAAAACACAAAATGAAAATAAAAACTAATAAGACAAGAAATACTAAAATGAAACAAAAAGTATTCACACACAAACACACACCACTATCACCACCCACCTACATACACACAGAGAGACCACACACAGAAAACCATAGAGTCCGTTTTGCATTAGCCAACTAACTACTCCTGCAGTAGGGTGATACACCCAGTAACACTCCATTGGAGAAAAGTGACAGTTCCTTTTCCCAACAGGAATCTGTTGCAAATGGCTTCTTGGTTGGGGGTGGAACTTTGTGTCCACTTCCCTTCTCCGTGCTGAGGTTTTTCCAGGAATTAACCTGTCACAGTCTCTGGGAGTTCACTGTGAGTCAGTCCAGTTGTCTCTGGAAGATGCTGTTTCCTTGGAGTCTTCCACCACTTCTGGCTCCTGAATAGATCCCTGAGCCTTGAGTGTTAGACCATTCCATGATAAATACATAGCATCCAGGCTGGGCACTCCGGAGGCTCTCTCTCACTGCACACTGACCAGCGCCTGCTGCAACAGAAGCTTCTCTGGTGAGGGTTTAGCAATACGTTCCTCTACAGGTAGAGCATCTGCTATTAGCAACCATTGTAGTGCTATGCTCCTTTAGCAAAATAAATTGTAGGGTTTTTTTTTCTAGGTCCATGGCCTGTCTAATCTCAAGTTCTTGGCCACTTTAGCAGTGTCAGGCATGGGTTCCATCTCATGGAGTAGGCCTTAAATCTATTTTTTTTAAGTGGTTGGTTACTTCCCTAACATTTACAGCACTATTGCACCAGGAGATCTTGCAGGCACGATGTTGTTATAGAACACAAAAATCCAGGGGACCATCCCAGAATAAGTCATGGCATTTGAATTAATTTTTAAGAGAATTTTTTCTCCATTAAAGAGATTTTTTTTTGAAAACAGAGTCTCTCTCTGTGGGACAAGCTGGACTCAATATTTTCATCCTCCTGCCTTAGCCTCTCAGGTTCTGGGATTATGGGCATGCACCATCATACCTAGCTTAAACAAGAATGTTTAAGGAGGCACCATATAAGTAAAACATAAAAAACAGAGAAAAGAATCTCAAAGAATCCATTATGCTTTGCAGTTAAAGGTTAATTTTATATGCTGTACTCCTTCAGATCCAAACTTGAAACTTTATATCAGATTATTTTCTTTATCTAACAACACACAAAACCATGTCTATTTCATGAAGCTCTGGCTTCATTCATGAACTTTTGAAACAAAACCCCTCAATCAATCATATAACAGTCCAACAACAGCCTATGGAGTGCCTGCAGCATTTCTTGAGGGCCTGAGCATGGGCAGACTGTGTGAAACCTCATATAACAGGAAACAGGACCCTGCCATCACCTTCCTTAGCTAAACCAAGATGTCCCTTTACCTGGTGCCTGAAGGCCCTGCAGCAAGTGGGCAAAATGCAACATTCAAGCACCCAAAACAGAGTGTCTGGGTTGTTCCAGAGTAGGAAGGAAAGGCCTGGTACGAAACCGAGGACTTAGGGAACTAGCTGGGTATGTGAGAAAGCTGCAAAGAAAGGTGTGAAGGGTACACCTTAGGAATCAAAAATTGTGTGTGTATGTGAGGCCCTGGGTTCCAACATAGCAACACACACACACACACACACACACACACACACACACACACTCCACAGATTTTTCCTCCTGCCTTGGCTTCCCTAGATGGTGAACTATTATCAGTAAATTGAAATTAATCTTTTCCAATCCAAGTTGGTTTTGGTCAGTGTTTACCACAGCAACAAAAATCGCCAGAACACTTGGTCTCTAACATGTTCGTCTCTTTGCCTGCACCATCCTCATTGTTCGTTCTATCAGACACTACTGTGGCTGTACTTGATCCTTGAAAAACAATTACAGGGCTGGTTGACATTTTTCCATGGTTACTTGCTTATGTCACTTTATCAGTGTTCTACCACAACTAGGTCACCTGCAGGCGTTTCTCCTGCCTCAAGACTAATTGTGTCTGCATCAACAAAGAAGAAGCTCAAAAGCTTTGCAGTAAGTGAATGAAGCCAGACACACACACACACAAAAAAAAAAAACCTCCATACTTCCTGGTTCTATTTGTATGGCAGTCTCACAAAGGTGGTATTACAGGTAACAAAAATCAATCCGTGGCTGCGTGAGGCCGCATGAGGAAGAAAACATTGGAGTTATTGTGGGTAGTGGAGGTTTTCTATATTTTGAATATTCTGGTAATTGTACAAACAAACAAACAATAACTGAATGTGTTGTTTTACTTCAGGAGGGAGTCGGATTCGCCCACAGCACACATTGCAGGAAGGCTGACCTTTGACCTTGCCCTTGGCTTTGCCATCACATTTTGTGCCACATTTATGGCTGCTTTTCTTCAAAGGATTTTACAGTGTGTCTGTGCACCCTTGTTGGCTGTGCCTCATGTGGAAGCGATGTCTTTGTTTCAGGGGAGTGTGGCTGGTTGTCTCTCCTTTCCAGGGTCTCTCTGTCTCTGCACCTGTTATTTCTTGGTTTTGTTTCTCCTTTCATTTTAATTTTTTAACTTATTCTTGACATGATGTTTACATAATTTTCCTCTTCCCTTTCCTGCATCCAGACCTTCCCGTAGGCCCCTCCTTGCTCTTCTAAATTGATGACCTCTGTTGTAGGATATTTGATCCCATTGTGAACCCTGAGATTGTGAACTGTAAAACCCTATTTCCTGTTTGGTGTGGCTGAGCCCTAACACACACCTTTAATCACTTTAATCACACACTTTTAATCTAAGAACTTTGTTTATTTTTTTAAAGGATTTATTTATTTCATATGAGTGCTTTATCTGCAGAAGAGGGCATCAGATAACATTATAGATGGTTGTGAGCCAACATGTGGGTGCTGGGAATTGAACTCTGGACCTCTGGAAGAGCAGGCAGTGCCCTTAACCACCGAGCCATCTCTCCAGCCCTAGAACTTTGTTTATTGTAAACAGACGATTGTGGTGTGATTCAGTCAGCCCTAGCACACACCTTTAATCCAAGAGTTTTCCGTACACAGGATTTAATAAAGTTAACCCTAGGTCAAGAGGTGGAGCAAGAAACCAGTTAACAGGGATTAAAGAGCAGGAGGGACTTTGAGTTGAAGGGTATTTAAGACACCATGGATACGCAGAAGGGGCTTTTTAGCTTTGAGCAAACAAGCCTTGGGATTTTGACCTTCTCCTCCTGGGCTGTCAGCTGAGCTTTTTGGGCTTTTTCCTTTGAGATGTGAGCTGAGTGGGAAGGTCAGCTGGGTGCTTTCTCTGCCTCTCTGAGCTAGCAGGTTTTCACGCCAGCATCTGGCTCCTGAGTCTTCATTGGTAAAATTGAATGGTTGGGATTTTCATGGTTTGTTTTTTTTTTTTTTTACAGCAGACCTCTTTTTAAATTGTCATTACATGTATAAGTAATATATGTATGATATATATGACTATATATATATATACATATTTCATCTATATAATGTTATTTGTACTTATGTTTTCAGAGCTGGCTGTTCTAGTGCTGGATAACCAGCTGGTATGCTCTTCCCTGGATAAGACATTTCTCTGTTCTCGTTCTTTATGTAGGGTTGAGGCCCCCTGGCCTCTGCTGTCAATGTTAGCAAGTTAATGGTTGTCTTTGTTCAGCTTGTGTTTAAGCAATCACTGTGGTGAGGCTGTGATCTTAGTTTCTGACATCACTAGGAGACACAGTCTCACAGCAGACTCCCTGGTCCTCTGGCTCTTACAGTCTTTCTGCCCCTTCCTCTGCGGTGATCCCGGCACCCTCGGATACAGACGCTGTGTTGTAGATGTACCTATTGGGTCTGGGCTCCATAACTCTGTATGTTTATTGGCTGTGGTTTTCTGCAATGGTCTTTGTATGTTTCGAAGAGAAGTCTCCTCGATGAGGCGTGAGGACTACACTTACCTGTGGGTATAAGGACAACCAATTAGAGTGTAGTTAGGGATGACGCTGGTTTAGTAAAGTATTGCTTGTGTGTTCTCTAAGATCCATGGCTTCAACAGCCCTGGGTAGTCAGCTAGGTTTCCAGTATCGGGCATGATTTCCCTCTTGTTAAGGGAGTCTTAAATCTAATTAGAGAGTGTTGGTTACAGCCAAGGTATTTGTGCCACTACTGCACTTTCAGGGTCATTGGTGCTGTGATGGCTATTGCGATTCATAGGTATCATAGCTGGGTAGGACTGTCGGTTGCGTCTCTCCCCTGGAAGCTTGCATGGAACCTCCTGCTTTCATTTATCTTACTCTGGTGTAGCTCTCACGCCAGCTTCTCTCTAATTGTGACTCAGCCCCAAGTGAGGAAAGCCTTTCTTGGATTAGCTGTTTATGGAGGTTCTGGGAGACATGGCAGGGCACACCTGGCTTGCAGGAGTTCTTGTGAGGAAGGCTGAGTGTGTGTGGTGACAGAGTGCTGGACAGGCAGGTCTGGGCTGTTTACAGTGGTGTGTGCCCCTCCTTTACCCATCTCTCCAATGAACTCCTCGCAGGTGAGTCTTCTCTAGTGACGCCGGCTTTGCTTCTCTTTTTTCTTTTCTTTTTCTCCTCTTTTCTTTCTGTTTTCTTCCTTTCCTTTCTCTTTTCTTAACTTCCTGTCTGTGGTGCTGGGTGCCTACATGCGTAGTAGGCAAGTACTCCACTGCTGCACCATGACCCAGGCCAACTGTGCTTCTTTATCATGGCACAGAGCTCCAAGGAGACTCCTGGTGCTGGCCCGCAGGCTACTTTTCCCTGAGTGAACGTGTGATGTTCTCTGGGGTCCTTTTGGCCCCTCTGGCCCCTATGAACCGTCCCCCATGACTTTTCCATTTGCTGCAGGTCACATCAACTGTCACCTGGTTTCACTGGAACTTCTTTCTCTTTTCCCAGAAGAAAGGAGGTTAAATGTCATCTCTACCCAGCCAATTTGCCAGGTAAAGGCCCTCTACCAGAGCACAAGGGCCCAGGGCCAAGCCGTTGGTCTTTACAGGGGTTCATGGGGTTCACAGTCTCATGCTACCTCTGTGGCCTTCAGTCTTATGAGTCACATCTCTCTGCCCTGGGAACCTTTCCCATGATGTCTTAAGTAATCACTCATTCGCCCCTACTGTCTTCTCTCTCCCCTGCCTTTGACCTCCTGCTCTTACTTCTCCCATGCTTTTCCAGATGTTTCTTCAGATGGGTCCTGTGAGTCACTCGACACCCAACTCCATTTTTGTTTTCCCTCATGGGATCTTAAGTTTAGCGATCCCATTCTAAGTATGTTTCTTACCTAGAACCCGGTCCTCGTGTGGTGGACATGTAAATGAAAGCAATTTTTGTGAGGACAATATTTACTTTCAGTTTTGTGTCTCAGCTTTGCAGACTTCTCCATGGTGGGCAGGCCCTTGCTTTGTGCTGGCTCTCCTGGCTGGCCTGGGTAACCTGGCTGCCCAGGTGTGTTAAGAGTCACTTTGAGGAGACCCTCTGCAATCTCTCCCCAAGTGAGAAAGTGCACGTCTGTGCTCACAGATGTGGTGAGTTGGCTGTGCTTTGTTGCAGACAGATGGGGATATGGTCAGCCCTAGGCAGGAAATCCCTCTCCCCTATATCCAACGAGCCTGGGTTAAAATCAGAGTGCAGAATCTCCTGTGGGTCCAGAGCCCTGCTAGGAGCTGCGGCGCTGCTTGTGATGGGCCTCTGAGAAATAGCCGCTTCTCCTTCTGCTTAGTGGAGCATGCTTAGTAAGGGGAGGAAGAGGCTTCAGCTGCCAGCAGCGTGCTCTCTGACAACTGGAATCATGTGTTTACTCGTCTTCGTACCTACCTCTCCCCCGCCCGGCTTGTCCCTCTGAGTTTCTTTGGCAAGGCAATGCTGCCTCAGTGGCCTCTGCAGCCCCTGGCCCTGACTGCCACCCTAGCCACAACCTTTTCTTCCCTTTCCTCTTTGGAGGCCAAGGGCCACCCTTACCTCCCACAGCTCAGTTCGCACCGCACGCCCCAGATATGCTTCCTCTAGACCTATTCTCCATGCCAAGGAACAGGACACGTGTGCACTCAGAGTTTCCAGGCCTGTCCATCCCTCGGAGCCGGTGCTGGACACGTGGGGACATTTCTCCACTCAGGAGACCTGCCTTTAAAATATAGAAACACAACCAGACGTTAACTCGGAGGACCTTAGCACTCTGGATGTGGGGCATGATTACCATGTTTGGTCACAACTTTTGCATAAGGCCCTGCCAAGAACATCAGCAGTTCCTTTTTGGCTGCAACCGCTTGTTTCTTTGTATGTCATCTCGTTTGGCTCTCGCCCATCTTCCTGGGTTTCCCAGCTTGTGCCGAAAGACTTGGGCATTCTGAGCTTTCTTGTCTTTGAGCGGATTTGCTTCCTGGAGGAGTTTGCCACTCAGCTATGTCATACAAGCACGTTCTGAAATGTCTTCCGTGGGTTATTGGAAGATGTGGAATTATGCATTATTCTCTCGTTCTGCTATGTGGATTATAGCGTTCTTTCTGCAGATGGTAGCAGCGCCCACCTTCAGTCACTGCGCCTCACATTGCTGTGTGGCCACTTCATCCCAGGCAGAATGGTCCCTGGTGTTCACAGCTTCACTAATAATAAAGGCTGCACCCAGCATGCCAAGTGGAGAACAGCATCTTACTATATAATCTGTGTCCTGAATATTTCAAGGTTTTTCTTGGTTGAAAACTTACTCTCTAATTGGCTGGTAGCTTTCAAAGGCAGCACCCACAACCAAATTATTACCCACATCAATGGGCAAAACATCACACAAGAAGCGTGTTATTAGCACCAGTGTTTGGGATACAGCTGTGGACAATTTGAAGCTATGGATTTTCAAGGGGGATTGTTTTGAGGTTTTTTTGTCTGGTGTGTGTGTGTGTGTGTGTGTGTGTGTGTGTGTGTGTGTATGTGTGTAGCTCTGAGACACCTTCTTCAAATAAAAGTAAGTGCAGTACCAGAATATTAAATACGACGAGGAAAGCTGCCATCATGGAGCACAGCAAGCTGCTACCGTTCTGCAGCGGCTCTGTGCCAGCTTCAGGAACACCAGTAATGTGGAAAGAACCCATCTCAGGGCTGTGGAGCTCTGGACTTTGACATCTTAGCTCCTTGCTAAGTCAGGGGCTATCCCATACATGGGCTGTGTGCCAGGAGCAGGTGGGAAAGTGACAGGGCCCAGCGGAGCAACAGTCAGCCAGGAGTGGGGGAGGGTGAGACTCTTTGGGTTGGAAATGACCAGAAAGTGTTTGGCAATCTGTATCTTTTTTTCCTCTCTCTCTTTTACTTGAGATATTATCTTACTATGTAGCCATGGCTAGCCTGCAAGTCTCTGTGTAGCTCAGTCTGGCATCTAATTCTGACATCTGCCTGCCTCTGGCTCCTAAGTGCTGGAACTAAAAGCATGAACTACCACACTTGATGTGTTTGAGCAACTTATCCAATGAGGTCCCCATGGAGACAAGAGGCCAGAAACATGGATGAAAGGGGCTCAGTGAGTTTGGGTTGTCAGAGCACTACTGGAGCTCCCAGTAGACTTTGAATAAGAAGGAGCTGTGGACCCACACCCGCCCTCTTAGGCCTGAGGGCCAACTGAAGGCCCGTACTTCCACCTCCCTACCTCAAACAGCAGCAACAGCTTGGTTTAGGCCGAAGACCTGTCATGCCCTAACACCAAAACGAAGGGAAAGGTCACCTTTGACAATGACCCAGTATACTCATTACAAACACGGAGTCTGGACAGAGAGCACATCACTGAATGGAGACTCAGAACTTAATCTACCTGTGGGGCAGCATCCATCATCGCTCCTGAGTGCAATTTTGATGATAATTCCACCTTTAACTACTAAAGTGGCCTTAAGGGCCACATCTGACCCAAGGATAGTCACAGAGCTTTCTCATGAACGAACGCTTCAACTCATCCAGAGAAAGCAGCCTCAAGAACTCATTGTTCACAAAATAGCAAATGATGGGGAAGGATGGAAAAAAAATCCCCGGAGAGGCAACAAGCCTGTTTTCAAATTCAGGGCAACTGTGTAGACCAACAGGCTGTGGCTGCGAGCCAAACATAACTGGGTCCTTATCTGAGGTTACAGTGACTTCCACCTCTCGCTGAGCCGCATCACTATCAAGCCTCGCAGAGACTCGTACTAGGAAGTTCTGGGCCCTTTGGAATTCTTCAACCAGGAAGTGAGCTTAAATATCTTGCAAACCACCCCCAGTTTCTCTGGAGTATTTAAAAACTCACCACGGCAAATCTGAATTTTCCCATTAGGGTGTGTGGTACCTATTTTAGTGGGGGAAGGGGAAAGGCACGTGTCACCCATGTTTGACCCTAGATGGAAACAGAGCAGGCATTGCCCACCTCCATGAGTAGGGCTCGCCAGTCTGTCCCCGTCCACCCAAGGCGGCTTACGACAGAACTTAATGAAAGGCTCTGTAGTCTGTGATAAATTCAAGGGGGTGGGCCTTCTTATATCTATGAAGCTAGCATTAGGAGGGCCTCCTGAGCTCTTCAGGCCTCCCGAGTCAGCCGCTTATGCCCAGTTCTCTATCTTCTCTGAAGCCACGCTCAAATGCCATGCAGAGTTGGGGGCAGAGCCCACAGACCTAGGTTTACGGGCACCTCAGGGCCAAGCACTCGTGAATCTGAGTTACTACATTCTAATGCCAGTTATGGTTCCAGAGAGATAGGTCTGGTTTATTCCAGATAGTTCTACCCAGGGTGAAATAGGGCAGGGTAGAGTCCTAAGTAAGAACATGGCTGGTCTTGGGGGCTGGGGGCTCTGAGGATTGTGCAGATGCACTGAGAGAGACAGAAAGGGAAGACAAGCTTGCCACAGAGCAGGAGAAGCAAACACCACAGACAGAGAAGCCTGGCTCCCGCCACACACAGAGGCCAGAGAGCTGGTACCCTCCACGCCCTGGGACATTCTCTTTATGGAAGGTGAGGCAAGGCTAAGATGGGTGTCTATCTGTACTTCTCCGCAGCTTCTCTTGCTCTACACTGTTCACAAAAGTAACTCCATCCACTGTTTCATTGCGTGAGGCGAGGTGAAGGTGGACCAAAAACAGCACCCAGAGCCTCCTTCTAGAACACGAACGCTCCTCATTGGAGGCCAGTGCTCATTAGACATCCCTCCCCGGCACCCGCCACCCTGCATGCGGGCAAACAAACCCTGGTGTGTATGTCTCTCTCTGCTTCTACCCCTGCTTAGGAATCTACTTCAAGGGGAGCTGGAGAGATGGCTCAGAGGTTAAGAGCACTGACTGCTCTTCCAGAGGTCCTGAGTTCAATTCCCAGCAACCACATGGTGGCTCACAGCCATCTATGATGTAACCTGATGCCCTCTTCTGGCCTGAGGTGTGCATGTAGACCACTGTATAAATACCCAATAAATCTAAAAAGGAGGAGGAGGAGGAGGAGGAGGAGGAGGAGGAGGAGAAGAGGAAGAAGAAGAAGAAGAAGAAGAAGAAGAAGAAGAAGAAGAAGAAGA
>OU015752.1:48534995-48563399 GCA_907169655.1 Acomys percivali | reverse complement strand
AAGAAGAAGAAGAAGAAGAAGAAGAAGAAGAAGAAGAAGAAGAAGAATCTACTTCAAAAGATACTTCATTTGCTACACGAGGAGCAGCTGAAGAAAGGGACAGCTTCGCCTGAGGTAGGAGACAGTGAAGACAGCACACCACAACTGCCGCCAACCCTGTGAGGGCCACCTGCATGGAAGGGCACCTGTGTTTTTCCTGGGCAGCAATAGGTAGAAGTAGAAGTAGAAATGCAGGCCATCTGTACTGCGCTTCCAAGCCTAAGCTGCCCCCAAGTTGAATGTGCTTCCTTTGATAGGCCAACTTTCGCAAAGATGTGGCAATTTACCTATCAAAAATCTGACTCAAGAAGGTGGAAGCAGATGGCAGCAAGGTCCTGCATCCTTCAGTCCTGAGATTCTGGTGGGTCAGGAGAAGTGTACTTTCTTTTAGATGTACTTCTAGCTTAGGTCTTACCCAAATCTCCCAACACCTCTAAGATGTGTGTCTCTCTGTCTTACTGTAAAGGACATAAGGGCCCGAAGGTGAGTGATCTCCCCAAGGGCATCAGGTCAGAGCAGAGGGGTAGGATGTGGATCTAGACTTCTTTGCTGCACACTCGGCCAAGATACATTCTTACCTGCCAGTCAAAACTGCGCTAGGCACCTGGTCCCCAGCAACCTTCTGATAAAGGGTTTTGAGCCCTAGGAAAAAGAAACAATTTATTTAGTTCTCACCAGTTTGAGTAAGATTGGCCCAGACTTACAAAGCACAATGTATATGCATTCTGAGCCTCAGAGTGGTTCCTAGGCGTGCCCAGTGCTGTTGCTATAAACACTTCGTTCCCTGGCCTCTGCTGCTGGCACACTCATTCCCCATAAGGAAACCCCTGTGCAGCCTGGTGCTAGGAGCTCATTGAGCCTGCTGAGGACGGGACAGTGGTGGGTAGCAGTCACAACATCTGTTTCCTGTGTGTTGTCAATGTCTTCTGCTTAGCACATCCTTAGAGTCCTTCACTGTTAGGAGCATGTAAAGAAGATGACCTTTCCCTCTCCCCTGCCTTACCTGCCTGTCCTCTCACCCTCTCCCTGCCTGCCTGGAGCCATCCTAAGCATCAGGTCTCACCTACCACACGAGTAACTGAGCCATTTTGGAATCCCATACAGGTTAGTCACCAGAAGCCTGGGACTCACTACCTCCCTCTCCCACACAGCTTGGCCTCACACTGGCAGAGACTGGTAGATTCGGGAGACTAAACCGAGCATCCTACACAGAGCAGGGTACTCTACACCCAAGCATCACCTGGCCCCAAGACACTGATAATGTTGAAGTTAAGAAACCCAGCACTGGAGCTGGAAAGATGGTTTAGCTGTTAAGAGCACTTCTGGCCAGGCACAGTGAGGCACACCTTTAATCCCAGCACCTGGGAGACAGAGGCAGGTGGATCTCTGTGAGTTTAAGGCCAGCCTGAGCTACATAGTGAGATCTGGTCCCCAAAATAAAAATAAGAATCTGTAACTCCTGTTCCAGGAGATCTGGGGTCTTCTTCTGGCTTCCACAGGCACCATGTTGTGCCCATGGTATACACACATGCGTGCATGCAAACATTCATCCACATTAAAAAGAAAGAAAGAAAGAAAGAAAAGAAAGAGAATAAAAGAAACCCAGCATGAGAGATTTTTCTGGTTGCCTTGGTTGGAATTGTGCCAATTAGTCACTAAGTGTCCTTGTGAGAATGGGCCAGCAAAGAGAACATCTTTCTGCTCTTTACTGGAACCCATAGTAGCTCCTGCCTTTCATTTAATGGGATTCCACCACGGGGGCAGTTCCAGGAGGAGGGAGGGGAGACAAGGGGAGGAGGGCTTGGTGCGGCCTGAGACATTTTAAGATGATACCTATTGAGGAGCCACATCCCGGAAGCCTCAGAGACCCAGCTTCTTCCTTGCAAGGTACAACAGAGTCACTCTACAGTGACAATTCTGTCTAGGACATAAAGTAATTACAGTGACAGTTCCCACCAGAGACAGCCATCTAGTGATGATGCCTTCCTGAGACTTAAAGCCACTCTGTGACTATTGGCACCTGAGAGATAACACTATCCCTGTGTCCCTGTAAAAATGCTCCCTGGTCCTGGGGCCTCTCCACCCGAGACCATAGCAGCAATGCCTCTTCTTGAACACCAACCCTCTGGAAACTGAAGTATCCTCTCACTCATCAGAAATACTCAAGCTTCCTGAGTTTCAACTTTCTTGTCAGTTGTAAGAAGAGGGTGAGCATCTTCTGCTGTGTTTTCTCCTTTCTCTTGAAGGGAAGGATACGTTGCCAAAAATACTTATGAACTACTTCCTTGTGTTTACAATGGAGAAAAGGTTTATTTATTTTACAATTGCATCCACGTAGAAATGGCAGCCAGGGACAGTGGTGCTAAGCAACTGGGTCCTTGTGCCCTCCCTGTGGTGCTGAAGAGCTTTCTGGAAAGATTCCCAGACTTAGCCTTTGCCTCAGAAACACACACACATCCTGTGTAGCCTGTGGCCCCCTGCAGAGCCTCCTCTGCAGAGCCTCCCCTGCCAGGCCACTGAGACAGCAGCAGGCCTCACCCTAGGTGCCAATATGGCTACTCACCCAGTTGCTCACTGCCCTTGGCTTCCAGAGTTAGACCAGTAGCAGTATTCCTGCTTCTCCTCCAGAAACTGGCTGCGCTGCTAAGATACCCATCCAGGAGACACCGTCCCCTGCAGACAAGGACCAGTAACTAGAGGGACATTAACTAGAGCAAAGTGTGTATGGAGGTGTGGCGGGGGGAGCTTTAAGATACCAGAAATGCCTCTCTTGTTCACTTCTGAAAGTCTTCTAAATTCTATAGCCATATAATAAAAGAAATTGGGGTAAGACTTGGCAGGCCAGGGAGACTTCGCAAGCACCATGGATGGACAGCACAACTTGGAGCTATGGCTTCCCCCCACTGGTGGGCTCTTGGCAAAACAGCCAAAGTACTAAGGTGTATGCTGCTTGACAGATTAAGCAAACTTGGTTCAAATCCACTTCGCCTGGTTTGGATGATGAAGAAGGAAAGGATTCAGCTACAGCCTCCCAAGCAGACCCTCCCCTGGGCCTTTAGTGGCCTAAACACAGGTGTGTGCTGTCCCTGCACATGTTCTGCCCTGTAGATGTTCTGGGATGTGTCGGGAGAGCCAGGGATGATCCACAGAGGAGTCTGGTTTCTGACCAGAAGCTGGGAATCAGAATGGCTGGCCAGATATTGAGGAAAGGCTGCCTTATAAGGAAGTCTGTCTTGTGAAAGGGCACATGGGCAGTTTGTACGTCACCTAAATGACAGAAGCTCAGGGCCAGTGAAGTGGTGTGTAGTGTAAATGGTGTGACACAGAACACGTTCATGAAATTGCTCTTAAAAGTTAGTCATACGAACGTGGTAAAAACATGCCTTAAAACAGTGGCCAGGAGTGGTGATGCACATCTTTATCCCAGCGCTGGGATGACAGGTAGATCTCTGGGAGTTCCAAACTAGCCTTGTCTACACATGAGTTCCAGGCCAGCCGAGCCTACATAGCGAGACCTTGTCTCAAATAACAACAACCACTTTCTTCTCATCTACAGCAAGTTAACCTTTCCATGATGCCCTGTTGGCTGGTTTGGGGTAGGGGGGTTGTACCTGAGACAAGATGGCTTTATGCTTGCTCTGCTGGCAGCTACACACCCTTCCCAGCAGGCTCAGTGTGTAGGCTGCACATTTCCTGTCACACTGCACTCCAGCCCCCCACCCCACCCCACCTCCACCCATGCCCACCCCCATCCCTGACAACGAGATAATCATCCCAATCACATGTGTATGTCATCTCCCTCTCTCCTTGGTCAGATCCCTAAGAGTATGTCCAGAGAAAGATGGGACACATCCAGGACAGTTTTCTTGAGGAGGGATTGTGTGGTGAGGCACAACAGAGCTGCTGGTGGTTAAAGGGCCCGGGCCTTCCAGAGGCCCAGATAATAGATGTCACAGACATTGAGAGATCCTCCTGCGAAAGAAGCCACAGAAGTGTGCCTGTCTTTTGCTGAACTGAAGTTTTTATGATGAGGGCCTGCGAGTGTGTAGCCAGTTGTCCACAGCATATCAGAAGGCTGCCATGCCTTGGCTTCATTCATATCTTATACCCTAAGTCTGACTCAGGCACAGCTAATGTTTGTTCAGACTGACCCGACCCTAAATCATGTTACTATGTGTCTATTCAAGCCTTCATCTAACCAGAGTTGAACAGGGAGTGTGGCATCTGCCAATTCCATACTCTAAGTTCTGGAAACCTAATATTACAAAGGCCAGAATTCTGAAATTAAGACATTTCTTTTTTGACAGTCTTTTGAGTTGCTAAGGAAAGCTTGTCCAAGCCAGATTAAAAAATAAATAAATAAATAAATAAAGTAATAACTTGGGGCTTGCAAAATGACTCAACAGGCAAAGCCACTTGTCACCAAGCCTGGTGCCTGAGTTTGGTCCCTAAGAACCACATGGTGGAAGGCAAGAACCAAACCTCACGTTACCCTCTGAACACCACATGAATACCATGCACACACAGGCGTTGATTAACTAATTACTTAAATGTAATAAAAATGAACTCTAAAAACTAATAGCTCAAAATGACCAAAACTTTGTATAACTGAGCCTCAACTCAACTGAAGAAGAAAGAAAAGAAAATGTGCTAACTTGGAGTTATCTAAATTATTCTGAAAGATTCAAAGACAGAACCAGAAGTGTTTCTTTCCTCCCAAGAAATGCAAAGACTAAGAAAGAAAAGAAGTGAAGAGAATGGCAGGCGGCAGATGAGGAAGAGTAAAGACACCAGCATGAAAGAGGGCGCCTGCTGGCCCATTCTATTCTGTTCTGTCAAAAGAGACGGCCTTTGGCCTCTCTCTCCACATTCTCTTCTGGAGCTGGGAGCTGGGTTGCTGTCCCCAAAACAACTGTGAGCTAATCAAGATCTCAAGGCAACCATTTAGCTCCCAGCCATTGTTCAGAAGCCTCCACAGGGCAGCCCAGGCAGTGCGGCTCTCCCTAGGCCTGGGTACCATGACAACAGTCACATGACCCCGCAAACAGCTCTGTGGAGGCTGTACTGATGAGCCTGCTCCTCTCTCAAGGGAGCCTGGAGTTTGTTATCTGAGATGCACAGAGCCCCCCAGATGACCACCCCTTGGGCTAGTCGGGACCTGCAGAGAGCCTGGGAGAAAAGCTACCAGGAGCACAGGAAAAAGGTAGGAAGAGACCCACTAGCCTCGGCTGGGGCTTGGGGTGTGAGGCAGAGCCCTGGGAAGTAGGCGTGGATTCAGATGGTCAGGATGTCCGTCTCTTTTTTAAGTAAGGAAATATTTCGTTTCGTGTGTATGAGTGTTTTGCTTTCATATATGCCTGTGTACCACGTGTATACCTGGGGCCTGTGGAGGCCGGAAGGCACTAGACTTCCCTGGAATTGAAGCTGCGTACAGTTGTGGGTGCTGGGAGCCAAACCCACATTCTCTGGAAGAGCGGCCAGCGCTCTTAACCTTGATTAGCATCTTTCCATGCCCAGAATGGCAATTCCTAAAAGAGTTCATCACTACGTCAACGGTGAACAAGATTCCCACAGACCTGGATCCAAGACCATCCCGTGCCCAAACACAGAGCATGTTCCTAAAATACCCAATTTCCCCCAGAATGCTTAAAACTGTCTTAGGGCAGGAAAACCTGTGTGTCCGCTCCTGGTCCACACTGCATGCACCAGAAGACACTAAAAGCTACCTGTGCCTGGAAAGGGGAGAGGCAAGTGTTGCTTCCACTCCCTGGATTAAGACGTGTATATTGCTTAAGAACATCCGGGTGGGGTTCAGCCCAGTCGCCCCGCCCTCTCATTGGGCTCCCCTGCTAGCTGCATTTCATTCTAAGGTCTGGACACTTCAGGAATAAGGCGATCTCCGTCATCACTTTTTAAATGATTGTCCCAGCAACCAAATCGATAGTCAACCCTGTTTCCTTTTGAAGTTCCCTGGGACACTCTAAGAGGCCAACTCATCCATCTCCAGGCTCACTCGATCCTCCAGCTTCGCTCATTCTTGCTTGCCTCTGAGGTTCCCACGTAGCCCTCCTCCCCAGCACTTTTGCGGGCCCAAGCTCACCTCCTTGTATCTGATTCCAAGGCCACCTCTCTAGAGACCGTCCTCTGTCCCCTACTATTAGAAGCACGGCATGGCCTCTGGGTTCTTGTTCATGCCACCATGTTGGATTGCAGGTTCATCACACACCACCCATCCCACTGGCTCCGAGCGCGAGTGTTCGCTGCAGTATTCCCCATCATCTCCGACCGCAATTGTATTATCAACCTATAGTAACCACTTGACAAAGAGCAAGACAAGACGGGCCGGGCGTGGTGGCACACGCCTTTAATCCCAGCACTTGGGAGGCAGAGGCAGGCGGATCGCTGTGAGTTTGAGGCCAGCCTGGTCTACAAAGCAAGTCCAGGACAGCCAAGGATACACAGAGAAACCCTGTCTCGGGAAAAAAAAAAAAAAAAAGAGCAAGACAAGACAAGAGACGGGGACTGTCCTAGTTAGGGTTTCTATTGCTGTGATAAAACACCATGACCAAAGCAGCTTAGGGGAGAAAGGGTTTATCTGGCTTCCACTTCCACATCACAGTCCATCATCAAGACTCTAGGCAGGAGCTTCCGCAGAGACCACAGTGGGGCGGTGCTGACTGGCTCCATGGCTCGCTCAGTCTGCTTTCTTAGACAACTCAAAACCACCTGCCCAGGGATGGAACCGCCCACAGCGCACTGGGCCCACCCACATCAATCATTAGTCAAGAAATGTCCTACAGGCAATCTGATGGAGGCATTTTCTCAGCAGAGGCTCCTCGTCCTAGATAGATGCCTAGGTTGGTGTCACGTTGACAAAAAGCCATGCAGCAGAGGGACAAAGTGTGACTGTGGCCCAGATACCAAGGTCCCTGATGGGTGACAACAGGCATGAACAGGTGGGAGAAAGGTGAGGAGGAGCGGCAAAGGACAAGATCCCTCTCTCTCACCCCAAGCACAACCGGTTTCAATAAAAAACCAGCCCGTGTTTCACGTGAAGAGGAGAGACTTCCGCCTTTCGAGTGGTTAGTGCTAGATTGAGAATCTCTGAAAATGCAGAGTTTGACGAAACCAAGACACCCCGGAGCCTCCTCTAGAGTCTTTGTGAGGTGGGTACCTTGTGAGGAGGGACCTGAGTGCCCTTCACATCCTGCTCCTGCTCTTCAGCCGGCACCACCATGGCGCAGCTGACTGCTTTTTAGGCAGTGCTTCCGTCTCCCTCCTGGCCTGCTGGCTTTCTTCCTCTGGTAGTCTTACCCTGCCTGTGGAAGAATCCGCAGACCTGAGGATGCATCGATAAAGCCTCTATTGGTCTGTTCTTTATGCTGTAACACCTCAGAGGTAGACAACTTCTAAACAGTAGGCATTGGTTCCTGACAGTTCAAGAGGCTGCACGCTCAAGATCAGGACTCTGGAGGACTCAGGCTCAATGGGGTAAGAGAAGGCACAGGCAGATCACTGAGGATTGTTTTATAAGGGCTTTAATTTCATTCATGAGGAAAGAAAAAAACATGAGTTAATCACGTCCCCAAAGGCTCTCTTTATTAATGCCACCATAGGGAGGGTCAAACTTCAGCATGAGTCACGGAAGAACACAGAGCCAAACCATAGCAACCTGCCAAACTGAAATCACGGGGAACAAAGGCCTAACCAAAACAAATAAACAAAACAAAAACAAACCTGGATTTCCAAACACGATGGGAAAAGTACAGAGGTATAATGCACCCAAAATGAAAACACTGAAAGGAGTGGGAAGAAAGGAAAAGAAGACGTGTGAGAAGGAATAACGGGGACAGTGTCTCCCAAATTCATATCAGACTAGACGGGAGAGACCCGAGGAATCCAGGGGGTGCCGTGAAGCATGAGTGTCTCAGTGTACACATGGGCGACATCACATTCAAGGTGGCGGAGGGGGGGGGGGGGGGGAGGGAGAGAGGGATAGGGAGAGGAAGAGGGAGAGGGGAAGGGAGAATCTCAGGGGTTAGTTAGATGTCCTAGCACGTGAGGAACCTTCTGCCAAAACTGGTGACCTGACTTTCATCCTTGGGACCTACATGATGAAAGGAGAGAACCAATTCCCATGTGCCCACTGACAGGCTGTGGAATGCACACAACAAACACACACATAAAAATATATATACAGATAACAATGGCCTGGAGTGTGTGTGTCTGCATATACCTCATCAATACAGGAGCAGGAGGGAAGTACTGGGACTTGGTTGCTGTGAGGTACCACACTGCTCATGACATATGATTATGGTATTTGAAAATGAACTTGGAATGGTTAAGTGTATGTTGCCAACTCCATGGGAAACAGTAAAAAAAAAAAGGGGGGGGAGTCTTGAAAATGTTTAGCTGAAGTGGCTGGAGAGTCGGGCTGGCTGGCTGTTCTTGCAGAAAGAGGACTTGGGCTCAGCTCCAGCAGCCAGATGGAGATCCACAGCCTCCTGTAACTCCAGTCCTAGAGGACCTGACACCCTCTTCTGGCCTCCTCACATACCAGGTACACATACGTACATGCAGGCAAGTCATTTGAACACATAAAATGAAATACATATTTTAAAATATCAAATAAAATTAGAAAAGGCAGAAAACTAGTATAAAACAAAACAAAACAGAACAGAACCAAGGACAATGTGGACGGTTAGAAAATAGTAGCAAATGTAGTAATATGAACCCAACTAGATCAAGAAACACTTTGCATGTCTGTAGCCTAAATTAGTGGTTCTCAGCCTTCCTCACGCTGCAACCCTTTAACACAGTTCCTCCTTTTGTGGCAACCCCAACCATAAAATTATTTTCATTGCTACTTCATAACTGTAATTTTGCTGCTGTTATGAATCGTAACGTGAATACTTCTGAAAGTAGAGGTTTTCCAGAGGCGTCATGACCCACAGGATGGGAACTGCTGGTCTCCGTCCACCAATCAAGTGACAGAGATAGGGACCTGTGAGAGCTTCAGCAGGCAAAGGTTCTTAAGACCCAGTGGCCTGAGTTTGATTTCCTGGAACCCACATGATGAAAGGAAAAAAACCAAGTTCTGCAAACTGTCCTCGGGCCTTCACATACATGTTATCACATGCACATGCACACATACAAAAGACAATAGATAAATAAATATTTTTAAAGGAAAATAATCAAAGTAGATCAGTGTGTGTGTGTGTGTGTGTGTGTGTGTGTGTGTGTGTGTGTTGACGATAACAAACCCACTTCAGCATAAAGATACCTAGGTTACAAATGAATGGAAAAAGAATAGACCGTGTTAGCACTAATTGAAGGGAGACAAGAATAACTGTTTTTTAATCTTAGGCAGAGCAGACTTTAAAACAAGGGATTTTACTAGGATTAGAAGATTATAATGTGGGCTGGGGAGATGGCTCAGAGGTTAAGAGCACTGGTTACTCTTTCAAAGGTCCTAAGTTCAATTCCCAGCAACCACATGGTGTCTCACAACCATCTATGAGATCTGCTATCCTCTTCTGGTATACATCCTCTTCTGGCATACTGTATACATAATAAATAAATAAATACCTCTTAAAAATAAAAGAAAGTGATTATGTGATTACAATGGGGTTAACCCCTCAAAAAGATAATAGTCCTTAACATGATGCAACTAACAACAGTGGGTCAAGCTGCATGGGGCAAAAAGAGTTAGAACTGCATGAAAAAAACACCAGACAAACAAACAAGCCGTGAACCGAGAGGGAAGGAGAACAAAAGTGTAATGAAGGGTAAGTATGATCAAATTACATTATATGAATATGTGGAAACAGCTACAATTAAATATGTGCTGATTGTTAAAAGTCGGGGGAGGAGAAATAGATGGCTCTATTATCACAGTTGGAGATTTTAGTACCTTCAGTCAAAAATAGATCACCAGGAAGAAAATCAGTAAGGAAATATTTGAACTCAGTTAACACTATCACTCCGTTTGACTGAAATCCATAGACTGCTCCACCCAATAGCAGCATAATATACATTTTTCTCAAAATTACCCAGGATGTTCACCGAGAGAGACCATGCCCCAGCCCATAAAACACACCTCAGGAGCCCTAACAGATCAGACACTGTATGATGTTTGTTCTCGATAACTGTGGAGCTGAACTTCCATTCACACGCCATGGAGAGGCTGGGACGTAACTCAGTCAGAGCACTTATCTGGCATGAACGAGGCCCTGGTTTTCATTCGCAGTACAACCGAAACTATAGACTCTGAAGCAGGCGGGTAGCTATTAAAATACTGAATCAACAATTAATTAGCTTCCAAAATGGGAATCTCTGAGGCCAGATTGATTTGATAATCAAGTTTGCCAGATATTTAAGGAAGAGGTTGTGCTAATTCTCTACAGTCTCTTTCCAAGGCTACAAATAGAGACATTCCCTAACCCTTCCCATCAGGCCAGCTTTATCTGGTAAGCCAAAGCAGATAAAGGCATTATAGGAAAACCACAGACCAATAACATATGGATATAGATGCCAAATCTCAACAGAGCACTAAGAATTGAGTCCAGCATTGTATTAAGAATTACACACCACACCTAACTGGTACTCATCCCTAGTATGCAAAGATGGATTATTATTCAAATGGCAATTAATATAGCCCATTAAACAACACGAAGGAAGAAGATGAAGAGAGAAAAAAGGAAGGAAGAGAGGGAGTAAAGAAAGAAATTAAATCAGAACAAGTTGGGGGACTAGAGCTACTGCCTTCAAGACATACCCTAAAGTTGGGCTGGAGAGATGGCTTAGCGGTTAAGAGCATGACTGCCCTTCCAGAGGTCCTGAGTTCAATTCCCAGCAACCACATGGTGGCTCACAGTCATCTATAATGGAATCTGATTCCCTCTTCTGGTGTGCATGAAAACAGAGCACTTACATACATAAATAAATAAATCTTTTAAAAAATTTGAAGACATACCCTAAAGCTATAGTCATCAAAATGGTATGGTTTTGCTCAAAGAACAGTCAACTAAATCAATGGGATAGAATAAAGAACCAGAAAAAGTATACAGATGATTATAATTAGATAGTATTTCACAAAGGATCAAAAGCAATATGATGGGCAAAAATAATCTTTTCAATATATAGATTTGAGTCAACTAAACACGTATGTATGTATGTATGTATGTATGTATGTATGTATGTATGTACATATGTATGTATGGAGGCAGAAGCAGATGGATCTCTGTGAGTTCAAGGCCAGCCAGGGCTACACAGAGAGACCCTATCTCGAAAAACTAAAATAAATAAATAAATTATGTTTCTACACTGTGGGAAACAATGTTAGAGGACACAGGGGACAAGCCACAACCTAGAGAAAGGCTCATAAAACATGTATGTGATAGATGATATTTTCCAAAATGTACAAAGAGCCCTTAGAACTCAACAGTAAGAAAAACAATCTGACTTAAATATTGGGCTTAAACTGAACAGACACCGCCAGACAATACATACAGATGACAAATAAGCCTGTGAAAAACACTCCTCACCATTTCGTGTGGAAAAGGCAGATTAAAACAATAATTAGACAGCACTACACTCCCTCAGGGACCTCTGCACGGGCATCTATTAGAAACCTTCACCAGGCTGTCCCTTGGGTTCCTAGTAACGCTGCTTTACACAGGCATGCATGACCATATCACTAAGCCCTGGGGACCAGCTTGTCCTTCATCCCTACTCTACCCAGAGAGGTTAAGGACTGGGACCAAAAGCTCTAGTCCTCTACAACTGCATAGGCAACCCCTGGTGACTGACTGGCCTCCATTTGAAGCCAGGCAGGAGCTTCGTCACCAGCTGCCTCACTGGCTCCCAACCAGAAGACACCTGTGGCTTTTGAGAGCTCCAGCCTTCCTGTTCTGTAGGGACATGGAGGGGAAGAAAAGACTAAACATTCTGCGCCCGTGTAGAGAGCAACAGGCTATCCTGGAAGATCACAGTAGAAGACACAGACAGATAGAAAGGGCTGCAATATTTTTGAAGATAAACACTTGATACACAAAGATACCATTTTCCCTTGAGTTTCTTGTCTCCTTAGGAAAATCCCCTGGGACTAGACACATTCACCATCAAGCTTACCTGGTAGGTCGTGCAGGAACACTCTGGAAAGAAAGTATGATCCGAGGGGGGGCTAACCTATGATACCAGATGCTGAAATCACCACAGGGCCTCTGGACCTAAGCATGCAATGGCAGTAAGTGCAGACCAGAGACAGACCAAAGGCACAGTGTACTCGGCCTCAATTGCATATGAAAATCAGAAGACAGTAAGAGAGGTGTTACTGCAGACTGTCTGCAGACAGCTGTGGTCTCCTCACTTTTCCAGAGACTGGGAGCAGAAAACCAAGCTGCAGCGAGAGAGCGGGGAGGGTGGGAGAGAGGGAGGGAGGGAGGGAGGGGGAGAGATAGTAGATATAAAGATAGAGATGGGTAGATATATAGATATAGATGGATAGATACAGATATAATCTCATTACAGTGTTCCCTAGTGGTAGAAGCAGAAGTGTAAAGAGCAAGCATTGTGCCCTTCTATGGAGAGTGAGGAAGAGGCCATCTTTCAGACGAGCCTTTTGTCCAGCAGTGCAAATTCATCTCTGAGGCTACACCTGCCCACCGGGCTACATCCTCACGCTACACTGAGGATTAAGTTTCCAGCCCATGAATTTAAGAGCACATTAAGACCCCAACGGTCTCTTAGTCTGTTTGGGATGCCTAAAACAACAGAGGTTTGTTTTTCACAGCTCTGGAGACTGTAAGTCAAAGTGCTGGCATCTGCAGTGCCTGGTGAGGGCTATTTTTATAGATAGTGCCTTCCCCTGTGTCCCTCACACTAGGCCATTTATCCCATTTAGGGAGGCTCTGCCCCAGAGCCTCATCACCTCACCGAGACCCAATCTCCTGATGCTAGGGGCTAAGATTTCAACATACGAATTTGGAAGGCACAGATGTTTAGGCCCCAGCAACAGCATCTCAAGCAACGTGAAAAGTGGTACTAAGAGGTAGGATGCTGTTTATACACAAAGGATAAACCTAGGTCTACTCTTGCTGGCTTAGCCTGAGCTGCCATGGGGAATACTAGACTAAACTATCTTTTTTTTTAGTTTTTTGAAACAGTTTTTCTGTGTAGCTTAGTTGTCCTGGACCGGCCTTGTAGACCAGGCTGGCCTTGAACTCACAGCGATGCACCTGCCTCTGCCTCCCAGGTGCTGGGATCAAAGGCACGCGCCGTCACGCCTGGCTAGACTAGCCTATCTTAATAGCAGAGACATATGTCTCACAGTTCTGTGGGCAGGGAGTCTGGGGTCAAAGTCACTGGCAGGGTTCTGTCCTTGTAGGGTGGCAGGGTCCTTGTAGGGTTCCATCAGCACACTTCCTCTCATATGACAGAGAGGACCAGTGCTCTCCCTTTGTCCTGTTATGGGCTCTGCCCCCTCGAACTTTGCTCAGATCCACCTTCCTCCGGAGGACCTTGTCTCTGTGCTCAACTCCTGGCATTAGAGGATCAATCCAAAGTCTCAGGGCTTGGAACACACACACTCTATCCTAAGAGAAATTCCAGAAGGATTATAGATTTAAATATAAAAATCCACGTGAATGTGATGACACATGCCTGCAATTCCAGCAGCATTCTTGAGGCTAAGAGGAAGACTAAGATTTTGAGACCAGCCTAGGCTACATAATAAAGTTATATCACAAAAAATGTAGCCAGGCGTGGTGGTGCACACCTTTAATACCAACACTCAGGAGGCAGAAGCAGGAGGATCTCTGTGAGCTTGAGGTCAGCCCAGTCTATATAGTAAGTTTCAGTATAGCCAGAGCTACATAATGAAATCCTGTCTCAAAACAAGAACAACAAAAATGGCACAAAAATAATTAACTCCACAAGTACTAAAAATGGAAAGATTATTCTATAGAACCATAGTAGAAATAATTTACTAACCATAATCATACCCCTTTTATTTTATTTTATTTTTGTTTTTGTTTTTTCAAAACAAGGTCTCTCTGTGTAGCCTTGGCTGTTCTGGATTTGCTTTGTAGCCCAGGCTAGCCTCGAACTCACAGCAATCTGCCTGCCTCTGCCTCCAGAGTGCTGGGATTAAAGGCATGTGCCATCAAACCTGGCCTCAAACCCCTTTTAAAAAGAAGGAATATTTATAAACTTTACTAATAAAAAGATATATACCAGGGCACAAAAAAAAAATAAGCAAAGGAAAAGCAAGCATAAGTAGTGAAAAATAATTGCAACTTACATCACAAAAGGTTATACTTACATGTAAACTCTAAAACTGGGGAAAATGAAAGCGGACGAGCAATAAGGAAAAACAGTTTTCAGAAAAATTTCAAATAGCTTTTAGCCTATAAAAAGATTGTCAACTTCACTAATAATAAATAAATGCAAATTAAGCTTGCCCTCTAGTACCGTTTCCCAACTCTGAGGTTGGTGAGGAGCCCAAATGTCATTGGCAGAGCTCTGGGGTAAGGGCCACCATCATCCTCGCTGGTGTGTGTGTGTGAGAGGCAGGGCCCCATGGGGGAGCTGAGCAATACCTCTTTAAATTGCACATGTGTTTATCCTTTGCCCCAGCAGTCCCCACTCCAGATACACTGGCAAATGCACAAAGACAAATTGCAAAAGAGATTAATTGCAACTTTTTTTGTAATAGCAAAATTGGAACCAGTTCAAATATTCCTCAATGGGCAGCTGGGTAAACAGGTTACTTTACACCTAATGACTATTGTACAATTTTGAAAGAGTAAGAAACTTCTCCGCATGCTACTGTAGCGTACTGTAGTGTTTCTGGAATGCAGCATGTTGCAGTGTGGATATGGTTTAATGTCTCCTAAAGCTTCATGCACTGAAATTTAAGCCCCATCACAAAGCACATACATCATGAGGGTACAAACTTGATCTACTATGACGCTGAGGGGTGAAGCCTGTGGGGGTGATTTGGATGAGACGGTGCGTTCAGGATGCAGCCCTGGACCGACTCCTGGGGGCTTAACAACAGAGGGATGGCTGGAGGTTTGTCTTCAAGGTGGAACTCTTGCCTAGCATAAAGGAATACTTGATTCCATCTCTACATGTAGATAGAAGATAAGAACAGATGATTGATAGATAAATGATAGATGGATAGATGTGAGGCAAGAAACACACACACACACACACACGCACGCACGCACGCACGCACGCACGCACGCACACACACACACACGGAGAGAGAGAGAGAGAGAGAGAGAGAGAGAGAGAGAGAGAGAGAGAGGCAGATTTCTGCTCCTTCTGATAAAATGTCATAGTGTCACTCATGTTTTACTCTTACCAAAGAGGAAAACTGAATTTGAAATTATAAATGGTAATGCATAGGACATATCAAGTAATACTATCAGTAAAAACTCAGATAGAGAAACTGTAGATCAAGTTACTTGTTTTTACAGAGAAAACAACCTTAAAAGAAACATAAGAAAGGGCTGGAGAGATGGCTCAGAGGTTAAGAGCCCTGTCTGCTCTTACAAAGGTCCTGAGTTCAATTCCCAGTCAACCACATGGTGGCTCACAACCATCTATAACGTGTCTGGTGCCCTCTTCTGAATACTTAATAAATTAATTAATTAATATTTTTTTTAAAAAAGAAAGACATCTGCTGATGATAGAATGGATCGTTTTACTTGTCCCAAGTCAAAGAGAAAGAGAAGAGATGGAGGGAGAGGAGTGTGGAGGAGAGCTGCAGGATGGATAGTGTGCAAACACTCAAAGAACTGGTGAGGCTGCGGTGTTGAAACCGTGTGTGTGGGTGCATGTATGTGTGTGCTCAAGTCCCGAGTGGACTACCACCTGCTGGACCTGCTTGTTGAGCTGGGATGGTGCAGACAGCAGGGATAGAGAGGCTGGGCTGGGATCAGGCTGTGCTGAGTTGCAGGAACGCCCTCCACAGGTTCATTAATTACAACACTTTTTATGGTTGAGTTTTTGTTTTTGTTTTTTCTGTACTGAAGATTGAACCCAGACAGGATTTGTATGCCCAAGTCAGGTGCTCCACCACTGAGCTGTATCTTCAGCTCTTTTGGTTTTTTGAGACAGGTGTCACTAGGTTGCCCAGGCTGGCCTCAAACCTGTAACCCTCCTGGTTTGGCATGCACCACCTTTGTTTGAAATTTTACACAAAAGTTTAAGATAATTTCTAGTGGGGGGGGAGGGAGGCAGAAGGATCACGACATTTACTGTGCAGCCCTGGCTGACCTGGAATTTGCTGTGTAGCCTAAAACCTGAGTGCTAGTGTAATGATCTGCACCACCACATCTGGCTCTCCATAAGTTTTGAAACACCAAATAAAATAATGAGTTGATTAAAGTTCACTGCCAGTGAGCAGAAACAGATGCTAGAACAACAGGTACAGTTTGAGCTGCAGGGAACAGACTGGGACTGAAGGGGGGAACAGAAGTAACCTTTATAGTAACCTTTATGATTTAAACTAGCATCAAGTTCAGAGAACCATCTTAGAAACATTACAGAAGCCACCGTGCACCTCTGCTCGTGTCTTCATCTCTGTGCGGGGGGGGGGGGGTAATCTTGATTGCCAACTTCGTGGGGTTCACAATCATTACAGAAACAAATGTCTGTGCACACGTGTGAGAGACTTTCTAGATCTGGTCAAGTGATGGGGGAAGACATGCCCTAAGCGAGGGCAGCACTGTCCCGTGGGATCTGGGCTCTGTGAGTGTGGATGTGGTGTCTGTGACTGTGGATGCAGTGTCTGTGAGTGTGGATGCGGTGTCTGTGAGTGTGGATGCGGTGTGGCCAGCTGCTCCAAGCTCTTGACCATCACGATGGCTGTGCCGTCCACTGTGAGCCAAAGAAACCCTTCCTTCCTTCCTTCCTTCCTTCCTTCCTTCCTTCCTTCCTTCCTTCCGCTGGCTTTCCCCCTGCATTTTGTTCTAGAAACATGTAAAGTGACTAAAATATGCTCTCTAACTCCCCCTCACACATACACAGAGAAGCAATTTAAGAGGGTACAGTATGCATTTTATCCCTTAGTATCTCACTGTGTAGTCCCCAAGAGCAAAAGCATTCTCTTTCATAACAACACTACAGTCTTCAAATACGTGATGTTGGCACTCCACGGTCCATTTTCCAAGCTGCGCAAAGAATGCCTTTAGCCTTTGTACCACTTGGAGTAGTTTAATTTCCTGATTTCATGTTTGCCAGGACACGGGATCCTTAAGGACGCAGTCTACTTGTTTCATAGAATCCTGTTTGGGATTTTCTAGTGTTTCTTTGTTAAGTTAATGCATATCCCACATCCATGAATAAAGCAAATAAAATATCATACCTATCTCATTATGTTGACAGAGACACAATGTGGCCACCTGTATGCCACTAGCAAAGATATTGTCCGATGGTCACAAATGCACCAGTATCCCAGAGCCTAGACCTGGAAACCTCTGCATCAAAGACCTCCTTGCCTGTCAGACTGCACAGCTGCTGTACCAGCTCTGCAAATTCACTGCTGGGTTTCACACTCGGAATCTGCGTTCTATGTCTTTAACATACAAAAGGAAGTGCCATATAGTGCATCCAAATACCTCAGTCAACACAGGCTGAAGCATAAAGCAAGCTAGTGCGCTCGCTATTCTGAGTAACTGTACAGATAACATCTTCATCTGGCTCTCAAACAAACATGCAAGAGAGCTCTACTCAGTCATCTCAGAGTAATCATGGCCCACACAGAATCTGCAGTCTATCACCAACCCTGGTCAACACCTTTATCTGTCTTGATGTCACCAGATATCAAAACAATGTGTGCGCCCCCTGCCACTTGCCCTAACCCTGTTGCTCTCTTCTCGCCTCTCACTTTCATCGCCAATAGCCTGGAATTGGACCCATTCCTTTGAATCCATGCCCGGGTCCCTGAAGGACCACCGGTCCCTAGCGTCTCCTCCTGCTTCTACTCTTGCTTTTCTTACACACAAAAGCAGTGTGACTGTGTGTGTGTGTGTGTGTGTGTGTGTGTGTGTGTGTGTGCAAGAGTGCCCCACCCTCTAGCACTCTGTTCAGTTCAACAGTCCTCAGCCCTTCACTACACTGCAGCCACAGGGCTGACCTTCCAGATCACCTGACACATATGTTGTCATTTTGTTTATTTGATTGGCTTGATTTTCTACTTGTTTTGGTTTGTTACTATTTTTGGCAGTATACGCCAGGCCATGTGCTCTAACACAGAGTCCCACCCCAGCTTCACTCGGAATTGTCATTTTAGAAATGCTCCGAGTATGCTCCTTGGCAGCTCAATCACTTTCAGACTATCAGATGACAGATCCTAGAGTCAGTGATCTGTTATCAGGCATCTAGAACATAAGGGACTCCTTTTACTGCAAGCCAAGACATGCACAGCTCTCGTGTGAATGCAATCTGTCACCATTTAAAAGATATGCTTTCCCCAACTCTGCAGGGGTTGCTTTGCAGTCAGTCCTAGCATAAGGTACTTGCTGAATACCTTGTTGGAGCTCAGACGCTCCCGCAGGGTGCAGCACAGCCTACAGGAGAGTACTTGCCACAGAGTGTTGGGCAGAAATGACTGATTGTTGCCTCTGAAGCAAACCTCATCCTGCAACCCTGTGACTCTCCATTCTGTAACAGAACGTGGGCTCCCTTCTGAGGGCTACCTGGTCCCTTCCAAGGGTCCAAGTCAAACCATGAGCCTCAGTGAGATCTTCCGGCCAGGGGCTTTTTGCAATCTTTGGTACAAGGTCCTAATGGGGATGTCACAGAACCTGCTCAAACTGCCCCCAAAGACTCACTACCCACTCTGTGCTGCAGGTCCAGAATGCCCAGCCACTAGTGGACACTCAACCACCACAGACTTACAGCCACCTCTACCTAAAATTCAAGAAGCTGAAGGTATGTGCTTTGTTCTCTTCTAGCCACGCCCCAGCTTACAAGGTGATGTCAGCTCAGAGCCCTGGTATGTAAGTGGACAAGCTCTCTGGTCTTGTCAAAGACATGGCATCACCTAAGAGACCAGCTGAACTTGTCCTGGCCCGATGGAGTTGGCTAGTGATTGTACCAGAACCTTCTATGATAATGCCCCATCATGTCATAGACATAGACAGATAACTCCAAGGCCATTTGTACAGTGCAGCACCAGATAATTAATTAGCATCATTCCTTTAATGATTTTTTGACTACTTCCAGATTTATGTTTCTTGAAGTGTAGGCCATGGGTGAGAGTGAACAATAGCCATGCTTGCAGTGATGCCCTCAAGGCAAACTGAAAATGATGTCATTGTAAGTCAGCTGAACAAAGAGCTGAAGAGCAGCTGAGCAAACCAGCAAGTCAGTCAGTTCACAAGCCAAAAGCAGAGCTTAGTGGTCCCACCACTCTCGTGGCAAGATGGGAGAAGGGACAAGGGAATCCCTGGAAGCTTGTGGGCCAAGTAGTATAGCATATCAAACAGCAAACAAGAAACCCTGTCTCAAAATGGACCCTGAAGATGGACAGCCAAGGTTGTCCTCTGACCTCCACAGGCATGCGCACACATGCACACACATAAACACACACACACACACACACACACACACACGCGCGCGCGCACACACAGTGGGGCAAGTGACTGTAAGTATAATCTTTTCTATCCTCTGGAATCAAATACACCCTTATTCTGAGCAACATAAAATGTCTCTTGAGATAGTTTCTTTGCTAGCATGGCCACCACAAGCCAGTTTAACGGGCGACCTAATTGTACAACAAGGCAGTATATCTCCTTGCTGCTACTGCAGCCCATCCCAGTGACGTCACCCCAAAGATACAGTGATCACCCCTTGCTCTTGTCCCAGTGCCCAATATCGTGGCATACATGCTGGCTGCTGCTGCCACCTCAGGAGACCTACAGAGTGTGGCTTTGAAAAGTATGTCTGGAGGGACCTTGTGTTATTGAGGGGTCCCTGTGTCCGCAGATGGAGGAAGAGAGACTCTCCATCATTGACAAGGACAACTGCCTGCTTCTGCAAAGGGTGGCCTCCGCCATGAAAACCAGGGGACAGACTGATGGCCAAAATAACCTCACACAGAGAAGGTAACAGAAGGGCTCTGGATATTTGTCTTGGCTAGGTCTGAGTTCAGGGTCAAGGGACAGGGGCATGGTGACCCAGAGGCGAAGCATTCTCTCCTATATCACAAGAGTCGAGTTCAGTGCCCACATGCCCCCTGACTCCAAACCCTCCTCGAGGCTCTGAGATATATCAGGGCACAATAATAGACCCAGAGTGACAGCAAGTCCAGCCACACCCCTGCTGTGTGCCAGGCGCTATTCACAGAACCTTCCCAATTGCCATCCTCAAAGGGACCAGGCAAGAGAGAGGCTGTGGTCCTTCTCACTTCACAGAGGAGAAACTGAGCTACAGTAAAGCTGCACAACTTGCCTACAATTACCATTTCTGTGGAGGGTGTAGGGTGTGTCCAAGTTGCACAGCACCCAACAGCCTTGCAGTGCTAGTTCCTCATCTGGGAGGAAGCAAGGGCTCAGATCTGATGCCTGGGCAAGAGTGTGGCTGTTCCCTTTATGCTGGCATTGCTCTCTGAACCCTGTGATGTCCCTGAGCTTAGAATGCTGCTTCCCAAGAGGATGAAGGGAGACAGGCTTTCATGTTCCACAAAACCTCCTATGGATGCTCTCTTGAGTCCTTCGTCCTTGCTTCTGCAAAAGGCAGTGCTTACCCACCCCCCGGCCCCTGTCCTTGTAGCCACACACACTAGGAGACCTCTGTAGTTTTTCCCTTTGGGTGCAGAGTCATGGTGGTGACTGTACAGGGTGTCTGTGATGCAGGCTTTGCTGCAAATACTCCTGAACTCCTTAACCCTTTAGAGCAGTTCCCTGATTCATAGTAAACTAAACCGCAGGCAAGCCTCTGGCACTCACACTGCTTGTCAAAGAGGAGACAGAAGTGCCGTGAATGTGGCCGGTAATTTAGGGAATCCTTTCCGTTTCAAGGACACAAGTAACTAGTAGATAGTAGCAACACAGCTAGATGTCTTATTAAGAAAAAGAAAAGGCCAACACTTTGAGAGGGACCACACAGGCAACAATTAGAGATTACTCCTGATTTTACTTTTCTACCTTCACTGAGATATACTTGGCACATGGTAAACAATGTCCTGCAGTTGCGGTATACAGTTTAATGAAATGTGGAGATGGTGCACACAACCCCTGCTTGCCATTCTTCTGGTGCCAGATGGGAGTCCTCACTACAACGAGGCACTGGATGTGAGTGGCTCTGTGGTTGTACGCATGCTCCGCAGAATGACACTAGTTTGTTTTCTTGTTATTTGAAGACATGGCTCCAGCTCTCCTGGAACTCACTAGGTAGACTAAGCTAACCTTGAACTTACAGAGATCTTCCTGCCTCTGCTTCCTGGGTGCTAGGATTAAAGGTGTGCACCACCACACCTGGATAGATTGACATGGTTGAGGACACCATTGGGTCATCCTTGGACTGCTGAGTGGCACTCTCTCCTAGAGGCCATGCTCTATTCACTCACCTATCGATAAGCATTTAGTTTGTTTTTGGTGACTACTACTAAGGTTACAATGATCATTTATGTTTAAACAACAACAATTTATACCTGCATCTGCAGAGACCAACAACTTGGTAGAAAATAGAGAATGCAAACAAGCCACCCCCAGAGGGACCCCCTGAAGGAAAAGGTGGGGTTCCTTGAACTTGCACCCTGGCAAAATCAATGACAAGTATTAAACAGACATAAAGCAAAAGCCAACCATTTAAAGGTTCTGTAAATCGTCATGAGGACACATACACATGGAGAAGCATTTAGGGTATCAGTTGCAATGAGGGAGGAAGCTACAGTATTTGAACTGTGCTCGCCCCAAGCTGTTCCACATATTAGACCCACCTTGTGTTGGAGCTGAGGCTGATTCTGCACACAATAATCTTTATAAGATATGCGTCTGTAGTTGGTTTGAAGCAGTTAGCACTTCCAAAACAGACTAGACTCCTCATGCATCTGGCTGCCTGCCATGCTTGTCCTCACGGCTGTTGGGCCTTCCTCCTCCTCTTGCTGTCAGCCCTACTCTCCTTCTGAGGCTGTATCCAGCATTGCCTCCTGGCTGCCACAGCAACTCTCCCTTAGGGGCATGGCATCCTTGCCTTGTGAGCTCAGTGCCCATTCCCCCCAGTGGACAAAAAGCATCCTGGTACAGAGACACAGAAGAATGGTTTGTTGAGTATTTCTCAACAGGGAGCAAACAAGAGCCCTGACATTAACCAGAGCCTACCAGGCCTGATGATACATAGGTTCCCTTTATGCGTGCAGAGCAATTTTTCTGTTCCATAACTCTTGGGATGTGGAAGAAGGTGGGTATTCCTTTCTGAAGTCTAAACAGGAAGACAAGAGAACAGGCACTTAAGAAAGTGCAGAAACCAAGCAAAGTCCTTCCAGAAAGACTGAAGCGCAGAGCCCTGGTACGGAGCACAGAGATGGCAGGAGGATTGGGCTGCCGTGGCCAGATGTCTCTGCAAATGTGGACAGACCTGGAGAAAAGGTACCTGCAGTTCTTTCTTGTTGTAAATATGCAGCTATCTGAAAGTCTTGACTTCATCAGATTCATCACACACACATTCCCTGATTCGAAGCTGTCTACAGCCTTTGGTACCTTTGCCTGGGAGTAAATGCCTCAAGTCACAGAAGTCACAGGGAAGCTTGGGGAATCCTCTCCTGAAGAATTTGCCTTTCTTTCTTCCCAAACTTACAAGGAGATAAAAATAAGTTTGGCTGATTGATTACAGGTTCAGGAGCAGGGGGGAGTTTGGTGAAAGTAGTAACTTGGTCAGATAGTAGTCATCAGACCTTATTATGAGACTGTGCCACTACCTGATTTACCTGTTCTACTCAGAATTCAGGACAAAAAAAGAAAATCCACAACCTTGAAGAATTTGCCAGAAAACTTATATTCTAAATCTCTCCTCTTCATCTAACCCAGTTCCCTGGTAAATTCATAATTCTGAATGAAGAATAATTTAATTCTGTCATCATTATCCTTATAAATGTCTTGATGAATCAAAGTAATTAGGGTTTTAAGTTTTTACTCACTGTACTTGTGCATAATGCTGTTTTCAAAAGCAAGTCTATTTTAGGGGAAACTATAGATACCACATTAATAACAAGTATCTAGGACACAGAGCCTGCTCGGATCAAGACCCAGAACAACAGTGCCATCCCACAGACCCCTCCCAGTGGCACGCACTGTCCCCATAAGCACTGAATTTGGTCATTTTATTTCTGAGCATATGGCCTTCCTATTATTTGCCTGGATGTTTCTTCTAAATCCCTGGGGCATTAGGACAAATGAATTTGAAAAGTGTATAATAAGAAGCAGTTACTAAGTAGCAAAGTACTAGGGAAGTTCAGTTGGCTTTCTAATTTACACTGAAAACTTGAACATTTTGTTTCAAACCTTGATTTTAATTACAGAGCATTATCAGCACTTGCTATTATAGAAGATAAGGCATTGACAGTACCAGAGTACTTGATTATTAAGTCCCTTCTCAGATACCAAAGACATGATCGCTGGAGCCATTTTTGGACATTTTCATTTATTATATGTGTGTGTGTGTGTGTGTTCACACAAACATGTTTTCTGTAAACTTCTCATTCATTCAATCACATTTCATAGCCATCATTCAATGCCATTCCATAAAGATTTTTTCCATCCTCCTTTCTATCAGTTAGTATTTTTGTACATATATGTCTTAATTTAGTTATACAGTTCCCAAGTTATAAAAAATGATTCTTTTCATTATTCTAAGTAAAACTGTGGTGATCAACCATAGTGCATATGTATTTGCAACTTCATTTCTAGATGTAAAATTGTTCAACTGAAAGGTGGGTCCAGTAGTTGCCACTAACTTAGTTTCTAGAACCTTCTAGGTACTGCCCTCCATTGTGGAGTTAGAGCATTGTTTCTCTCACATTCTAACATTGGATGGTACAGATATTTAAAATTTTTGAACTATGGATTTCCATCCATATCCTTTCATCTACTTCCTCATGTGTATCTTTTAGTTATTATCAATGTTTCAGTATTGTCATTATTTACCTTTTTCCTATTGTTATTGTCATGTGTTTTCTCTCTCATACTGGACATTTCCACAAGGCTTATATTTTACTAGTAAAATTTGACAAGATTTTCTTTATGGCCTCTCTTTAGTACTCTAAGAATATGACAGTGTTCTCCCATATTTTTTTCTTTAGTCTATAATAAATGTGGAATTTTTTTATACATTGTATAAATTAGTTATCAGAGGTTTTGGGGGGGTTTGTGTGTGTGTGTTTGTTGCTGTTGTTTTAAGACAGAATCTCACTATGTAGTACAGGCTGATCTTGAACTCAAATCCTTTTGCCTTGGCCTCCCAAGTGCTAAGATTACAGGCATCCATAATCCTGCCTTCCTTCAAAGTTCATTTTTCACTTTTTAGAAATATATTGGAAGTTTAAAAAAAAACTTAAAAAAAAAAACAAAACAAAAGTATTGGTGCCTCTGCCAACCTTGTGCTTGTGTCATATTGCTAACACTTCTGCACTGGTTTTATTTAAGGCGGCCTTTAAGAGCAAAGATGAATTTTGGTTTTTAACCGAGTCCAGAATACTGTTTGTTCTCATTTCTGATTCTTCTATCTGTTTATATTTTGTTATTCTCCCGTGCTTTTCATGATGTTGATTTGGGGAGGTTATTTTTGTTTCCCAGTAAAGATGTCTAGAAAATGCTTGGAAGTAACGCTCCATTCAACCTCTCATGTCTTGCTCTCCACACTTTACAGAAAAGGAAGTGGTAAGACTGACAGTAAGGGAGTATAAGAGAGAGGCGTTAGGGAAGGCTATTCTGCTTGGAAACGGTCCCTTGCTGCTACCACCCATGGTCCACACTCCATTAGGATGCTGCCAGCTTGGCTCATGGGCAAGTCTGGCCCTGCAGTGGCTCCTGGGGGCAACTTCTTCAGGGCAACTCCCACCTCATCTTCAGCATTCATCTCTGGGGCTATAGGTACTTTGTGGCTCCGGAACTTTCCTCTTCGAGAAAGACAGGAAACAGCTGTTCTGTGGTGAGGAGGCAGCTTCCTGTGAGGATCCCTTCAGTCCATCCTATGCATTTCCAGAACCCAGACGCAGGGCTGCACCAAGTGCTGAAATGCCAAGCCTGTTGTTTGCTTTGTTTTGTTTGAGACAGGGTCTTAACCCTGTAGCCCTGGCTAGCCTGGAACTTGGTATGAAGACCAGGCTAGCTTTGAATTCACAAAGATCTGCTTGCCTCTTTTCATGTGCTAGGATTCAAGGCATGTACCACCATGTCCTATAAGTGCCTCAGCCTTTTATAATGTTATGGGTTCCATTTTAACCCAACATAACTTAATTATCAGGTCAATACAGATGACAAAAATGTATTGTTATGAAGCCACTACTGATCAGTCGGGGCTGCAGAACAGACTTGGGATCTGAACTGCAACCTCGAAGGGATGTTGTGCGGCATATTTAAAGGATGAAACCATAAAACGAGGAGGAGCAGGATGGGCTGTAGCATTGTCCAATCATATTTTGACATGAGGGGTTGAGCAAGGGCATTTTCACCAATCAGGATAGGAGTGGGTTCCTGGGCCTGGAACATGAACTTAGTTTGACCCTGCCAATAAGATGGAGAAGTTGTCCCTGAGATGTCTGGGCTCAGACAACTTAAAACAGAAGCTGTTCAGCTACTAGGAAGTCCCCAGCTCCCCTAGGGCCTGGGACCTTGAACTTAGTTCTTCCCTAAGATTAAATGGAGTCTGAAAACAAAATGGCAGTACTTAGAACAAGTTTCTTGATCCCAAGAAGACAAGTAAAATTGTGTGTGTGTGTGTGTGTGTGTGTGTGTGTATGTGTGTGTAAGAGAGAGAGAGAGAGAGAGAGAGAGAGAGAGAGAGAGAAATTATATTATCTAAAAATGGCAGGTGTAAGGAAGGCAAAGACTTGGTTTTATAGGATTAGAGGCCTGGACTGCACCCTGCTGGCTGGCCAACTTGATGTGAAACTTTCACCTTCCCTGTACTGCCTGGTTTATCATGAGCCTCTCACAGGCATGAGAAGACCGGCCTCTCCGAGCTGCCTCAGCAGCTTCCCTCACAGAGCTGCTTGCTTCATAACTCCAATAAGAGCAAACACTCTGCTGTCGGGAGGCTGTCGTAAGCTCGTCCACTAAACCACTGGCCATCTTAGTGCTTCCTGGGGCATGGCCTCTACAATCCACACACAGACACCAGAAAACAAGCAAACAAACCCACAAATGAAAAAAAAAAAAAAAAAACCTAAATGAACCACCCCTGACCGGTGATGCAGTAGGCATGCCCCAAGCTCTACAGGACAGCTCCACGGTCCCCAGCACACTCAGTAAACACCGACTGACCTCATCTCCTGTCCCCATGTCAGGATTAACTGAGCAGCATTTGCGAAAGGCCTATAAGGTCCCTGACGCAGGAACCAGCTGGTTTTAGTTTCTGTCCTTTCATCACCACACACTTCTACCACATGGGGTCAAAAATCTGGGGTTTGGGTGACACCTTGAAACCAATGGTCAGTTTGCTGATGTGGTGGAAGAAGAAGAGGCTCTGCGATGAAATTGAAACGGCAGAAATCATTTGGTCACTTCATGACTGACATGTACATCCAAGGAAGATACACAAATGACCACCAAGCACATGAAAGACATCCTTCGTTGCTGGGGAGGTGGGAATCTGTACCACAGTGAGATGACCCTTCACACTCACTGAGTTGACTGGAATGGCAGATGATAGCATGCGGAAACCCTAGGAGGCATAGGGGTGATGCACTTGCTTTGAAAACACTTTGCTGATTCCTCCGAAAATTAGACAGCAAATCCACACCTGAGTAGAGAAGAATTGAAACTGAAACACAGACACCTGTATCTGGAACAGCATCGTTAACTGTAGCCCGGGGTCCATAAACTGCCGAGTGAGTAAGCAGAAAGAGACGCATCTGTCGGTGGGATATTATCCTGCCATAAAAAGCATCAAGTCTTGTATTGCTACAACACGGATGAGGCTTAAAGGCATCAGTGAAAGAACTAGACGCACAACGCCCAGACAATAAATGCTAGTGGCAGTGAGACTCGTGGTTATTAGCAACCGGGAAGGGAGAATTGGGGGAAAATAGTTAAGGAATATGGTTTGGGGAGAGCTGGTAATTAACATGTTCTCAAATTATGCTGTAATTATAGCTATACACGTATTAATAGTTCCAAACCACTCCAGTGTTCACCTCGGAAGGTGGCTTCTATAATATAGAATTACTGTATTTCAGTCATGTCATTACATCTTCAGTGCATTCTAGAGAATTGGGATTTTGTTTGTTTGTTTGTTTTTCCTAATGCCTATGGCTGTTGTGGCATTTTTGGTCCCACAGGAGCTGAAATTGATGCCCAGCAAGAGCCAAGCCTCTTCTGGATGCCCAACCTCAAGTGGAAAAGGTGAGGGTTCAGAACCCGACCATTGAAAGAAGACCAGAGCCCAGATGCAGCGATGAGGTCATCCTGTGCTCGCCTTGGGGTGGGGGTGGATGTGGGTTTGTGCAGGTCTTGGGGTTGGTGGCCTAGCATCTGAGGGCAAGCTGGCTTCATGTGTGCCTCCGGGGACAGCTGTGAGAGCTATGACACAGCAGCCGGGAGCTTCTCGGTCACGACCTTCGCCAGATGACACAGCACAGCTATTTATTGTGTTTCTTGGACTGATAACAAAAGACAAAATATGCAGAGTAATACTGGAAGCTTACGGGATTTTGAAGTAGACTTTTCTTTTCTAACTATTAACACTTTTCTGAGTTACCATGAATTCTGTTAGTTGTATACAGTTCCCTTACAAATGACTCTGTGACTGTCATTTTACCAAATATGTAAATAAAGTTGAGACCCTTAACCAAGATCCAGGACACATGACCCAAGAGGTCAGGACTCAGTGAGTCTTGCAGGGCAATTAAGGGGGTGTCTGAGAGTCCCCGATCTGCCTATGCCCCCTGTTTTCAGGTAAGATCACATTTAAACTATTACATAACAAGGAGCTGCTCGCCTATCTGCTCAAGTGTAACTAAGAAAACTCATGCACATCATCTGTTCACTGAGCAAAGTCCTGTGGGGGTCCTGGGGCCTCAGAAGTGAGGGAGAGGCATGTTCCGTGTACGCAGGGAGCAGTCCTTTCAGAGGAGATATGTTCAATTATCTGTGTGTATCTGTGTCTGTGTGGGTGTGCATCTGTGTGGGTGTG
>OU015752.1:48518890-48534985 GCA_907169655.1 Acomys percivali | reverse complement strand
ATCTGTGTGGGTGAGGGTATGTGTGTCTGGGTGTGCATCTGTGTGGGTGTGTGTCTGTGTGTGTATATGTGGGTGTGCATCTGTGTGGGTGTGTGTGGGCATGTGTCTGTGTGGGTGTGTGTCTATGCCTTGGTGGGTCTGGGTCTGGGTGTGTGTCTGTGTGGGTGTGTATCTGGGTGTGTGTGCGTGTGTGTGTATATGTGTGTATATAAGAGAAGTAAGGGCAGTGTACATGGAGTATGGAAGGTATGGTATGTGTGGTGTGTACAGTATGTGTACTCCATTCCAATCATCCAAATCATACCTCACCCTCCTCTCCTGGCCCCACTCTCCCTTACTTTTCCTCCCCCTACTCCTCAGAAAAGGGGAGCCCCACCCACCTTCCCCAGCTCATCAGGTCTCATCAGGACTGAGTGTGTCCTCTTCCCCTGTGGCCTGGAGAGGCAGCTCTGCTAAGGGGAAGTGATCAGAAAGCTGGAAACAGTCCATGTCAAAGACAGCACCTGCTCCCCTTATTAGTGGACCCACATGAAGCCTGAGCTGCCCATCGGCTACATCTGTGTAAGGGATCTAGGTCCATTTTACATCCTGGTTGTAGCCCCATCCCTCTTCACCTCCCATTCCCCCTTCCCTCTTCCCCCCTCCTATTCCTCAGGAAAGGGGATCCACTCCAGCTCACCAAATCAGATCAGGGCTGAGCATGTCCCCTTCCCCTGTGGCCTAGCAACACAGTCACACCAAGGGGAAGTAATCAAAAAGCTGGCAAATGCATCCATGTTAGACAGAGCCCCCACAGCCCTTAGTAGTGGGCCCACATGAAGCCTGAGCTGCCCATCAGCTACATCTGTGCAGAGGGTCCAGATCTCAGGCCATGCAAAGTCCTTGGTTGGTGCTTCAATTTCAGCAGGCCCATCTAGGCCCTGGTTTAAACAACCAGCCTAGGGATGACCTCATCCACAGGATCTGGGCCTTCCTCCATCAATCAATAATTAATAAAATGCCCTAAAGGCTTGCCTACAGCCCAATCTTATGGAGTCATTTTCTTTATTTTAATTTTATTTATTTAGTTAGTTAGTTTTTCGAGACAGGGTTTCTTTGTATAGCCTTGGTTGTCCTGGACTCACTTTGTAGACCAGGCTGGCCTCGAACTCACAGCGATCCGCCTGCATCTGCCTCCTGAGTGCTGGGGTAGATCTGTGGTGTGTATGATCAGTGTTTATGGTATGGTATCTAGGGAAAATGTCAATGCTGTGTGCGATCAGTGCGTGCAGTATAGTATCTAGGAGGGGGTGTCTATATGGCATATGGATTTGTATCATCAGTGTGTGAATTATGGTATCTGAGGAACATCTATGCAGTATGTATGATCAATGAGTGTTACTATATCTGTGTGTAGGCGTTTTGTCTCCGTGGCGTAGGTACGTGTGACTAGTGTGTGTGTTATGGTGTCTTGGCCAAGTGACTATATGCTGAGTGATGTGTATATATTGATAGTATGGTTGTTTGTGTGTGATGAGTATGTGCAGTGTTGCCTGTGTGTGGGTTATCTGTGTATGTGTGTGATCAGTAGTAGTACCTGTGTGTGTGTAGGTCTCTGTGGTATGTGATGTATGAGATTAGTACGTATAGTGTGGTATCTGTGTGTGTGTCTCGTGATAAGTATGATCTGTATCTGTGTAGGTGTGTTTGTGATGTGTGTTATCAATGGGCAGTACCATATCTGTGGAGGGAGGAGTATTGTGAGCTGTGTAGCAGAGGATCACACCATATCTGTGGGGTGTGTGTGTGTGTGTGTGTGTGTGTGTGTGTGTGTGTGTGTGTGATGACATATGTCATGTGTCTCTGTGTGAAGGTTTTTGTGATGTGCCTGCTCAGCCTATGTAGTTTGGTGTCTGTGATGTCTGCGATCCGCACTGAGGCAGGGGGTGTCTTGGTGTATGACCAGTGTATGTGGTCTAGTATCTATAGGGGGTGTCTTTGTGCTGTTTGTGATTAGTGTGTGTGGAGTAGTGTCTGTAAGAGGCATCTCTGTGTCACATGTGATCAGTGTGTGTAGTATAATGTGGCATCTGGGTCTTTGTGGTGCGGTGCGTGTGATCAGCATAGGTGGTGTGGTGTGTGTGATCAGCGTGTGTGGTGTGTGTGTGATCAGTGTATGTGTGTGTATGTGTGATCAGTATGTGTGGTGCGGTGTGTGTGATCAGTATGTGTAGTGTAGCATGGCATCTGGGTCTTTGTAGCTCGGTATGTGTGATAAGGGTGTATGATGTGGTGTGTGTGTGTGTGTGTGTGTGTGTGTGATCAGCATGTGTGATGTTGTGTCTGTGGAGAGGCAGCTAAGACCTCTGGGTAGCTCTGGGGGGCATCTCTGTGGTATGTGCTATAGGTGTATGGGAGTCTTTGTCGTGGGTGTGACCAGTATGTGTGCTGTAGTATTTGGGGGATGGGGAATAATACCTATGTGGTGTGTGTGTGTGGCAGTGACTGTGGTGTGTGTGATCAGTAAGTGTGGAACAGTGCTTATGAGGTGTAATATGTTTGATCAGTGGGTAGTGCCATATCTGGGAAGGGTCTCTGCTGTGTATGTGATCAGTGTGTTCTCAGTATCTGCGGAAGGGTATGTATGGTTAGGCATCATATATTTGTTAACTTTTTTTCAGTGATGCACTGCTGTCCTTTTAGAGCATCATCTTTAGCGCTGGTTTCCACCCAGCTTTAATGTATCTTGCCATAAAACATCAGCTTGTCTAAACATCATACATTTCTCAGAACCAATCATTTGTTTCATGCATTACTGCAGGGAACTTCTCAGTGTGGCCTTCACGTCCCCTGTCCCAGCCATGTCTGGTTTCTTTCTGTCCTCAGAATGCTCTGGGTTTTTGATAATTCCCTCCTATGACTGATACAAATAACTCTTCAGTTTTTTTTTCATTTCTGTTGTCCCGCTCTTACAACCACACGCCCCCACATACATTATTTTATGTCTCTATCCTGTGGCCTATGACCCAACGCCCTGAAAAGCTTCCATATTTTATATTCTGCAGAGCTCCAGATTTTGTGGTCCCTCTGTCACCACTCTTGGAAAGGAACAGTGTAGGCTTAAATTTTTCAAAAACCTACTTTATTTAGGGTTCTTAAACACTTCAACCTCCCTTCTAACCCACCAAGCAGAGGGAGGGGAGAAAGAATGTAAATAGGAAAAAGGGAGTGTGCACCTGTTTAGATGTAGTTCCTTAGGCCAGTTTCACTCTGCATTGTCAGGATACGAACGGCCCAGTCCAAGCCAACACCAAATAGCAACAGGAATCCATAGCAGTAGCACGAACCAGCAGAAACTGCAAGGCTCCGCAGGATTGGCACAAGTCAGTGGAAGTGGCCAGCCTCAGCCAGAGTACCACAAGAAGTTCTCTGGAATGTTTCTCTCTATGAAGTGAAGACCAGTGAAGACCAGCAAAGACCAGCAAAGACCAGCAAAGACCAGCGAAGACCAGCGAAGACCATCAAAGACCAACGAAGACCAGTGAAGACCAGCAAAGACCAAGGAAGACCAGCAAAGACCAGTGTAGACCAGCAAAGACCAAGGAAGACCAGTGAAGACCAGTGAAGACCAGCGAAGACCAGCAAAGACCAGTGAAGACCAGCAAAGACCAAGGAAGACCAGCAGAGAGTTGCATGGTGTCGCAGTGTCGCAATGCCAAGTGTTGTCCTTATTCTCCTTCCAACCATCACGCATCCTCTCACGTGTCTGCTCCCAGCAAAACATCACATGACCTCTCACAAGACATCTTCCAGAAAGACGCCGTGTGACACAACTGAGTCTTCAAAGAACCAAAAACTTCCACTTCAGAGCAGCATGACTAAAAACTACATGAGAATGGATGGATAAGAACACCTTATAGCACAAGGTGCTTTCCTGGATTTGACATCAAAATCAAGAGCATCAATGCCTGGCTGATGACAAAGCCCACGTCTGCTTACCTAGGCTGTCATGTCATTCAGTTGATTTGATTTGTTCAGATAGAGAACCAGCTTTTTTTTTTTTAAAAGCTTTTCTGAACTGGCTTTTGCAATGATACAGCCTCCAGGATAACCAGACTGACTGTCTTTGCTAGGACAGCATGTATATGGCGTCACTCATCCCAATGGCCTACAGATAGCTTAAGAGGAGCCCTCTGCTCCAAGCAAGGCACTGTGTGTGATGGATGCTATGTCTAGACAGTGTGGCTTGCTCAGACACTGCCACCATTCTACTGGCATGCAGTTCCAGGATGGCAGGGGCATGAAGAGCCTGCTAAGCTGCCCAGCGTCCCCTCAGCCCAACAGAATTTCACCTGTATAGACAGCTGTGACACGCGCTCCACCCAACCCGCGACCAGGGCATTCTCCCTGAGAAGCACGGAGAAGCTGCCTGTTAATACCTGCGGTCCAGGCTGAGATTCCTGAGTGTTGTTTAGGTACAGTGTCCTCTCTGCCCTGTGTGTGCCATCTGGTTAAGCCCAGGCATAACCCAGGGCTCACATCAAAGGAGGGACAGAATACTGCGGGACCTATTGGTACAGGTTTTACTGTAGTGGAGAACACGTTGTGTGCTCTCAGCAGTGAGCCGGAAGCACACGGAGCTGAGGTCAGCTCCCTCATGCAAAGGCTTGCACATAAGGCTAGTGCCCCACAGGATGACAAGAGCGCCTGGAGTATAGTACATGGAACGGTATGGGGATGGCACGCTTGCACAGGGCTTACTATTTGAAGACTCTGAAGAATTTGAAGTGGGGCCAGGTGTGGTGACAGACATATTTAATCCTAGCAGAAACAGGTGGAGCTCTTACTGTTCGAGAGCCAGCCTGGTCTACACTGTGAGTTCCATAGTGCGTTCTAGGATAGCCAAGGTAACGCAGAGATTTTGTGATGAAGCATTCGGAGGTTAATTATATCCGACCCAGTAACATGTAACAACAGTCTCAACAAAGCCACAGGAAAGACACTAGTGGCCACAATCGTGACCAGGGAAGGAAAAGATGAACCAAGTAACCAGTGTGCTTCCAAGATGTGTTTTTCACTTGACTAATGTTTCCAACAAAACTTTTAATAAGCAAAGACACGTGGAAATGCACAGAACAAAACATTTTAAATGTATGTACTTCAAGCATACCAAGGAAATGCCAACGTGATTCAGTTTCTAAGGAATTCTATACTCCATGCTAAATTCACTATTTAATCTTGCCTTTTCAAAAATGAAGTCGGGGCTGGAGAGATGGCGCCACAGTTAAGAGTACATACTGTTCTTTTAGAGAAGAGGGCTGCAATCTCAAGGCACACGGAGGTGCCTGGTAACCGTCTTTAACTCCAGTTCCAAGGGATTCACTGCCCTCTTCTGGACACTGTAGGCACTGCGTGCACTTTTGGCACACTTGCATGAAAGCAAAACACCCGTATACATAAAAATAAAATAATACAAAAAACCTAGACTTGCAGATAGAAATATTAGATTATATTTGAAATCTTATTGATTACTTATGTCAAATGGAGAGATGGCTCATCAGTTAAGAGCACTTGTTGTTTTTGCAGAGAACCTGAGTTAAATTCCCAAAAACAGCCAGCGCAGTGACGGATGCCTTTAATCCCAGCACTCAGGAGACAGAGGCAGGCAGAACTCTATGAGTTCAACACCAGCCTGGACAAAACAAAACAAAAAATCCCAGAACCCACATGGTGGTTCACAACTATTTGTAGCTCATTTCAGAGTACCATGGCAATTCTGGCCTCTGAAGGCAACTGCACTCATGTGCACACACCACACACACATACACACACACCACACATATACACACACACCACCACACACACCACACACACATACACACACCACACACACATACATACACACCACACATATACACACACACCACCACACACATACACACACCACACACATCACACATACACACACACATTTAAAAATAAACATTTGTTTTTCAAAAGAGTAGGTTATCACCACAACAAGAAAAGCGAATAAGACAAGGCCTTTCTCCATTTCCAGCTGTGAATCCGAATTTTTCTGGGAATCTCAAAGGAATTCTATTTATAGTATAAAAGTGTTCAAATCTCCTTGTGAAAACTGTAATCCCACCTACAGAATCCCACCTCTTGAATCAGTCTATAATCTTATTTATCAAAAAGAAGAAGGCAAGGCTGGAGAGATGGCTCATGGTTAAGAGAACTGCCTGCTCTTCCAGAGGTCCTGAGTTCAATTCCTAGCAACTACCTGCTGGATCACAACCACTTATAATGTGACCTGATGCCTTCTTCTGGCATGAAAGTGTACATGCAGAGCACTCATATACATAAAATATACAAATAATAACTTTTTTTAAAGAGGAAAGCTATGTGGGAAAGTCTCCTAAGCACCCCTTGAGACGTAACTTGAGAGCCACTAAAAAGGTATTATATGACGGATGCTAGGAGTAACTCTTCTCTGAGAAGCCCACGCCCATGTTCTCAGGTGGTCGGTTTTCTTTCCCGGCATGCCTCATAGCAGCTCATCCTGAAATCTCTTTTCGTGTTGAAGCCAAGGATCTAGTTTTACCTGAGCTGAGGTCTGATTAAACGAACTCAGGCTGCTGTGGGCAACAGCACGAAACTGTGCCTTCAGCCCTGCACTCATCAATAACCAGGTCAACTCTGGCCTAACAAAGTTCTTCTTGTCAGTGTGGTTGCTGTCATTCAGTCCTTGGATAGACAAGCACGGTCAGCACACAGACGCTGAATGGGTTGTCATGACTCCAGCTTTTCTCTCACACTCGTTAGTAAGATCAACTACTTTCAATCATCATCGTCATCATCATCATCCTTATCATGATTATAGGATGCGACAGTTCTAACACATATAAAAACTATAATAATATGCCTATCATTAGTCTGAGCATTTTATTTAAGCTATCCTGGGATTTACTGGGATGACTTACAGGCTGTGGCCCAACTAGTACAACAATGGCGGCCTATGAATGGAAGGACAAAGAACCCAGTAGTTGTTCCGTCCTTGAGGCTGGATGTCTCAGTATACACCAGACTCCCAAAGAAGTAGCCTTTAATTCTAGCGAGGGAACAGTCTTGAGGCGAGAGCAAGCAGCGGGGAAAGCAACAATTTCCTACTTCCATGTCCTTATAGAGATTTCCAGAAGATGGCACGGCCCAAACTAGAGTCAGGTCTTCTGACCTCAAAAGATCTGGACTAAAAGTGTCTTCTCACCTCAAAGATCCACATTAGTAGTGGATTTTCCTGCTTCAAATTAAGTAAAACTCTCTCACAGGTGTGCCCCATTTTTTTAGGGGGTTTTATCTAATTCCACATGTAGTCAAATTGACAGCCAAGAATAGCCATCACAGCCTCTAAGTCTATTTATTAACTCCTATCAGCAAACTAACATCCCTCAAGAGGGAGGACCCTAAATGAGGAGATGGTCATTGAGCCAATCTCGCTACTTCCGGCTGAAAATGGGGTGTAGAAAGGTTTGTGATCTTCTCTCTTGATGGCTTCTGGGGCCTGGAGGACTGTGAGGGGAGACTAGATGGGTGGACTTACACTGTAGCTGGACCATACAACTGTAGGGGGGAGGAGATAAAACTAAGGAGTTAAGCAGAGAAGATCCAAAGATTAATAATATTGCTACTGAGATTATAACAGACACAAACTATCTCCACTGTGTGAAAACCCAACAATCCCAAAGCTGTTCACCACAAAGGATGAAGGTCTGAACTGACATTTTGGTCACACTCCCACACTATAGCTTCCAGGCAACTTTATAAAAGGGGGAAAAAGGTAATATGAAGTCACACCAGAAAACAGAGGCCCGCTTCCAACCAGGGCTGACCCGATGGCTCAGTGGTTAAGAACACCTATTGCTCTTACAAAGGTCCTGGGGTTCAGTTCCCAGAATACACGTGGTCAGTGATTCTCAACTGATCATGACTTCTTTGAAGGTCACATATCAGATATCCTGTATATCAGATATTTACATTAAGATTCATAATAGCAAAATTACAGATGTGAAGTAGTAACAATATCATTTTATGATTGGCAGTCAGCACAACATGGGGAACTGTATTAAAGCATCACAGCATGTGGAAGGTTAAGAACCACTACACTTGGTGGTTAACAGCCATTCATAATTATAGTTTCAGAGGATTCAACCTCCTTCTGGTCTGTGTGGCTACCACACACAGTATATGTTGGCAAAAGCACCCATACACATAAAATAAATATGTATGTATATTTAACAACATATAAAGCCCCTGACATAGTAAACATCAGCTGACAACTTGACACTTCCGTAGTCACTTGGGAAGAAGGAATCTCAATTATGGAATTGCCTTGGTCAAATTAACCTGTGGGCAAGCCTGGGACAATTTCTTGATTGTTGATTGGTGTAAGAGGCCCCATCTCACTGTGGGCTGTGCTAGCACTGGGAAGTCCTGAGTGTTGTCAGACAGCAGGATGAGCAAGCCCAGGAGGCAGCACTTTCCATGGCCGCTGTGTCATTTCCTGCCCTGACTCTCATCATGATGGACTGTGATCGGGACATATTAGCTGAAATAAACCCTTTTCTCTCCAAGTTGCTTTGGGTCATGGGGTTTTATCACAGCAAATGGAAACTAAGACATCTCATCGGATTGTTTTGGGTTGTGGTGTTTATCACAACAGAAAAGCAATCTAGGATGGTGCCCACACACTTTTGGTATTTCTGGACTCGGGATACTTTTGTCTTCTGGTCAAGGACTAGAAGGAACTGATGGATTCTGAGGTCCCTGCCTAAGACAGTCTGGCCAGCTTCTATCTCCTGCTCTTACCACTGCTACTGAAGGGAAAAGAGAAGTTTCAGTAATGCCATCTTGGGAAGCTGTTTCCCCCCCACCCACCCCCCGGAGGAAATGGTCAATGTATGATTTTAGGTTTTCCAGAGAAATGAGAGGGGGAGTTAGGAAAGAAGACTGGAGAGATGGCTCACTGGTTAAGAGACTGTTTGCTCTTCCAGAGGTCCTGAGTTCAATTTCCAACAACCACCTGGTGGCTCACAACCATCTATACCCTCTAATGCCCTCTTCTGGCCTACAGGTGTACATGCAGACAGAGCACTGATATACATAAAATAAATAAAATATTTTTTTTAAATGAGACTTATTAGAAGAAATTGGCTCACACAGTTATGGATGCTGAAAGATCCTGGGGTCTGAAGAACTATGATAGTTAGTCTTGATTGCCAACTGGTCTGAATCCAGAATAGCCATGGAAACAGACCTCTCCATGTGTCTGTGAAAATATTCCCAGAAAGATTTGTCTGAGGAGGGAAGAGTTGTCCTGAATATGGGTGGAGCCATTCTATAGACTGAGGTCTTGGACTAAATAAACAAAAGAAAGAACTGAGCACCGCACTTGTTTCTCTCTCTGCTCCCTGGCTGCAGACATGATGTGACTAGCTCCCTCACATCTTGCCATCATGCCTTCCCTACCAGGACAGACCATGGCCCCTCAAAGTATAAGCTAAAATATACCATTTCCTCCCTTAAGTTGCTTCTTAGCAGGTATCTGGTCACAGCAAGAAGAAAAGTGATTACTACAAGAGCTGGTGCTGTTAAGTTCCAGCCCACACAAAGGCTGAGTGCAAAGCAAAGAGACTCTGACATCCCATCTCAAATGACCAGGCAGAGACTGAATTTTTCTTACTCGACTTTCTTTGTTAAATTACATTTAGCCTTTTAATGGGTTGGATGTAGAGGCCCACCACAGTGGGAAAGGCCTCCACTTTACTCAGTTCACTGGTTCAAAGTTAATCGCATCCAGAAACACCCTTCCAGATAAACTCAGAGTAATGTTTTGCCAAATACTGAGCACATAGTGGTTCAGTCGTTAAGCACCACAGCCCCTTGGGCAAGATGTAAAGGATTCGTGTGAACCTCATCATAGCTCAGCCTAATCCAATGACTGTAACAAGAAACATTCAGGTGTTGTTGACACTGCAGCCCAGTGATGTGGGCTACAAAGTTCACTCTTGAGAAGTGCACAATTGAGTTACAAACAAAACAAAACAAAACTAACCATATGCAAATCTCAGTATGTTTTAAGAAAATTTATAATCATCTGTTGGGCCATATTTGTAGCTCTCCTATGTCACGTGGGACCCATGGGCCACAGGTTAGAGGACTTCTGATGAGGAAAGCCATGTAAAGTATGCTGCTGAGCAAAGCAGGTGTCAGGATGAAATAGCGCACCTTTCGTCTTCTTGTAGAAAAGGAGATACATTGGTCATTGTGCACAGAGTGTAGACAGAAGCAGGTAGGATATGGGTAGGCAGTGTGTCTGGGAGGACAAAGAAAAAGGGGAACTCCATAGTATTGTTGGAGGCTTTACAGAGAGATCAGTCATGGGACACTCAGACAACAGTGCAGACAGGAGAGCCAGATGAGCACCTTAATTTTCTGTAAGTGTACACTCATACTTCATACTGTAGAAAGACATCAGCAATACATCTTGCAAATAGCTCAGCATGTACACACTGCTAATAGCTTGTTTGTTCCGTGTTAACCCAAGTCAAGTGTCCCTGCTGGAAGAATGAAGGGCTCAGCAGCCTTGGGACTATAGGGTCCCAACTGCACAGTGAGATGACAAGGAAGGAGAAGCGCTGGAGACACAAGAAGACGTGCACAAGTATATGCTCAGGAGTAAGGCTGACAGCTTGACCAGAGAAGCAATATTAAACTTAGAAATAATTGCCTTTGTTTACTCATAAATTATAAGACTTTCTTGGCTGAAGATGAGATTTAAAACAATAACAAGGTGTTAGAAGGTTAATCCACTGCCGGCTCTCTGAATAACGTGCAATTTAAAGATTCAGTGCCTGTCTCTGCTCTTTAGCATCTGTGGTGGCAGTACAACTTTTCTTTATAAAATTATTCTATTCACTTTGGCAAATACTGCAAACTATACCTTGCCACATACTCACCTCAAGTCAATGAGTACAGTTAGATCACTTCCTAAGAATGCAGAAGACAGAAAGGAAAGTGTGTGTGTGTGTGTGTGTGTGTGTGTGTGTGGTGTTAGATCCTTAAGCTATTATCAGTCAAACATATGTGTGTGCATTCACAGAAGAGGATGCAGTTAACTGCTCATGGTGGTGAGAGCAGAACATTTGAGCGGTGCCATTCTCTACACGTTCAAAAGGTAACACACGTGCATGGAATGAAAATTTAAAAATACAAAATGCCCGATGTGGTGATGCACGCCAGGCTCAAAGTGAGAGGCCAGTCTGGTACACATGGCCAGCTCTGGGCCACCCAGGACTACAGAGAGAAAAACCTGGTCTCAAAAACATCAGGGTTGCGAGGTAGCCATAGAAGCGTCTCTCTCACTCCTTGAAGGCCGGGGATCTCTCTAGTTCCCCAGATGTAGGCGAAAGTGTTAGGAACAGGGAGCGGGCACCAGGATTACCACGGAACCAATAGAATGGGCACACACCCAAGGGGGACGCTTTTGCAAGGGGACTTCCGGGGTAGGGCCTGTCAGGAACGGAAGTGCCGTGTGGCACGCGGGGTCTGGTCCGGGCGGTGGTCGGCGGGCTTGGGTCCGTCGGCAGCTGGGGGCGCGCGGAAGCTAGGATCGGGTATCGGGTGCCTGACCTGGCCTCGCGGCCATGAACCTGGAGCCGCTGCGGAAACGCGTCCGGCAGTACCTGGACCAGGTGCGCGGCGGGTGGCCGAACGCTGGGCTTCGGGGCTGTGGGGCCTGGCGGGGAGCGCGCAGCTGATAGCTCAGAACGAGCCCGGACCGTGGAAGCGGGGTACGGGTAGGAGGGTCGCGCTGTGGCCTTGGAATCTGGCTGGGCAGTAGGATGGTTTTGAGAGGATTTAGTTGTGGCTCTTATTTGGCTGAATACGTGTGAAGAATGATGTAAACAAGCTGTCTCCAGTTAAGACTTGAAACAATCCCTAGTACTGTATCTGCGGCCCCTGCACGTCCCTCCAGTGGGCAGCTGCGAGTGATCAGGGAAAGGCGTGTCTCTGGGCTCCACGTCATTGTGATGTCATTTAGTTCTTGCTCTAAGTGGGAAACGGAATTGAGGCTACGTGATTTGGCCAAATGTTTGCACTTCGCTGGAAGGCAGCGTGTTAACAAGCAGTTAGTGTTGTGGCTATTTTCTTTGGCACTGAGATGTAGAGCAGATAATGTGGGCCTGGGAGCATCTATTCTGAGTAGAGTCTCAGGTCCACCTGTTCTGAAACCTTGTTCTGACTGTATCCTGGGGAACGGAGGCAAAGACAGTAAGAGCCAGGGATCAGCACTAATTACGACAAATTCATGAGTGCCTCGACACTGTCAGATTAAGTTTTGTTAGAGTTGGCTATAGGGGGTGACTTTGCCCATAATCAGTAACTGGTAAGGTGTTATGATTTTAATTTGAAATATTTAAATCTAGTGTTCTATTAAATTCTACTTTGGGATTCATTTTAGTATGTTGAAAGTATTATCACATAGATGTCGGTACCAGATGTTCTAGAGACATGGATGACCCACACAGTAATCACTGAAGTTATTTCCTGTTTTAGATACTAGCAGATGCATTTTTGGTAGTGTATGAGTTAAGCTGCTATCTTGAATTGTTTATATAAAGATTGTACAGTAATGAACTAAAACTCATATAGTGAGATATAAAATACAGATGGTTGGTGGGCCTTGTGCTACATTTAAGAACTTACTGTGGCGAGTTGACTTGTTATATGGGTTTGAATTAGTAGGCGTTTGTTCAGAACTGTGGGGCGATGGCAGTCACCCTGTGTTTGCTTTTTGTATGCAGCAACAGTATCAAAGTGCTCTGTTTTGGGCAGACAAGGTAGCTTCACTCTCTCATGGTGAGTGACATGCAATTTATTTCCCTTAATTAATCTGTAGAAATCTCCCCATGAACCTCTGACCACTTGTGTAATTTTGCCCCATAGAGGAGCCCCAGGATGTTTATTGGCTGGCTCAGTGTCTTTACCTCACAGCACAGTATCACAGAGCAGCCCATGCACTCCGATCTCGCAAACTGGACAAAGTAAGTACTGAAACTGTGTGAACTACAGAGTTTCCCAACTGTCCAAAGGACAGTAGGTTCTTTGTCAGGTGTATGCTCTGTTTTTAGGTTAACATTTAAGAGAACACCCCTTTGTTTTTATGTGAAGAAATGGTTTGGGTTTGGTTTGCTTTCTTTCTTTCTTTCTTTTTTTTTTTTTTTCTTTCTTTTTTTTTTTTGGAGACAGGGTTTCTCGTGTATCAGCTATGGCTGTCCTGGAACTCAATTTGTAGTCCAGAACTAGCCTTGAACTCATAGCGATCCACCTTTCTCTGCCTCATGGGTGCTGTGATTAAAGGTGTGCACCACCACTCCTGGATAAGGGATTTTCTTTTTAATATTTAAAAAAAATTATTTATGTGTTTATGTTTGTGTGCCACGTGAGTATGGGTACCTCCAGAAACCAGAAAAGGGCATTGGATTCCTTGGAACTGAAGTTCCAGGTGTTGTGAGGTGCCCATTGTGGGTGACGGGAACTAAACTTGGGTCCTTTGGAAGAGCAGCAAGCACTGGTGACTGCTGATTCATCTCTTCAGCCCAAGAGAAACGGTCTCAGTCTAAATCTCAGTCATTGTTTTGCCTTCACTTGCCCGTCTTACGTGATCTCTAAGCCCTCAATAGTGTGGTTTTACTTTTGTTTGATTTAAATTTTTGCTTTTTAATATTATGCTTGTTCATATAGTGTGTGTGTGTGTGTGTGTGTGTGTGTGTGTGTGTGTGTGTATCAGACTCTGGCCTTCAGCCTTGTGGCAAGCACTTTTACCTCCTGAGCTCTCCTGACAGCCCAGTTTGCTTGTTTTGAGATCAGGTCTCACTGTTTTGCTTAGTCTGGTTTCTAATCCCTGAGCTCAGAGCAGTTCTCCTGCCTCAGCCTCCTGCATTATTGGGACTATAGGCAATTTCTCTTGGATCCTTAGTACCTTTAATGTCTCTTTGATGATGATGAGGGCTTTGCTTGGTTTCTAAGCTGTAGAAGAGAAATTATAAAACTCCAGTTCCTGCTTAATTTTCTTTTTAAATACAGCTGTGTATTATTTTACACATTACAGATACATGTTACACATGTAAAGTGTCTGACTTTTTGACTTACTTCTTTTCTAGCTGTATGAAGCTTGCCGATACCTTGCAGCTAGATGCCACGTAAGTGTGCTTAGTTTGTTGGTGGAAATTTGACTATGTGAACAGTGTGCATGCTTCATAGGTATGTGGGGCGGTTTTTGATCCAGAGGCTGAAGCATGGTGACTAAGCATAGCGTTTCATAAAGAATATCCTTTTCTCTAGTAGTATTTTCTGTAAATTATTGATTCTTAATTTACAAAAAGCTGATATGCATAAAGAAAGTTGTGCTTTAGGTATTTACATTTAAATAATGGCTATACTATTTATTGTCCTTTAAAAATCTAGAAGACATGGATAACCATTAGTACATCCATTTTCTTCCTAGTATGCGGCAAAGGAGCACCAGCAGGCTCTTGACATTCTTGATATGGAGGAGCCAATTAACAGAAGGCTCTTTGAAAAATACCTGAAGGATGAAAGCGGCTCCAAAGACCCTTCCAGTGACTGGGAAACGTCACAGTCCTCGGTGAGTAATACAGCTAGCATGTTTTAGACATACCTGACTGTCACTTTGAAGCTGTAACAATATCAATGTCCTCTGCAGTTGCTAAACTGAAGTAGGCCGAGCGGAGCCCTCACTGATGCCTGGAGCTGCACACAGGGCTGGAAACAGCTTTCTCTGTTTTGGCCATAGGCAGAGGAATCTTAATTAGCTTTGATTGTTTACAGGAAAGAATTAGTTACTTACTTGATAGCACATAGTGTCATTTGCATGTTTGACTTTATTATTCGTAATCCCACACAATTGAAACAGACTACAATAACATAATCTCATACTCAGGTTAACAACTTGCCTTGTTACTGTTTTGTTTGTTTTTGTTTTTTTGAGACAAAGTTTCTCTGTTTAGCCTTGGCTGTCCTGGACTCACTTTGTAGACCAGGCTGGCCTCGAACTCACAGCGATCCGCCTGCCTCTGCCTCCCAAGTGCTGGGATTAAAGGCGTGCACCACCACGCCTGGCCTCTTGTTACTCTTTTTAGCCAGCACTACAGAGGTATCCACATCTCCAGGCCTCACAGAGTTCCAAATTCAAGTTATATCTCCCCTTTTTCACAAGTGAGGAAATAAGCCAAGCCCAATTAAATCACCACACAGAAGCGCATATAACTGTCAGAGCCAGAGCTTGAACTCAGATCTCTGGGTTCTCCTAGGCCACTCCTCATCTGACCAGGATGCAGTACTCGCCAGGGCCTTCTCATTTGGCTTATGTGTCAGACTAATTGTACACATTCTCTTCTTACTCTTAAGTTATCATCAGAGGGTGTGCCTAGAATCCATACTCTGAGTTACAAAGTTTCATTGGAACAAGAAGTCATCAGTGACCAATGTCCAGGGAAGACAGGCGAAAGAAGCTTTAGTCTAGCCTCGACTTACTGTTGCCCAGGTTGGCCTTGAATTTACACTCCTCCTTCCTCAGTTTCCCAGGGGCTGGGATTCTAGCCTAGTGAGAGTAAAGCTTTGGTTGGTGTATATCTGTTGATTTATACTGTGCTTTGGCAGTTGAGATGATGCTGCAGACATAGTAAGAACTTCTCAGTGTTCTAATACTATATATCTCAATTGAAAATTAATTTTACGTAGCGTGTAAATAGTATTTTTCCAGCAGATAAAGAGTTCCATCTGTCTCCTGCGAGGGAAGATCTACGACGCCCTGGACAACCGCACGCTGGCCACCTACAGCTACAAGGAGGCTCTCAAGCTCGATGTCTACTGCTTCGAAGCCTTTGATCTTTTAACATCGCATCACATGCTGACAGCACAAGAAGGTTTGGGAACTCGTGTGTGTGTGTGTGTGTGTGTGTGTGTGTGTGTGTGTGTGTGTGTGTGTGAGAGAGAGAGAGAGAGAGAGAGAGAGAGAGAGAGAGAGAGAGAGAG
>OU015752.1:48479644-48510659 GCA_907169655.1 Acomys percivali | reverse complement strand
CCTCATAACGTTTTGTAATGCCAGTTCCAGGGCATCCAGTGCCCTCTTCTGACCTCTGCAGGTATACATATAGTGCACATGCATATGTGCATACGTATGTACATACATGCATACATACATACATACATACATACATTCTTTCATTTCTGGCAAAACACTTAAGACACATAAAATAAATCTTTTAAAAAATTCATTTAGGTTATATAGGTGTTATGAAGAGGGTTTGTAACATTAGAAAAGTTAAGGATTGTTATTTTATGTGTTTGAGTGTTTCGCCTGCTTGTATGTATCAATACGGAGGTCGGGGATACAAGATGGTTGTGAGTCACCTTGTGGGTCCTAGGAATCAAACCTGGGTCCTCTACAATAGAAACACGTGCTCTTAACTGCTGAGCCAATTCTCCAGCCCCATGGAACTTTGGGTGTTTGTAATAACATCTTAATGTAGTTCCTCCTCAAAATTTGCATGCACTTTCTCTGTGAGTTGGCTTACAAAAATCACTTCCAGGGGAGGGGGGCAGGTGTGGTGGTGGCACATACCTGTAATCCTAGCACTAGGGAGGCGGAGGCAAGAGGATCACTGTGAGTTCAAGCCTAGCCTGCTCTACAAAAGCGAGTCCAGGGTAGCCAGGGCCACAGAGAAAAACTGTCTCAAAAAACAAAACAAAAATCACTTGGTCCCCAAAAACAATACTGATTTTAATCTTTGGTTTTGTTTTTTTAGATAGGGTTTCTCTTTTGGACCTGGCTATCCTGGACTTACTTTGTAGACCGGGTTGTCTCACAGAGATCTGCCTGCCTCTGCCTCCCAAGTGCTGGGATTAACGGTGTGCACCACCACCACCACTTAGCTGATTTTTATCTTAACACGTTCAGATATGAAAAGAAGCCTAAGTTCCCTGAATCGTTCCTGGCTAATCTGGCACCGATTTGTGCCCAGTGTTCTTCCTAGCGGTCTTTTTAGTGCTGTAGCTTCACAGTGTGTGTACTTTTTGTTGGTAACTATACTCTCTAAAGTAATTTCAACCTTAGTGCTGTTTTTGGTGAAACATAAGTAGCCATTATGTTCGTCCAGGAGGATGCATGCAGTACTGAACATTAGGAGAGCACATGTGCTGCTCTAGGCTTGGTGTCAGGGAGCTGACAGGGACTGTTAGACAAGGTTAACCGTGGTGACATGTTGTGGCCACACATGCACGGGAGTTTGAACACCACTAACCAAGAGGACTGACTCTCCCTAAATTCTGAGCCTGAGTAATATAATGTCATAAGGTTAGCTATTTGTCTGGCTCAATTTTTGTTCTTGTTTCTTTTGCAGTAAACTTTTTTTGAGTTATCATATAAAGTAATGAGTTTCATTATGGCATTTTCATGTATATATGTCATTATCCTTTGTTTTCACTTATGGCATAATCTGAATCAATTATTTTTAGCAGTTCCCATGTTATTTTAGTACTACTAGAAATACTCAAGTTTTTCTCTGTTCATCCCTGCAAATTTTAAATAACTGCTAACCTCTTCCCTCCTCTATTCTAGATGGAAAACAGCAGAAAAGTGGTTTCTCGATGCTTTGGAAAAAATTAAAGCAATTGGGAATGAGGTATTGTATGTAATATCTATCTGTACATGCACACACAGACACTGCTGAGCATGCTTAATGAGGTATTGTATGTAATATCTGTACATGCACACACAGACACTGCTGAGTATGTTTAATGTTGGCTGTGGAAAATGCAGGCTTTCTCTGAGGAGAGAACAGCCTAAAGGTTGCCATAATAGTTTGACAGTGTTATGCTAATCTGTTGACTTTTATACTATAGAAAACATGATCTAAGTTCTGATGAAAGAGCATTTACTGAGTGTGACATGGGCAACAATCAAAGCACATAAGGTGTTTTTTTAAACAATTTCTGGTAGCTAGTCGAAATATTAGTCTATTTGACACTGCTTCTCTAGAACTTCAAACAGCCTCATCTTTTGCTCAGTAAAACAAGCAATGTGGCAAGAGACCCACCTCTGTAGAGCTAGGTGTCACTGTTGTTTTCAGGACTTAGTGCTAGTGAGCTCACTCTACCTGGCAAGGCGGTATATGCACTAGTATTACTCATACATATTAATGTGAAGTATTAGCATGTATAGCTCAGATCTGCATGTGGCTGCTCTTCTGATTCCTAGCTGCTTAACTGATGCCTATCTTATTCTGTGCTGAGTTCACACCCTGGTTTTACCCTTAAGCTCATGGCTCCCTTCCTTTGTATTTGTTTCTCTCTCTCTGACAGACACAATTTCGTAGGGCTCCATTAGGGATAGCCTGCCTGCCCCATAGATTAGAGCTCTGCTTACTTTGGTCTATTGTTGTTTACCATTTGAACTTACAAACATATTTCTGTGTGTTCCAGACATATGTCTATAAAGCATTTTTTTTCCTCAGCTGAGTTTTGGGTAGTTCTGAATAATGCTAGTTCTTCTGTCAAAGTAGGGTTGCCACTCACCACAGTCCATCCTTGAGACAACTGAGTGTCTTGCTGTTCGGTGCAGCACCTGAAGCCCGATTGCAGACACAGTCCTAAGATCTGTTGAGTCAGCCGGGTGTGGTGGGGCACGCCTTTAATCCCAGCACTCGAGAGGCAGAGGCAGAGGCAGGTGGATCTCTGTGAGTTCGAGGGCCAGCCTGGTGTACAAAGTGATTCCAGGACAGCCAAGGCTAAACAGAGAAAACCCTGTTTCGAAAAACAAAACAAAAAAAAATCTATGGAGTAAAAGTTGCAGTCATGCACAGGAAAGTTGGAGAAGCACATTTCTGAGCTACTCCTAAAAATATTTTTCATTCATGGGCAATTTGAAATTTTACAAATACTCAAATATGAAAGCATATTTAGTATTTAATACATAATACTACTGAAGTATCAGAATGCCAATTAAAAGTTCTAAGAAAGGAAAATACTCTTATTTTAGTAAGAAACTGCAGCATATGTCAAACTAGCTAAAGAGAAACACTCATGCCTATGAATCTCTGAAGGATTTTTGTTTGCTTGGGCTGGACTCCTAAATCCAGTCCTCAAAGCATTAGAAAAGGTGATCCACGTTCCTGTTTATTAGCCTAATCTGTGTCCAGCCCTGAGCACAGAGCTAGGCATCAGGTACAGTAAGAAGGTTCCATAGCTCCTACCCTCAGGTCCACTGGGAAACGCAAGTAGGGTGTTTGCAGCAGTGATGCAGTATGGTCGAGGACAGGAAGATAGCACGTGCAAGGGTTCTTCACCCATAAATGACAATGACCAGGAAAGGTTTTGTCACACACCCCATCCTTAGTCAGCAGACATTAGCTAGACAGAAAAAAGAAACAAGGTTTTTGAGGGGCAGAAATGGCATTTGGAAAAATGGGAGCTGATTCATTGTGTTTGGAATTTGACATTTCAGAAGATATCAGGAAGTGGAGCAGGAAGGTTAAGTGGGTTATGAAAGACCTTGAAAATGGTGTTACAAAGAGCACAGAACTTATCCTGGGAGCGGGGAAATGAGTAGTTTCTGAAGAAGACAGCATTAGCTACATTGTAAGAAAGGTGCTCAGGCCAGACTTGGAGAGCCATGGTTTACAGGGTTGGAGTTGTGCCTGCCAGGCCAACTAATCAAGCTCTGGGGAGTCTTAGAAAAGCAGCATATCCTGCTCCCCCAGCAGTTGGCTTGGACACGTGGTGAGTTGGAGAGCCAGAATGACCAAGGAAAGCTAAGCTGATAAGGTGTGCTGCATCGAGAGTGCTTGTAGCGTTCCTCCAGAGAAGTGTTAGGAGGCGGATGCCGGAAGATCAGAGTTTCCAGTCAAGCTGTAGGCGGCAGTTTCTTTGGAATGGATGGACTCTGGGAAATTGTGCTAATTACAGTTGAGTGCTTACAAGTCTCCTGCAGTAGAGAAGACAATTGGATGAACTAGTAACTCCTGCCTCTGCTGTAGAAGATCCCAGCTTTGCAGGTTGCAGGATGTGAAATGATTCACTGCAAACAAACCAGCTGGACAGTGATGTGAGCTTGATATTGCTGTGTTTTAGGTGACAGTTGACAAATGGGAACCTTTGTTGAACAACTTGGGGCATGTCTGCAGAAAACTTAAGTAAGTGAAGTAGAGCACTTCCGGTTACATTCTTTGTGACTCAGAGTTTATTTTGAATAGCCTTTCTGTGTTTTATTTCGTGATATCCTCTAGTCCCCATACTTGGCTGCTCATACACAACAAGCATCAGCAAGTAACAGCTATGGCTTTTTTCTCCTCCCATATATTAAAAGACTTTAGTATTCAAAATTGATTTCCCCAGAAGTTCCATGGCATAATAAACAGGTGACAGTTACAAATGGGTTCTTTGCCTGGAGATGGACTTCAGTTGATAGAGTACTTGCCTAGTGTGCAAGAAGCCCTGGGTTTGCTCCCCAGCACTAATTAAACCAGACATGGTGGCACGTCTATGTTGATAATCCCAGTATTCAATAGGTAGAGGCAGCACATTCAGGTCATCATGGCTACATTGTGAGGTGGGGGCCAATCTGCAATACATGAGACCCTGTCTCAAGCATGGGGAGGGGCACTAAATCTTAGGAAGTCTAGATTATTCAGACGTTGGTGGGTTTGCTGAGTGTGACAGCATACCCACACTCAGGTAGTCCTCAGGACTTGGGGTGCAGAGGCAGGACGACGATTGCTGCAAGTTTAAGGTCAGCCTGCACTAAAGAGTAAGATTCTGCCTCAAAAAACACACGAACAAAAATAGTTTTTTAAAAGGTATTACATAAATACTCTTATGTAATACAAGATAATTTTACAGCTTATAAGTAACTGAAATATGGGGGCTGTAGAGATGGCTCAAAGGTTAAGAGCACTGGCTGTTCTTCCAAAGGTCTTGAGTTCAGTTCCCAGCAACCACATGGTGTCTTACAACCAATCTATAACTGATGCTCTCTTGTGGCCTGCTGGCACACATGCAGGCAAAATACTGTATAAATAATATTTTTTTTTAAAGTAGCTGAAATACATTGATGGGCGTTGGGGGAGCACAGGAGAACGTTCTGTTGAAGAATTTCTTTGAGTCCTGACTATATGTTAAAGCTGTAACATTAACCAGATTTTAACTGAGTCTGAAACCTTTTCACAAAAGATTTGTATAGAGCAAACATTTCAGGAACTTTGAGAAATGCTATTCTAAGTAATTATGTTAAGGCAAAATTCTTTGGTTGCTTTCAACTGTCCTTGATATAAAAAAGTTATTTATATGTCACAGGAAAAATGGTGTGTTATGAGGCTAGGCTGGGAGTCAGGGACTTTCTGGCTGGTGTTCCCTCAGATGGAACAGAGGACAGCATTTCATGCTGGAGTTCCTCATCTAGCTAAGGGACATGCCAGGAAATAAATAAATCTGTGTTCTGTTTTGTTTTTGAGACAGTCTCACTAAGTAGCCTTGGCAGGCCTGGAACTTGCTTTGTAGACCAGGCTGGCCTCAAACTCAAGAGACCTGCCTACTCTGCCTCTTAAGGCCTAGGATTAAAGGCATGTGGCACCATACTCAACTGGAAAATGCATCAGGATATTGAAATCCATAAAAGTAACTATCAGATAGTTAACAGTGTTGGCTATATCCCTGAGGAAAGCCTTGTGGATTCACAAAACTACTAAAAATTTCTTAATAATTAGCACTTTCATTATATCCAATAATTGTTGTCCTTTCCTCTCCTCTGTTATATAACCTGTGTCTTCTTCCAACAGGAAATATGCTGAGGCTTTGGATTACCACAGGCAGGCACTGGTGCTAATCCCTCAGAATGCATCCACCTATTCTGCCATTGGGTATATCCATAGTCTGATGGGCAACTTTGAAAACGCTGTGGACTATTTCCACACAGTATGTATTTTGCCTAAGCTTTACTCTAAGTTTGGTTAATATGTGCTTCTTGTTTTAAAAAGATCTTTTCTAGGCCACATTTTACTTACTTACAGGTTTAAACTTCTTCAGTAACCCTGTGTTTATTTTTTTCTCTGAAAGAAATTATGCATAGTGTGTAGTATTCATCAAATTAGAAGTAACCCTGAGACTGTCCTGCATATTCACTCAGGTATTTGTGACTCAGTTCCATGTGGATTTTGACCAGGCAAGAAGAGCAGAAATTCCAATTTGCAGTGAAATCCTCTGTGGACTCCTTCCTGTCTTCCTTCTTAGGATCTGTATTGTTAACTCCGTGTTTCCTCTGTAGATATCACAACAAAGAATCCTTTCTTAGTTCACATACCTTATTTCCTGAAAGCTAAGATTTGGAGCTTGCGGTAGGTCATTGAAGGTCCATAAGAGAGAACATAAAGACAGGGAAAATGATGAGTTAGCCTTAGCACATAAGCACAGGGACCACAAATCGAGAAAGATTAGCATCTAAACTTTATCATCATCATCTCCTATCATAGTGTTTGTACTCATCTGTACCTAGACTTTAAATTTTTATTCGCACTCTAGTATATGCATTAAAAACTAGAAATAAGTGGTTACAGTTTTCAGCATAGGCAGCCGGCGTCACTTTCTTCCTTATATAGTATCCCGGAGGCAGCACATGTGGCTATTCTTGAGTCTGGGTTTTACAACTGCAGATACCTGCCTTGCAAATCGTGTAAAACCCTCTCAGATTGCTGGTTTGTCAATAAAAGGTTTTAGACAACCACTACAATTCATAGATTACCTTTCCATAGTCTTCAGGTGCTCTTTCCCCTCCCCTGACCGCTAGGTGCACCCTCACAGACACGACAACCATTTTACAGCTGCGCCTTGCTACAGCAGCATCAGGAAACTACCATCTGTAAGACACCATAGGTTTAGAAACGTTAGAATTTGAGAACATGTGGGCCACAGGCTCAGTCCACCAATGATATTTGGAGAGACAGCTAGTATATGAGGCAATGTAGTATTTCAGAAATAAATTCATTGCTGTAATAGGTTTGTAACTAGTCTTCAAGGATCAATGAGCAATTTTCAGGTTACGTGAAGTCCTAAAGTTAGTCCTGTGTTTATAGGAATACTGAGCTGGTGAGCTTAACCATAGGACTTTTCTGGTCTTAGATGATCTTTGAAATGTATACACTTGAAAAATAATGTAAGTTAACCGATCTTTAATTCAGTTAATGCACAAGGTTCACAGAACTCTGAAGATAACTGGGGTAGGCTGTAGGCACAAGAGAGAAAGGGTGCGTACACACCCCTGACCTCGCCTGTTGTCAGCAGTGATCAGTTCATGCCCAGTCTGATAGCTGCCTACACACCGGTACCTCGGCTTACCTATGCTGGACTCCATAGGATGCTTTGTGAAAATATTTTCTAACACAAAAGGGAAGGAACAGCATTTGAATAACCATGCTTGGTCTTTTTTGGCAGGCTCTTGGTCTTAGGCGAGATGACACGTTTTCTGTTACGATGCTTGGTCACTGCATTGAAATGTACATTGGTGACTCTGAAGCTTATATTGGTAAGGTTACATTGTTCTCCTAGCAGTGTGGTATACTCTGTCTCTGGTCTCTTGAAATCTTATCCAGCATTTTGAATTTAAGAAACTAATTTGTTAGAATAATACAATATGCATTAGTGATACATTTCAAGTGGAATACTTGCTGTATGTAGAACATTTATGAAATGTGGTAGAAGAGGAAATCATAGAGATGTTTCTCTAAAGCAAATGAATGACTTTATACCCTTTATTTTATAATATAGAGTACAATATAATAATTATATTTTAGTGGAAGATATGCCTTTCCTTTATGTAATAGTAATTTACAGAATTTTGAAATACTTTTATAATGATCACTAGTAGGATGATTTTAGGTACAACTGCTGTACTTGGCCACTTTAAGAGCAAATATTGTGAGATCAGGAGAGTACATTGAGGTTAAATGTTAAGATCTGGACCAGAGCTAGGGGCTGGAGAGATGGCTCGGAGATAAAAAGTTTAAGACTTTAAAGACTTGGCCATATATAAACTAGAGTAGGGGAATGATAAATTGCGCTTTAATAAAATGATAAACTGAAAATACCATAGTAAGAATTAAAGGCATAGCAGGGCACGGTGGTGCACGCCTTTAATCCCAGCAGTCGTGAGGCAGAGTCAAGGGAATTACTGTGAGTTTGAGGCCAGTCTGGTCTACAAAGCGAGTCTGGGACAGGCAAGGCTACACACAGAGAAACCCTGTCTCAGAAAGAAAGAAAGAAGGATGAAGAAAGAGAGAGAGGAAGGAAGGAAAGAAAAGAAAGAGAAAGAGAAAGGCATGCCACTAACTGGAAGAAATGACTCACAACATAGAATACCAGAAAGCCCATGCCTAGAATAAAAAAATAAAAATAAAATCCTGCAAGAAAAGTGTGCAAAGATGCTGAAGTGTAGTACATGTTTGTACCCTACCACTTGGCTTGCTGAAACAGGAGGATCATAGGCTAGCTTGGGCTATATATACAGGCTCAAATTCCACTTCTGGAGTGAGTGTGTGTGTGTGTGTGTGTCTCTGTCTGTCTGTCTGTCTGTCTTGTAGTTGGAAGCCCATTGAAGGCATTCAACATCTCTTACCTCGGAATGGACTGACATTTGGCATAGGAGACCACTGTGCATCTTCTAAACAGCTGGTGCTTTTTAACCAGAGCCTCTTGCCAGCCTTAACTAGTAGAACAACTGATACTTCTGTGTTTTTGATTACATTAGAGTCAGAAATGAGTAAAACCTGGAAAACCATTCAGTGTTGTTACATTGGTAACCAGTTAAATATTGTTGAGTGACAGGCTACTCTGTGGATTTATCAACAGTAATAAATGGCTGAGTTGAGCCAGGTGTGGTGGCACACACCTGGGAGGCAGAAGCAGATGGATCTCTGAGTTTAAGGCCAGCCTGGTCTCCAAGTGAGTCCAGGACAGCCAAGGCTACACAGAGAAACCCTGCCTCGGAAAACTTGAATAAATAAATAAATAAATAAATAAATAAATAAATAAATAAATAAATGGCTGACTTACTTGAGTGCTCTTCTCCTGGGCTCTCTGGTTCATATGACTGGTCATCAGATGTATAGCTGATTCTCTGATGGACTCACCAGTGGACGGAGCACTTGGGCTGGGGTGGTGTCTGAAGGTTGTCATCCCAGGCTGCTTCGTGGTGTAGGTGGTGTGCCGAGATCTAAAGGACAAGGGCTGAACTTCACATCTTGAAAGTTGTACATCACATTCATCATACTCTGTTCATCTCTGTTGAAGGGAGGGTTGGCTTAGGTCACGGATGCTGACACACACACACACACACTGACACCATAGTAAGCGTCCCTTGTGACTTTTGGGGCCAAGTCTGAGCTTCAGCTTCTGTGTCAGACTTTTTGTTAATGTGTCAAAGTGACTTGATAGAAACAACTCAGAAAGGGTTTATTTTGACTCACAGTTTCAGGAGTTCCATCCAGTCTAAGACATGAGGAAACAGAGGAGCTTACCTCATGGTAGCCAGAACCCAGGGAGAAAATGCTCATGTTTGCTGGCTTTTTCCTTTCCCCCCTTTTAACCCATCTGGGCCCCGAGCTTAGAAGGTGTTACTGCCCATGTTCTTTCAGTTATTCCTCCCCGAACCTGCCATTACAGATACACCGCAGGAGTGCTTTGCAAATCTCTGAGGTATTTCCCAACACTTGCAAGTTCCGATTTATAACTTACTACTCACCATTTTTATTTTTAGGATGGTTATGTCATTTCTGACAAAGTACCTGTCCCTGAAAGCTATAAGTTCCAAATGCATAATATTTTCAGTTATGTCAGAAGTTATTGACCCAAATTTATCGTAGATTGTCCCAAATATATATTAATATTTTATATGTTGATACAGCTTTAAAATATATAGTTTCTATGAATAGTATTTACTGACTGTACCCAACATGGCTTAAGAGGCACTAGTATTCAAGCTTTGGGAACAGTTAGCTGTGGAGCCATGTAGGAACCATGATTGCATGTGCTTTGAAAACTTAGCGACTCCTTTGAAAATGGTGGAAGATAAAAAAAGAAGAAGAAAAATCGCATTCTTTTTGTTTGTTTTTTGAGACAGGGTTTCTCTGTGTACTCTTGACTATTAATAATAGGCTTTCTTGTTTTCTAATTATGATGTTTCTTTTTAGGAGCAGACATTAAGGACAAATTAAAATGCTATGACTTTGATGTGCATACAATGAAGACACTAAAAAACATTATTTCACCTCCATGGGACTTCCGGGACTTTGAAGGAGAAAAACAGAGCACAGAGGAAGCAGGGGTTGCACCTCTGGAAAACTCCAATAAAACGCCAGATTCCAGGCCTTCCCTGGAAGAAACTTTTGAAATTGAAATGAATGAAAGTGACATGATGCTAGAGACATCTATGTCAGACCACAGCACTTAATGTACTCGCGACAGTGGTCCAGGACGTCCTCGTTGCTAGTGTAGGCCAGTGTTCCCTTGCTACATCTTAAGAGTTTCCCACTTCTACTGTGAGCCCAAACACATACGTTTAGCACCAGCAGCCTGCATTAGGAGACGGGATAGCACACCCCGGCAGCAGATGTTTTCTGATTTTCTGAACCTACAAAGTAGTTACATATAGTGGAATAAAGAAGACAAACTGTTCATTGTGTCTCTTCTTTGGTGAATTTATATTTTGGAATAACTTTAGAGAAAAGTGTCTAAGATAGCAGTTATCTTTCTGTTGCTATGATAAAATTCTAGGACCAAGGCAGCCTACTGAAGGAAGAGTTTATTTCCTGGAGTTTCAGGGGGATGAGTTTGACTGTGCTGGAGAAGCACGGCAGCAGACGGGTATGGTAGCTGGAACAGGAAGCTAGTCACATCTCACGCACAAGCAGGCAGCAGAAGGAACTGAAGTACAGCGAGAACAGTCGCTCAAAGCCTACCCCAGTGACACACCCTCCACCAAGGTTATACCTCAAACCCCCAAACATGACATCTGGAGACGAAGTGTCCAAATACCCAAGCCTATGGGGAACAGTCTTCTCTACTACCACATAACATTTCTGCATGTCCCTTACATGGTGTGTCCCATTATTAGCATGCTATTACCATGGGACATAGATCTTGGCTAAGACACTCTGATGGTATGTTGCTCTTAACTCTAGTTTTTCCCAGGGTTTTCTCCTGTTACCGCACTCTAGGGGCAGAGGCAAATGCATCTGAGTTCAGGGCCAGCCTGGACTATGTAATGAGTTCCAGACTAACCAGGATAATATAGAGGGACTATCTTTAAATAAAAGTAAAAAGAGCTGATGAAGTGGCTCAAGTAGGTAAAGGCACTTGCTACCATGGCTCCCTGACTTCGGTCCCTGGGACTCACATGCTGAAAAGAGAGCTGCTTCCTTCCTGTGGCTCTTCTCCAGCCTCCACATGTTCACCACACAGATACAATCAATATATAGTGTCACTGTAATGATTTTGACTGCCTATTTTGTATGATAGGGAGATCCAGCTCTCTTAGCTGCTGTTTTCAAGAACTATTTTTTCTTACCATTTTCCTTTCAACTTCTTTGTGGCTATCTAAAGTACATCTCTGCTAGACAGTAATGCATCACAGCCTAGGTATATAATTCAATGACAGAACAAAATCCTTGAAGTCAATCCCTCCAGATATTTGCTCTTGTGTGTGTTGCAAGTTTGGCTGTATAAAAGCAGGAGCATGTGTGCCACGGTGAATGTGGAGGTCAGAGGACAACCTCGCATGTCAGTCCTCACCTACCTTGTTTAAGATACTGTTTTCACTACGCCAGGCTACCTGGCCACAAGCTTCTGGAGGGTCTGTTTCTTCTTCCCATTTTCCCAGAGGAACATTGGGGTAGAGGTGGGTTTGTTCCTGAATGCCCTCAAGTGAATTTTCACATTTGAGCTGTTCCATAGCTTCTGTTTATTTTTACAGGAATTAAATGAAAAATAAAAAGCCATAGGCACTCAAAAGCAATTACTTCCTGTTGACTATTATTGTTCCTAGAGTCTCTGGTTCTCTGTGATTTCCATTAGCCCTTTGAGCATATTTTACATTGCTGACCAGCAGCTTTGCCTGGCCTTCCTCAGTTCCTGTCAACTCCTCTGCACCCTCGCCTTTCTGTATTTTGTAATTTTGTGTTAAGAAATGCATACATTGCATATTTTACTTATTTAAATTTTAATTGAATTTTTTCATCTATTTTGAGCGTGGTTTTTCCATGGCTTCCTCAGCTTGTTCACACAATCCAGACCACATACACTGAGATGGTACTGCCCATCGTAGATGGCTGAACCCCTCACATTAGTAGCCATTAACCAAGAAACTGCCCTTTGGGCCAGTCAGATGGACGTTCTTCCCCAGTCAGGGCGCCTTTCTTACAGATGGCTCTAGTTTGCTGCAAGTTCACAAAAACTAACCACTGCAGCTGACCTCTTACGAACTTGACGCCCAAATCACCATTAAACTATAAAATACAGTACAGACTTCAAAGTCTTTATAAACTTCTGTTAGTTAAATTCAGTGACACTAAAAATATCCGTCTCTTAATTATGGGCTCCTATAAAATTAGAAACAAGTTAAACAGTTATTCCAACAGGGAAGAACCAGAGCACAGTTAGAGTTGTATCAAAACAAGCAAAATCCAACAATGTAAATAGTTCATAGTCCAGTCTGAAACTCATGATCTGGGCTCCAGGCAACATGGGCACTTCTGGCTCTGCCATCCACAACACACTCAACTTGTCTAGTAAGTTCAGGTAGGCTCCACTCCACACCTGCCACTGCCCCACAGCCCTACCATCTCCAATGCCCTGGGGTCTGCAGTGCATCTTCACCAGCGGCTTCTCCTGGCTCCTTACAGTATCAAGTCTCAGCTGATTTCTGTGACCCCAAAAACCTTGCAGATTTCATGCATACACAGCCAGTACTACTATGTGGGCTACACATTACCAAAAATGGCTTCCTACTCAAGATGCAGTCGCCACATCTGGACAAAAGTTTCTGTGTGCTGACCCTTAGGAAATATGTCCCTTCCATAGATTTTTTTTAAAAAAAAAAGATTATGTATACAGTGTTCTGCCTGCATGTATTTCTGGACACTGGAAGAGGGCACCAGATCTCATTACAGGTGGTCGTGAGCCACCATGTGGTTGCTGGGAATTGAGCTCAGAACCTTCAGAAGAAAAAGCCAGTGCTCTTACCCTCTGAGCCATCTCTCCAGCCCTTCCATAGATTCTTAATCACAGACGTCACAAGAACGTCCCTCATAGTCTTTGTGTACCTATACTTCGTAAGGCAGGCCCTCTATCCCTGCAATGGTGTCTTTCATGTTCCCACAACAACTCATTAAGCTCTGACCACTCAATGGCTTTTCCAGCCCCAAAGCTCCAAACACTTCCACAATCCTAAGGGGTGGGGGACAGCTACAACACATGGCCAGGCCTGTTGGCAACACCCCACTCTCTATTTACCAGTTTCTATCCATGTTTTCTGTTACTGTGATAAAAATACTCATCAAGAGCAACTGGTGGGAGGAAGAGCTTCCTTTCCTCTTACAGCTCTTGGGTCACAGCCCATCACTGAGAGGTCAAGGGTAGAAGTTCAAGTAGAAGCCTGAAGGCAAGAACTTGTAGAGACCACAGAAAAATGCTTATTTGGCTTATTTGTTACAGCCGAGAACCACCTGCTCTGAGTGGAACTGCTCACAGTCGGCTGGACCCTCCCACACCAATCACTAGCTAAGACGCTGTCCCACAGGTCAATCTGATGAGCAATGCCTCCACTGATCTTCCTTCTTCACAGCCAAGTGACAGAAACTAAGCAGCAGTTTACGTGACAGTTGTGTTAGGTCACACAGATAGGCGGTCGATGGCTTCATGATGGGGCTAACGCTAGCCCGAGGTAGTTTTTGGCTCTGAACTTTAATGCTCCAGCTTTCTTCAATTGTGAAGTTACTATCCATCAGCCTTGTACAATCTCACATCTGGGTGTGGGTTTGCTTCCCTGACAACTTGTTCCTACATTTTTATCAGCCCCTTAAACATGCATTTTCTTCCTAATGAGATTAACAGACCAACGTAGCTTTTGGTCAGCATAACTGGTTATTACAAACTGAGCTGGTTCAACTCTGTCTCGAAAAACAAAACAAAAAACAACAACAACAAACTGAGCTGGTTCAAACAGTGGGCTCTGAGTCCTTGCCTTCCTTGCAACACGAAGTACAGGAAACGACCCCTTCCCAGGCTTTTATACAACTCTGATGTAAGAGGCCTTGTAAACTGTTTTGAGTCTTTGGCCAACTTAAACTGTCACATTTCAAGAGTGTCACTATCTATATGGGGGTGTCATTGTGAAACCTGGATACACTTTCAGTAAATCTCTAAATTTCTGAAATTCTCTCACTCTCCTTTATGCTTAATGTTCTTTTTTGTCTTTGGTGTCTGTCTTTGGCTGTCCTGGAACTCATTCTGTAGACCAGGCTGGCCTTGAATTCAGAGTCAGCCTCAGCCCTCCCCCCCACCCCCACCCCGAGTGCTGGGATTGAAGGAGTGCACCACCACGACAGGCTTGCTTAATGTTCTTAAGAGAAAGGTGCGATAAATAGAAACTACAGCCAAGGTGAATAAGAAAAACTTGAGCACATATAAAACCTGTGTTGCTTGTATGTCTGTAAAAGAAAAATATTTTGCCAGGCGGTGGTGGCACATGCTCAGGAGGAGGCAAGAGGATCTCTGAGTTCAAGGCCAGCCTGGTCTACAGAGTGAGTTCTGGGACAACCAGGGCTACACAGAGAAACCCTGTCTCAGGAAACCAAAGAAATTGTTCTTGGCACCTGGGACCTCCCAGTCTCAAACCATCGAAGCCACAATCCAGTTTGCAGCCCACAGATGCTCGGAGCGTGCATTTGTTTTCCATGCGCAGTGTCCCAGCACTGACTTCCTTCACTGTCTTCGCCTTTGTAGAATGTCAAGGATTTTTTTTTTTTAAACTGAATACAGCACCCGGTATTCAGAACCTGGGCACCGCCACCTTCAGCGCTTATCGGGCTGCCCATCACCAGTGCGGGGCAGCATTGGCACCGCCCCTTCCCCCGTCAGGCCGGGGAGGAGACGCTGGACATCGAATGCCAAGGGAGGGGCTGCCTAGTCCTCGCGAGGCTTCGTTCTCGCGGAGGAGGAGGCGGCGGCGGGCAGCCGGTGGGGATGCGCTCGGAAGAGGGAGCCGGAGGCCTGGGCGCAGCCCTTTCTGCGCGGGGCCCAAGCTGGAGGGAGAAGCTGGCGGGGCCGGAGGTCCAGTTCCTCCGCGAGTCGCAGCGGAGGGAGCCCGCGGGGCCGCCTGCCTCGCCTTTCGGTGACAGCGGAGCCGGCAAGCCTCGCGAGGACAAGAGGTCGGCCCTGAGCAAGGTGGGGGCGGAGCCTCACAGCCTCTCGTGGGGAGACTGGTCCTGGGCACTCTGGGGGTGGGGCCAGAGGTTCTCGCGAGAAGACGACTTTAAGCCCTCAGAGGGCGGGGCTTGTCCATCTTAGGGGCGGGGCTGCGTCGCCGTGGTGATGCTCGCTGCTGCCTCCGACGGGGCGGGGCGGGGCGGGGTGGGCGGCAGTATCTAACTGACTAGCTGTGCTCCTCCCAGGTAGTACTCAGGCGGCTGCCCCCGGGCCTCACCAAAGAGCAGCTGGAAGAGCAACTGCGCCCCTTGCCCGCACACGATTACTTCGAGGTGGTAGCTGCGGACCTCAGGTGAGAGGCGCAGCGGGACGCAGGGGACGTGTCACCTGTGAGGGATGGACACAGGAGATGGACGGGGCGGTGCTCGTAATTGCAGTGAAACTCCTCTTCCAGCGCACCCAAAGTCATCCTGTCAGCCTAAACGGCCCTTAGCACCGCGCTTTTTGTCCTTTGTGTTTCCATGCCTTACTCCACGTAGCTTTTAATAAGTTGTAACTGCGCCCAGAGAAGTGGAATCACATTGCCGCCCTGCTTCTGTCAGCACCACCACCCAGACAGGTTCTCTGCCTGTGGTGATTGGAGCAACACAGGGCGGGACTAACCGGGAGGTGTCAGTGCCACTGGAATCCGTGATTTTTTACGGTTTATTTTTATATCCTTCTCTTTATTTATGTCATATACACTTACCTTTGGGATACCATTTTTGTTAAAAAAAAAAAAAAAGTCTAGTCAAATAAAAATATAAATAATTGTTAAACAGGTATCATTTGAAAATCACAGGTGGTTTTCAGGTGGCTGAAGTTTAGAAAAACAGTTAAAAGATCAAGGAATGACTCAGTGCACAATTCCAACCCCAACTTCTAATTTGCACCGTCCTCCCTGTGAACAGACTTCTCTAAACTTTAATATTCTCTGTGATGTGAAATTGAAGAGTTCCTACCTGTGAAGAGAATTGTGGCTGAGACAGGGAGAATGGGTTAGCTTTTCCTAGGTGCCAAAGCACCTGAAGGTGGTCCATCCATCCAAAAAGAACCTCCCACAGTACAGCATCCTCCTCCGTGAAGGAGCCAAGACTGTTCTTATTCTTGTACGAAGAGTGACTCTAAGAATGTCCACGGCCCTTGGGTGACGTCTGAAGCCCAGTGTTTAACCCTGGCTGCGTGCAGTAGGGGAGCTCCTGAGTAATGAAGGCTACAGTTGATGGTTGGGTTATCTTCAGGTTTTTTGCTAAAGAATATCCAGATTGTTATAGTTAACTGAGAAGTGACTCTTGGGCATGAAAAGTATTTGCTGTATTCATAAAAGATAAGTAAGGCGAAACTACGGGAGTCCTACCGTTGTACTAACCATATTCCTGGTTCTCTCCTACCCCAGTCTCTATCCTCACCTCTACTCGAGAGCATACATTAATTTTAGGAACCCTGATGACATCCTCCTGTTCAGAGACCGCTTTGATGGCTACATCTTCATTGGCAATAAAGGTTGGTGGGTTTTAGCTAACTCCTCAAGCACAGCTGAAATAAGGTCATAAGCTTTACTGTTATTTTATCATGTGCTGATAAAACTTATAACCCAAAGAATTCCAGAAGTTCTGTGTAATAAGAACAAGAGTGCACTGTTGTTGGAGAGTGGGTTTTTGTTTCTTTGAGTTTTTTTTTTTTAAGACAAAATATGTGTGTGTGTGTGTGTATAAACACATAATATATGTATATAAATATACATGTGTACATAAATATATGTGTATATTACATATGTGCACATACAAATTTATGTGTATTATAAATATGTGTGTATAAATATGCATGTAAATGTACATATATTTATATGTGTGTAAATATGCATATAAATTACATATATTTATATGTGTATATATCCATAAATGTACGTGCTTAAAGCTCTCATACCCTTTAGCCCTATGTCTCTTTTAAGCAGAGTAATTTCCTTGAACCTGTATAACAGTTCAAGAGTTGAATTAATGTCTTAAAATTAATTTTTTAATTTTATCTGTCTGTACGTGTGCATGCCTGGATGTAGGTATATATACCATTTGTGTGCAGGTGCCCTCAGAAGCCAGAGGAGGGCATCAGATACCCTGAAACTGGAGTTACAGGTGTTTATGAGCTACCTAATGTGAGGTGCTTAGAACCAAACCCAGGTTCTGTGCAAGAACAGCACATGTTCTTAACCACTGAGCCATCTCTCTAACATAACATTTTTAAAATTAAAATACTTGATTGTAACTAAAACACCTGGCTGGAGATACTCCATCATAGGTTATTTGGAAGTCACATGGAGTGTTGGGGTTTACTGGCCTCTGCATTTCCCTTTCTCAAGCGAGCAGTTTGATGTTGCGAATGGGTCTGCTGATGATAGGCCCTTTCATGTTGTAAATGTTGCTTCTTGGCCCCATCTTCCCGAAGCATTGCTGGGTCTGACGCTTCACCTCCCTGTACGTTAGATACCATTTCCCAAAGTGACCCTTATAGTTACGTAATGATACTTGCCATTTGTCCCCACAAAAGGCCTGGAGTACCCTGCCGTGGTGGAGTTTGCGCCATTCCAGAAGATTGCCAAAAAGAAGCTGAAGAAAAAAGATGCCAAGACTGGAAGCATTGAAGACGGTGAGTCCTTTTCAAAGGCTGACTTACAAGCCAGCACACTAACTACAGTGATCAGGCATGAGCTGTAGTTGGAAAGGGGGCTATATGATTCATTCATTCTGTTTTAAACTTACAGATCCAGAATATAAACAGTTTCTGGAATCATACAGTTTGGAGGAAGAGAGAACCAGTGCGAGTCCTGAGACACTGCTGGGAGAGATAGAAGCGAAGACACGAGAACTCCTTGGTCTGTTTTGCTCACTTCTTTATTGAGATTCTTGCTAATGGAGTGTGCACTTAACTGTCCATTTTACAAGATGAGAGTAAAATTTCTTTTTGTTACAGGCTTGTTAGAAACAGTATTTTCTACTTTTGACAAAAGAGTGATAGCTCGGGGAAATGCTTTTGAGCCTTTCATGCTGAACACTGTGTTTCTAGGGGTCTTCGTTTAGAATGGCCATGCTGCCAACGACAGCTGTCTATGCCTTTGGCTGCGGTGGAGAGCTTTTGTCGCAGCACTAACTTTCTCCGCAGAGCAGCGTGGTGGGTGTTGGGAACCTATGGAGACACGACATTTTGCTCACAGGAAGCTAACCCGTCAGTGTATATATGCAGCTAGAGTCAGGTGTCTGGTTTGAGTCCCTTTAGGACTTTCTCCTAAAGTGGTGTGTTTTAGAGATGTTTGTCTCTTGTAGTAGGCCCCAGAAAATCCATATGCCAACATGACTCAGTATTGAAACTCTCCTCAAGTGAATGAAGAGGTGGCTTATAGTTTAAGAGCATTGGGTGATCTTCCAAAGGACCCAGTTGGATTGCCAGCACCTGGATGGTGGCTTTCAGCCATCTATAACTCCAGTCCCAGGGGATCCAGCACCCTCTTCTGGCCTCTGTGGGTATTGCACACACATGATGTGCAGACATACATTCAGGCAGAATACCCATACACATAAAGATTTTATTTTATTTTATTTATCTATTAGATATACAGTATTCTGGCTGCATGCAGCCTGCAGGCCAGAAGAGGACATCAGATCTCATTATAGATAGTTGTGAGCCACCGTGTGGTTGCTGGGAATTGAACTCAGGACCTTTGGGAAAGCAACCAGTGCTCTATACCTCTCAGCCATCTTTCTAGCCCATACATAAAAATTTTAAAAACAGAACAAAAACCTTTCCACAAGGCCTGGCACCTCTTACATGTCCTGCTCACCTGTCAAGACTTGTATAACATTTAATGTATAATTGGTTCGTTGGTCTCCACATGAATTTTCTTTTTCTCCCCCACTTTCATCGTGGAACTTTATTTTCCTCTTTGTAGTTTCAGGAAGGAAAGAAGTGTTTAAAATTGGGTATGTGGTGAATAAACAGGCTGCAGCCTGGAGCTCTGTAGGAGCAGAATGTAAGCTTTTGTGACGGAAGAGATGTAAGAAACCCTAGTGTGGAGACCTGAGGCCTGGATCCTTCCAGGGAGTGGCACAGGCTAATTCACTCCCGTCCATCATTACTCTGTCCACAGTGGCGTTGAATGCCAAAAGGAAGCGAGGGTCTGGCTGATGGCTCTTACCCCACAGGGAAGGCTGTTGTGTTATGCCGAGTGTGTTTCAGAGGTCATGCATTGGGGAGAGGAGGATGGTGATCACATTAGTGTGATCTAAAGACCTGAGAACTAAAGATCAGAGGTTCAAGATGAGCAAATGGACCCGGGTGTGGTGGCGCACGCCTTTATTCTCTGCACTTGGGAGGCAGAGGTAGGCTGATCTCTGTGAGTTCAAGGACAGCCTGGTCTACAAAGCGAGTCCAGGACAGCCAAGGCTACACAGAGAAACCCTGTCTCAAGGGGGAAAAAAGAGATAAGCAGATGGGTTAATTGTGGTAGCCATCTATATATAGAGAAGATGGAGAAAGATACTTCGGGGGCAAAAATTGGAATTTGATTTCAAAACATGTTATATTTATGAAGTTAGAAAAAGCAAAATAAGTGTTTCAGAACTCACCTTCCAACCCCTCCTCCATCTTTCTTGCTTTGTTTAAGTATCTCATTATTGGATCTGTCACTACAGCCTACTTGGGAGACATCCTCTTTGTGGGTTAGAGTCTAGTTTTGTTCCCACAGAGAGCCTCTGTCCTCGTCGCCGTTCTCTGCCCACTATATTGTCAGTAGTTCTTCTGTATTGATGGCACAGGTGCCAGGCAGGGTCTCACTCCCAGTGCAGTGCAAGTGGTTCACTCACTTCAGAGATGGACTGTGGAGGCTGTGTCTGTAGTTACTGCTTCTGCTTTTAAATTGGAATTTTCTCCATGCAATTCATAGTAGTTGGTAGTTTTTTATTAGCTTTTAACCTTCTATGGGGTCTCATGAGCAAGCCAAATAAATAAGGTTTGAATAAAATCAAAATAAACTCAGGCTGGCAGGAGTTCTGATGTTGTTGAGTTAAGCAAGGTCTTTGGAATGGACAGACCCAGGACCAGTTCAGAAAATTGCTACTTCATGACCTCAGCAAACACCATGGCCTTCTGGAGCCTTATAGATGTTTGTGACAGGGCATTTAGGAGGGGGGAGGGATGCGCATCATGTTACTGAACTTTATCTTGGGATCCATTGTTTTGCTAGTCTGGTAGCCAAAGTATCTCTCTAAAATAAAGTCATTTCTGCCAGACTGATTACACCCATGACCACAGCACCTGCCATAAAGTGTGGGTGCCTGGCCATGTCCACTCTGCTTAAGGCTGAGTACCATTTGACCTGTCAAGCCAGGGTGTCAAAGGTCCTTGGTTGAATTTAGGGACCCATGTCCAGTAGCTTTCTCACAGATTTCTATTAGTTGCTGAGCCTCACATTCCGGAAATGTCACACCAGCTCTGGGGTGTAGCCAAGGATTCTTCCTGTCTCCTTTTAATCCGAGATCTTAAAGGTCTGTAAGGCAGACCCAGAGCATTTCCTACTTTGTCCCAGTGCCCTTACATCTGGAGGCCATGGGACTCTTCCTGTTGGAACTAGTCCCTCTGGTGGCTAGTCCCTCTGTTAGGCCTATAGCACGTGGGGGTGCGGGAGGGGGAACCCCTGGCACCCCGGTCGGACAGGAGAGGTGAGGAGTAGGATAGGTGATGTCCAAGGTGGAAGCTGTGGAACACACGTTAGACTTGAGGAACAGGGGTTGTTGTGGCCAGCAGTGCCATGTGGGACCATGTTCTGAACTTTAGATTTAATAGATCGTATCTGAAATGACTAAGACCAGAAATATTCTATTTGGAATTTTGGAATATTTGTATATATGTAATAAAATATTGAGGAGATGGAATACAGGTCTAAAGATAAAAATTATGTTTTCTGTGTATTTTAAACACATAGTCTGAAGACAGTTGATTACAACATCTGTATTACATCTCTGGATTTTTGTTTTGTTTTTGTTTGGTTGGTTGGTTGCTTTTGGTTTTTCAAGACAGGGTTTCTTTGTGTATCCTTAGCTCTCCTGGACTCCCTTTGTAGACCAGGCTGGCCTCAAACTCAAAGTGAGTCCAGGACAACCAAGGCTACACAGAGAAACCCCGTCTTGGGGGAAAAAATAACAAAAATAACAAAAATAACAAAAAAAACAAAACCTAAAAAGTGAAAAGCAAAAAATTCTGAAAATATGCATGTCATCAAAGTAAATATGTAAATGTTACTTATGGTTCTTCAGAAGTATAAAGATAAATTAGTAACATTTAAGAAGCTTGAGATGTCACACACATGCATTTTTGCCAACCATGTGACCAATATTTTATGACATTTTAAAGAAAAATATCATGTGTCTTTTCTCACTGTCAAGTAGCCTATAGTCCTGTAAATAATCACTTGCCTGTATTCCTTCTATAAACGGCCCTGACTAAACTCACTGGGCCTCCAACCAAACCAAAGGGAGCCGTGGAAGGAAGAGGGTTAGCTGGAAAGAGGGGGGGGGCAGGGGAGGGAGGGGACGAGGGTGGGTCATGGAGTGCAGATGTGACCAGAATGCACTATGCACATGTATGAAAATGTCATAATGACATGTTATTATATATAATTGAATATGCTAATAAAAACTTAAGAGTGGCATGTCAGAATTGCCGGTACCTACAAAGTACTTGGATTTGTAAGAACAGAACAAGAATGCCCCCAGGAGCAGTGCACACTCACGTAGATCGCAGAGGGGATACTCTTTTCCTAGTTTAATATTAAGCTGGAAACAAGTATTTTTTAAAAAATCTCAATTTAGAGGTTATGTGTAATGTATTATAATTTTTGGTTTTTTAGCCAGAAGAACCACACCTCTTTTGGAATATATTAAAAGTAGAAAATTAGAAAAGCAGGTAGGTGACATTTCACCTGGTATCTACCCTGCACCTGCTGTTTCCATGCACAAAACCCATGTACTGCCTCTCGCTGTGCTTTCAGAGACTCCGAGAAGAAAAACGTGAGGAGCGCAGGAGGAGGGAGCTGGAAAAGAAGCGTTTACGGGAAGAAGAGAAAAGGAAACGGAGAGAAGAGGAGAGATGTAAAAGGAAAGAGGCAGATAAGCAGAAGAGAGCTGAGAAGGAAGTGAAGATTAAGGTAATACTAAGCAAACATTTCTTCTTTTCCCTCTAAAGCGTAGTCCTGTTATAATAATTATGCCATTTACGTGTCTTAGCTCCTTAAAATCACAAAGCATTTTCAGTTCATCTACCCCTTAATCACAGTTCTTTTCTTTTGCGGGGGGGGGGGGGGGGGGGGGCGGGGGGGGAATAAGACAGGGTCTCTCTGTGTAGCCTTGGCTGTCCTGGACTTGCTTTTGTAGACCAGGCTGGCCTTCAATTCACAGAGATCTGCCTGCCTCTGCCTCCCTTCAGTGCTGGGATTATAGGTGTGTGCCACCCCCACACCCAATTTAACACAGTTCTTTATATCCACTATACAACAGTAGCTTCAGGTGTGAATTCAACCTGTGAATACTGCGGTGGTAGGAGGTGTGAGGCTCTGACCTCCTAGTGTAGAGTGGACCTCAGCCCTGAAAGAGCCCATGCCCTACATTTTCCTGACTAAAACAAGCCACAGACTTCCTGCTCAGCTTCTCTGAGTCCTGTTCAGTACCTCAGAACTAGGACTCAGCGTTTGAGGCTCAGCACTAGGCAGCAACCGTGGGTTCCACACTCAATACATTCATTTTCATGGATTAAAAAGAAACTTTCTTTTCCGTATTGGTTAGAATTGGAAGGCCAGGAGTGGTGGCATACGCCTTTAATACCAGCACTTGGGAGGCAGAGGCAGGAGGATCGCTGTGAGTTCGAGGCCAGCCTGGTCTACAGAGTGAGTCTAGAATAGCCAAGGCTACAAAGAGAAACCCTGTCTCGAAAAAAAAAAAAAAAAAAAAGGACTTGGAATCAATCCTTGTTAGGACTTTGTAGAACTGAGGTTTCAGCCAGGCATGGTTTCACCTTACCCCACAGAGGATTTACGATAACTTATTGGGGTTCTGAAGAACTGTACAATATAAAGAAAATATTAACCAGCATTACTTAACCCCTGAGCCGTAGTAATAAACTATACAGTAGGAGTAAATGTATGAACGTTACAATTTCTCAGCTTCTTAAGAAACTGGAAACGGGAGAAGAAGCAACCACAGAGAAACCCAAAGAAAGAAGTGAAACAGTTGGCATTGGAGACGAAAAACAGGAAGCCCGGCCTGTAGAGAACACGCCAGAGACACTTGGAGAGAGGTGAGCGGCTCTCGTCTCTGCCATGCCCTCCTGCCCCTGGTTTGGAGTCATAGCCGCACTACAGGTGTGTACACGTCACATTGCCCTTGGAAGCTGAGACCTGCGCCCGAATATGCTGACATGTTTGTTTTCTGCTGAGCACAGCAGGAGCTTAGTGAGCTCTGAAGTCTCAAGTATCTCTTCAGGTCTGGGCATTTCCTGCAGCCCCTTATCTGTCGCCTCTGGAGCATCTTCTTTTCTTCTCTAAGACTCCCTTCCTGGACTTAGGTCCCCAGGGTCTGCCCTCCCAGCCGTCCTTCCTGCATAATTTGCCTTCCTTGGTGTTTGAAATTGTGCACACATTTTGTTCCAGCTCTCCTGCAGTCCATCTGTGATGACATTTCAGGTACCTACAACTGCGGATTTCCGAGTCCCCTCTCTTAGGGCTGGCCAGTTCAGGGGTTTGGTTTTGTTGTTGTTTGGTTTTGGTTTGTTTTTGTTTTTTGTGGTGGAGCACTAGGCCGTAAGATTCTAATTCTCCTTAGTCCTGTCTTTTGTTGGTCCTATCTCTTCATCTTCGCCTGCTCACGGCATGGGAAGAGCTCAGCCCTGAGACTGGCAGGCACAGCCCCTTGCTCTGAGTGTCACATCTGCCACACACACCCAGGCTGGCCCAGCCTAAGGCTTCTACTACATGTTGGATTATCAACTTGGTAATCTTTAGCACTTTGATTTGTGTTGTAGTAGTTTAGTGTCATTGCTTATGGCATAGCAATGCCCGTTTTGGTGTCAAATAGTCCTCACTTGTTGCCATGCCTCTCATGTGGATAGGCCACAGAGGGAATGTGGTGGTGGCTTGTCCCTGTGGCTCAAGGAGGCAAGGACTTCAAGAACCAAATAAACCAAGCAGCCCCATGCGTATTCACTGTTCCTTTAGCCTTTGGTATGTGTGTTGGTCCATCTGGCATGATTAAACTTCAGTTCACTTGGCTGTGCTTGGAGGAGAATACAGCTGTCAGGCTACATCACATGCGCACATCTGGGCGCCTAGGACTGTCACTCAGTTCGCTAAGCTGTAAAATGGGGATTGCATTTACTTTGGAGAACTGAGGCTTAGGACAACGTATCTGTATACCCTAGCGTTGTGTCGTCGTATACTTGTCTTTCAGGAATAGTGGCAGATACGACCATTTGTCCATCTTCTCAGTATTTTCTGTTGAATGCTTGCTGTGAGCCCGTCGCCGCTAAACTCAGCAGTGTAGCAGTGAGCTCAGTGCCTCTGCACCCATTCAGAGTCTACAAGGGAGACACGTTATCAAGAAGCTGCTTACCTGCAGTTAGTTATTAACCATTTGTATTGACTCACAGGTTACAGGATGGCAGTGATAAAGAGCAAAGGGACAAAAGATTTCGAGAGAAAGAACCTGAAACTCCAAGATGTCACCCAGATGGTTGCAGAAAGCACAGCATTCACTCAGAGCTTGCCAGGTTTTCCAGGAGGAATGAAGACGAGTCAAAATGGGGAAAAGGCTTCACCCAGGAGAGAGGGAAAAGAGGGGGCCAGGACGGGAGTGTCCCGGTGGACATGGCAGACAGAGTGAGCAAGGAGCAGATGGAGCCCGACAGCCCGGGCCTGAGACAGGAGCGTGGGGGACACAGGCTTCTGTAGTCCTGCAGCCTGCCTTCCCTGTTGGGCTGTGCCAGGGACAGAGTGTGCCTCCCCAAGTAGACACCCTTATTAGACTAAACAAAGAACAATCTGCGTACGTGTGTATAGGTCCAGGGTTGCACTCTGTCTGTGTTAGCTCACATGCCCACTTGGGGTACGCTGAACTTGGAACTAAATTCAGAATAAAACATACCATCATCTTTTTAAAGAATCAAGTTTTTATTTACCAGGAAAGATTGTTTAGCATAAATCATTTACTTGACATTAATATTGTAAAGTGTAGCCTTAAGATCATAAGGGAGCTGGGTGTGGTGGCACACATCTATAATCGAGGCACTTGGGGAGGCAGAGGCAGGTGGATCTCTGTGAGTTCGAGGCCAGCCTGGTCTACAGAGTGAGTTCCAGGACAGCCAAGGCACACAGAGAAACCCTGTCTTGAAAAACAAACAAACAAAAAAAGATCATAAGGGAAACAGCATCTTGTGGAGCTTCTTGGACATCATTGACTATAGTTGTGTAGCTCATGAGTCAGTGCTGCCTGGGCGTGAACACAGCAGTGAGGTACCCTGAGCCCAGGGAAGAGACGTTTACTCAGAAGCGTCAAGTTCACTTGTTCAGTCGCATTTTCCCAGAGGCGCACTTAGGATGGTACTACCAGTTGGTCCTCGTCTAGGCAGCTCATCACTGGAAAGCCAGTATTTGGGGACCAAGAGCTGAGGGGAAAGAATCAGATTAATTGAGGAGTGCCATGCTGGAAGATAAGGGGGCATCATCCCCAAAGGCCTGTCTGAGGGAACTCAAAGGAGGGACGGTGTGGTGGGCAAGGAGGCTTCTGCTAGGTGGGGCCGTTGCCGCCAGTGTGTGACTTGATAGCTTGTCTCCTGGCCAGAACATCTCTCAAACTTTCTGTCCTGGGGCTGGTACCTACAGTCTCCTTAGGCAGGCACATACTTCAATACTAGCTAACCCTCCCAGCCCTTTACATGCCTTGTGTTAGCTGACACACAGAATTTAAGACTAACGAGGGGCCTTCTGTAGTGTGTGTTTTAAAATCTGCTTTTCATTTGGTTTCTTAGATCCCGTTTTCCCTTCTCTACTCCAGTCCCTTGTTGCAATAAATTGTATCTGTTCAGCCTATGAAGCCAATAACTGACACAGTCTGAAATGTACTTTAAGGCTGCCAGCACTACACAGGGCAGAATCTAAACTGATTCTAATCTACTCTCAAACTAACATAAACTACTCTAAACCTCATAACATATATATCCCAAACACTTGCTGCTATGATTCTCAGAGACTTCTCTCTCCTTCCCTGTCAATTGTAAACAGCCTTTCTCTCAACAATCAAACTTGGCTTCGCCCCCTCTCCAGAGAGTCCCGCCTTCCACTTCCTGTCCTACCCAGCTTATTGGCTAAACAGCACTTTATTGACAGTTGTTATATCCACCCAAGACATTCTTCCACAGTCCCTTCAACACTCTAACACTAGGTAGGAGAGAGAGAAGGTTAGTGGGGCAAGAGAACCTAGTTTTCCTTAGCTACTTCCTGCTGTTTAGGGTTGTCAGGTTCCTTGGGGCAAGTCCAGTCCTCAGGACATCTTCAACTCCTCATCAAACTGTATCAACAGAACCAAGAGCCGCAGGGGAAGCACCAGCAGCCTGGGTCTGGCTTTCGTCTCACTGTCAAAGACCATGCCCGCATATGAGGCAGTTCCCAGCTGACAAAAATCACTTGCCTTTTCAGGAGGCAGTTATCAGCTGTGGAGCAGCCCCTATATCCCACACCTGGGAATAAAAAACATATTTACATATAAAGCAAAACTTCCACAACAGCCTTCCAGGCTCTGAAGTCCTCCAAAGATTGAAATTCTTCTACAGGAAGGTAATTTACCAGCCAGCATCTTACTCATTTGGCTGCAGCTTCTGTTGAGGGGCCTGGCAAAGGGAAGGCACTCCACCAAGGGTGGTAACTTCCATGGAGCAACCAGTGTTGAGTGGGCTTCACTTCCGGGGCCAGCCTCTTACACAAGCTCACCGGGCCTGGTAGTGCATGGCCGCTGTGATTTGGGAGTTTTAAGAATGTGAATAAATAGGGACCATACCATGTGTGACCTCTGAGGCTACCTCTCCTCACTCGCTGATCACCTTCAGATCCATCATGGTGGGGTCCACTGGTCATGGCCTTTTAGAAAATGGATGTATTATTTTCATTGTTTCCTTTGATGACATCCATTTTTAAAGCTTCCATGAAGGGCCAAAAGAGATGACTTACAGCCCGGCATGCCTCTAATTCCCAGCACTTGGGAGGCAGCAGCAGGTGGATCACTGTGAGTTCGAGGCCAACCTTGTCTACAAAGCAAGTCCAGGACAGCCAAGATAACATAGAGAAACTCTGTCTTGAAAAACAAAAATAAATAAATAAGTCTTTTTTAAAAAATAGATTTTCACTTGCTATCATGATGCATAATAGTGCCCAGCGAGTGATCTGTCCATATTTCATATGCCCCATGGCAGTGAGGTGCCTCTGGTGACAGAGGCAGTTCTGGGGTTAATGGGTGATCAGGATCTCAGTAGCCAGATGGTGATTGCAGTGTCCCAGGAGAAGGACCTTTGGCTGACAGCAGAACACTTGGTCCCAGAAGCCACAGTAGGTGTGAGCACTGGGCTGGATTCTGGTAGTGGGGGTCACTTCTGCAGGAGGATGCAAGATGGTAAGGTGATGTCTTTTCCACACCACGCTGCTGAAGGCTTTTCTGTCTTCACCTCTGTCACCGAATTCTTGCCTTAGCATCCGTTTTATGGGGAACAGACAGCAGTCACCTTGCCTTTCAGGAGCGGGTGAGTCCTACAGGAGTCTCTCATCTTTGGAACTAAAGCCATGTCCGAGATAAAAGTTGAGAATGGGTCAACTATTTGACCTGTGTTAACAGATTAGTTACTAAAAATACAAAATGGAAGTTTATTTTCAGGACAACATTCCAGAGTAAAAAACTTTTCCTTCCCAAAACATTAATTATCATAATTAAATCATCCGTAATTCCTCCGACTCCATCTCAGATATAGGTATGATCTAATGGTAGTGACTGTTACATGTAAATTCAATTTCATTCATTTCTTTTAAAGATTTTTTTATTTATTACATATACAGCGTTCTGTTTACGTGTTTGCCTGCACTCCAGAAGAAGATACCAGATCTCATTTTAGATGGCTATGAGCCACCCTGTGGTTGCTGGGAATTGAACTCGGGGATGTCTGCAAGAGCAGACAGTGCTCGTAATTGCCAAGCCATCTTTCCAGCCCCAATTTCATTCTTTCCTATCGTGTCAGTTCAGGAAAGTTCTCTCTCCCTTGGTGAGCTTTTGTTGGGCTGTGTGTCTTGGTACAAAGCTAGCTGCTTCTTGCACACTGTTACCCATGTTTGGCCATCAAGAAAACATTAGTCTTGTAAGCTTCTGAATTTCCCCTGGAATACTTCACTGTTACATATCTAAGAAGAAAGCCAACCATATGAGTAACATTACATCATAAAAGGGACAAGTCTTGGCTGATTTAAACTCAGTCATCCACTTGTTAAAGGAACAGCATTGACAATAATAATAGCATTTTAATCCTTTGACAGCACAGTCCTGTGGGATAGTTACCATGAGTGAAGAGCAGTCTGCTGTGAACTATTGTCACAGTGGCCATTGCTCTACATGATGAGGTTCAGACCTCACAGGATGCCACCATGGATGACAGTGGCTCTTGTGCCACTGTGGGTGTTAGGGGACTAGAGGCATTTCCAGCTAACTTCTGGTGTTTTAGGCTTCCTGGAAAGATGACAGAAGCCATGCAATCTGAAGTCAGGCCTTCTTGAATTGTTCCTTCTCCCCAGATTCAGACGTGGGAGTCGTCATCCAACATGGCTGCCCTGGAGTAAGGAAGTAATTCAGGTCATACACGGTCAGGACAGTCGACCCTGGTTTGACCGATTCATGCCATCATAAATAGAGATCAGAGTAGACCCCTCTGCCTGGTGAGGACACACTGAGAGAGCCCCATGTGGCTGCCAGCTGAGGGTTGTCAGCAGGAGCTAGATAAGGCAACCCCAGGGCTTGGAGTTCTGGCTCTAGACTTGAGTCATCGAAGCTACTCTGTAGGTGGGATTTTGTGGCAATGTAAGAATACTGGGTAGTCTGTTCTAGAAAGCTGAGGGAATGTGGTGAGTATTGTTGAGAAGAACTTGATGTTGGCCTCAGAACCAAAACAGTGACTCTAGATCTTCACCCCTCACTCCTTTGGACAGTTTCCCTTGGTAATTAAATAGATATGGTTGCACCATGTTATAAGAAAATGGCCATGTCTTCCATAACACAAAATAGGAATGTCTTTGGGCTAGCAACAGAGCCTCTGGCCCTGCACGCTGAGTACAGATCTGTATACACAGGGAGAAAGGGTTAATTCGCACTCCATAAGGGACGCTGCCATGACAGTGTCTCAGGTATGACAAAGTTTAAAGTTCAGAGTTCAAAGGTGTGTCTAGACACAAAGATGAATGCTTGTGTGTAGCAAGTGTCTGGAAAGATGTGCAGCAGTTAGCGATGGTTCACAGCAGCTGGATACACATCCTGGGCCCAGGAGCACAGCCTCTAGTCTTTTTTTTTTAAATATTTATTTATTTATTTATTTATTACATACACAGTGTTCTGCCTCCATATACACCTGTACATCAGAAGAGGATACTATATCTCATTATAGATGGTTGTGGGCCACCAGGTGGGTGCTGGGAATTGAACTCAGGCCCTCCAGAAGAGCAGACAGTGCTCTTAACTGCTAAGCCATCTCCAGTCTCCTAAGCCTAATGCTTTAATGCCTTTTTTTCTTTCTAAGGCTTATGTTCTGCCTGCACATACACATACACACCAGAAGAGGGCACCAGATCTCATTACAGATGGTTGTGAGCCACCATGTGGGTGTTGGGAATTGAACTCAGGACCCCTGGAAGAACAGACAGTGCTCCTAACCGCTGAGCCACCTCTCCAGCCCGAGAGCCTCTAGTTCTTGTAGCAGTGTGAGTTTGTCTTCTCTGATCTCCCTGTCATGCCCTCCTGCTGTGTGTTCCCATTTCTCCTGCCCTTAACTTCCACTACCTCAGGTCCCTACCTCACATGGGTCAAATGAAAACACACTTACGGCTCTAAAGCTGCCCCTGTTCATCTCCCAACAGCGACTTCCTTGTTTTAGCACCCTCTTCCTATAGCCTGTGCCAGTGTCTCTAGTTACAGGCTCAACACCATATACCCATTGACCTCTGTGTCTGTATACCCACTTGTTTACTTGGATGCCTCACAGATACCTGAACTTACATGTCCTCGCTGGAAACCCCCAACTTTCTCATTTTAGAGATCTGTGTGTCCCTTCTTCCAGATGTGAGAGCAAGCTTGCTAGCGCTCAGCCTGCCATTGGTCCAGCTTGCTAGCGCTCTGCCTGCCATTGCTCCAGCTTGCTAGCGCTCTGCCTGCCATTGCTCCAGCTTGCTAGCGCTCGGGCTGCCGTTGGTCCAGCTTGCTGGCCCTCTGCCTGCCATTGGTCCAGCTTGATAGTCCTCTGCCTGCCATTGGTCCAGCTTG
>OU015752.1:48459563-48479634 GCA_907169655.1 Acomys percivali | reverse complement strand
CCATTGGTCCAGCTTGATAGTCCTCTGCCTGCCATTGGTCCAGCTTGCTAGCACCGGGCTGCCACACTTGCGGCCCTCTGCTTCCCAGGGCCCTTCTATCACTGCCCTGCAGTCATGTAAGTAATGTCATGTGTAAGTAGGGGAGTCTTTGTACCCCAACCCCATCTCTAGCCTCCGATATTAGTTATTTGTTGCAGTGACCAAAGCAATTTAAGGGGTTCTTTTGTCTCGTAGTTCCACGGTACAGACTGTCACAGAGCGGAAGTCATGGGGCAGGGTCTTGAGGTCACGCTGTGCCCGCAGTCAGGACACTCCGAGAGATGCAGTCAGGACACTCTGAGAGATGAGCGCCAGAGCCCAGCATTCTCCTTTGCATTCTGTCAGAGGCCCGAACCCAGGGAACGGCGTTGACCCCGTTGGGGTGGGTCGCAGGCCTGCAGGTGATTGCAGGACCTGTCAAGTGCACAGTTAGCCTTCTCGCCTCCTCTCAGCATGGGGAGCTACAGCTTCCCTCCAGCCCAGCGATGGGGTCCAGGAGCCCCGAAAGCCCTTCCATTCACCCACGTTCGCTCCTCTGTCCCTAGTTTGGGCTAAGTGTCCCTCCATAGCAGCTTGTTTGTCTTCTGTGGAGCAGTTTGTCAGTATCGCCTGTCCATGAAATTAGTAACCTCCATGAAGTCAGAGACTGAGTTTTTCCATCAATGTGGGCCCAGTCATCGTGTGGTACCTAGCGCCTAGAGAAATGGTAATAGCTGCTAGGTGCTTTGAGAGTGAGCAAAAAGACAAGGCCTTCCTGGGCACAAGTCAGAACATCTGCATGCTAATATTTGTCTTACAAATACTGAGGGTTTTCTCTAGCATTTCTCTCCAGCTGGATGGTTTTAGTTATGTCATTTGAAACCACTTAAACCTCAGTGAATTTTTTTGTGAGTGGGTAGAGACACATCTCGTGCATTCCTGGCTAGTTCAAACCTTATCTCCCAAGTTCTGGGCTTAGTGTACACCACCATGTGTGGCGCAGTAAGTTGTTAAAGTACAGTAATTTTTATTTTGTGTGTGTGAGTTTTGCCTACGTGTCTCTCTGTGTGCCATGTGCATGTCTGGCGCCTGCAGAGGAGAGAAAGGGTGTTGGATGCCCTGGAACTAAACTTGATACGGTTGTGAGCTGCTGCATGGATGCTAGGAATCAAATCCAGGCCTCTGGAGGAGGAACCAGTGCTTTAACACCTGAGACCTGAGCCATCTCTCCAGCCCCATTATTTCTTAACCATTCAAACTTTTAGAAAGAATATTGGCAAGAAATATACCAAACTTTAAGAGCAGTTAAAGGAATGAAACGGATGAGTTTCAGTTCTTTGTTTCTCAGTGTGTTTTGTCCCAAACTTGAAACAAATATAAATAAAAGAAATGGACATTATTTTTCTTTCTAAATGGGTCCACAATCTAACACGCCAACCTAGTGCACAGCTGTGAAACAAGCTAAATAAGGAATTTTAGACTTTATTCTTTGCCCACAGTTCTCTGCTACGATTCTACTATCCCCATAGAAAGACAAGGGAAAATCTGCATTTAAAATTCTGTGCAATTATTCCTCCTCTCCCTTTCTATCTTGCTCACACTGAGTTCAGGATGATAGAATTTCTGTTTCTGTAACTGCGTTTGCTTCAAACTAACCCTCTTTTACTGTGTGCTCCACAGATGACATGGTTTTTGGGGTTTTGTTTGTTTGTTTGTTTTGTTTTGTTTTTTTAATCTTTAAACAGGGTCTCATTGTACATTCCTGTCTGGCCTTGACCTCACCTTCTAAGTGCTGATATTAAAGGTATGGGTTACCATGCCCAGCCTTTTTTAAAAAGCTGTTAGTAAAAACTACATTATATTTCTTTCTACTTATACTGGTATTTCTTCTCAAAATAACCAGTTCCTTTGGTCATAGGATAACAACAACTACAAAATTCTGGGGTGTTCTATGAAGTTATGATTTGTTTGCTTGTTTGTTTTCATATTATTTTTTAATTTTTTGAGACAAGGTCTCTCTCTGTGTCTCTGTCTCTGTCTCTGTCTCTCTCTCTCTCTCTCTCTCTCTCTCTCTCTCTCTCTCTCTTTCTTTCTCTCGTAGTCCTGGCTGTCCTGGAACCCTCTATGTACACCTGGCTGGCCTTGAATTCCCAGAGATCCCCTGCCTCTGCCTTCTTGGGGCTGGGATTAAAGGCTGGATATTCAACCTATGGCCACTGTACATGTTAAAAAAAAAAAAAAAAGCAAGACTTCACCACTGAGCTACATCCCTGTCCTGAAGCTAAGGTTTTCCACATCATTCCCTTCCACCGTGACATTCTGTTTGATAATTCATCAAGGGAAAAAAAACATCTTAAGGGCCCACCTTTTGGATTTTTTGCAGGGTTTTGACAGCTGTCTAAAATCATCAAACTCAAGAAGAGAGAGACTAACATGTGATCAAGTGGCCAGGCATCCGAAGCAACAAGTCTGATTTTCCCCCTCAGGTTCAATGAATAATCCAATAATTTGTTTTCTTTAGCAAATGCTTTGTGTGCTTTTCCTGAATACCAGAGACAAACAGACACTAGATTGTGGCAATCAAAACTCCCACTCGCTCTTTTTTAAAAAAGCAACAACAACAAAAAACCCTAGATTATAAAAGCCACATACCTATGCATGTTCACAAATGTTCTCTTCTTTAACGTGAGGCTGTGTTCTCACCGATGAGACTTTGGACACTGAACTGTGCTTGGCCGTGCAAATGAAACAGTGGTAGCTGCAGGTTAGGAAGGGCCTTACCGTCCAGTCCCTGATGATGGGTCTTTGAAAACATGGCTGTTCCCTCAAGTGCGTTCTCACTGGATGCCTCCCTGAGCACACAGCCTCTTGTGTCACAGGGCTACACTTTCACATCAACAGAGCGAGCGGAGGGCAGAGGAGGCGACTAGGCAGTCAGTGTGTTCTCATCGCTACTATCCATGTAAGAACTAGATGGGCATGGCCACCTGCGCTGTATGACCAGTGGCAGAGGAGGGGGAGGTGGGGGGTGGATTAGGGACTCTATGGGACAGGCTGGCCAGCCAGATCCCATGGGTGAACACACACACTGACATGCATGCTACACAACATGCACAGACAAAACCAAACGAAAAACCTGGAATCCTAAGAGGTCAGGTGTCTGTGCTCCTTCCTCTAAAGTACAACATCTTAACCCAAAAGCCACATGAGGGGTGGCGATACTCTGTCACTATCTAGCATTCCTCTGTTAGCATCTACAGTGCGGTGAGGAAGCATGTGGAGAGGTGGGAGACAGCTCAGGTGTTAGTATGTCTGCCATGCAAGCATGAGGGCCCACGTTCAACCTCTAGAGTCCATGTTTTAAAAAGCAGCAGGCATGGTGGTACACACTCATAATCTCAATATTGGGAGGTGGAGGCATGGCGGTGCACAATCGTAGTCTCAGTACTGGGAGGTGGAGGCATGGCGGTACACACCCGTAATCTCAGTACTAGGAGGTGGAGGCATGGCGGTGCACACTCGTAGTCTCAGTACTGGGAGGTGGAGGCATGGCGGTGCACACCCATAATCTCAGTACTGGGAGGTGGAGGCATGGCGGTGCACACTCGTAGTCTCAGTACTGGGAGGTGGAGGCAGGAAGAACCCTGGGGCTGGAGCTAACTTGGCTGACTTGGCAAGAGCAGGTCTTAGTGAGAGACCCTGTTTCAAAAACAAGGTAGATGGTGCCTGAGAAATGTTACCTGAGGCTAACCTCTGTCCATCACATGCATACACACAAAAACGTGCCTTACGCCTTTCTATGAAGTAGTCTCTTTTACCTTTCATCAGATCATTAGAAGAGGAATCCTAAAGGTTAGTTTCTCCACATTAGATTATCCATCAATATTTTTCTGACATAAAATCAGTGGGACTTCATTGTATGCAAAAAAACAAAAAAAAAACAAAAACAAAAACAAAAACAAAAAGTCTTATTAGAACAGGTAACATGGACCAGTGTCCTGTCAGGCAAAGGTCCTTGCCATGCAAGCCCGATGGCCCAAGGAATCGACTCCCCAGTCCTCTGACCTCCACGTATGCTGTGCTGGGTGTATGTGTACATTTTTTTTTTAAGTACATGTATTCTCTCTCCAATGAAAGTGGATGCCTTCAGGACACCTTGCTGTGTCTAATAGAATCACTTATCCTCTGCAGTCATGTGACTAGGGTAGGGAGTCCAGATCAGTTATGATGCTGAACACAAACTACTCTGTGCTAACTTGGCCTGGTGACTGTCTGTGGCCCAGAACTGGATGCAGGACCTCTGTCATTCTAAGGAGCATTCCTAAGTGTGATCAAGGAGGTGTGGAATCTCCTGAGTGGAGATTTCAGGAATGGCAGAGTCTGGGTTCTCAGTAGGACACTGTTTTGTTGGTTTTTCAGTTTGTCTTATCTGTGTGGGTACACATGTGTGCACGCCTCACGCCGGAGGAGACCAGAAAAGTGTGTCAGATCTCCTGGAGCCAGAGTTACAGATGGGTGTGAGCTAGTATGTGTAACCTGGACAGCAGGTTGTTTTTCAGTGGCGGGTGCCTGAGAAGGAGGATCAGGAAACAAGAGGAGAGACAAGTTCGGAGAAAGGAGGTCTAGCACAGCGGTTTCTTATGCCAAGCAAGGTTAGTAAGGAGCACAACCTCTTACACACTGTCAGTAGGGGGAAATGGGCCAGGGTCAACAGAAAGTGAAATCAGTGCTGGCAAAGGGAATACAGGACGCCTCGGGCACAGCTGCCGTGAGACCACTGCCCTTGTGGGGCGAGGGGCAGGGGAATACTGGCTTCTCAGGAACCAAAATTTTAACTCCTTCCAAGTTCTGGCCTCAGCCCCAGACCAGACCGTGTCAAGTGTGCCTCTGGGCAAGGACACAGAACTAGTGTTTTCTTTGCCCTTTCCAGGCCTCTGAGAAAACCTTGGGTTGGCCTGGCTCCCAAAATTTTGGGTGCCAGGAATTGAACCCAGGTTCTCTTAACTACTGAGCCATTGCTCAGAATCCTTGGTTGTTTTAATATGCCACAGAACCTTAACTCAAGCAAAACCACAGTATCATTCTTTTTCTTTAATTTTATTTTATTAATTTATTCATATTACATCTCAATGGTTATCCCATCCCTTGTATCCTCCCATCCTCCCTCCCCCCACTTTCCCCTTACTCCCCTCCCCTATGACTGTGACTGAGGGGGACCTCCTCCCCCTGTATATGCTCATAGGGTATCAAGTCTCTTCTTGGTCACAGTGTCATTCTCACAGTGGGGTTCTCTACCCAGCAACAGCTCTTGTGCCTTCTGGGAACTTGGTAGAGTCCCCAGACCTGCCTCCGGACTCCAGCATCAGCCCCTGTCAGCATGGGGCTGCAGAGGACTTGTGCTCCGCTAAATTGCCTAATGGTACCAGACACCCTCACTTAGAATAACAAAGGTTAGATTTCTAGCACCTCAAAAGTTGAAAACAAAGCAAAATTTAAAAATACAGATTAGCTATAGACCCAAAGATAGGTTGAAAATTGAGTAAGATCTTAACCAAGAGAGTATTAGAACACCAGGAGAAAGTTGTAAGTAACTAAGAAAGACAATAAAATTGACAGTTTTCAATACAGTAATAGTTTATAACAAGTATACACAATTATAACCCAGTTCCTACAAAATAATGGTGGAACCAAATGGAATATTGATGCCTCTCTATGTAATGGATAAAAATGGCAGACGCGTGCAGTTAGAGGACACAAAGAACACAGTGAATGATTAGATCTAAAAGACATGAAATATCCAAATAAGCAAACACATCCTTTTAATATGCATATGGGACTTCTTCCAAGGCAAAACATGTTTGATGACAAATGAAGTATCAATAGACCACAATAGGATAAAGATGTTAACTGAAGTAAAACTAGAAAATTTATACACATGTGGAAATTAAACAATATAAGCAACAAATTAGGAGATGCCCAGAAATGAAGAAAAAGAGAACACAATCCAAAACTTACAGGCTGCTGTAGGAAAAATTTTAATTCAGAACACGGCTTCACACAGGTAAAGACAGACCAAGCCAGAGAATGAGGAGCCAGAAGATTAGAACAGATCGCTACCGTTAGTTTGGGGCCAAGCAGAGCAATTCAGTCAGAAGTTCAGAGTAGCCAGATTGAAGCAGTCAGTTTATAGAGGAGTTTAAGCCAGAATAGCTGAGTTGAACCAGCCAGCCCAGAGCTCAGAAAGTGTTAGAAAGGGTGAGCTTATTCAGCAGTAAGTCTCAGAGGCTGAAAACATTCTAGGCCTAGATTAGATTGTACCAAGGCTAAAAGTTTCCAGAACTAGGCCTAGCTTAGCAGATAGAGGCTATGAGCCTCTGAGACAATTAACTCAGGCAAATAAAAGTTACCTTTACAGGCAAAGAAAACAAACTAGAAGCCATAAAGAATAAAGTTGAGAGCCGGGCGTGGTGGCGCATGCCTTTAATCCCAGCACTCGGAAGGCAGAGGCAGGCGGATCGCTGTGAGTTCGAGGCCAGCCTGGACTACAAAAGCAAGTCTAGGACCGCCAATGCTACACAGAGAAACCCTGTCTCAAAAAAAAAAAAAAAAAAAAAAAAAAAAAAAAAGAATAAAGTTGAAGGCTGGGTGTGGTAGCACATACCTGTAATCCCAGCACTTGGGAGGCAGAGGCTGGTGGATTACTGTGAGTTCGAGGCCAGCCTAGTCTACAAAGTGAGCCCAGGACAGCTAAGGCTACATAGAGAAACCTTGTCTCAAAAAACAAAACAAAACAAAGAATAAAGTTGAGGGGCTAGAAAGATGGCTCAGAGGCTGTTCTTCCAAAGGTCCTAAGTTCAATTCCCAGCAAGCACATGGTGGCTCCCAACCATCTAAAATGAGCTGAGGGATTTCCTGCATGGGATTGGCTTGTGGGCATTGTATTGATTGCTAACTTCTGCGGGGAAAGCCCCTCCTGGAGAGAGAGAGCCCCTTATAGGCTGCTCCTTACCCTCCGAGGTGGGCCTGGGTTGTCTAAGGAAGATAACAGAACAATCTGGGGGAAGTTTCCTGACTCCAGGTTCCTGCCTTGAAATCCCTCCTTGGCTTTCCTCAGTATCTTATAAAATAAACCATTTCCTCCTGAACATACTTTTGGTTAGTATTTTACCACAGCAATCAATAATAGAAGCAAATTAGAACATCAAGAAACATCTCTCAGGCTGGAGAGATTGCTCAGAGGTTAAGAGCACTGACTGCTCTTTCAGAGATCCTGAGTTCAATTCCCAGCAACCACATGGTGGCTCACAACCATCTATAATGAGATTGGGTATCCTCTTCTGGCCTGCAGGAAAAATACTGTATAAATAGTAAGTAAATAAATCTTTTTTAAAAAGTAAGAAACATGGGTGTGGTGGTAACGCCTTTAATCCCAGCACTCTGGAGACAGAGGCAGGCGGATCGCTGTGAGTTCAAGGCCAGCCTGGTCTACACAGCCAAGTATACATAGAGAAACCCTGTCTTGAAAAACAAACGAAAGAAAGAAAGATGACATTCAAAAAAAAATTTTAAGTGTCTTTGCTTTCAGGTTATATGACTTCATGTGTTCTAGAAGATTCCACACATGTATACACAAAATTCTCAGGAGCTGATCAAATAAATGAGCAAAGTGGCAGGCTATAGGGTCACACATGAAATCAGTTACGTTTCTATATTCTAATAACGAACAATATACAGTACCACTTGGTAGGCTCTGCTCCTCACCCATTAGGTCTCTCAAATTCCACTTCTCTGCTGCTGGGAGATGCTGCTGCCCCAACCCATAGGCTTCCTGGGGTCTCCAGAATCCGACCCTGCGTTGCCAGGCCCTGCTTCTCAGCTCCACAGCCTTTCTGACTCCCCTCCAGCTTCTCCGGGATCCCCCAACCCCAATGGATGAGACTTGACTCCAGACATGGAGAGCCACAGCAGATGGTGGGGAAGAGCACCAAGAAGCTTGCTGACCCTTGAATAGTGACTGCTGGTGCAAACACTAGTGGAGTCTCACAAGTGGGTTAGGGATGTTTGTTGGTGGCACGTGTCTTTGGTCCCAGCACCTGGGAGACTGTTTCATTTAAAAAAAAAAAAAAAAAAAAAAAAGGAACAAAAGTCACTAATGTTTTATGTGTCAGTCAACATGGGCTGCTTAAATGAGGAGACCTCCCTGCGTTCATTTCTATCAACGTCCAAAACCAAAACACAAGAAACCAAAACAAAATAGGGCAAAACTTAAGAAATTACATGGGTGTATAAAATAAGGTAAATTAGGTCACTTCACAATCTTTCAAAGCAAACAGACTACTAATACTAAAACTAAAGGCGAATACATTTCGATTGTAATTGAAGCTGATTTTTAAGTTTGGAGACATGAAAACTGTTTACTATCGTCTAAAGGCTTTGTATTTGTCTTGTATTTCTGGTATGGACAGTATGCCAGTGAATTCGTCCTTATTCGGAAGGAACAATTCAGAAGACAAAAAAAAAAAAAAAAAAAAAAAAAAAAGGCGGTGGGGTGGGCGTTGGAGGGTTGGGAAGGGCCGGTAGCCCTGGCAGGGGCTGGACCCCTAGCTTCCCCCGCCCTCCCCCAAGCCCCGCCCAGCTGGGAACCTTAAGGGCCCGGGGAGGGGCGGACCCGGAGGCTCCGGAAGGCACTTCCGGTGCGAGCGCGCGATACTTCCCGGCTGGTCCTGCGTCCAGCCGCCATTCCTGAGGCCGTGCGGCCGGCCCAGCGTTTCCTGTGGGCGTTTCCTCGACTTTACTCCTGGACACCTCGCAGGAGGGTGAGGAACAGGCGGGCGCCTCGGTGCGGGCAGCAGGGTGCGGCGGGCAGGCGGGCGCCTGCGTGGGCTTGGCGTGGCCTGGAGGCCGGAGCGCGCCGTGGCTTCTTCCTGCTCCCCGCCTCCGTGGCCGGCCTTTTTTTCTTGCTTCAGCTCGCAGGTCAGTGTCCGTCTCGAAATTTACTGTAGGGCTGCTGTCCAGAGGCCCCAAAGACCTGTGACCCACAGCAGAAGCCACACCCCCGACGTGGGTGCCTAGCCTTGTCTAGGGGAGCCTTTCGGACGGCTGCGACCTAGCCGGGTGTTCTCCAAGAAAGGGCAGAGCATTGGCACTTTCTGGGGAGTGTAAGCTGGTACCAATCTAGTGTTCCCTCACATTGAAACTTAAGGTCGCCTGGTGCCTAATTCTGCCCACAGGTAAACAAGGAACTCAGAGCAGTGAAGTTTTCTGTGCGTCAGTCGTCCACAGGTGATCTGCAACTCTGCAGCACCAAGAGTGGCCTCTGCTTGTAAACTGCACGCCCTGTTAGGCTGGCCTTGGTGCTCGGGGGTGAGCTCTTGCCTAGCAAGAGTGAGGCCTTGCCTTCCATCCACGCACTCGGGAACAGAAAAATAACCACTTGTTGCAAATTACCCCCACTAATTAACATAAATTGTAAATAGAATCGGAAAATATCTAGGAACGTGGGAGTACTTCGTGCTCTGTGTTTCAGCTTTTTTCTTTAAACACAAAACCAGCCTCCCCCAAAAAGGTGTAACCTTAAAAAACAAAAACAAGAAGACGGTTATTCCTAAAGAGCAGTGGCACTAGTATGTATGTAGACTAGTAGACCTCACGTCAGTTCCATTTCTGGTACAGCAAAGGCCTACATGCCTAGGAACCAGACCCGCTACAGTGGGCCAGTCTATGCTCGTCATTCAGCAAAGACTCAGAATCAAAACTTTTAAGAGTTACTTTCTCTCAAGAAAGGGCATGGAGTTGGGTTGGTTGAAAGGAGTTGGGGGTGGGGTGGGGAGGAGAAATCGTGATCAGAATATATTGTATGAAAACAAGTTTGTTTTTTTTTTAACTTAAAAAAACTACCCTCAAGAATACAGAATTTGAAGTTTCAGCATTTCCTCCATTGTAAAACGAAGGTCTTGAGCTAACATTCTCTAGGTCATTTTGGTCCTGTATTGATTGCTAATTTCTCATTGTGGCACTACCAACAAAAACCAGTGTTCCGGTTCATGACAGAGCGTTTCATAAAACTTTTCTCTGGCTGGAGAGCGGGCTCTTTAGAGAGCTGGCTCAAAGATTAAGAGAACTTGTGCTTTTCTTTTGTAGTTTTCCGAGACTGGATTTCACCGCGTTGTCTTGGCTGTCCTGCATTGGCTTTGTAGACCAGGCTGGCCTTGTACTCACAGCGATCCGCCTGCCTCTGCGTCTGTCTGTGCTGGGATTAAAGGTGTGTGCCACCAAGCTTAGGAGAACTTGTTCTTGCAGAGAACCAGGTTTGGTTCTCATCACCTCTATGGTGGCTCAAAACTGTCTGTAGCTCCAGTTCCAGGGAGTCCAGTGCCCACTCTATATAATAGCAAGTGCTGTTCCATTAGGCCACACCCCTTAGAGACTCGCTTAAAAGCATTAGTATCTGCTAACTGTGGAGGCAGGCAGATCTGTTTCGGGCTAGCTTGGTCTACAGAGCCCAGGATAGCCAGGGCTACACAGAGAAACCGTGTCTCAAACAACAACAAAACCCCGCAAAGCATTCTTCTTCAGAGCTGGGGACTGGGGGATTAACCTAGGTTTGTGCTGTTGCTATGTGGGTTATAAGGGTTCCTTCAGTTCGTGGTACAGACTTTTTTGTATTAGTTTGATCAAAACTCAGCATCATAGGAGGTTTTGTCCTATGGCATGTGCTGTCAGGGACTGCTTATTGGCCTGATGTTGAGTGGGGCATTTAATGTTGAGTTTTCTCAGCTGTGTTTTGGAATTGTTGCTGCTTTATTTTTGAGACGGTCTGTATATTCCCGGCCTGGAACACATTATGTAGCTGAGAATGGCCTTGAACTTCTGGTCCGCCTTCAGGCTCTCGGTGTCTGGAAATGAGCACACAGTTCTCCTAGTTGTAAAGTCTGTGAGTCTTAAGATTGGAGCATTCCCAGTCTTCACGGAACAACAATATGACTGATGAAGTGTTTTCTGAGCACTGCCTGCAGCGTGAAAGGGTTACAGGGGTGAACCTGGCCAGATGAGAGCTTTGGGCAGCTCTCACCCAGCAGTCAAGCTGGGAGGGCTGATGGTGACTGGTATGCTGGAAATATGCATCCTAAGGGAAATTGAAAGGAAGCAGGAAACTGTATCTGGGTGCCCCTGCCCCAAAGGAGGGCTGGTTTTGTCTCTTGGGTGGGTAACAAAATGAACCAGATGAAGGAAAATTCCCGTAAATTCAAGGCCAGCCTGATCTACATAACTTAAGGGCAGCCAGGGCTACATAATGAAATCCTGTCTGAGAAAACAGAACCAACAATACTAGCAATAATGTCTTAAAAATAGGACTTATCAAAATAAAGATGTTTTTTAAGTTAGGGCTATCCTGTGCATTTTAAATGCTGCAATCTGTGCTGCTCACTGAGGCATGGTGAATATGGTCCTGCCATCACCTGTGTCATAGAGTGTGTTAAATGTGCTCATCAGTGGTTGGTACTTCTGGTAAATATCATTTAATGAGAAAATAGATTTATTTTTAGAGATATGGTCTCACTATGTTTCCCAAGCTAGTCTCAGAACTCACTTTAGGTTCAAGTGATCCTCTTGCCCTTAGCTTTCTGTTTTGTTTTGTTTTTGTTTTTTGTTTTTCGAGACAGGGTTTATGTTATCTTGGTCATCCTGGACTTGCTTTGTAGACCAGGCTGGCCTGGAAATCACAGCGATCTGCCTGCCTCTGCCTCCCGAGTGCTGGGATTAATGACGTGTGCCACCACGCCCGGCTACCCTTAGCTTTCTGAATGGCCAGAACAGCCAGCCTGCAGGCACAATAAGAAGAGATTGCAGTGTGACTGAGCTTACTGTGCACTAGTTACAGCATCTGTTTTATTGGGTCCTGCTCCTGTACTGAGAATGCAGCATGCCACAGTGGATGATGGAAGTGGTGAGAAGCAGAGAGGGAGATACTGAAAAACACAAAGTGTACTAAGTACTGAATGGAACATTGCACAGTAAGTGCAGAAGGGGGCTGTATAATCAAGAGTTGAAACAGCTGAGTTAGAGGTAAAAGGGTTAGGCTAGATTCCTGCCTGCGGGTAGATTAGAGATGCAAATTCAGTGCTACTGAGGCTGTAGTTTAGGGTCAAGCACTTACCAGCATGTGCAGGGCCCGGTATTCAACTCCCAGTACCCCCAAAACTAAGCTCCCCTAGATGAAGAGTTCCAGGCAGCTAGGCTGCTGAAAGAGAATCAGTCTTCTCAGGGACAGGCCCCCTAATTGGTTATCCAACATGGAATGACCAGCTGTAAAACACATATGAGAAACACTAAATGGGCTCATCCAATTGTATTTATATATTTGTGTGTGTGCGTGCATTGAGGGCTTGGAAAGGGGGGATTATATAAATATGTACCTATGAAAGTTTTTACAAATTGAAAAGAAAAACAACAAACCAAAGGATGCAAGTGTTAAAAAGAATGAAATGATCAAAATTAGAAAAAAAAAACATAAATTATTTTTTAAAAAAAGTAAAGGGTAAGAAAGCATAACTTAAGGCAAGTGTGCTGGTGTGCGCGTGCAGTCCTAGTGGATGGGAAGCCTAGGCGGGCACATCAAGAGCTTGAGGTGAAACTGGGCTCAAAAACAAACAAACAAAAAGAATAACTTAAAACACAGGCGTAGTTTGCTGCTTGGCTGCATAGTAAGGACCAGCCTAGCCAGTGCTACCTAGCAAGACCCTACCTTTTAAATTAAAAAAAAGTAAACAAACTCAAAGAAGACAGGAAAACATTAAACACAGACACTTAAACCACCTATGTCTAGCAAGGAGTTTGAATTTTATTCAGTTTTGAGAAGTTGGAGAATTCTTTTAATCTGTACTCTTTACATATTTTAAAATGCAAACAGTCTTTGAACTAAGTAATCTAGGAATGTTCTCTACAGAAATACTCTTAAAACAAAGACTAGAAAGGAATTCTAAGCTCACTCTGAATGTAAAAAGCCCTAAGTGGCTTCTTAAGGCAGGTAGAAATAGGGTTAATGTTAGCCATTGTGGGAAAACACAGCGTGCTTGTCTATGTCTGGAACACTAGTTACAGTGAAAACTGCCTGAAAAGTCTAGTCTCCACAACGCCCCTATGCTGACACCTTGTGCTGGAATGCTCTGAAAACCTCTGTAGGATCTTAACCCAAGACCTTTCTGACAGCTTCTCTATTTTCACTCTTAGGGTGGATAAAATATTCCAAAAATTGATAGGAAGTTGCTCCAGGATCATGTTAAAAGGAATTTTTCCGTCAGGCATGGTGGCACATGCCTTTAATCCCAGCACTCTGGAGGCAGAGGCAGGCAGATTGCTGTGAGTTTAAGGCCAGTCTGATCTACACAGAGAAACCTCTTCTCAGAAAAAATGAAGAAGAGGCCTTCCATAGCTAGACTTGACTGTTTTCTGGATTTAACTTCTAAGTGTGTGCCGCCTCTGTGGACAACTAACCTGTCGCTTTAGAGTCTAAGTATAAAGCTACAGCAAGTAGGTACAAGATTTTTTTTTTCCAAGATAAAGTTTCTCTGTATAGCCCAAGCTATCCTGGGCTCACTATAGAACAGGCTGGCCTCAAACTCACAGAGATCCACCTGCCTCTGCTTCTGCCTCTGCCTCCCAATGCTGGAGTTACAGGCCTGCACACCCCCCACCACCCCCCACCCCTTACCCCCCCCCACCCCACCACCCCACCCCCGGCTACAAGATTATTCTTGAGAAATGATAGTCCTAAATCTGGACTAGAGAAAGTCAGTTTCTCTGAAAATGCAGTTTATTCACCCAGAAATGAAGATAATACTTGATTAAATGAGATGATCTATATATAACTCCTAGAGTGCCGTGACTCGGTTAAAGATTAGTCTCCCATTACTTGGAAGTCTTGAGGTATTAGTGAGGCATAGGCCACTCTGGACTCAACGCTATGCAAGTGTGCTGCTTTATTCAGCATGTGTCCTTGGGAGTGACTTCTCTCTACGCTCTCTGTTGCAGCAGTGCTGAGTCTTGAAAGCACAGTCACTGCGTGTGACAGAAGATGGAAGTGTGTCAGGAATTGCACAAACCTTCGATCAGCCTGGAGTGTGACCACTGCAGTTTCCGAGGCACAGATTTCGAGAGCGTGCAGATCCACACGGGCACCATTCACCCTGAGTTCTGTGATGAGATGGACGCTGGTGGACTGGGCAAGATGATATTTTACCAGAAGAGTGCAAAGCTCTTTCACTGCCATAAGTGCTTTTTCACCAGCAAAATGTACTCCAGTGTGTACTATCACATCACATCCAAACATGCAGCCTCAGAGAAGTGGGCTGACAAGCCCAAAGAGCAGCTGAGCCAAGAACCAGAGGCCGTGAAAAGCCCTTCCCTTCCTGACCGTCAGAACACAGCCCCTGACCCAGCAGAAGTTAGGCCCACGCCAGCCCTCCCCATGGAAACACAGAAAATTGGCCTGAGTTTGTCTCCGGAGTCACAGAAGTCTGCTCCTCCGGTTCTGGAGCCTCAAAACTCTGGCCCCACGGTTTGTCCTGAGCCACAGGCTCCTTGTCTTCCTGCCGAGGCCTCAACAACTGCTCCTGTTTCTTCCACTGAATGTCTAGAGCCGGCCTGTGTGGTTCCTGAGCTGCAGAAGCCTGACCGACTCCCTTCTCCTGAGCCAGGAAAGTCTGCCCTTGTGAGCTCCAAACCCCAGAAGCACTCTCCCTTTGCAGATATGGGGGCTCCCTCTTCAGCCTTGTCTCCAGAGTCACCAGTTTTGGCCACTTCCCCTGAGCCTTGGGGGTCCTCCCTCACTGCATCTCCTGAGTCTCGGAAGCCAGCGCGGGCTGCCTCCCCTGAGCCAAGGAAGCCATCCCCGTCAGAGTCTTCTGAACTGTGGAAGCCATTCCCTGCCATGACTTCAGAGCCACGGAGACCTACCCCAGCAGTATCGCCAGGGTCCTGGAAGCCAGGGCCGCCTGGTTCTCCCAGGCCTTGGAAAGCCAGTCCTTCAGCAACATCAGGACCATGGAAGTCATCTAAACCTGCTCCATCTCTGTCTCCTGGACCTTGGAAGCCAATACCTTCTGTGTCGCCTGGGCCTTGGAAACAAGCTCCATCTATGTCCACTGCATCCTGGAAGTCTTCAGTCACATCTGGCTCCTGGAAAACGCCCCCCACGTCTCCAGAGTCATGGAAGTCTGGTCCACCTGAACTCCGAAAGACAGCTCTGGCTTTGTCGCCTGAACACTGGAAGGCAGTGCCCCCTGTATCTCCCGAGCTTCGCAGACCAGGCCCGCCACTCTCCCCAGAGATCCGAAGTCCAGCAGGTTCTCCGGAGCTCAGGAAGCCTTCAGGGTCACCAGACCTTTGGAAGATTTCTCCTGACCAGCGGAAGACTTCTCCTGCTTCACTTGATTTCCCTGAGTCCCAGAAAGGTTCTCGTGGCTCTCCTGACCTCTGGAAGTCTTCCTTCATGACGGAGTCTCAGAAACCTAACATCTTCCCTGAGGCACGGAAACATGCTGCTTCAGGCTCCTCCGAGTCCCCAAAGGTAGCCTCAGACATATGGAAGCCTGTCCTCTCCATCGATGCTGAGCCCAGGAAGTCCACACTGTTTCCTGAGCCTACGAAGACCATCCTTCCTCCTTCTCCCGAGCCACGGAAACGTGCACTTTTCCCAGAGCCCCGGAAGCATGCACTTTTCCCGGAGCTCCCCAAATCCGCTGTGTTCTCAGAGGCCCAGAAGGCCGCTGAGCTTAGTGGTGAGCTGCAGCTTGAAGCTGTAGATGATGCAAAATGTGATGGCCTGGTCCAGGAAGGGCTTCTGCCTACACCTAAGAAACTGCTAGAGGATGCTCTATTTCCTTCTTCAAAGAAGCTGAAGACCGACAGCCAGGACACCTCGGATGCTGAGCTCAGGAGCACTGAGTACATGAGAACCGATTTGGACACCATGGACATCAAGGGCCAGGAGTCAGGCAGCGACCAGGAACAGGTGGACGTGGAGTCTATTGATTTTAGCAAAGAGAACAAAATGGACATGAGTAGTCCAGAGCAGGCCAAAAATGTGCTTCAGTTCACTGAAGAGAAGGAGGCTTTCATTTCCGAGGAGGAGATCGCAAAATACATGAAGCGTGGAAAAGGGAAATACTATTGCAAAATCTGTTGCTGTCGTGCCATGAAAAAAGGTGCTGTCCTGCATCACCTAGTTAATAAGCACAATGTCCACAGCCCGTACAAGTGCACAATCTGTGGGAAGGCCTTTCTTTTGGAGTCTCTCCTCAAAAATCATGTAGCAGCCCATGGGCAGAGCTTACTTAAATGTCCACGCTGTAATTTTGAATCAAATTTCCCAAGAGGCTTTAAGAAACATTTAACTCACTGTCAGAGCCGGCATAATGAGGAGGCGAATAAGAAGCTGATGGAAGCTCTTGAGTCGCCCTTGGAAGAGCCGCAGATTTGATTTGGAAACAACGCTCGCGCTCTACAGTGTTGCTTGCCAAACTCGTAGCTTGTTGCCTAGATGGACCGTAGACAATGTGTGTAGTGTATCCTCTTTGTCTTAATGATGTTACAAAGAAGAAGCACTTGGTTGTTTTTCTCATGTGATCTCGTTTATGAAGCTGGCTGTTTGATAAGTCAGTACATTTCTGTTATACGTTCCAGGTGGAATATATATATCTTATATTCCTTAAGTTTATTTTAGACATAATTCAGGAGTGGGGAAAAGTAGGCAGTACATTTGGTAAACAAGCAAATTTAAACCTAATTAAAGCCTCTGTCTGCCTGTCTCTGTCTCTCTGTCTCTGTAAGTAATTTCAGATCATAGGAATTACTAGTTAGAGGGCTCAGAGGTAGAGCCCTTGCCTAGCATGTTTTTGCATACTTACAGTTCCAGGGTTTGATCCCCAGTACTTAAAAAAAAAAAAAGTGGAATGTTTTAAGAATTGAGCATGAAAATTAAATTTGAGAAAAATTTTGTTAAACTTAAATGTACTTTTGAATGTTTTATATCCTCTTTCTTCATGTAAAATTAGTTATAAATCTTTAATATTTTTCTTGATGTTCATTTAACTTTTATGTTAAAGAGCAGTGGTTTTCATCCTGTGGGTCACAGCCCCTTTGGGAGTTGAACAACCCTTTCACGGGGAGGGGGTGGCATAAGACCATCAGAAATACAGATATTTACATTATAATTCATAACAGCAAAGTTAAAGTTATGAAGTAGCAATGAAACAGTTTTTTAGTTGGGGTCAGCACAAGATGAGAAACTGTATCAAAGGCCCTCAGATTAGGAAGGCTGAGAATCACTGTGAAGGGAGTCACGCCTTAGGGGTCACTGGTTTTCTGCTGAAGGACAACTGAGCAGGTCTCTACAGCAGTGTTGGTAATTTTCTGCAGACTGAGAAGGCCAGGTGGTTCAGGACCGCCTGTCTGTAGTTACTTCCAATGGAGGCTGCCTTGGTCTTTCCCTTCACTTCCCTGCAGCTCACATTAGCAGAGGATCCTTCATTGCCAAATATGTTAGTGTTCGTACCTCCTACTCCTGGGCCTTACATGCTTCCTGTTCAGCTCAAGACCGGAGTGATGAGCAGGAGTGGAAAGTCTTCCAGACTCACAAGGAAAGTTTGCGTGTAGCGCTGGTGTGGCGGTGCACTCCAGACTCACAGGGAAAGGTTGCGTGTGGCGCTGCTGTGGCGGTGCACTCCAGACTCACAGGGAAAGTTTGCGTGTAGCGCTGGTGTGGCGGTGCACTCCAGACTCACAGGGAAAGGTTGTGTGTGGCGCTGGTGTGGCGGTGCACTCTAGATGCACAGGGAAAGGTTGCGTGTGGCGCTGCTGTGGCGGTGCACTCTAGACTCAGCTGCCCGGGAGGCTGAAGAAAGGAGGATCGCCTGAGCTCAGCCTGAGCAGGTGGTGGGATCTTGTCTCAGAAAGCATCCCCGTTTGAGAAACATTTTGATTTTGTTTCACACAATTTTCATCATTGTAAATAATATCTTGTATTTCTTCGTGGATTATTCTGACATATTTTGTTAAATGAGTACCAGCCAAATTAAAAAGGGTTTCCATGTTAACATCTTCATGTGTGCTTCCTTTTAATCATTGCATTATAGTCAGACTTCTGTCACTGTGGCAAGTACTTGAGGAAGACAGTTTAAAATAAGACAGGCTTGTTTTGGCTCATGGGTTTGAAGGTTTTGATGGCTTTTAGGCAAGGAGGAAGGGTGTGGCAGAGGAGCACTGCTCCTTTCACAGCCTGCAGGAGAAAGAAGAGGAATTCGAGAGGGCCAGGGCCAAGGTGCATCATCCCCTGAAGGCACCTACCCTGTCACCAGCCTTGCTCCAAGTGTGCCACCAGTGTTAATAGTGTGTTCAGATTTTAATCAGCTAGTGGCTGAAACCACTGGCCAGAGCAGGACCTTCATGACCCACTCCTAAAAATGCCATTAGGCACAAGGTTAACTACAGGATCTTCAGTGTAGTAGACTCAGATTCCACCTTCGTAAGAGACTGGTTTTCATGTGTTGAGCAGCACATTCCAAACCATGTTTTCCCTGCATTCTGTATGTTAGGATAAGGGTGGTTTGGTTTCAGCAGCTGCCAGTCTTGCCTGCCTCGTTTTTAACAGGGGGGTGGGGAGGTGTACTGTGTAGCTAGGCTTGAGACACAGTAAGTTTAACTCATTGGGTTCAGAGCCTTAACCCTGTTAAGTGTAACGGTTAAACCGTTGCTCTTGCCCCATCCACTCCAGTTTTAAAGCTTACTGCATGTATGAAGAACTTAATATAATCTAATGAAATGACTTTGCTTCCAGACAATAGTTTCTTAGTACTATAATCAGCTTAATACATTTTTATTTTCTTCCTCTGTAAGACTAGTTCTAGGACTAGAGAGATGGCTCAGAGGTTAAGAGTACTGACTGCTCTTCCAAAGGTCCTGAGTTCAATTCCCAGTAACCACATAGTGGCTCACAACCATCTATATGCGATCTGGTGCCCTCTTTAGCAGAAGGAACACTGTCTACATAATAAATAAATCTTTTAAAATTAGATAGATAGCCAGCCAGCCAGCCAGCCCGCCAGCCAGGTGTGAGGGTGCACGCACTCGGGGAGGCAGAGGAAGGCAGATCTCTGATTTTTAAAAGAAATATTACATTTGACGGTTCATTTAAAGAATCTTGAGTCAGCTTAGGTTCAATTATAGATAAACAGAAAACACAAAACCCTTCGTAATTTCTACTCGTCTTAACTATACCTCATCCCACCCAACTGTTAGTCTGGTCCTACTCCACCCCCAACTAAACATTAGGAATAAAGTATTAAAGCCGAGCTTACCTGCAAAGTCATTTGTGCATAGTAAACTTGAAAATGACCAGGCTGTAAGATGTAGAGATGAACACATACATGGGCTTTGTAGGAATAGACATAGGTAAGTGTCTGAGGGAAATACAAATCCAGATGGCATGTAGATAATATTCTGATTACACAGCCAGTGAGAACAGAGGGGGGGCCTGTGTTAGAGTAATGAAAACTATTCTCTGCACTTACAGTGTGCCCACCCTTCTGGGCTGACTCCTGGCTCTGCAAAGTAATATTACTACAAAGCAGTTTGTAGGTCTTTTGATACTTCAGGAAGCAAAACTACTAACTCTTAAGGAATAGAAGAAATACACACACTTTATTATCATTTTTTAGAATTCCACACAATATTGCTTTCTTTGTGGCTAGAGGGCTTTGGCTCTTCCTTGTCTTGTCCTTGAGGACAACCTGTTAGAAGACTGAGGAGACGGTTCAGTTGGTAAAGAACCTCTGCAAGCATGAGGACCATGCACGTATGTAAAAGCCGTTACGGCATGTGCTGTGCTAGTGCTGGGACAGGGCAGGGTGAGTGCGGCCATGGCATGTGTCTATAAGCTAGTGCTGTGACAGGGCACGGTGAGTGCGGTCATGGCATGTGTCTATAAGCTAGTGCTGTGACAGGGCAGGGTGAGTGCGGTCATGGCATGCGTCTATAAGCTAGTGCTGTGACAGAG
>OU015752.1:48423483-48459553 GCA_907169655.1 Acomys percivali | reverse complement strand
GTCTATAAGCTAGTGCTGTGACAGAGGGCAGAGTGAGAGTGGAGACTGAAAGGCCCCCTGGACTTAGTGGCTAAGTAGTCTAGCTGTGTTAGTGTGCTTGGGTTTAGTGAGACCTTGTCCCAAAAAATAAGGTGAAAGTTGGCTGAAAGACACTTGATATTGACTTCTAGTCTCCGCACACATGATCAGACACCCATAGGGTGTACACATACCTACATGAACAAACGCATACACATTAAGAAAAAAAAGATAACCAGTCACTTAAAGTTACTTGGGTTATTACTCTCCAGTACCGACTGGACTTCAGACAACAAAGGATTTGCTCAGACTGTTTGGGGTTAAACTAAAGGAACCAAGATACTGTTCTGTATACAAAATTTACAATTTATAAGGCTTGCAACATCTGTTAGCCATGTGACCAAATAGTTTCAGCTTATCATAAATATAATTTGAATGTAACCATCTATAGACTTAGTACATCTGTATTATATTTGCTTTTTTGTATTTTCCAAAGTTCAAATACTGTCATTTTTTTCTTTTAGATTTATTATTTTATGTGAACAAGCCAGCATGTAAGTATGTGATAGCACTCATGCCTGGTGTCCATGAGATTAGAAAAGGGCCTCAGATTGTGAGCCACCATGTAGGTGCTGGGAACCAAACTTGGGTCCTTTACAAGAACAGTCAGTGTTCTCAAGCGCTGACTCATCTCTCCAGCCCCAGGGATTGTAGTTTTTCTTCCTCTTTGACAAAGAAAGTACTTAGGATATTGACCATACTTGTTTAATACCTTAAATTCTGCAGGTAATATAAAAGTAACTTTTAAAAAGTGAAATGTGAAATGTGTTGATAAGGGGCTAGAGAGATGGCCCAGTGGTTAAGAGCACTGTCTGCTCTTCCGGAGGACTTGGGTTCAGTTCCTAGCACCCACATGGCAGCTCACACCTGTCTGTAACTCCAGTTCTAAGGGATCTGACACCTACATACCAATGTACATGAAATAAAAACTGAATAAAAATTATTTTAAAATTAAAAAAAAAATGTACCCAGACCTAGCCAAGGGACAGGATATTCTCCATAGTTAAGTGGAAACTGGGAACTGACTTTCACACGAACTCTGGTGCCCCATATTTGGCCATGTCCCCTTGAAGGGGAGGCCCAATGGCACTTGGAGGAAGGATAGCAGACTACCAAGAAGATATTTGATACCCTCGCATCATATTCAAGGGGAGGAGGTCCCCATCAGTCAGTTACAGGGAAGGGGAATGGGAAGATGTACGGGATGGGATAGCAATTGAGATGCAATATGAATGATTTTATTTTTCAATTGAAAATTTTTAAATGTTGATAAATATTTATAGAAACGAAACAGCTGTAAATTTTAAAATTCTAAAATATTTGCCAAGAGCAACTATTCTTGGCTTCTCAAAAATTCTTGAAAAGGTAATGTATTTGTTGTGTATTAAATAAGTTTCATAAAGCATATGTAAACAAATGTGATATTTTGCCAAGAGACCTATGATTTTAGAGTAGAGGAATGACATATATCTGGAAATAAAGACTTCAAGTACATCTCATTCTAATGTGGTCCCCAAACTTGGAGGGAGTAAGCTTTGAGTAATAAAGATTGTTTGTTTTGGGGATGTAGCCCTGGTTAGCCAGTACTCACGAGGTAGCCCAGTGTGGTCTTGAACTCATAGTAATCTTGATTCAGTGTCCTGAATGCCATATTGTTTTGTTTTTCGAGGCAGGGTTTCTCTGTGTAGCTTTGGCTGTCCTGGGACTTGCTCTGTAGGCCAGGTTAGCCTCAAACTCGGACCCACCTGCCTGTCTCCCATGGGCTGTGATTAAAGGCATGCACCACCACTGCCAAGCAAAGTACAATTTTAAGATGATTATGGAACATATTTGCTCATTAATATACTCCAGATTCTGGAATTTTTAGAAGAGCAGTTCGTTTGATATTTGAGTTATGAAATAGTTGATAACTTTGTTGATGTATTGAGGATGGGTGACAAAGCCTAGCTTGTGAGGGCTATCAGAACCCAGGCTTTTAGCCAAAACTCTATGATTACATGTATAGCCTAGAAAACAGCCAGAGAGGAGACAAACTGCTGATGTCCCCATAGGATCAACTCAAAGGCAAGACGCAAACTTCACAGCGTTCACGGGTGATGGCTGGAAAAACTTTTGTACCTGCAACTCTTGCTTCATGGTTCTGACTCTGCGTCCTCCCTGGGACCCACATATGTGTGACCTCCCCTACATGGCAGTTGTAGCCGCCTCAAAACTCTAGCCACCCATGGAACAAAACAGCCTCAGTTCCTCAGCTCTGCCTCTCACAGCCCCATTCTTGGGCATCTCTTAAGTTTACTCTTCAGGCCAGGCACACTGTGTCTCATCACCCATGGCCTTGGGTGGAGGAAGAGAGAGGCCTGTGGTGATATGGTCCACAACTGCCCCTCATTAGAGACAGGGGAAGGTATCTTTTCTCTCTCCAGGAAAACCTTGACAACATGGATGCTGCCTTCCCTCCCCAAGTGCTCCCTTGTCCACACGGCTGTGGGATCTCTGAGAAGCAATTAAAATGGTTAAGGCTCAGTTAAATGCTGTGATATTTGCTTGTATTTTAGATCTGAAATTTTTTTCTTGGTTTAGCTTCAATCATGAGGTGGGTAAGAACCCCTCCGTCTGTCAGAGGCAGAGGTGACTTTGCCCAGACTCTTCCCTACCCCCACCCCCCTATCCCCCGCTACAATTACACACACTGAGCCAAGGAAGGAAACAGACTATTAAGAGCTAATTAAAGATTATATCATTGCTGGTTTAAAATGCCATTTAGTTTCCAGGCTCCCTTCCTTGAAAACTAAGTAAATGTTTAGCCTTTCCTTCAAGTAGGGTGGTAGATAGAAATAAGCCTCAGAGTCACCAGTGACTCCTGGTTCCAATCCCCGCTAAGGTGTGCCAGATGCACAGGAGCAAAGCCAAGGTGATTTTTCTCTCTGAGTAGTTTAGGTCTCTAAGTAGTTCCATCCTTAAAGTGTAATACAAGGACCTCAGGTGAAGGAGCAAGGCCTTGGTCAGAAGCAGGTAATCATGAGGAGGTGTGGACAAAGCACACGGGGCTGTTCTTCACCTACCTTTATTATAAAGAGTACAACTCTGACACAGACAAAAAGGCCAACACACCCCAAAGGAGTCCATTAACAACAACAACAACAACAAAATGTGAGGGCAGCGGGACCTGGTTAACACCTGTCTGGCGCCCCTGAGGAGCCCGGTCTTGGAAAGGATATCACACTTAAAACACAGGAAACAACTCTTGGTCTGGAGGACACAAAAACTCCCCCACAGCAGAAAGCAACACTTTTAGTCCTCGGCATCATCGAACTGTCCTGTCTCAAAGACCATCTTTGAATAATGTGGTATCAGCGGAGGTGGATGGTGCCAACTGGGGTCATACATCATGTCTCCTTGTGGGGCACAGCACACCCAAGGCTTAATCTCTTGAGAAATACTCCCCTGGATGTCATCGGCATCTGCAGACAGTTTCAGAAGACAGATTAAAAGAAACAGGAAAAGTGAAACTGGATTGCACAAGGACAAAAAGTCTAGAGGTAAGAAACCTGAAATTATTTTAATAGACGCACCCCCCCCCCTTTCCTGAGGAAATGCAAACGGGTCATTCTGAACTGCACAATAGTTCTTCTCAAAGTTCTCTGAAGTGGACACACATGGACAACAGAGCACTTCTGTCTGCAGGTGCTCAGCACAGAGACTTTAAGCGTTTTCTTGTTAAAACAAACCAACACGCTGTGGAGTCAGTGGAATTTGTTATTAATATAGAAAAGCAGTAGCAACTCCAGCCCTGGAAGGAAGATGCGGCCAGGCGTGAGCATGTGGCCTGCCTGCAGGGGCTCGGCACCCGCACACACTCACGCCCTACCTACCGTAAGGATTCCCTTGGTCCGCTTTCAGCTCCAAGTCCCAGTCCTCTTTAAAAAGCTCGGCAGCAGGCTGCACGGCTGTGCAGGGTGGGCCTTCTGACAGCTCCCAGGCATACAGGTCGCCATCAGGGTCCTTCTCCTCAGCAAAGCCTTCCTCTTCAGTACTTGGGCCTTCCACACGGGTAGGAATATCATTAGGGATGCTCTGAGCTCCACTGGCTACCAACAAAAGGAAGTTTTAAAAACTGATAAAAGCTGGAGGAGGTCTGGTCATATGTTAGAAGATTTCTGGTAACCCTTTTCTAAGAGGCAGTAAAATCTACATAGCTCTTTAGTTACTGAGCACGTCCTTGACTATTAGGTTTATATTTTGAAAATGGAGTTGGTCTTTTTTTTTCCAATAAGATGTTTGTCTTAAACAAGGCCACTGAGTACAGAGGGCTGTGCGCAGGCTACGTTCTCAGTGGGTTCACAATGAACCCAAAGGCCTCTGGCAAACTGTACTCCTACTGTTCAAGCCTGTGTTGCACTTTTTAGAGCTTGTTAGGTGTGAGTGCAAGTACGAAGGGAAACAGAGCAGGGCCCAGCCAGCCCCTCACGTTCTTCCTCCTGAATTCAGGGAAGCATCACAGTAACAGAGCAAAAGCCACGGAAGGACACAGATCTCCAAAACACAGAGAGCTGTGGGGATACCAGGTCTGAGGTAAGCAAGTATTGGGCCTGAAAACAGACGTGGTGCTAAGACTGTCCTAACAGCTACGAACAATACAGTCAAGAGCACGGGCTCTGCAGACACACAGTTCAGATCTATTCTGCCAAATATAAAATGTGCCACGGAGCTGACATTTATATAACTGATTCCTTAGTAACAACCACATGCCCCAGCAACTCAACTTACAACTGTATACCAAAAGAACTAAAATCATTTCAGACCAAAAAAAAAAAAAAAAAAAAAAAAAGAACGTTCACTATAGTGCCATCCTAGTCACCAAAGGCCATCAGTGGACCAATGCTCAACAGAGTGCACTATGCCCACTGGTGGGATTGTTCAGCTGCATGAGTGAGGGGTGCTCACACAGGCTGCTGCACGAATGAACCCTGGAAATGTGCTGAATTCAAAGAAGCCAGACAGAAGAGACCATGTATTGCATAATTTCATTTACTGTGAGTTCACATTTTCTTGTAAGTCATTAGGGGGTGGGGAACAGCTGACTGGTAGCTGGGGCTCAAGAACGACACTGGAGAGTGTTTATCCATGGGTACAGGGCTTCCTTTTGGGGCCATGAAAATATTCTAGAACTTGTGGTGATAGCTAGCTGTGCAACACTGTCGCTGAGCTGAATGGTACAAACTGTGGTTTAATGTAGTTAAAGGGTAAATGGAGAGCATCTATCTCTTGCCACATTTTAAAGACTTTACTATGTGCCTTAAGTTTCTCATCAGTAAAATAGTTATCAGGTTGTTGTGAGTTTACTTAGGGAAAGAAAAAAAAAAAAAAGGAAACACACGGATCCGTGTCTGAAACACAGCGAGTCCTTAGCACCCATTTTGTGCTGGATCTTAGACCAGTGCTGACCATGAGAACGTCCCTGCGGGATGGAGCAGTCCGTCACGTGTTCACGGAGCATGGCAAAAGGGAAACGGAATTTCTTATTTAACTAGAGTTACATAGTGGCTAGTGTATTGGGCAGGATCATTATAGGTCTTGTCACGAAACTAGGAGGTATTATAACCCCCTTTTAAAGACAAAGAAAGGCTAAGTAAGTGACTTATCTAAGGATGGAGACTGGAAGCCCAAGGACTGAAACCTGGATCTGGAACAATTTTTCCTGGTTACACTTTCTATGCTCTTCACTGCCTCAAACTGTCCCTGTCCCTCCCAGGGAATGGGGAGGTCTGGTCCATGGGAAGTCCAGTACCTCCTCCAAGCTTCCAAGTGAAGAGTTCTGCTCAAACAATGGCCAAAGAGGGCTGGCTACCAAGAAAAGATAGACAGCCAACGGGACTGTGCAGTGCTCGCTCCGTCTCTTCCAAGAGCCACCCCAGTCTCTGCCGCCTACTTGCCTAGTCGATCCATGGCCATCACAGTCTCTGTCTCCTGACCAGAGAGGTCAGCTGTGGCAAAGCCAGCCTGCGGAAGAAGAAATAATTACTAGGAACTGGGGGATGCACAACACATCACTGCCTTGAAGCACCGAGCCCACCCTCCTAACAGGCCCTTCACACTGCAGAGTTTGCACATGCTTCTGAGGATTCAGCAAGGCTAGAGAGAGTGAGGTCTGCAGGCCTCACCCATTTGGACCACTGGGAATGCCTTCTTGCGGTGGCCAGCTGCCAGCTGCGCTCTCATCCCTGGGCCTTCTTCACAAGTCTGGGTACTGGGACTTCTCCAAGCTCAGACGCCCTGGAGTCAGAAGGGACAGCCCCTGGACTCAGGGCTTGTAGTTCAGGTCTGTGTGCAAACCCTTTCCCTTAAGTTATCCATTGTAAGTGCGCTAACATCATCTCTTTTTCTTGGCTGAAACTGGTGGCTGTCTTCCGTACCCGCCACTTCCCTGGACATCTCTGCCTCATCAGTTAGTTCTACGTCTAACAGCTCCTGTACCAGTGTCTCCACAGCGTACATGGGAACCAGTTTCAGTTCCTAAACATTGCAAGGAATACTTAAATCCCCACTTCCAGCCAGATAGTTTTATGCCCCATGACTTCAAAGTTTCCCAAACTTCAGCACTCAGAAGGCAGGATCACTGTGAGTTCAAAGCCAGCCTGGTCTACAAAACAAGTCCAGGACAGCCAAGGCTACACAGAGAAACCCTATCTTAAAAAAACAAAAACAAAAAAACAAACAAACAAGTTGCCTGAACTTTATTCCCCTTAAACTGTCTCTCCAGGGACACCAGTAATGTCCAGAGCTTGGATGATTGGGTGGACTTCAGTCTTAGCCCTGCTATTCACTCAGGGTGTGACCTCTGGAAACTAGAGTGATTGTTCTGCCCTTGCAGGGTTACTATGATTGGGAAACATTTATGAAAACATTTAATATGGGTTGGAGATGTGGCTCAGTTGGTAGAGGGCTTGCCTAGTGTGCACAAAGCCCCAGACTGATTTCCCAGCACTACATAAAGCCAGGCATGGGGGGGCCATACCTGTGATGCCAGCATTTAGGAGGTGGAGGCAGGAGGATGAGAAGCTCAGGGTTATCTTGGCCACAGAATGAGCTCAGCTCCTGGGCTACGTGAGACCCTATCTCAAAAAAATAAAAAATAAAATAAAATAAAATAAAATTAAGGCAACAACAATAACAAAACCACCTGTTAGATTACAGGAAAGTAGCACTTCTTTGACTCAAATTCATCTTTTTACTTATATATTTATTTGCGTGTATTTGCGTGTGTGAATGTGCCAGGAGGTGGTGCTGGATCCCCAGGAGAGGGAGTTGCTGCAGACGGCATGGCTGTCAGCCACCTGCTGTGCTGCTGGGAACTGAACCAAACTCTGTAAGACCACCATCCCGAGGTCTCTCCAGCCTTAAATGGACTCTTCACCCTGCACTCAAGCTGTACTTAGCACTCACCCTAATTAGTATTTGTTATCTAGTCCAGCCTGCGCTTAAAGGACTCGATTTCAAGTCCTCTGGCCAGCAATAACCACAGTCCACTGCTGCCCCTCAAGGGGTTGGACCTCTTACTTGAACCTCATCCCATCTCCCTAAGCCTGCTCAGTCTTAGAAAGAATAGTCACTACTCCACCCAAAGCCTTCGTGGGCCCTCCACTGCCCTCACAGACGGCAATGCCATTCATATTGCCGCTCACTTTGGCCAACTTGCAGAATACAGTCCTCTTTTTGTAAAAGGCCTGCTCCAGGCCCCTAGCTCCAAGGCCACCTGCCCAGCATTTTCGCATCTCCAGGCCTTTGCCACTTAACCCACTCACCTAAGGACAACCTTTCCTGCTCCACCCTGACCAAATTAGTCTTGTCCTACTTTGCAAAAGTAAATTTCTTTGTAAATCTATTGCTACTGTCCTTCAAGTACCATCTTTGACGCTCAAGTATGCATTCCATTCATACACCCAATTAGCATATGCGTTGGGCCAGGCACAGTGGCTTCTGGTAAATAGGATGCCCCAGTCAAGCTCACTGTAGAGGTGCACGTTGAGTAAGGGCACGTCAGGGAATAGGCGGTGTGGCATGCACTTGAAAACAAGTTTCTGGAAACCTGTGTCAATGGAGGAAAAGCACAGGAGACATCTGGCCTTTCAGGTCAGATGCACATCCCCACCAAAGGCCAGAGGTGCTCAAGGTAAAAACAAAACATCAGTTTCCCTGCTGCTCAAACCTGATCCCTAACCACGCCCCAGGGCCACCAGCTCCACCCTCCTTCCATTCACTACCGCAGAGGCTCTCGAACAGCCCTGGTTTTCTTCTCCCTCCAGCGCCAGCCACAACCTAGGGCTCGGGTCCGCGCGCGTCCCCGCGTCCACCGTTACCGGCCAGGCTGTGCGCGTGCTCGCGCGGCCCCGGCGTCTCCCGGGTGAGCCGCCCCTCCGCAGCGCGTGAGCCCCGCGGCTTCCAGCCCGGGTGGTCGCGGGCGCCCGCGTCCCCCACCCCGTGGCGCTCACCTCTGCGCTGGGGGCCTCCCCGGTACTTGGCTCGCCCGGCCCCTGACCGGTGGCTGCCAGAGGGTCCATGCCCGCCCCGCCGCCCACAACTAAGGCGCCCCGGACGCTGCGGCACGTGACGGCCGACAGGCCGCGAAAGGGCCAATCGGCGAGGAGCTGCGACCGAGGGGGCGGGGCGGCGCAGGGGCAGCGGCGCCGGACGACACTCCCACCTGCCTTGTGTTGGGACCCCCCCCTGGCTCCCAAGCCCTGATTTAGAGCCGAGCCGAACTGGGCACTTTGCCCTCCCACCCCCTCCCACCCACACTGGGCTTTCCCATTGCAGTATGAAATGCCCAGAGAGCATTATAAAGCCCAGCCGTCAACACAGTCAAAGCCACTGCTCCGCCATCACTTTTCACTCTACCCCATCACAGGGTTTTCCAGATTGCAGGCCACAGCATCCAGTAACCAGTAAAATACCGCAGCAGCTTTGAGACTTGCCGCTTTGATTTAATGATCATCTTTAAAGCCAATCTATTAGGAACTAGGATAAACCATCGAAACAACGTGCCACCCCGAAACATTCTGTGGCTGTGTTTTGGAACTTGGAAGTCACAACCCGTGCTCCAAGTCAGTAATGTGTCTACCCTGAATAATTCTCCATTCCTTCCCACGATTAGTTGGGCTATTTTCACTGGCTTAATTGAGTATGGGCAGCCAGACCTGACTCGAGGCACAGGTTGTGTGACCCTCGGGTTCGATAACAGATTGGCAGTAGAGGCTGACCATATCTCCGTCTTTCAGTGGGCAAAGTCTTACAGTCTACAATCCGGTTATTTGCCCGTTCGCCTTACTGTACTGTACTGGCTGGTTTTGTGTCAACTTGACACAAGCTGGAGTCATCAGAGAGGAGGGAGCCTGGAGGAAATGCCTCCATGCGATCCAGCGGCAGGGCATTTCCTCAGTTAGTGATCAATGGGGAAGGGGCCCAGCCCGCTGTGGGTGGTGACGTCCCTGGGCTGGCTTCTGTAAGAAAGCAGTCAGAGCAAGCCATGGGGGAGCAAGCCAGTAAGCAGTGCCCCTCTGCATCAGCCCTTGCCTCCAGGTTCCTGCCCTGTGTGAGTTTCTGTCCTGACTTCCTTTGACGATGAGCTGAGATAAGGAAATGTAAACCAAATAAACTCCTTCCTACTTCATTTGCTTTCTAGTCATGGTGTTTCGTTGCAGCAATAGAAACCCTGATGAAGATACTCAGAAACATAAATCAGCAGCTAGCTGCAGATGGAGTGTGTGTGTGTGTGTGTGTGTGTGTGTGTGTGTGTGTGTGTGTGTGTGTAGCACAGCTATAAAGGCAGTCTTTACTGACTGCCCTCCCTCAGCACTGCCTAAACTCTAGCAACAAAGCTAGATCAAGGCATGATTACCAGGAAGGATGGGTTCCTTGCTCCTCAAGTCACCTGTAATCGCGGCACTCTGAGAGGCAGAGGCAGGTAGATCTCTGTGAGTCTGAGGCCAGTCTGGCCTACAGAGTGAATCCAGGACTGTAAAAGGAACATTTATTCACCTGTTTCAACTGTTGTCTGGAAGGCTTACTGCCTCCCAGACCTAGTCCTGGAAGCTTCTAGCCACTGTACAACTCACCTAGGCCTAGAATGTTTTCAGCCTCTGAGACTTACTACAGAATAAGCTCACCCTGTCTTGTTCTTACTGAGCTCTGGGCTGGCTGGTTCAGCTCAGCTGTTCTGACTCAAACTCTTCTCCCAGCTGACTTATTTAATCTGGCTTCTCTCTTGGCCTCTAAATTGCTCTGCTCGGCCTCAAACTAACTCCAGCAATCTTTTCTTAATCTGCCTCCTTCTCGTTCTCTGGTCCTGTCTTTCCCTGTGTGGAGCTTGTCCTCTCATTCACCGTCTCTCGGTGAAGCTGGCCTGGTAAGATGGTCTCCTCTCTCTCTGCTTTGTCCCTTGAGTGGTTCCCCTCTCCTTTCTTCTCGTGAGTTTTGTGTTTACTTAATTATATATGTTTCTGTATGTGTGCATGTGTGCATCTATGTCAGTGTACGTGTATGTATTTGTGCTTACTTATATATATTTATGTAGTGTGAATGTGTAATTTCTGTCAGTGTACATGTGTATATTTAAAATCCTTTACCCTCTAGACCTGACTAAACCCTAACCCATAACCCTTACAATAACATAAACCTAATTCTACCTGCTCTAAGACTAATAATACTCTAAATAATTGAATACTAACCCCAACCCTTACACTAACTCACTGAAACGGCATGCTTAATTTATAGAACAATCCAGATACCAGAGCTGGACTGGGCACCCTTATTTTACCTTTTTTGTTGTTGTTGGTTTTTGTTTTGTTTTGTTGACAGTTGTTACATCCACTCAAGACATTCCTCCACAAAATGCCCACTGAATTTAGATCCTCAGCTTAGTACTCACTTCTAAGTGTCATTGGCATCAAGGGCCCCTCCTCACACTCCATAAAAAGACCCTAGAGACTCAGCAGCTTAGTTTCCAACTTTGTAAATTAGGCATCAGACCACAATGGTGGCCACACCAATTGAGCACAGAGATCTGTTTTTATAACGGTAACATGGTCCCTTCTTTTTCCTCACTGACTGAATAATGAGGGAGGTATGAGCTTACATATCATCTGGGTCTTACCTTTTCCTCTACCACTCAAGTTATCCACTCTCAACAACCACTGTGCTTGGGTTTATACCTGCATGCTACATCCTGCTTATTTTAAAGGATGTGGGCATATGGCATTGTTCCATCTGTTGGCAAGCTTGGCTGATGACAATATTTTACTCTAAATCTTCAGTCTTGATGGTGAGGAGGGTAAGTGGGCTAGCCGACTTTGAGTTAGCATAGCCAGTTTAGCAAGTAGCCAGTAGGTGGCCAGTGTTTCCTGTTCATTGGTAGCTGTTCCTAACCGAACTCAAGGTATTTTGACTTAAAAATGAAACATTCTATTTAATTTCTTGCCATATTTTTACCCTGACACATTACATTCAGCTACTTGACAATTTATGACAAAAATCTGACTATGCTTTGCTCTTCCATATTGGGTCATTTAAACAGCAAATAAATAATTCAACAGCAGGCAACAAGCTTTACTAAGCAGCAACTCTCAGACACAGAAAGCACATTTCAAAGGGAGGGTTAGTGCACTGGTTAATTTTCTACTCTGTTTGTGTAATGATTGTCTGTCAAAAGTGATGGGCTATTGTTCCCTGACAGATTAAGTCTCTCTTCTGATGTGTTGTGCATTGTTCTCAAGGACAGCTCTCTGATTATCACAATAGTTGGTTACTGTGGAGCTAAGCAGCCCCTACCTGCTGCTTCGGCAGCTGGTTCATTGGGTGAAATGCCACTTAAGTACTGCCTTGTTTGTGTTTGACCTGCAATGTCTAATTGCAGACATTTCTCCCATATGCCTTTCCAATAAAGTGGAGGTGCTGATTGTGGTACAGTCCGTGTGTCTCCATCCTCAGGGTCTGTGAGAGCCGAGGAGAGGATGATGGCCTGGCATGGTCATTCTTTCCTGGAGAGGGAATCCATACATTCCCTTCTGTAAGCAGCCGTAGCTCTTCCTGCCTTTAAAGCAGCGGTTCTCAACCTTCCTAATGCTTCAACCCATTAACACAGTTCCTCATGTTGTGATAACCCCCCCCACGCCATAAAATTATTTCATTCCTGCTTTGTAACTGTAATTTTTCTATGCTATGTGTTATGAATCATAATGTAAATATCTAATATGAAGGATATCTGATATGGGACCCCCCTCAAAGGGGTCACAATCCACAGGTTGAGAACCTGTGCTTTAAAGCAGCAGAGATTGGATCATTACACCCAGTTAATTCCCTTGAAGTGGGCCTTAGACTAGAGTCAGTGATTAGAAAGCAGTGTCTGCACGCCACTGGTAGCCAAGGGGAGGTGATGTGAAGCTGTTTGGTTTGCTGCGTTTTCACACTGGAGCTTGGGTAAGAGCAAAGTTCCCTTCATCCACGTCTCTTCTCTCTGTCCTCTTGGGCCATGACTTCTCAAAATGTTTATTAAAGGGCATTTTATAGAAACCACATTGGCATGCTTTCTAAAGACACAAACACAACGCACTCCCCACCCCTTTCCTCAGGAATTTTAGTTCTGGCTGAGAACAGTGGTTGACATTTGTGTTGTGAAACTGATGGAGAGGTCGTCTGATGACAGGGGATGAGAAGGAGAAAACAGGCCCCATGTAGCTTTGCGATACAGTGAAGAAAAGGCCAGACGAGAAGGTTCAGGCGCTCGGCCTTGAAGAAAGAAGGGCCACGGACACCTGTGAACACTGAACACACTCGTGTTAGGCTCCTCCGTGACACGGCACAGATGGACCAACTTCACTCCAGGAACCACAGTCTTCCTGCCCCAGAACTGCAGGATAACAGACATACCGCTTTAAGCCATGAACTTCACTAGGGCTCTTACAGCAGCCACAGGAAGCCAACAACATACACTCAATGGACTCCTTGTCCTCCCCGAGTTGTTATCATTATTACATGACCATACTGATTTGAACAGGAGACAATAGGTTCAACTATGAAGAGACACCTAACATTTGCTGATCTCCAGACAGTCAACTGTGAGCACATTTCTGAGTAATGTCCAACACAGTATCATTCAACTTAAAAAATTGTTAACTATAAAATATATATTATTATTTTTCTCCAAGAATATGGACAAAGTGTAAGTATTGTAATCCTGTTTTACATCGAATCCACAGAGACGTACTCCAGCCTGGCTACCTCTGAGCTTCAGGGAGGAAGCAGAAATGGTACCACAGTTGTGTGAGGAGGGCAGAGCCAGTTGTCCCTCTGCCAGGGTACATTGTTGGTTTGCTCACATGGGGGGTCTGTCATCTAAGAATGTATCATACAGTCATCTCTGTGCTGTCACTTCTCTAAGAGATCAAATGGTTTCTGGAAGCACAATTCCTAGAGACTAGTGCTGTGGGAAAGTGCTCTGAGCAGTTTGAGAAGAGCGGCCGCCCTTAAGCCGGCCATCTGTAGCTGACGCTGGCAATCACAGAGCTATGACACGCTCTACGGCTCACTCTGATGGAAAGGTGCCTCTGGCATCGATTTTGGTTGAACCCACACCTCAATCCAAATGTCAGCCCAATGCTGCTCCTTTTGTGGGACAGTGCTGGACCAGAAAACCAGCTATGAATTTCTGGTTTCCTAGCTGGCTAAGGAAAGAGTTCACCTATATATTTTTTTTCCTACCTACATAAAACTTCCGTGTTAAGTGTGCTAAGATGTGTTTATGGTGAATAAACCAAAACCTTTAAAACATTACTGAACTACTTATGCATTTTCGTAGAGGGCTCACATTCCATGCTCTCTGATTATCCTTCTGACCCTTGACCTTTGTGTGGTAAATAGAAGGAAAGTCCCCTCACAGCCCATGAAGAGGGAGGAACTTCCTCAAAGGCACCAGACTTCGTTCTTAACTAGGGCCACTTTCCACAGGACTTGTTCAGCAGGACCTAACAGACAGCTTTGGCCAAAGTCTAAGGCACTTAAGGGAAGAACTCTGACCCCTATCTCATTTCCTCCTTCCGGGAGCAGGAGCTGAGCAGCACAAAGAAGGCCACTCTCTGGGATAGGTGGAAGGTAACCTCAGGGGTGCATTCTGACCATACAGAAGGAGGGTGGATGCTGTCCTGACCCTCACCATAGCTCCAGGGCAGCTGCCTTCCTTATATGGAGCCTGTGTGGAGGGTACAGAGATCTCCCTTCTGGCCCTAGATTAAATCTCTGGTTACACATTCTGCTCATTGCCCAGATAAGGGCTCTAAAAGTGAACCAAAGTTCACACTCGGCACACAAGGAACCGTAAGCAAATTCACCCACCTTTACTCAGTGGCAACAGGGAACTGTCGCAGGCTCTCAGCAGTGTCCTTGGCATGTGCCCTCACCCTCCAATCACTGTGCTAGGTCTCTGCTATGCCTAAAAAGGCCAATTTCAGTGTGTTGCCTAGAGCTCTTTGTATTCCATTTGACAGAATAAGGAACCACCCGTTGTTCACACATCCACTAGTACTATGGTCAAGACATAGTACTCACTGGCATAAGCGTGAGTAATTTCACTGAGCTGTGTTTACCTCATTTTAAGGAAGGTAGAAGGACACAGGTGACACCAAAGCCAAAGCCACCAGATAGAGTACCTGGGTCAGAGTTGGAGAACTGGCAGAATGCTGTTTGCTATGTTTTGACATCACTCTGTCATTAGAGATCTTCCATCTTTCTCAATAAAAACACTACCCAGAGCACACGACCACTTTCCTGCTTCCACAATGGAAGTTCACTGTGTATCGGCACACCGGTACTGGCGACGTTTGGTTGCCTAAGCCAGTGAGCAGGGTGTTATGTCCAGCATCTGCTGGAAGCACACTTCTTTGCTCTGGAAACTAATGTTATTGACGGAGGTCAAACAAATCTGTTCTACACACAATGTGCACAGAGTCTAACTGTGATGGTCAACCTGCATTGTCAATTTGGTTGTATTTAGAGTCACCCCTCTAGGCGCATCTAGAAGGGCTTCCCCAGAAAGGTTTAACACAGGAGGGAAGACACACTCTGGATGTAGGCATCACCACTTCAGGCTGTGGTTCTAGCCTAAATAATAAGGAGGAAGAAGCTGAGCACGGGCAGTTCTCTCTCCACTTCCTGACAGTAGACACGATGTGACCTGCTTCACATGCCTGCCTCCATGGTTCCCTCCATCATCATGGACCATGATGCCCTCTTACACTATGATCCAAACAACCCTTCCTTCCTTGTCAGATGTCTTGTCACAGCACTGAGGAGATTAGCTAGTGCAGTCTCCAAAGCACTGTGCTTTTGGCCTTGGTGTATACTGGCGCTGAGAACCGGATGACTCTTAGAGTGAACCTATTCACTCCCAGCACTGGTTGCTTAATCACATCACCCGCCCCCTCAAGTGTGAAATGAGAGACTGCAATGGAGAATGCACCCCGAGCTGTAGCTCGTTCCTAGCTGTGCATTAGCCTATGCTGACCCCATCAACTGTGGGCAGCCTCAGAAACTACCTTTACCTCTAACCCCTCAGATGATGGGAGGGACGGGGGTCAACTTTTCCCCAGATGAGCCATCTTCCATGCCCTGTTTTCCTCCTTTAGATTTTTATTTTATTTTTAATTGTTTCTATATCTGTCTCTCCTTGTGTGTATGTGAGCATGTGCACCTGTGTGTATGTGTGTGTGTACGAATGTGTATGAGTGTGTGTATATGTGTGCATGTGAATGAATGTGTGTGAGCATGTATGTGTGCAAGTGTGAATATGAGTATGTGTACGAGTGTGTATGAATGTGTGTGTGAGCATGTGTATATTGTATGTATGAGTGTGAGTGTGTGTGTGTGTGTGTGTGTGTGTGTACGCATGTCTGTTTGGGAGTCTGTTCACCTGAGTGCAGCTGCCTGCAGAGGACTCTGGATCCCTGGAGCTGCAGTTTTAGGTAATGGTGCACTGGCTGAAGTGGGTGCTGGGAACGGAATTTCCATTCTTTGTGACCAATGTGCAATCTCTCCAGCCCCTTTTGTTTGTTTTCTTTATATCTTAGTTGAAAGCTCCGACACTGGAACAAAGTTTACGGGCTTAAAAAGAGACAAGTATGAGCTAGGCGCAACAGTGCACACCTGAAGTCCTAGCACACTGGAGTCTAAGGCAAGAGGGGTTACACTGAGAACAGACAGCCTAGGGAAACTTTGTCTTTGCTTTAAGAACAAAACCTAAAAGGGGACAAAGAGAAAAGAAAGACCCATTCTGCGCCACCTTCCATGGGACGCACAGCTTTCCCCCTTCAGAGCCTGTACAGCCTGCTTCTGAGTTTCCTCCGTGACAGGATAATAGGTAGCAACGCAGGAAGACATGTCACTTGTAATGGCAGGAGTTACAGCAAACTGTGATTCCTTCCTATAAATGCCCTTTCAAAGTGCCTTGGTTCTAACAGCTCAATTGCTCCTCAGTCAAAGAAGAAACATCTATACAAAGTTTTTTTTTTAATTTTCTCTAGATTAAAAAAAATATGTGCTGTTTCCTCTGTGGACCTTTGAGGCATAATAGCAGCTGAATATATTCTACCTGTGCAATTTTTTAGTAGGCAAGATAATATGTGGGAATATCTGTCTTCCTATTTTTTTTTTTTCTCTCTCTTTGCTTCCTATCACGGAGAAGCCACACAGCTGTGAGAAGTGGAATCCTTAGGGAAATGAAAGGCAACAAAAGGGGGTAATTTTGCATTCCTACAACTTCCCAGACGGGAGCAAGTCAACACAAGGAAGCAAACCAATGCCCAGGGCTGAGCTGCTCGGGCTCAGCCCCACACATGGAGCCCAGGTCCAGTCTCCTATCAAAGCTTCCTCCTTCTCTTTAGTCCTGAAGCTCGGCATTTCCACTGAGTCCCCTCCCGGTGCTAGGGCGGAACCCCTGTCATCAAGGAATGCCCATCTAGAGTTCAGCTAGAGAAAATCCGATTTTCTCCTCCCTTTTCTTTGTCTTTTCATACCATCACAGGTGTATTTACAGATGATCTCATGTATGTGTATCCGCTGCCCATTCCAAGGTGAATGGCAGGCCGAAGTTATGGCCCCTCTGCTCTCACGGCTCCCTCTAAGATGGATAGGGAACAAAGCATATTGTAACATCAGTGCCCTGAGCAGACCCACTCAGACTCGTTTTCTCTCCTTAACCAGGTTCCCTCAACATGAGTGAATATGGCTTGTCATAATCATGTGGGAATAAAAACGGAGAAACAGAAGACTTAGCTAAATCTTGGCAGGTAAGTCTACTTCCTCTTGGCTACAGGGAACTGCCACCTTAATCAGTAGCTAACCAGATATGCATGCAAATGGGGTTAGACACACTAAGCACACCAGGCACACAGCAGCAACAGTCATTTCATGCTCCCCTTCTGGGTGTGCCAGTCAGAGACAGAGACAAACGCCCTTCTGCCTTTCAGCAATGTTGGAAATCTTTAGATAACATTACTCGACAAGGTACAGCAGCATCAATGGCAGCAATTCAATGGTCAATCCTGCTCCCCTTGGCAACCTGGTTTTCAACACTAACACATGTTTTTTTTATTCCACTCTTAATGGTAACTCTCATGTCATATATCACACAGCAAATGTATCTGTATATGCAAGTGTATATATGTGTGTATGTATGTACGTGTATGTGTGTATGTATGTATGTATGTGTATGTGTGTATGTATGTATGTGTGTGTGTGTTTTACACAATGTATGCAAAAGGTTAAGAGGGTTCCAGTAATGTTTCAAGTGAGTTCAAAAGTAGGTTGAATAGAGTCCTGAGAATAAAATAATCTGCAGCAGGCAGGCGCAGAGAAGAAGCTGCTGCAAGGTTGACTCCATCTACAGAGATCAAAGGGAAGGACTTGGGCCAAATGAATGAGCAGACAGACGGATGGATGGATGTCCGGACAGGATAATAGGAAGACAGGCAGACAGCAGTTGAATAGACCATATCAATAGCAGGGTCCAAGAAGAGCTGACACTCCAGAGATACTTAAAAGACAGTCGTGAATTGCACAGGCCAGGACCATCGCTATCATAGTGCTGGGTGTCCACTCTTCATGAGGTCCAGTGAGGGAGTTAACCCATTTCTTCCATCTGATGTGTCCAATAAGGTCCTGGGCCTAACTTTCCTGATGCAACTTTAATGTGCCCATGTGTCTCACAGTCTCAATGCACCTTGATAAGTTTATAGAGTAGAACTCTTTTTACTCCTAAAAAGTAAGTAATTTGTCAGTCTCTGATGCCTGGGTGGTCCTGGACAGATGCTGTTGTTACCTGTGTCCTCAGGTGTACAGTCTCCTTCCTCACATGGAGTCAGAGGCTCTTTGTGAAATGAAATCTCTCAGGTTTTTGTTTTTGTTTTTGTATATATATATATATTATAAAGAAACCTGGAGCAGGGCACAGCCTGATATCAGGCCAATAGCATCTAAACTGAATTAAGTCCTCAGTTCTCCCAATTGGCTTGCCTTAAAGTTTTTCTATATGTATAAAACACGCAGCTGGTTTTTTTTGTGGGGGGGAGGGCTGGCGTAAAGTTGCTTTAGTTTGTGTGGACGGGTTCTAGAGTAGCACGCTCTAACGGGGATGTCACGCGCTGCCGGGTATCACGTGTGTCGCTCTGCAGTCCTGCGCACTGGACCTCACTAATCATACTGTCGCCCCTGGAGTGTGGTACTCATATGGGCTGGGGTTTACATTTGGGGTGAAAATAAAGAGACGAAACTGTTAGGCTTCTTACTGCACTTTGCTTCACCTGTGCCCAGGAGGTGGCTCGAAATACTCACACAGGAGTCTGGGGACTAGAGGTGGAAGGCTGGGCACCAGGAATGCCACCCTCCCCTTGGTGTCATTTGTCATACACACTGAATTTAGACCTTATATGCACCAAAGAAAGTTTTGGCCTCATTAAAAAAAAAAAAAAAAGCAATAACCTTATCCACAAAGCCCCACCTAGGGTACCAAGTAGAGCCACAGGACAGGAGCAGGCACTAGGAGTCTAGGGCCTACAGCCACGGGGACAGAACCTGTCTGGTAGATGAAGGAAAGAAATCTGTAGTGGAAGTCCACACTGCAGTTCTGAGAAGCCCGCTGTTCTTCCTCTTCTCGTATGTATTTCACTGAGCTGGGAGCTTTATCTGCCCCAAGGTCTGGGCTCCATCAGTTTGTCAGAGGCTCCATTGGTCCCTTTCAGTTCAAAGGATCCTTTGCTCCTTATCTTATTGCTTGTATCTTAAAGTGACAAGTACCAAGATAGGCACATCACCATGGAAATAATCGTAAGTGCAAGTGCACACTGACACCATGTTCGATGTGACCTTGAAATCCAGACTAGTTCCTGGCCTGTCAGGAGCAGGGATGTTGCTTTGGATGGGGTTTCAAGTTGGTATCATTAGCTATGAGTTTCTCAGAAACCTCAGCGTGGGACACACGGAATGTGAGCCTCCCGGGGCTCCTGTGAAGGTGTCATGGTCGTGTTAGAGGCTGACTTCTTGCCTTAGCATTAATGCTATGTGGGCAGAAGCAGCCTTTACATGTTGAGTAAAGACTCCATTAAATACGCTGTTCTCCAAAGTCCAGACAGGAGACTCAAAACAAGCTATTCTTTGAGCCCAGGGGATACACCCCCCAAGGGCAAGGATGTACACCTGTTGGTGTACTAGACAAAAGGCTAGGAAAGGTGGTGTGAACTCACCTCAGGACACACAGACTACTACCACACCAAGCTGGGGAAGCATGAACATCAACGTACCAGTGCACGGCTACTCTAATGGGCTTGCGGTTTCTTAGACCATTCCCACTAGGGTGAGTATCTAGTGTTACTCCTAGCATTACACCGTGCGACTGTGGACTTCTATTGTTTTGCGCTTTCTCATATTAGTTTCTCATATATTTCCAGTGTTACTTCATGGGCTTTTCTTTATGAGTTCCTGCAATTACTTGACTCTTCTTAATACACTTGGTAAAATTCTTTTAAAAGGAGCGATGTGGAGCCGGGCGTGGTGGTGCACGCCTTTAATCCCAGCACTCGGGAGGCAGAGGCAGGCGGATCGCTATGAGTTCGAGGCCAGTCTGGTCTACAAAGTGAGTCCAGGACAGCCAAAGCTACATAGAGAAACCCTGTCTTGAAAAACCAAAACCAAAACCAAAAAAAAAGGAACGACGTGGATGCAATTAAATTAGGTTAAGTTGGGCTGGAGAGATGGCTCAGAGCAGTGGCTATTCTTCCAGAGGTCCTGAGTTCAATTCCCAGCAACCACATGGTGGCTCACAACCATTTATAATGAGATCTGGTGCCCTCTTGGTGTTCAGGTGTACATGCAGACACAACATTGTATACATAATAAATAAATCTTTAAAATAATTAGGTTAGGGCTGGAGAGATGGCTCAGTGGTTAAGAGCGCCGCCTGCTCTTCCAGAGGTCCTGAGTTCAATTCCCAGCAACCACATGGTGGCTCACAACCATCTATAATGTAATCTGATACCCTCTTCTGCACATAAAGTACTCATATACAAGAAATAAAATAAATAAATCTTTAAAAAAATAATTAGGTTAAATTAATCCTTAAAAATAACTTTTAAAATTCCTTTTTATCATTCTCTTTGTCTCTCTGTCTCTCTGTCTCTCTCTGTCTCTGTCTCTCTGTCTCTCTGTCTCTGTCTCTCTCTGTCTCTGTCTCTCTGTCTGTGTGTGTGTGTGTGTGTGTGTGTGTGTGTGTGTGTTGTGAACACGGGCCACAAAGGACAACTCCAGGAGCCAGTGCTCTCCTTCCAGCAGGATTGAACTCAGGTCACCAGGCTTGCAAAGGAAGCACCGTTACCAGCTGAGACATCTCACTGGCTCTAAACTCAATTTAAAACAGACCTTGTTAGAAAAATTTGCCTGATCACAGGCTTATATATGTCCTGAGTGTTTGTGGTAGGCTGGGTATAACCTACACTAGGAGTATTAAGCGCATAAGCCCTATTGGAAGTTGAGCAGCTATATTTTATTGCCTCCGTTCTGGTAGTAGCTTGGCTTGGTAACACCAACAGAAACTTCATACAATCTGAATTATGGCTATCCTTTGCTTGCAAACACCCCCCCACACACACACAAGTTCAATAAACAAAAACACAGAGCCACTGGGCATGGTTTAGAAGACAGAGCTACATGTGTAAATTAGATGCATGGATGGACAGAATAATGCTGACTTCCACCCATAATAGGTCTATTATTTTTAAAGAGTACAATGAAAAAACATTATTAGAACAAGCACATCAGAAATTAATCACATATTTCCAAATATGAATACCCATGTCATTTAAAAATGTAAAAGACTAAAACTGATCATGTATGTTTGCTTACTTCACACCTGGCACTTTAAATATTTTGCATTTGTTTACTCAGGTAACCGTTCTGCTTTGCTATCAAAGGGCGCCCAGGTAGGTGATACCTTTGCCAGCAACACTCCTGGGCAGCAAGTGCTGACTGAGAGACTCTAGCTAGCAGCCCCTTTAACCTGCTGTGGTCCATTTTCCCTCTTTCTTCCCACGTGCTACCTATTTGGAAAACATTCCACCTGTTGACACTGCTTTTCTAGGGCTTTCCCAGATCTCTAGGAACCGAAACATATTCTAAGCGGCAGGTCAGCAAGACTTTCTTTGAGCCCTAGGGCTACATGCAAGAAGACCCTGCCATGTAGGAGATTGGGGCAGCCCAAACCAGGCTCTTGTATTCACAGCTGCCTAGCTAGGCAGGCTGTAAAATGGGACAGCAGGGTGATGGATGCTGAGTGTATACCAGTGGGTGTCCTTGCTAGTACTAGCCTGGCGCCAGGGCAGTCTGTAGGTCCGGAGCGGACGTCCAGAGACTAGCTAACCAACCGGTTTCCGCCAGACGACCTGGGCAGTGCCAACAAGGCGGGTCAAAATGTACCATAACGGGCCCACAGGCGCCTAGGATGGGTGGGTGGGGCTTGCACCCACTGCGCACGCGCGCACAGAAGCCTCCCAGGTCGGGTAGCAACACAACCACGTGGCTCCATACCGACCAATCAGCAGGGCCCCGAGGCGGGGCGTCCAGCGGTGCTCGGCGGGAGGCGGACGACTTCCGGCAATAATTGGACGCTGCGGCTTGGTGCGGTTAGTGGCTGTCTCGTCTGGGAGGGACCCGCAGGTGAGCAGGGACTCGGGGACGCGGGGTGGGGAGGGGCAGGCAGGGCGTCCCCAGCCCACCCTCCGATGGCCGCCGTGCTGCCCGGTGGCCCCGAGCGGGCTGTGGGCTTGTCCGCCTCCCTGTGGGTCCAGGCGTCCGCCCCCAACCCCCGCCAGCGGGTCTCTGCAGGTCCGAGCCTCCTCCGGAGCACAGCTGTCTATACACCATCCCTCAGGCCTGCGTGCGCTTAGGCCGCTAGACTCGGGGAATTTGCTTCTTTATCCTCACAGCTCATTTCTGCCTCTACTCCAGTGGAGTTCCATCTCCATCCTTGGGCCTATTCAAACTCCCCCGAACTCAGGCATCTGGGGAACTGTTCCTGTGAAGGCCCCTTTTTCTCACCTGCAGCACCAACGCTTAATTTCCCACCATTTCTTGTCATTCCATTTTTTTTCGCTCCTGGGCGTGCTGTCCTACTACGAAGCATCTGTGATCTCTCTGGAGGACTCCTTGGAGTAAACCCCATTTTTGACATTCAGCCTGAAAGATGCAGTGTTTTTATTCATGATCTTTTGCAATCAGATTTACCCACATTTACAAAGTATTCACATCTGATCCAAGTTGTTTGAATTTAATTTTACTTGAACATGTTATAAGAAAACTAGAGCAACGGCAAAAATCAAATGCTTATTAGATCAAAGACTATTCATTTTAAAGGGTTTTATTATTAATTATTTGTGTGCCTGTCTGTGAGCATGTTGCAAGCGTGCCCAAGGAGACTAGATGCTCTTGGGCTGGAGTTACAACGTGAGCTGTCTGATTTGGCTGCTGGGAAACAAACTTGCAGAGAGCAAGACCAGTTAGAGCCTGGTGTGGTGGCGCGCGCCTTTAATACCAGCACTTGGGAGGCAGAGGCAGGTGGATCTCTATGAGTTCGAGGCTAACCTGGTCTACAAAGCGAGTCCAGGACAGCCACGGCTTCACAGAGAAACCCTGTCTCGAGAGAACAGTTAGAGTGTGCTCTTAACTCCTGATTCATCTTTCCAGCCCCAGACTGCCCATTCATTCTTACTCTAGAACAATGGAAATTATCTTTCTCAAAATGTAACATTAAAAATAAGAGTGAAGCTTTTTTCCCCTCCAGAATTGCCTTGCTATTCTTGTTATAATTTGTTTTGTTGTAATGATCTTGCTATACACTCAAAGCCTTTATTGTTCTGAAGATAAATGGAACTGATGTACGTTCTAATTATTTTTTTCATGTAATTTACAAATGGAGCAACACACATATAAAGTAAAAAAAGAAAAAAAAAGAAAAAAAGAATAACAACAACAAACACCCACGTCTGCAGTTTCCTAGCATCTGTTTTAATAGGCTGTAAAGATCACTGTAAATATCGTGGCTAAGAGCCTGGACTGTGGAATCAAAGTCCATAATTTTGAATCCCATCCTGTCGAAGTCTTTGCTTCCGGATTCTCATGTATAAAATAGAGAGTTTTTGTTGTGATACTGGTGAGAAACATGGTCTTAGCATATCCATGCTAAGCTAGTGCTTGACCACTGAGCCTTAAAATAGAGAATTAAATTTGTAAAATGAGGATAGCTCCTACTTTACAGGTTAGTGCGAGGACTAAGCTAGGTGTGATTCGTGTGAGTTGGTTAGAGTTAATGCCCAGCCTGTTCTGAGGTCTAGCGTTTGCTCCTACTGTTTTCATTCCTGAGGAAGAAGAGAAGGAAAGGGAAAAAAAGCATGCTTTTGTTTAGTTCAGGATGTTTTGTTTTGGTTTTTCGAGACAAGGTTTCTCTGTGTAGCCTTGGGTGTCCTGGACTCACTTTGTAGACCAGGCTGGCTTCGAACTCACAGCGATCCACCTGCCTCTGCCTCTTAAGAGTCGGGATTAAAGGTGTGCGCCACCAGATCTTTTAGCGTTAGTTTCTACTAGGGTGAATTTGAAAAGTTGCTCCTGTCCTTCTGTAGTACCCCACCTTCGTGTCTTGCTGTGGCAAATAGAAACCCAGAAAAGACTTACAGGTGTCCGACCTCACGGGCTGCTGGCATTAGTTAGCAATCCCGTGCTTAAGTTCTAGTGCGGATAGGGGCTGGAGGTACAGCTCAGCGGTTAAGAGCTCTCGATGCTCTGGCGGAGGACTAGGTTAGTTCCCTGTACCCACACAGTGGCTCCCAACTGTATGTAACTCCAGTCCCACGGGGATATAATGCCTTTGTCTGGCCTTTACTGGGAATAACATGAATGCGGTGCACTTAGATACGTGTAAGCAAAACACTCCCTACACATAAAAAGCAAATAAACTTAAAAAGATTCAGGTGCAGATTATAGAAGCTGGGTCACAGCTGTGTAGACTTTAAGTCATCACTCATACATACACACCTTCAGAAGTAATTTTTGTATTTTACTTTATGTGATGGCCAACCTTGGTTGCCAGCTTGACAAACCTGGGACTAGGGAGCCTCAGTCAGCGGGGCCTCTCACCCTTCCTGACGCTGCGAGCCTTTAACACAGCTCCTCAGGCTGTGCTGCTCTCCAGCTGTAACATTATCTCATTGCTACCTCATGCCTGTTATATTGCTACTGTTATGAATCATAATGTAAGTATCTGATACCCAGAATATCTGCTGCTACCCCAAGGGGTCACAACCCACAGGTTGAGAACCACTGGCCTATGAGCAAATTGATTGGATGTTTTCTTAATTGCTCAGTGCTGTATGATGGCCCAGTGTACTTTGGGCTGCACAGCCTTAGGCAGGTGTGGCTTAGCAAGCCACAAGTCTCGAACCAGTAAGAAGTATTTTATGGTTTCTGCTTGATCTCCTGCCCTGACTCCCTTGGAAGATGGACTCTGACCTGTGAAGTGAAATGAACCCTTTCCCACATAAAGGTTTTAGTCAGAGGATTTTATCACAGCAAAAGAAAAGAAGCTAGGCTGTCTAAGCATTTGCAAATTCCCAAAATAAAGGTAGTTTTAATTTAAATATATTAATAAAATTCTAGCAAGTCATGTCTTTCAACCAAGTAGATAAATTTCTATAAAAAGTGATTATTATCATTTAAAATCTTTTAGTAACCTTTTATGATACAATCAGACACTTCAAATTACAGTTAAAAATTAATAGGTATGTACCTTTTATTTATTTATTTATTTAACTTTTAAATTTTTTTTTCTGAGACAGGGTTTCTCTGTGTAGCCTTGGCTGTCCTGGAATCACTTTGTAGACCAGGCTGGCCTTGAACTCACATCAATCAGCCTGCTTCTGCCTCCCGAATGCTAGGATTAAAGGAATGCGCCGCCACACTTGGCTGAATGTACCTTTTAAATTGCAACTTGTCTTTTGTTTTATGAGATGGGGTCTCGCTCCAGAGCCCAGGTTGGCCCTGAATTCTTGCCTCAGATAGTTCAGTACTAAGAGACAGGTGTACAGGTGTATACCACCATACTTAGCCTCAGTATCTTTGTTTTTGTTTTAGTGGTGCTTGGGCTTGAACCCAGGGCCTTATGAACACTAGGCAAGAGCTATACTACTGATCTAGTCCTATGATTCTATGGCCTTTTTTTAATGTTTACTGATCCATTTGTTTCCAGAACCTGCCTTCGTTTATGAACTATATAGACTATATTTTAAACTGGTGAACTAATACTGTGATCCCAAGATCATATGATGACAAGTCTATGAAATAAATTTTTAAAAGCACAAATATTTTCCTTTAAGTTGAAATTCTGGCACATAACAATTTGGTATTCACAGTCTACTAGCCACCAATCCTTAAAAAATTCAGACACTTAGCTGCTGAAAGGGCTGTACCAGACCATTCTCTCATGAAGTTGTTCGGTCAGTGAATTATAATATGCATAGAGTTGACAACAAACAAATGGAATTTGAAATGCCACATGGCTCTTTCTACAAATGCTATTACAGGGTTTTTTGCTTTTTTGTTTTGTTTTGTTTTGTTTTTGAAGCTGAAAGAGAAGCCTACCTAACAGGGAGTGGCTTGCTAGATGAGTGCAGTGTTTGCATGTTACCAGGCTTAAGGTAATTAGCCAAGAGCACTGTTCAGGCTTATTTCAGGGGTTATGTTTTCCGTTTCTGCTCTCCCTTTTATTTTGTGCTACAGACCCTAGAAGATGATCTTTGTAAACAACACTGTTCACATTAGCACACTGCTCACAAACTAGTCTCAGAGGTTAGCATTTAAACACCCCAGATAACTTGTCAAGGCCCTAGTCCACTGCTAGGACTGCAGCTCAACCAAACTGCTGCTTTTTGCTCTCAGACCTTCATGTACGTTCTAGCCTTAATCTCTCCGTCCACGGTGCCAGGCTGGCATTTCTCTCCTTGCTTCTCCATTTATGATTTATATGTATGTGTATATATATACCACATATGTGTATATGTATAATATACATGTATATATCACATCCATTTATCATGTATACATGTGTGTATACATATAATATGTGATATATATGTTTATGCTATGTAAATATACATTATACACATGTATATGATATGGACACATATTTTCTGTTCTCAGGGCCTTCCTAGCTGTGTCGCCTTTTTCTTTAGTTACATTTATGATACTCTATCACTTGTATTCATACTCTTAAGATTATGTGTGTGCAAACAAGCACCATACATAAACATGTACCTTATAAGTCATATGTATGGACTTCCTTTGTATGTTCTTACTCTTCTTGCTGAATATTTTACTTCTAGGCTAGGCTACTCCCCGTAGCAGTGAGGCATCGCTCATAGTGTAGTCCGCATCCAGTGCTTATCACTGAAGTTTAGTCAGGAGACATTTATAAGTTATTTCAGGTTTTTTTTTTTTTTCCTAACCATTTCCATGTGATATGGAGAGGTGCTCGGACAGTTATCAGAGTTGATTGCAGCAGTCACATTTCTGTAGTTCCTGCTAGGCTGAGGTTGCTGTCTAAAGTTACCCTCACGTCTTCCATTCTCATGTGTTCTCGGCCCTAACTCTGAGGGTGTTAACAGTCCGACAACTCTTAATTGACTGAATGTGCTGGTGAATTTTGTGTTTTGAAATTATTGGGCAGCCAGGAAGTAGGTTTATAACATAACAGGTCTAAAATCTAAAGAATATTTTGTTAAGTAGTTTCTGATGCAGGATTTTAATATGAAAGAGAAAAAGATGTGTTCTGAGTATAAACTAGCTTAGAAAGGTTCTGTACTCCTTCTCACGCCTTTAATCCCGGACTCGGGAGGCAGAGGAAGGCAGATCTTTATGATTTCGAGGCAAGCCTGGTCTACAAAGTGAGTCCAGGACAGCCAGAGCTGTTACGAGAAAAACTCTGTCTCAGAAAACCAAACCAAACCAAAGCAAAACCAAACCAAACCAACCAAACAAAAAAAAAAAACAACAACAAAAACCCAAACATAAACAATGCCCACAAACAAACAAACAAACAACAACAAACCCAAGAATTATTTTAGCATGCATTTCACGTATTAGGCCAGGATTTCTTGAAGGTAATACGAGGGTAATGTTGAAATCTACATATTTTCCTTTCCGTTTATCTCGTATAGTGTACATGCCCATTTGATAACCTGGCCTTTCTTGGTTATTACAAATAGAGCTTGAGATATCCCAAGTACATCACAAAGCACAGCACATCTGCTTTGCTCTGTTTGTCTTCTTAGCAGTGGGGATACTAAACCCGAGTCCTCATGCATGGGAGACAAATGCCTAAGCTACACCCTGGGAAAGAAAGCAGGCTTTCTGATGTAAATACTCTGCATTCTGAGTATCCAGGTTGCTCCACTGATGTTCATAAGTTCCTTCAACTGAAGTAAAAATATCCACCCTCCAACTCCAGTGCTGTATGGCTTCTTAATAACAGTCCCCATCATTTCTTTCCTAAAATGTGAGCGTCCGTTGACTTCCCATCTCTCAGCCCACATTCTCTCTCTTGCTTCTGAGGTTCTTTCCTTAGCTTGTCTCCGTCCGGTCACCCATTGCCCGCTTGTGTTCTTTAGAGTTCTTTCTTCGGCCATCTTGATTTTCCCTGGTGCTTACTCTTATGCTGTCATGTCCGTATCTCTGATTTCTCCTTTCTGAGATGTGGGTCTGTATATTCAATATCAGTCAATAACAAGTTAGTGTTTGCTGAGCTCTGGCTGTGTGCCTGGCATTGCTTTCCGTGACTAGGACATTGCATTATCTGGGGGAGCATGGCGAACACATGCCTGCTTCAGGTAATGACCGTGGCAGAGACTGGTGAGGTGGGGTGGAGAGGTCGGAACGGACCAGGTAAAGGAGTAGGGCTGTAGGGAGTTTTTAGGGAGGCGACATCTTGAATATGTAAAATGACTCTGGAGCGGTTCTCAGCATTCGCTATGTATGAGAAGCACCTTTGGTCCTTAGAACACCCACGCCCAGCTTCCTTCCCTGCCCCTCCCAAGCCTGCTGCTCTGCTGTGTACCTTGCGGGGAGGTCAGTGCTTGAGAGCACTGGCTGCTCTTGCAGAAGACCCAGGTTTGGTTCCTAGTACCTACATGGCAGCGTTTTGCCTTACTGCCTCAGTGTGTCTGTGGTTGTGTGTCCAGTCCTTTGAGGGCCACGGCTTTTCTTCCCTGTAAAGCAACAGTCTGATGAAACCATTTACCGTGTGATTTCCTGGCTCCTGGTTTGTAGGCTGCAGCTAGTTCCTTATCTGGCCTCTTGCCTTCCCTGCCTTCTGACCACATCCCATTTCCAATTCTGTGCTTTTACCCACAGTGATCTCTCTGGAATAAGATGGGTTACAGTTCACTTAATTGCCTCATGTTCTGAGCAGGGTAGAAGGAGTGGGGAACACTGTTTAGAATGGTAGTCCTCAGCTTGCTTGCTTCCTCAGAGTCAAACCCAGATGTCATCTGGGGTAAGGACACATTCTTGAGCAGTAAGAGCCACCTATCCTTACTGTAGTCACCACTTCAGCACAGAATACTATGTAATCATCACTGTTTGGTTACCATGGCTAGTCAGCACCACGCAGAATGTTTTTGTTATGATCCCAAGTGTGGGACAGGGAACAGACTTGTGAGAGAATAGGTGATGTTAATCCATAGAAGGCAAACCACCTCGAGCGGGAGCTTGATTGTTTCCAGCTGAAAAGATCCGTAAACAGACTCTAGGAGGAGATATATAAGTGAGCCAGAAACAAGAGAGGGGGCTTTTGGAGACTTGGGATAGTTTTGGCTTTTCATCGCTCCACTTCAAGATGCTCCTAGAGAGAACCGCTCGAGGGAAGGCTTCGGGGCTCTGGGTTCTGGTTACTCCAGGTTCCAGCAGAAGAAATCCTGCTGATTACACCAGGAGAATCGTTCCTTGGAGCTGATACCCTTACGGTTTTGTTATTGTGTTCTTTAATCCCTTTTCCCTATCGTTTAGGTTAGTTGGGTTATAAGTGATGTACGCTCGGTTAATAAGTTCGTAATAAAATAGTTGTTAAGAAAATTGAGCCTATAGTATGCGTTATATGTTAAGTAAGAGTTTGGTTCCAAATAAGAAGACATCTGTGTTCATTCTGTTTCCATAACCTTTAACATAAACTAATTTTTTTTTAAAACAAGAGAACCATGCCATTTCTGGGTCAGGACTGGCGATCCCCTGGATGGAGCTGGATTAAAACTGAAGATGGATGGAAAAGGTGTGACTCCTGTACCCAAGAGCTCAGCCGCGAAAATAGCCAGTACACCATCAACCACAGCATGTAAGTCCCTGTCAGCTACAGTAGCCGCCGCCAGGCAGTGTATTTGTCAGGTGACCGCAGAGCTCTGTCTTACAGTTCTCTCACTATTTTGGCTAGGCTGACAGCCCTGACAGCTCACATGGGTGCTGAGGATTTGAACTCAGGTCTTCCTGCTTGCACAGCAAGCTGTGTTACCCATTAAGCCATCTCCAGCCCAAGCGTACAGCTGACATATACCTAAGTGATTTGTCCCCAGTAAACATTAATTCATTCCTTCCCTCAACCTAATGCCACTCCTACTGATTTCTTCTAAGTGTTTATCCCTTTGTGACTAGGTTTTCTGTTTATGATGTCCTCAGGATCTAGCTGTGTTTAGCAGTTGGATCAGGTAAAGTTCCTTGGTTTCTTAGGACTGACTGTTTCGTTGTGTGGATTAGTTATGTTTGTTTGTGTGTGCAGTTGCTGATAGAGTGGGAATGCCCAGACACGTCACTGTTGTGACTAGTTAGCAGTGTAGGAGTGTGGACGTCTCCTCAAGACCCTATGTTCAGTTCTCTCCAGTTAGATGGTGATTTGCTCAGCATTTAAGGCCGCACTGTATTATTCCAGGCTGGCGGCACCACCAGTGCATAAGGGCTCTCAGCTTCCACGTCCTCCCCAGCACTTCCTCTCTGCACTTTTGGACAGGATCTTTTTTTTTTTTTTAAAGATTTATTTATTTACTTATTATGTATACAGAAGTTCTGCCTGCATGTACACTTGCACACCAGAAGAGGGCACCAGATCTTATTATAGATGGTTGTGAGCCACCATGTGGTTGCTGGGAATTGAACTCAGGACCTTCGGAGGAAAAGACAGTGCTCTTAACCTCTGAGCCATCTCTCCAGCCCTTGGACAGGATCTTAAGTAGCCATCTTAAGAGTGGAAGGATTTATGACAGTTTTATGTCCTTAAGAATTAATGATGCAGCACACATTTTCATGTGTTTGTAGGCCATTTGCATTTCTTCCTTGGAGACATATTAAAGTTCTCTGCCTGTCCTTTAGGATTTATTGTTGAAGATTCTTTTGGGTTTTTTTTTTAAAGCTGGATAAGGGATATTTATCTTGTCTATAAGCCCAAAAGTTATAAAAATAGTAGTTTATATACATGAAAACCTGAAAGGTTAGTACAATATAAATACTTTTATAACATTTATACTTATTAAAATTTAATTTTGGCCAGGCATGGTGGTGCACGCCTTTAATCTTAGCACTCTGGAGGCAGAAGCAGGTGGATCTCTGTGAGTTCGAGGCCAGCCTGGTCTACAAAGAGAGTTCCAGGGCTCTTACACAGGCCCTGTCTTGAAAAGCAAAAAAAAAAAAAAAAAAAAAAAAAAATCTGGAAGCATGTTTACATTTTTATATACCTGGCAGTATTAAGCCATCACCAGAAAGTACCTACCTTAAATACCTCATAAAAATAGCAGCTAGTTAATAATTTTCCAGAACAGGCATGTTCCTTTGATTTATGACCTATGGGTTCCCTGGTCACATTTGCAAGTCCTTGGATTCACAGCAAACCCAGGGCAGGCAGTTTAGGAAGCACTTGACATTACCTAGAGGGCGTTCCACCAGCAAAGTCAAGGGTTGTGGGAGCTGCATCCAGTCTGGGATGGCCACTGCAGGGAGCCTGCCTGTGGCTCAGCTGGAAATAGCTGAGGCTGTTTCCTGCATCCGAAGTGAGCTTCCACAGCTGTGCTGCACCTCACACGCCTCCTCCCATAGCTCGGGCACATAGAGCCCCAGCTTAGGAAGCTGGCTGGCTATTTTATCCGTTGTCTCGTCTCTGTGACACTGTTTCAGGACAGCAATGGTGTCTCATTTTTCCTTTGGTAAATCTGTGATTTTACTAAAAAACTTTTTCAGATTCAAAATTACCTAGTATTTGAGTCAGTGATAACAGACTTAGTATAAGAGTAAATTTAAGATTGTAGAATTCAAGGCTGTGTTTTCTTGAGTTGGTGTCATTACGTGGCTGTGACAGAATGTCGTTGTGTGTCTGAGTGCTCTCTGGCTGCCTGCACGATTTGCCGCCGTTGTCTGTGCAGTAATTGCTGACAGTGATGAGCAGACTTAACAGGCAAACTCAGCTGTTTAATTAGAAGCGCACAGTGGTGGTGGAGGAAAAGCAGCTTCCACAGTTATCGCATTAAAGAACAGTGATGGAGAAATAACCTTTATTTTTTTCAAGATGGGGTTTCTCTGTGCAGCCTGGCTGTCCTGGACTAGCTTTGTAGACCAGCCTGGCCTCGAACTCACAGAGATCCACCTGCCTCTGCCTTCCGAGTGCTGGGATTACAGGAATGCTCCACCAAGCTCGGCTAGAAATAAACATTTCAGATCCTTGGTTTTGAGTGGTGTACTCGCAAGTTTCACCAGCTAGCTTGTCTCCACAGTGCTGAAAATTAACTTCAGTGCCCCCCCAAAAAAGCATTTTCAGTGATTATGGTGTGAGTTGTTGTTTATATTTTTCCCTTGTTTGTTTGGGTTTTGAGACAGAGTTCCTCTGTGTAGCACTGGCTGTCATGGGTCTCATTCTGTGCACCAGGCTGGCACAGTTATTCTTATTACAAGGAGGAAAACACATTGTTTTAAAGAAAAGGTGTTTGAGTTATTGCTTGACTTGGAATTTCTTGTTTCATAAACAAGAAAAAATAGCTGGGCACAGTGGTGCATGCCTATACTCCCAGCTCTCAGGGAGGCAGAGGCAGGAGGATCTTTGTGAGTTTGAGGCCAGCCTGATCTACAAAGTGAACATAGGACAGCCAAGGCTACACAGAGAAACCCTGTCTTGACAAACCAAGAAGAATGGGGGAGGGAGGAAGCTAAAATGCCTTAAATATGTTTAAATATCACAAATATAGCCTTTGTCTGGTTCTATAAGTGCCTTGGCATATGTGATAGGTGCTTGTTAAGAGAATGCACAGTGCAGCAGTAGTTAGCTTCAGCCAAATATTTGAAAATGTAGATGATAGCAGGAACATTAATGTTTATTCAACTTTGATTGGGGACATAGCAAGTTTTAGAGCCATAGTCATATTGCTACTAGGGTTCTTTTCAGGGCTTTTATGGTTTTGTTTATAATGCTCAGGTCTTAAAGTTATTATGATGTTTGGGACAGTCTAAAGCCCACCTGGTACTTTCTGGAGTAACATTTTTTAAAAGTATATTTTATTAATTTATTCATATTACATCTCAATTGTTATCCCATCCCTTGTATCCTCCCATTCCTCCCTCCCTCCCATTTTCCCCTTACTCCCCTCCCCTATGACTGTGACTGAGGGGGACCTCCTCCCCCTTTATATGTTCATAGGGTATCAAGTCTCTTCTTGGTAACCTGCTATCCTTCCTCTGAGTGCCCCCAGGCCTCCCCATCCAGGGGATGTGGTCAAATATGGGGCATCAGAGTTCGTGTGAAAGTCAGACCTCACTCTCCACTCAACTGTGAAGAATGTCCTGTCCATTGGCTAGATCTGGGTCAGGGTTTGAAGTTTACTGCCTGTATTGTCCCTGGCTGGTGCCATAGTTTGAGCAGGACCCCTGGGCCCAGATCCGCCCGTCATAATGTTCTTGTAGGTTTTTAGGACCCTCTGGATCCTTCTATTTCCCCGTTCTCCCATGCTTCTCTCACCTAGAGTCCCAATAGGATGTCTTCCCCTCTGTCCCATTTTCCTTGTAAGTGAAGACTTTCATGGGACAAGCCCCTTGGGCTAGTGTCCAGATATGAGTATATACCATTTGACTCTTCTGCTTCTGGGTTATGGAGTATCATTTTTAAAAGAAACAACATTAAATCTTAGTTCCTTCAAAACTAAAAAAAAAAAAATGTACACAGTACCCTTGAGTTTCAAGCTCATGGCTTTCCTAAAATTTAGCTAGTACTTTCCAGGGTTTAAGAAGGTATTTTGATCACCCAAATTACCAAGTAAGCACTCTCTTACAAAAGAAATGATTAGTGAACTTCTCCATGAACACTTACGTTAATGAAGTATCTTTATTTCAGTATCTTAAATAGTGGTGAAGAAGAGATATTCAATAATGAGTGTGAATATGCAGCCAAAAAGAGGAAGAAGGAACATTTTGGAAATGACACGGCTGCTCACAGTAAGAGTGTTTTCACTGATAATTCTGTAATCTCTCATTTGTGAACTATCTGTTGCCATGATGAACTGTTTGGCAGTGCTCTTTTAGGAGGTGCAGGCTGATGTAGGTGTGTGAACAGGCGGTGTGCTCAGGGCTGCTGTCTGTGTGGTAATCACACTGCTGGTAACTCAGCTCTCTGGTGGGTACAGTTTCTACAAACAAAGTTGGCAAGCCTGAAGCACATTTGCATCTGAGTAGCCAAAGTGCAGTGCTGACCTGAGCTGCTTTCTGAGCAGAAAGCCCCCAGGAGGGTTGATGTACATGAGCCACTGGGGAGTGAGACCGGGAGCCAGAGTGGTCAGTGCGGGGATGAAGGGCGATGGCGTACAGGTAGAAGGGCTTGAGCAAGTTTGGGCTTAGCACTGCCCGCCTGGCACATGGTACAAACACCTATCAAGGAAAGAAGAAGGTGGAGCCACACGGAGCAGCTCTGTGATCAGTTGTGTGGACTGTGTGTGGCTGTGCTAGGTCGTAAAAGACCAGAGCCTTCTGTTAGGTGTATAATGATACAGAGATAATATTACAGAATTTTATAAGCATTTATACTTTTGTATAACAACATCAATTTTCTTCTAAGCTAATAGGATATGGTAGTGCCAAAAATAGCTTTTCATTAGAGGTGTCTGAGCACTTACATGGTATCAGGGAACAAAGAACAGTCTGTACACTTGCCCAAGCAAAGGCATGTCTTAGCTGGGGCAGTGAGATAATTTCATTAGCATGTCTCCTGGCATTATAGTTTCCTTAAAAACCTTGCCGGATTTTAAAGACATTTCGTAGAGGAATTTTAATCCAGCAACATGGCTACGATGGCAATAATTCATATCCAAAGACCTTGGTCTGTGTGATCCAGCTGGAATATTGACACACCATTAGCATACACCTTTAATCCCAAACAGTGACCTCTAGCTGAGAGACAAAGTGATGAATCAGAGAAAGATTTGACAGAATGAGTCAGAGATAAGATACGCCCAACTCTGATGAGAATAGACAGGAAAGAGAAGCTACTTAAAAGCAGCACAAAGAGAGTAGAGAGTTTGTGGAGACAGTGTTGGAGACAGTATAGTAGCGTCTGAGAGTACAATACAGTTTGGCACAGTTCACTGGAGTACACTTGAGTTTATACAGTTCAGTTCACAGAGTTCAGAGACTTTCTTTCATTTGTTTTTTTTTGAGATAGAGTTTCTCTATGTAGTCTTAGTTGTCCTGAACCCACTTTGTAGACCAGGTTGGTCTCGAACTTACAGAGATCCTCCTGCCTCTGCCTCCCAAAGTGCTGGGATTACAGATATGTGCCACTGCGCCCAGCTACAGAGGCAGTTTTTTCAAACATAGCACTTCAGTAAGAAGTGGAAAGAAGCCAGTTTGAATAAGTCAGTTTGGAGAAGAGTGAACAGCTGAGCTGAACAGCCAGCCAGCGTTCATAAAGAACAAGAAAGGGTGAGTTTATTCAGCAGTAAATCTTGGAGGCTGAAAACCTTCTAGGCCTAGGTCAGCAGACGGAGACTGGAAGCTGAAGCCTTCATGGTCCTGGCTTGTAGAAGATTAGATTGTTTGGAAGCTAGAAGCTTCCAGGCCTAGTTAGATAGAAATGCTCTGGGCTCAGCCCAAGCCATGAATTCATAAAGCTTGGGTACAGCTCTCATCTCATCCCCTCCCTCATCTGAGGAAATAAAAACAACAGTTACAGCATTTCATCTTTGTTCTAGGTTTTTATCGTGAAAAATGGATCTATGTCCATAAAGAAAGCACAAAAGAAGTAAGTATGCCATTAGAAGAGTGTATACTATATTGTTTCGGTTGAATGTCACATTATGTCTTTAGTGATATGAGGTCTATACCTCACATTCTAACAGATGAGTATATATAT
>OU015752.1:48357845-48418483 GCA_907169655.1 Acomys percivali | reverse complement strand
ATGGGAGAATAGCAATGTAGAAGGATCCAGTGGGTCCTAGAAACCTACAAGTAGAACATTATGATAGGCAGATTTGGGTCATGGGGTCCCGCTCAAACTAAGGCCCTAGCCAAGGACAATACAGGCGGTAAAATTTAAACCCCTACCCTGATCTAGCCCATGGACAGGACAGTCTCCACACTTGAGTGGAGAGAGGGATTTGACTTTCTCAAGTACTCTGGTGCCTCACATTTGACTATGTCCCCTGGCGGGGGAGACCTAGTGGCACTCAGAGGAAGGACAGCAGGTCACTGAGAAGAGACTTGATATCCTATGAGCATATACAGAGGGAGGTAATCCCTCTGAGGAACAGTCATAGGGGAGGGGAATAAGGGGGAAATGGGAGGGAGGGGAGAATGGGAGGATACAAGGGATGGGATAACCATAGAGATGTAACAAGAATAAATTAATTAAAAATAAATAAAAAAAATTATATGTACTTAAGAGATTCAATGTGATACTTTAAGGATCTGTGATGTGTAATGATTATGTCAGAGCAACTGGCAGCCATTACCTCATGTATTTACCAGCTGAGAATTTATTTTTTAATTTAAATTAACTTTTAAAAAATTTGTTCACTTTACATCCTGATCATAGCCTCCTCCTTCATCTTCTCCCATCCTCCTCCCTCCCCCTCCCTCCCCCTCCCTCCTCGTCCCTCTCCCTCCCTCCCTTTCCCTCCCCCTCCCTAGTCCTCAGAAAGGGGGAGCCCTCCTCCTCTACCAAGTGACCCCAGCCTATCAGGTTTCCTCAGGACTGCCTGCATCCTCTTCCTCTGTGGTCTGACAAGGCTACCCTGCCAGGCGGAAGTGACCTAAGAGCAGGCAACAGAGTCCACAGCAGAGGCAGCCCCTGCTCCTCTTACTAGGGGACTCACATGGGGACTGAGCTGCCTATTGGCTACATCTGGGCAGGGGCCTAGGACCTTTCCATATATGGTCCTTGGTGCATCCGTCTCCGGGCCCAGATTTGTTGGGTCTGTTGGTCTTCTTGTGTGGCTCCTGTCCCCTGGGTCCTTCTATCCTCCCACTTTTCCATAAGACTCCCTCTCTCTGATATTTTCAATGAGCTTTAGTCAACCATAGTTATATACCACTGTGCGAATGAGCTGTAGAAGTCAGTCCCGCCCCCACCCCCCCACCCCCGCTGGGCGTGGTGGCACACGCCTTTAATCCCAGCACTCGGGAGGCAGAGGCAGGCGGATCGCTGTGAGTTCGAGGCCAGCCTGGTCTACAAAGTGATTCCAGGACAGCCAAGACTACACAGAGAAACCCTGTCTCCAAAAAAAACAAAAACAAAAAGAAGTCAGGTCCCCTATCTAAATGTGTCCCTGGACCTGTTAGCTATACATCCTCTACCCTCTGCTTTGTCTTTCCCAGACCATGGTAACCAGTTTCACTGTCTGCTTCTTGAGACCAGTTTTCTCATTTCTACATCTAACTTAGAACATGTGCTATTTTTTTCTTACTATTCTTGACTTCTTTCATATTACAGGATAACCTATGGCTTTATTTACATAACTGAAAAATGATAGAATTTCATTACTTTTGTGACTGAATAATATATAAGACATTTTCTTTACTAAATCATGTGTCAGTGGACACTAGAGTGATTTCATGTCTTGGCTACATGAGTCCTGCCACTGTAACATGCTATTGCAGTTCCTTCGCCTGGCTGGCTGGCTGCATACCCATTGGCAACACTGCTGGGTCATGTGATTCTGTGTCTTTCTCCCCCCCCCTCCAGGAATCTCCAGGCTGCTGTTCTCTCTGCTAATTTACATTTGTTTCCATAGTCTATGAGAGTTCCTCTTTCTCTCCATCACCAGCATTTACTATTTTGCTGTTTTAATAATTGCCATTCTAATTGGTATGGGATGGTGACTTATTATGATTTTGAGTAGTATTTCTGTGATTATTAGTGATATTAAGTATTTGTGTATGCATGTTGGCTATCTGCAGATCCTCTTGAGAAATGTCTATCCTTTTAACTTACCCAGTTAAAAATAGTATTTATTGGGTCCTTCACTGAGTTGTGTGATCTCTAGCATTTGTGAATTAGCCTGTCAGATGAACGGCAGCTGGTGGGCGTTCTCTTCACAGTCTACCTTGTGCTACAGCTTGTTTGTTTTGTGTCAACCAGACACCACATTGTATATCATAAAGATGTTAAGTGGTCAGTGCAGAGGAAATTCAGATTTAAAGATACATACAAATAAAGCTGGGGAGACGTCACAGACCTTGGCCTGTCCCTGGATGGGTCGTGGTTTGGGCCACCTCAAGGCCCTTGTTTCCATTGCTGCCATCAAGCATGGTTGATGTCATCAACAGCTCCACATTTCAGACCCACCGTTTTCCAGGTGTTCTTCTAGTTAGCATAGAGCTGGGAATGCCCAAGGGCTCAACTTCCTGAGCACAGGGACTTGCTGTGTGCCAGACCCTAGGAGGCAACTGTGCACAGCAGTGAAGCTGCCGGACTGACGTACCACTGAGGCACACAGCTTCCTGCCTGTAGCTAGTTGAAGTTGTCTGTCCTGTGTGGCCAGTGCTTTTTGTGCTGAAGGAAGGCATGTGTTTTCTCCACTTGACACCGCTGTGTTTCCTTTTAGCAGGTGAACACTGGCCTCACACTCAGTGACCTGCCCTTGCACATGCTGAACAACATCCTGTACCGTTTCTCAGATGGCTGGGACATTGTCACCCTGGGCCAGGTTACACCAACCCTGTACATGCTCAGTGAGGACAGGCGGCTGTGGAAGAAACTGTGTCAGTACCACTTTGCCGAGAAGCAGGTGAGTGTGGCTCAGCACCTGTGAGTCAGGTCGGCTGGTCCCTTTGCAGGGTCTCTTGTGCTCAGATGGACTTGGGAGGACGTGAACTCCATACCCAGAGACTTGATAGTAGCTAGAGTGTTCTGAAGCTGCTTCTGAATTCTGTCAGGTACAAGGCTCATCTTTCATACTGAGAAGGAACTATAATTCTGAAAATGGCCTAGTACCAAATAGCGAGGCTAGCTGAGCTGTATTTATCACACTCACTGGTCAAAGGCCATGGCGTTCTCTTTACCTAATAAATTACACTCTAGCTCTGCCTCTGTCAGCGTGTTGTCCTGGAAGTCACTGGGTCCTCTGTAGCTCCTGTGCTTCCCACTTGGTGGCACCATCTCGAGGTCCTCGGTGTGCACTGCTCCAAGTGAAGTCCCCACTTCTGTTCTTCTGCAGTGTCTAGTCATCCCTGGCCTATTGCATAAAACGGTGTCTATTCCATACAGGGATAGGAAGGGGCAAGTTATATGTCGTCTATCTTAGGTATGACCGAGATACAGGAGCGTTGTGAAGTTGGGTAAAATTGTGCCTGCTTCATAGCAAGTTTGGACAGTAGAAAGTAGGTCCCATGAAGAAAGGAATCAAAAGTCTTAGCCACATTTAAGATTCTATCCAGCTAGCTTAGACAACCCAGTGAAGTGTCTGGAACACAGGGCACCTTTTAAGTGCCCTTCTGGATCTTATTTGAGAGAAACACTGGTGTGGGCATGAGGAGGCCCATTAAAAGACTTTCCCAGAGAAGCAAAGGTGTGGTGTCAGGGACATGTACAGGTCCAGTCAGGACCCTGGGAGAGGCCTAAGCAGAGCCCTGAGGAAATGCTTACAGGGACCTAGAGCAAGTCTGTGAGAGCTCTGGAGCCTCAGACGTGGAGTGATGCAGTTAGGACAATGGGTGAGCATGACAGAAGGCCCATTGGGCAGTGTGAGCAGAGGCTGGGCCTGAGCACTGCTGGGTGGGCTACCTTGGGAGAAGCAAAAGGGTTGGGCTACTTCATCTGAGCGGGAGGGGGTGTCCATTGCAGCCCTGGGTGATGAGCCATCTGTCCTTTCATATTCCCGTCTTACCATCTTCCTCAGCCAGCGACGATTCTGCCCTCTCCTCGCTGAGACTGGTTTTGAGTTGACATCAGGAGTGCAGGAGAGGCTGAATAATCTTTTGGAGGAAAGAGTTAGAACCATGGGCAAGATGATGACTAAGTGTGTCTGGGATGGGCTCTGTGCATCACTCAGGGAGAGGAGCTGGTACCCAGGCAGGCTACCAGAGTGCCTGGCAAGTGTTTAGACATCCAGATACTAGACACACTTTCAGGACATCTGCTGACTGTGAGTCCTTGGAGTTGTTGACAAACACTTTAAAGGTCTGTTTGCAACAATAGTTACATTCTGTGAGAAGTTAGGCTAGAGTTTGCGATTAGCACCTACAGGTGCATCTTTTGGTGTATATGTTCTTGATTGAATCACAAGAGTGAATCTGCAAGATGTTACTGTCATTTCTTCATGAGTGACTGGCAGTAGGACCCTGATTTCCCAGGGTTAGTAGTAGTTTAGAGTTAGTGTCAAACAAACAGTATAGGTTAGGCAGCACCTCAGCGGAAGCTGAAGGCTCTATGCAGGTCATGGAGTGACAGTCCATAGTGACATCAGAAGGAGCCATTGGCAAGACGTGTTTGACATGAGCATCTGGTATGGATGTGGGACTAACAAAAAGACCTCAGGTCCTTACGTAGAAGAAAACCATCTGGGAGTGTGGCCTTCCTGTGAACATTGGCGGGCATGCCACAGTGAGGGGAAGACAAAAGGCAGGGATATTTTTATCTCTAGAAACTAATGTTTGCATGGTGCTTAAAGGACACAGAAATTGCCATAGCCGGGCCTGTAATTGGCCCCCTCTGCGTTCAAACCGTCTTCTCTTCAAATTGTAGCAGAAGAAAGATCCCCTCATTTGTTCCATTATCATTTCTAGCCAGTGCCCTTAAATGGTGTGGCTGGTTACAAGTTGTACACGTGATTGTTTTTAGTTACAGGAAACAAAACACTCAGGGCTGGAGAGAGATGGCTCAGTGGTTAAGAGGGCTGCCTGCTCTTCTAAAGGTCATGAGTTCAATTCCCAGCAACCATCTGTAATATGATCTGATGCCCTCTTCTGGCCTGTAGGTGTACATGCAGGCAGAACACTGTATACCTAATAATAAATAAATAAATCTTAAAAAAAAGAAAAAAGAAACAAAACACTCAAAAAAGCAGTTGCAAACTTAGACGAGGGTGTCTTCATAAATGAACCAGGGCACAGCCTATCAGCCGCACAGTTACCTATGTAGCACACACATGGTCCTGATCTAGCCATGTACTCCTTTCTCATGACCCAGATTATATTGGTAACGCCTTCATTAAGATATTATCCAGTTGGGGCTAGAGAGATGGCTCAGCGGTTAAGAGCACTGGCTGCTCTTTCAGAGGCCCTGAGTTCAATTCCCAGCAACCACATGGTGGCTCACAGCCATCTATAATGTGATCTGGTGCCCTCTTCTGATGTGCAGGTGTACATGCAAGTAGAACACTGTATACATAATAAATAAATAAATAAATAAATAAATAAATAAATAAATAAATAATTAAAAAAAAGATACTGTCCAGCTTGTATCTCTGTCACTGTAGTTGGTTTTCAGACATCACTGTTGCCTCAGGAGCCTTGTCCCTATCAGCTGTCATCTCAGCCACTGGAGCCCTCAGCAACCTTACTCTTCCTCCACTTACTGGAGTTCCTGGTTTGGATGTGTGATGTGAACAGAACATACAGTCAGGTTGTTGTGACGTCATCTTCCCCCTCATCATAATGCCCTTCAGGATGGTCTGTAGCAGGAATCAAAACCTCATCCCTTTGGGGACTAAAGACTCCAGTTTCTGGGCACACCATATTTGTTTACCCACTCATCTGGTCATGGACACTGGGTTTCCTTCTGCCTTGTAGCTGTGAGGGTTGTTGCTGTTGTTAAAGTAGTTTCCTGGTGGCATTACAATTCAGTTGCTGTGTTTAGTCCTCGGGGAGCTTGCACTGTTTCCTAGCGGCCACACCTTTTCGTATTCCTACAGAAGTGTACCAGGCTTTTGGTTGCCTGCACCCTCCCCAGCACGTGCTGTTGCCTGGCTTTCTAATTGTTGCCATCCAAGTCAGTACAAGGTGGCGCATCTTTCCACTTCAGGGTGCTGCCATCTCTTTTTGAGGACATTAACTATTTGTGTGTCTTGGCAGTAGAACTGCTTTTTCAAATCCATTATCCAGTCTCAAATTAAGTAGTAAGTGTTCCTTTTTTATCCTGCGTTCAAGTCGCTTACCAAGTAAATACACAGCATCACCAACTATCAGACCTCAATCCAGAGTTGCCTTCTGTCTGGCTCTTGGTTGCTTGCTGTCACTGTGTAGGAACAGTATGGTTTGCTTGACTTGTTCCTCATTGATTTAATCCAAGTAAGTTTAATTCCCGATCTTAAAATGTTTTGTGTGCCGGGTGGTGGTGGCGCACGCCTTCAATCCCAGCACTTGGGAGGCAGAGGCAGGCGGATCACTGTGAGTTCGAGGCCAGCCTGGTCTACAAAGTGAGTCTAGGACAGCCAAGGCTACACAGAGAGACCCTGTCTCGAAAAACCGAAGGGAAAAAAAAAAAAGTTTTGTGTACTGCTCTGCCTGTAAAAAAAAAAAAAAAAAAAGCAAACACCTAGTACATTTTGTAAAAAAAAATCATCTAATAATTCTAAACAGAATTTCTTTTTTTTTTTTTTTTTAGTTTTGTAGACATTTGATCCTTTCAGAAAAAGGTCATATTGAATGGAAGTTGATGTATTTTACACTTCAGAAATATTATCCAACTAAAGAACAGTATGGAGACACTTTACATTTCTGTCGGCACTGCAGCATTCTCTTCTGGAAGGTAATGACTTAAAATGCACTCTTGGAATGTGAGGATGAGAGCTCAGTGACAAGCTATTGAGCTAACCTTTGAGTAGAAAGGTACAAAGGGAATGGGGACTGTGTGAGAGACTGGGGAGGGAGGGAGGGAGGGGGCGCCCAAGAAGACGAAGCTTGTGTGGTAAAGTCAGCAGGGTCGAAGTCTGAAGTGCCACACACTGTGGAATGGAGGCACTGTTCTGGCTGGAGGTGTGACAGGAAGAGGGGCTGCTCCTGAGTGTCCTCTTCTGAACAGGGCTTTGGGCACCTCACGCTTAGCCTGAAGACTTAACCTTGTGTGCATGTGTTCTCAGAACATTCTCTGCAGGGGTCAGGGCAAGCCTTTAGCCAAGTTCTTACGTTATACAATAGGGCCACAGGAAAACAGGCTTTAGAGTAAATGTGAAAACTTAACAAGACTATAATTTTTTATCCACAAGACTGACCCATTAGTGGAAAACTTAAACGCCACTATCAGGAATTTCCGTATCTGAACAGTAAGGCAAGAGTCCTGCATCGTGTTGCGCTGTCTCTTGGAGTCTCACCACCTACGTGTCCTCTGGTTACAGTAGCATGTTTCCCATAGCCACAGGAGAGCCTGTGTATGACTTCTTTCCCTCGTAGCTGCTGTGATGTGCCTACATGGTTTTGCTTTGCAAATGGGGCACAAGGCAAGCTCTAAATTATTGGCAGAGGACAACATCAACATTTGCTTTCATTTCACCAGGCATGGTGGCACATGGCTCTAATCCCAGCACTCAGGAGGCAGAGGCAGGTGGATCCCTGACTTCAAGGCCAGCCTGGTCTACAAAATGAGTCCAGGACAGCCAAGGCTACACAGAGAAACCCTGTTTTACGAAAACAAACAAACAAAATGTTAAAAAATTTCATATCAAACTCCATTTCTTTGGGTTTTTGTTTTGTTTTTTCTTTTCTTCTTTGAGACAGAGGTTTGCTGTGTAGCCTTGTCTGTCTGTCTGAGACTTGCTTTGTAGACCAGGCTGGCCTCGAACTCACAAAGATCTGCCTGCATCCACCTCCCTAAATACTGGGATTAAAGGTGTGTGCCCTTGTGTCTGGCTCAAAATCCACTTCTAACTCTTTTTTATGATGATGGTCCAGAGTGGTGGAGAAGAGTACGGCTGCTGCTGCTCCTGGGTGATATTTTCACAGGGCTGGAGCAGTAGTTGCTGACGTCTCCAGCAAGAGCAGCTGAGGGGGCTCTGTCCTCCGTGCCCTTGGGCCTGTCTTCTCATAATTAAAAACGCCACGTGTGCACAATGTCTCTGCAGCAGGCAGGCCAGTCTCTACACTGCTTTCTCTTGAGAACAGGGTCATCTTAGGGTCAGCTTGTCCTCAGTTCCTTGGTGAGGTTATACAAGCAGCTCTCTAGAGTCTCTCTTCCCAGACATGGCGCAAAAGGAGCCCCGCTTTGACCCTGCGTCAGCGTGATCCTGGCTGTGCTCAGCAGCAGCTCCCAGGACGCTGCTGTGTCACTGCGTGCTCTGAGAAGATGAGGGCCTGTGCCTGAGCCTGTGAGAATAGGTGCGGCTGCTGATGTTCAGTGTGGACTAGCACGTCTCTTAGAGAAGGCTCCCATTTCTTCCCAAAGACTGTCTTCACTATAAAATAGAAAGATGTGGGAATGTGTGTGCGGGAAGAGCTGAATCATGGGATTGAAGGCTTTTGGTTGTGTATATGGTAGTTTGTTTTCCTTGGCACTTTTCTTCTCTGCTAAAGAAAACAACACAGAGAAACAAGTACCGTCTGTTGTTGGGCAGTATAGAAATGTGCTGCTCAAATTTTTAACTAGAAGATGACTTTCAGTTTTCCAAAGCATTGCACTACAAATTTCTATATTTAATTGGCCTCACCTGCCATCATGGTCCCATAATGAAGATTCAGAAGTCATTAAAGGGCTGACCCCTGATGGTCTTTGCCATTCTGGGAGGCAGACAGAGGCCAGCAGGATGTCTGACCCGGCAGGGAGTCATGTTAACAGGACCTACCTACTATCCTTCCAGAAGCTCTGCTCAGGCATAAGTGTGAAAATGGGAGGAAGCCCACCCGCTCTGCCGAGGGTGCCACTGTTCACAAGCAGTGTCTTTCTGTCAGGCAGGCCCAGGGGACAAGTGTGCTACAGGTGTGGCAGTGTGCAGCCTGACATGTAGACCTGTGTTGCAGCTTTGAAAAATGGTGCCTGCTGTTGTGTCGGCTCAGCTTCCTGAGAAGCACTGTCGACTGAGACACTCAGGGAACTTGGAGCCTATCAGGAATGTGAAGAGTGGTGGTGGCTAGTCCTCACATGGCCCTGGATATGCTCAAGAGCCACAGTATGGCTGAGCCGCACCGTATCTTGTGCCTGGCATGTTCCACAGTGACTACCTGTCCTTATGGGGACCTGTGCCTCCTCCCAAGCTGGTTTTCCATCTGTCCTAGTTCCACTATACTCAGAATTTTTCCAGCTGCTCCTGAAGGTATAGTCATTTGTTCCCACCCAGGTTGCCAACGCTGAGGCGGCTGGTCAGTGTATGCCGCTGTCTCTCCAGCTCTACTCAGTTCCACACTGGGTGACACCGATCAGAAATTGTAGGCTCAGAGAGAGCCAGGGAAGCCATGACAAGGCATGGCCTACCTGTGCCCCTTCATTGTCTCAGGGTGTCAGCTGAGAGAGGGCTAGCCACTTAATGGTGGCCCTGAGGTCTCTTAGGCAGTGGACGCAAGGCTGTGGTTTGGCAGGGGTTCCAGAGCCCCTCTACCAGCCCCGTCTGCGCAGAGCTGAAATGGCAGCTACTCCCGAGCAGGACAGAGACAGAGGCTCAGTAGAGAGCACAGAAGTGGCCCCTAGCTCAGGGCTGCTGGCCACACAGGAGTGACAGCAGACATTGCCCCAGAGTCTTTCTTTTTTTCTTTCATGGAAATATGAGGACTGCTTCATGCATTTTTCAACAAATAATTGAGTGTTACAGACTTCCACGTTGTCAGTTTGGGAAACGTAAAAACTACAAAGTGAGTCCAGGACAGCCAAGGCTAACACAGAGAGACCTTGTCTTGAAAAACAAAAAAACAAAAAAAAAAAAAAGGAAACGTAAAAACAAATGCAACTGTCTCTCTTGCTCTAGGCTGTCTTCTTTCTTATTTTTATTTGTTCCTTTAGAGCACTTTTCACTCTGCGGCCCTGGATGGCCTGAAACGCTTTTTATGTAGACTAATTGTGTCTCTAATTCACAGGAGGCCCACTTGCCTCTGCCTCCCGAGAGCTGTGAGGCTCTGGATTAGAAGCAGCAGCTACCATGGCTGGCTTTGTCCTAGGCTACGTTTAATGGTGTAAAGGTGGAGTCTGTGGTGGTGCTCCATCATTCCACAGTGCCTCATGTTGGTCAGATTTACTCAGTCTTAGTCTCCACAGTGCGGGCCTCACACCTGGACGCCTTGCTCCGTCTAACCCTCCTCTTCTTTTTCCTCCTTTGCTGCTTCCCTTGCTGACTGCTCCACGGTGTCCAAGGACTACCACCTTGCTTGGTTGTTGAAGGTACTTCCTGTGTGCTGTTCCATCTTGTGCACTGTCCTCGCTCTGTCAGGTGACAGCTCTGATAAGTTCAGCTCTTGCTAACCAGAAAGCTGACGGAAGAACTACCCATGCGCCTCAGGTGGTCTGCTGGAGGCCGGAGGAGCCGCTCCAACCACACTGAGCCTCTCCAGATGGCGCCAGCTCTCTGCAGATCTTAGATTTCTCTTATCACTTCTACTAAAAATAACCGCAGCTCCTTGGTTGTGGACAACACCGACTCTACACACTGCTCTTGAGACAATGCTTGTGGTGTCCCATCCCTTTTGTGGACAGAGGGAGACTTACCCCCAAAGCCTGCAAAAGGAAGCAGGAAGCAGGATATGGGGGCGGGGGCGGGAGGAGGCAGAGGTCTGCAGCTTCCGTGTCTTACAGGGGACTCCAGAGCTGAAACATTGTCACCTGCCGTTAGACTTCCCCTGGGACCACCCAGTACTGATTTCCGAGCTGTGGCATTCATGTAGCAGTGGAAGGATTGGGATCACTCAGCAAAAAGAAGGGGCTGTTTCTGAAAAAGTGCGCCATGTTCTAACCCACCCCTGCTCTCTCCTCAGGACTCAGGACACCCCTGTACCGCCGCTGACCCCGACAGCTGCTTCACTCCTGTGTCCCCTGAGCACTTCATCGACCTCTTCAAGTTCTAGTGCCGCCCTCAGCCCCGTGCCCTGTCCACAGTGTCCTTGTGCTTTCTGTGTGTCCTGTAGTTGGTGTAAGTATTGTTGACACAAGGTGATGACAGGATCCGTGACAGGCTGTACTTGTGCGGCCCTCACTTCCGGGAGAGCCTGACGGGACCCGGAAGGTGCTCTAGCCGTTGTGCAGCATCAGTGAAAGAGAGGAGACCCCGAAGCCATTTGTACTTCTTTCTTGAAACTCTTCTCAGCTTATAAAATTTGCAATTTTGTATATTTTTAAATACGGATCAAAAAAGCGTTTTGGATTTTCAGCCCCACTGTTGGGGCGTCCATCTTGCAGCGACTGGGTGAGGAGCACAATAGTGGGTCCTTGTAAATACATTATGCAGAATATTTATTTTTCTTAAAATGTATTTTCACAACCCCAGTGGCTGTGCCCAAATGAGTCCTCATTGAATACAAGATAAACCTAGGAATATGGTTGGCATGCTCTGTCCCACCACAGGGGTTGGCTGGGAGCTGTATGTACTATCCATAGCTGGCAGCACTGTCCTTGTGTTCCTGGGAACCCCTGCCATGAGGCCGTCATACATCCACATCAGAACAGAGCCCCTGCCACAGAGCTGGAGACAGCCGAGGGAGGCTGGAAAGACAGACAGCGTGCAGACTCTGCTTTCCTGGGTAAAGGAGTGAACTGTGTAATGTACTGATTCAGCGGAGTCAAATTTACATCTAACTGAATGGTGTTGTCTTTAAGAAATGCTGTTTATTTTAAAAATAATGCATGTGCACTTTAGAAAATTTTGAAAATAAAGATACATGAAAGAAAATTACATAATTCTTCCCAAAAGGTAACTGTTTGCTAAGTGGGTTGCTGTCCGCTTTATCTTCCACTGAGTCAGAAGCCCCAAGCCCGTTGTTTCTTTAAACTTTCTAAGCACATTAAACTTTATACCTGCATATTTATAGATACGGCTCAAAAATTTTCCTTTCCAGCCTTATACTCTGTCCTCAACTGACAGAACAGCCAAGAACATTTATAATTGCCAGCTGAATTTCTTTGACATGGTGCTGACACCCGGTCTCCTCATGCACACTAAAGTCAGCGATTTTTTAAGACAGGGTTTCTCTGTGTATCCCTGGCTATCCTGGACTCACTTTGTTGACCAGGCTGGCCTCGAACTCACAGCGATCCACCTGCCTCTGCCTCCCTAGTGCGCCACCACGCCTGGCTTGTCAGCATTTTTTAAAAACCATGAACACCCTGTGACCTTTCATAACCAGAAGAACCCAGCACCGTCCGAAGCCTGGCTTCCATGGACTTCTCAGGACCACATGGATGGAGCAGCATTTGCCCAGCAGGTCCTGTCAGCAGCATCGACCAAGTGCACCCTCTGTGTGTGCCGTCCTTGTCGGACTTGTTCTTTTTTATATTAGTTTCTTAAGGAGATTTACCAGCTAGCTACCTTTCTTATTAGTGTGACTACATACATGACAAGCAGCGTCCGGGAGAAGAGGCTTATCTTGACTCACGGGGTCAGGGGTACAGCCCTCTGAGGCCCAGGAGAGAGCACCGCAGTCAGGAAGTGCACTGAGAAGTGCGAGGGTTCTGCTTGCTTGCTTTACAAAACAAAAGCAATTCTTTGAGACTTGAATACCGCATGTATTCACTCCTCCTCCTCCTCCAGTTCCACCCCCAGCTCCCCACACCACCCCAATTTTGTGTCCCATTTTTCATTTTTTAACAACCCATTAATTCTAATTTGTGCTGCTCATATACTCCCAGGTATGGGGCTGCCCACTGGGAGCCACACCCTTAAAGAAAACTGACTTCCCCCAGCCATCACCTGCCCGTGGTTCCTCAGGCAGGTGGTTACTCCTGACCCCACTGCATGCCAGAATGGTGAGTCCGGCGGTTAGAAGGCGCTCTCTGCCCAGCTCCCGAGGCCAGCGGTTAGAAGGCGCTTCTCTCCTGCCCAGCTCAGGAGGCCAGTTGGCACTAGTGCTCCCCAACCTCTGGCTCTTCCTGCCTTTCAGAAGAAAGCCTCTTCTGTGATGGGACTGAGGAGTTGGGGAATAGACCCCCCCACCTGTGCTTCAGCTCTCGGTCGACACGCTGCACTTTTGACAGTTGTGCATTTCTTTCACCTTTTAATAAATATTGTGCCAGCATCTGTAAAAGCATTAGTGTTAAAAATGTCCATATTAATATAGAATTTACCTACATAAAACCCAAAGACTATGCATTTCATTAGCATAATTTTCACACATGTCCCTGCTTATTATTACTACATTTTAGCTGTTGGACACACAGGCTACAAACAAGGATTTGGATTGAAATAAAACTATTATTTATTATTATAAATATCTATAGAATTGATAGTTTTAAGTTAAACTGCCATTGCACATAGTCACATGGATTCTCAGATTTGGATGCAACATGCATCTTCTACCTTGTATTTAAAAACATTTTCTATAATCTCACCCCTTTGAGAATCTTCAGTATAATTTATGCAAAGAAATTGAAAAAAAAAATGTACTTTTCAGTCATTGTGATACCCAGTTCCAGTGAGAAAATATTGATCTCTGATGGTTTGAGTGAAAACAGCCTCCAAAGGCTCATATATTGGAATATTTGTCTCTAGTCAGTGGAGCTGTTTGGGAAGGACTGAGAGGTGTGGCCCTGCTGGGGTAGGTGTGGCCTTGCTGGAGGAGGGGTGCCACTGGGGGTGTGCTTTAAGGTCTCAGAAGCCCACATCAGGCTCAGTTTTGCTCACTCTGCCTGCAACTTGTGGATCAGATGAGAGCGCCCAGTTACTGTTCCAGTGCCATGCCTGCCTGTGTGCTGCCATACCCCCAGCCTTGATGGTCATGGACTCACCCTCTGAAAGCCCTTGAGTGAGTCCCCAATGGAATGCTTCTTTTTAAAAGTTGCCTTGGCTATGGTGTGTCCTCACATGGATAGGACAGTAACTAAGGGAAAAATATATATATATTGTGTGGGGCAAAATAAATATAAACTTTAAAATATTTTATTCTCTAATAAGGGTTCTGATCATACCACTCTCTCCTCTCCCTGCTGCCTGTTCTTGTTTGGTCTCCAGCTGCTATTGAAGTCCAAGGTGCCACCATTGTTAATTGACTAGAACATTTACATAGTGAAAATACCCAGCAGCTGTGGCTGATAGTCTCCTCAGGGAATACAGAGGTTTCACCAGGCACCCTGAGCTCCAACACTGAGGAACTGTTTTCTGAACCGTACACTTCAACTATAGCCCATCCAAATTCCATGCTGCGAATACTTCAACTGAAAGAATATAGCTGATTAAATAATAAAACATGAAATAATGTCTGATGTGCAAATCTTAAATCCAGTGCAGGAATATAAGAAGCATGAAAATCAAGCCAACATAACTCCTCCAAAAATCACTAAAATCCTACAGCAATGACTTGAATTGTGTTCAGGAAGAAAAGCTTTCTTTTTGTTGTTTATCTTTTGAGACAGGGTTTCTCTGTGTAGTCTTGGCTGTCCTGGACTTGCTTTGTAGACCAGGCTGGCCTCAAACTCACAGAGACCCACCTGCTGGGATTACAGGCATGCACCATGATGCCCACATATACCCCTTCCTCTCCCTTTTTTTGGAGACAGGGTCACTCTCTAGTTGACATGGAAGACATTGGATAGACCAGGCTGACCTAAGAGTTACAGAGTTCCACCTGTCTCTGCCTCCCAAATGATGGTGTTAATGATGGGCACACCACCATACCTGGCAGAGAACACAAGCAGCTGAGTGACAATAAGGAACATTGACATGAAAGAGAAATTCAATAAAAAGATAGGATTGCTGAAGAAAAGCCAGTCTGAAATACCCGAAATGAAAATAAAATTTAAAAACCCATGGAAAGTCTTAACAGCAGATCAAGGATAGAACAGAATAGCTGAGCTTAAAGGCAAAGTAGTGAGACTGAAATAACACAACAAGGATAGAGCTACAGTACAGTGGGGAGGTCAGGACAACACAGCCCTGCCGAGAGACCTGTGCCTGTGAACAGTCAAGAAGGAGCGCACTTGGCATAGAAAACATTTCTTAAAAAAACAACAGAGTTTCCCAGAGTTAGGGAGAAACACAGCAATTCCTCAGGACCCAGCTGTTCCACTCCTTGGAATATACCCAGAAGATGCTCCAGCACACAACAAGAACATTTGCTCAACCATGTTCATAGCAGCCTTATTCATAACAGCCAGAACACGGAAACAGCCTAAGTGTCCCTCAGTAGAAGAATGGATAAAGAAACTGTGGTACATATACACTATGGAATACTACTCAGCTATTAAAAACAAGGAATTTCCGAAATTTGTGGACAAATGGATTGAACTAGAAATGATCATAATGAGTGAGTTAACCCAGAAGCAGAAAGAATCAAATGGTATATACTCACTTATATCTGGACACTAGCCCAAGGGGCATGTCCCACGAAAGTCTTCACTTACCAGGAAAGTGGGACAGAGGGGAGGACATCCTATTGGGTCTCTCTAAGTTTTTTGAGATAGTTTCTCTGTGTAGCCTTGCTGTCTATCCTCGAACTCACAGAGAAGCTACCTGTCTTTGCCTCCCGAGTGCTGGGATTACAGGCATGCGCCACCAGGCCTTTCTCTAAAGCAGAGCATATATTAGGACACAAAGCACGTTTTTAACAAATATAGGAAAATTGAAATAATTCATTATATTTTATATGATCACAATAGAATAAGATAATTCCACAGAGAAACCCTGTCCCCTCCCCCCCAAAAAAATTCAACAGCAAGAGAAATCCCAGAACATACACAAATGTCACGGAGCTTAGAATTGCCACACAAACTACTCTCAGGATCTCACTGAGATACTGAGACTTTATTGAACACCGTTTCCAAGCTGATTGCAGACAGGACCACAGAAGACTTAGGAGCCTGACGGGGACAATGACCTGTTCTCAGGGCAGTCTTTTATAAGGAAACCAGGAGCAGAAGACAAGGGGTGAGGAGTCATGTTTTGGCTAACTAAACAAAAGTATCGTCAGCTAACCTGTAAGGTGATTGGTCCCAAGTGAGGTGAGTGAGGTAAAGGTTAGGGTCTTTCAGAGTACATCAAAAGTGTAGTCAAGTATGTAGATAACACGACTCCACCAATTCAACACTAGAGCCAGTGTCCAGAACTTATGCGGGAAGAAAGTAAGAGATATGCCCAGCCCAGTACTTGCCAGCCAAGATTAAGGGCATCTGATGACCTCAGAGTCTCGGAATCCTTGCCCTCATCCGTCAGAACAGAAATTACATGTGCCTTTACTCAACAGACTCACCCTGTGACTGGCTTGCTATTTCTCTACTAAAGGAAATAGACACCCAATTGTGAAAAGTAGCACCCCGCAGCAACACAGGCCAAACATGAGTGCAGTTTTGATTAACTGGACTTACCAGAAGGCAAGTCACCCAGTGGAAGGTGGCTCAGGGATAAAGCCACAGTGGTGTCAGTTACCTGCCCTGCTCCCTGGTAACCCACAGATCACCTGCATGTGCATGGGAGATGTGTGGTCCTGAGTGCTGGGTGTGTACATATGTACATGCCAATGCAGGTGCAAGTTGAGAACAGCATTTGGGAGCTGGCTTTCTCCTTCCACTGTCATTTTTAGGAATAAGTTCAGGTGATCAGGGGTGCACAGCAAGAGGTATTAGCAATTCGGCCATCTCATCAGCTCTGGGGACTGATGGTAGAGAGATGGCTCCACGGTTAAGAGCACATACTGCTCTTTCAGAGAACAGGAGTTCAGTCCTGAGCACCCTTTGTGGGGGAGCTGGCTTGCAACTGGGGAGTCCAACACCCTACACTCTGGCCTCCATTGGCACCTACATTTGTATATATACCCATGCATATGCACGTGTGCGTATGTGTGTGTGTTCACTTGGACACACACCATGGTTGTTTTTGAGAGGGAGGCTAGTTTCAAGACAGGGTTTCTCTGTTTTAGCTCTGGCTGTCCTGGAACTCACTGTAGACCAGGCTGGCCTCAAACTCACAGAGATCCATTTGCCTCTGCCTCCTGAGTGCTGAGCTTATCGGTCTGTGCACCGCCACTGCCCAGTCCACAATTAAAAAAGAAAAGAAAAAGCTTTTGATACACTTTGCATACGATAGAAAGAAGTGGTTTGACTTCACCCCTTGCATGCAGGTTGCCAGGTTTTCTAGCACAACTTGAAGAGGCTATTTCACCTTACAAGGCAGTTTTGACACCTTTGTTAGTAATCTTTCGGCCATACATGTTTGAGTTTATTCACTGGGTCTTTATCTAACTTGTCAGAGTCTCCACACCTGCATCACAGATGGATGACTTTACATTTCAGTTTGTTCTGAAGTGAAGTGAGAGGCCTGTGCTTTGATTATGTTCAACATCATTTGGTTATTTCAGGTCCTGAGATTTCACAAGTTTTCACAACAGAATTTTCTATTTCTGTAAGACACGCCCCTGGAATTTTGATTCAGATTGTATTAAATTTGTAGATTGTAAGCCAGGTGTGGTAGTACATGCCTTTAGACCTAGCACTTGGGAGGCAGAGGCAGGTGGATTTCTTTGAGTTTGAGGCCAGCCTGGTCTACAAAGCAAGTCTAGGACAGCCAAGGCTACACAGAGAAACCCTGTCTTGAAAAATCTAACAACAGCAGCAGCAAAGTATTGTAGATTGCTTTGGGTAGAATGGACACTTTGGCAAAGCCTTCCAATCTATTCCCAGGTATTTCATCTTTTAACTATTGTAAATGAATTTTCTTTTTGATTATTGAATAAAAAGTGAAAAAATTTTTAGGATTTTGTATCCTGCAGCCTCATCTATTCATTTAATCATTTGTTTTGTGTGTGAAATCAGGGCTTTTAACTATTATGTCATGCTGTCTGCAAATGAGCTATGATGCTGTCTTGGTTGCCAGCATCACTGGACTGACAGTCGATGCACCTGTTTCTGTGGAGCATCCTTCCCCCTCCCCCCCGCCCCGGCCTGGAGAGAACTAGAAGGGAAAGAGCCGTCTTCAGTGTGAGCTGTGCCTCCTATGCAGTGGCCCCAAAAAAAGCCTTAGGAAAAAAGCCTGTGAGTGTGCTGTGAGTGTGCCTGTGCACCTACCTGCTGCTGGGGAGCATGCAAATTCTCAGCGTCATATCAGGACTGCTATAGAATCCAGCTTCTTGCAGTCAGCAGCCACCAGCATTCTCTGCCTCTCCGGTGTGTAGATGGCCATCGCTGGACAGCTTGGCTCCTATTAAAATAAGCTGGTCTAATAAATCCACTTGTGGCCGGGCAGTAGTGGTGCATGCCTTTAATCCCAGCACTTGGGAGACAGAGGCAGGTGGATTGCTGTGAGTTCAAGGCCAGGCAGGTCTACAAAGTGAGTCCAAGACAGTCAAGGCTACACAGAGAGACCCTATCTCGAAAAACCAAACAAATATATATACTTGTATAGCATACACACATGCATGCGCGCGCACACAAACACACACATGCACACTACACACACATGCATCTCTCCTCTCTCCTCTCTCCTTTCTCTCTCTCTCTCTCTCTCTCTCTCTCTCTCTCTCTCTCTCTCTCAGTTATGTTCCTCTACAGAACTCTGCCCAATATCTATTTTGATGCCAAGAAGTGGGACTGCTGCTGGGATAAGCCTGACTGTGTTGTTTATGGGTCTTTGGAACTGGTTTGCAAGAAGGTTGTGGACGAGCAGAGCTTTAGGCTACAGAGTCCCCAGCATGCTACAAACAGATCTTAGTAAGCCCTTCTCATAGCTGCACAGAAGAATGCTGACAGAAACAGGGAGAGGAAAGGCCAGGCTCATGACAAGTCAGAGGAAAACGAGGACTATCAGGAATCAGGCTCGAGGCCATTCCTGTTGTATACTGGCAAAGAATCTGTATTCAGCTCATATCCTGGTTTTTTTTTTAAAAAATGAGACTAAATTTAAAAATAATGGACTAAGTTGTTTTTCATAGGAAATTTTAAGATAGCACAACATCTAAGCTGTGTCGCTGCTCTTATGTAGATTCACAGTAAGAAAAGGTGAAAGATGTGAAAAATGTGCAGTGGGGAGGAAAGTCATGAATGGGATAAAAGTTGTGAGTAATGCTGGTGTGGACAAAGCAGCCATAATGGTTAGAGAGACTGATAACATTGAAGAGAAATCACACCAGTGCACAGGCCAGTAGGAAAGGTACCTTGAAGTCAAGTGAGCACCAGAATATTAAAACACAAATTCATTTGCTGAGGTCCCAGGTTCAATTCCCAGCACCCACTTGGAAGCTCACAACTGTCTGTAGCTCCAGTTCCGAGACATCTTATACCCTCTCCTGGCCGCTACAGTCACCAGGCACACACAGTGCACACACATACATGCAGGCAAAACACCCATACATGTGAAAATAACATACTTTAAAAGTAAAAACAGAGATTTGGACAAAGATCTTACAAGGGAATCCCGCTTTAGCCAGGCCACCTAGGGAGGCGCTTTTCCAGGGTTAGCTAGAAGACACATACAGCTACCTCAGCTGAGATTCAGGGTGACGAAACTATATGTTGGCTTGGCACTGTCCTGGTTGTACGTGTCTTTCAGACACACAAATGCAAGGGTTCTAGGACAAGGAGCTCTAGAGCAGGCTATGGAAGTGAAGCCTAAGAAATAGTGGGGAACCAGGTGTGGTGGCGCACGCCTTTAATCCCAGTTCTCGGGAGGCAGAGGCAGGTGGGTCCCTGTGAGCCTACAAAGTGAGTCCAGGACAGCCAGGGCTACACAGAGAGACCCTGTCTAGACCACCCCCCGCCAAAAAAGAAAAAGAAATAGTGGAGACACGTGCTAGTGTGTTAGAGATGACAGCCGGGGAAGGCTGTAATCACTGAATAAAGCCAGCCTAAGAGAGCGGCTACAGTCTTGCAGGCAACACAGCTGGACAGGCACATCTACTCCGAGCCCTTTGGAACCCAGATGGTACTCTCATAAATTCCAGACGCTGGATGTAGAGCTGTAGGGTGTACGTTTGCCCTGCTGGATTTGTTTTTCTTCTTCCTTCTTTCTTCTTCTTCTTCTTCTTCTTCTTCTTCTTCTTCTTCTTCTTCTTCTTCTTCTTCTTCTTCTTCTTCTTCTTCTTCTTCTTCTTCTCCTCTTCTTCTTCTTCTTCTTCTTCTTCTCCTCCTTCTTCTCCTTCTTCTTCTTCTCCTCTTCTTCTTCTTCTTGTCTAAACCTTACTTGCTATGCCCCAATTCCTCCCTTTTAGAATGTGAATGTTTAATTTGTGCCATTATATACTGAAAGCGTGTAACTTAAGTTTGATTGTTGTTTTTACTTTCTGTGGTGCTCACAGTTAAGAGATTGTCTTGAATCACAGAGGTGTTCTTCCAGCCTTCTGTCCTGAGCTAAAAACCAGTGGCTCTCTAAGAACCTTGCAAGGTTTGGTGCCAGATTTGTAGACTGAGCAACCATGGGGTTGTCAAGCACCCCACTGAGAGACAGCTGCTGCCATGTGGCTGACTCCTACTGCTGAGGCACCAAGCCTTAAGGACTGAGCAACAGCTGGTTCTTCAGCCTCCAGGTATGATTCAGTGGTTACTATTTTAATGTAAGCTGACTTAATACAGTATTTTATATGTTTTTCCCATTATATTGGTGATGTTCCTGTAGAGAACCCTAACTAATAAAACTGGCTTAGTTTCTTTGACAATAGTTGAGATATCTATATTCTAAAAATTTTTAAATGATTAAAGCGTTTCCCTAAAATTCCAATACCAACCTTGACTTTGTAAGACAATGAACTATTGAAGTTCCATAAGGATCCAAACAATCCTTTTTAAAAGCTAAAATTCTACCCAGGTTTTATGACTAAGACTATTTCGTTTGCAACTCTGAAAAAAATGTTAAGACATTAATTTCTAAATACATAAGCCTATCCCTCCAGATTGATGGCTCACACTTGTAAACTGGGAAAAGGCAAAACCAAGCCAAATATGTAGAGACTCTAGATGGACAAAGGGAAACCAACATAGAGGACTCCTGACACACCTCAGGTCACTAGGCAGAAGCCAGAGAGTGGCCAGTGAGGTCCAGAGCTTTGCATATAGAGTGTAGAACGTCTGTGAATCTTAGGAAGATGGCAACTCCAGCCTTGGGGGTGGGGGTGGGGGGAGGTTCAAGGCAAGTCCTACATTTCTCATAGTGAAACACACAACCATTACCTGGTGGTGTGAGAAGAATGGGGCTGCAAGCTCAGAACCCCTGCTGTAAATGTTTAACACTCACCAATGTCCCGGGTCCCAAGGACAAACCTGCTTTGTTTGTAGGCCTCGTTTGTCACAGTCTGCCCATGCAAAGACACAATACAGCCTGCGGGGAACAATCCTGTGGGAAGATGGCAGTGAGGCCATACTCTTGTTCCCATACTAGATACTTTTTTTTTTTTTTTTTTAAATCATGTTTTGGTGGCTGGAGAGATGGCTCCAGAGGTTCTGCTCTTCCAAAGATCCTGAGTTCAATTCCCAGCATCCACATGAAGGCTCACAACCATCTATAATGTGATCTGCTGCCCTCTTCTGGCCTGAAGGTGTACATGCAGGCAGAGCATTGTATACAAAATAAACAAACAAATAAATAAATCTTCTCAGAAAATCATGTTTCTTATTTGATTTGCTTGATCTTGGATTTTGTTTCAGTGTTTCAGATGGACTTTAAGTAGCACAAACTGGCCTTGAACTCCTAGTCCCCATGTTGTAGCCTCTCAGGGTTCAGGGCTCACCGGTGTCCACCCTTTAGATAGGAATCTCCCTGGAGTTCTCACACCCACAGAAAGCTTAGGGCTGGCGAGGATGGATGTGTGCTGACTTCCTGAAGGATGACTGGCACATCACCACTATTCCTGTTCATGGCTGGCATCTCCTCATGTGGCTACAAGGCAGAACACAGCCCTCAGTGGTTGACTGGCTGAGGTAACTCCACCCTAACTGAGTTCCTAGCAGTTATGCCTTGCATCAGTGCTCACATGCCTCCTCTCACTGTGAAGACACCCTGGTCTTGACAGCTTGCTGGTTTGTCGCAATGCCACATATAGACCACCTCCCTTTTGAACCTGTGAGGAGTTGGAGGATGGTGATGTCAGACACACTAGCTAATGGTTGGGGTCTTCTCGAATGTGGGGGCCGAGTGCTTCCATTTCCAAGGTCTCCTTCCCCTGATGTAGGGAGGATTTTCCAGCTTCTAGAATAATTTTTCTCTATACTCATCATAAAACCCAATATGTGTAAGGAGAAATAAAATGGCTTCCCTGCACTGTGAAGACTCAGCCTGCCTGGCTCAGGGAATACTTGCCTGCAGAGAACCCTACATGCAGTGTGCAGGACTCAGCTGGAGAGGCAGATGGGACTTCTGGAGAGCCTAGAACATAACATGGCTTCCACACACAGCCACAAGGAGAACACAGAACCAATCAGTCACATGCTCTGAAGAGCTGGCCCAGCTCTGTGCAAAACCTCTTTGTTTATGGACGTCAATCTTCTCAGGCGATGAGGAGGCTGGGGTGGGGGTGCTGGGAACCTGCAACCACACCACTCTGTCACACATGGATTTCTTAGCGCCAAATGGCACCTTTAGATTAACACCCCAAGCCACAAACACATGCACTTAGTATTTTCTGTGCTCTTTTATAGGATACTTCTGGTAAATTCCGGGGGAGGGGGTGTGTGCAGGAAAAAGCCATCCCATGATCCCTCCATCTGTGTGTGTCACCTGTCATGTGTCCAGCATTATTTTAAATTCTTTATATAAGGGGCTCTCGGTTCCAACTGACGTGCCCACACCTCAGCATAACATAAGAACACAGAAGCAAAATGATGGATTCTCCATCAAAACTCACCAAACACCAGTATGCTCCTTGCAACGAGAGCAGCTTGCAGTTTAAAGAGAAATTGCCAGTAAGACCATTAAAGAACCTTCTCACAGGCATTTTTGGTCTCGGGGCTCTGTGAAGTAGAGAAGTGGAAGTTTAGCCTGGTGACACAAGACGGACTCCATCATCCACTGGTCCCGTGGCTCTGTTCCATCCTGTTGATGACACCCCTGCTGAGGGCGTAAAGAGTCAGTCTTACCAGAGGCAAGGCAGGACCAGCCCTTGGTAGATGTCAGCGGTTGGGTGAAACTTTTGAGGCGTCTTGGGCTGCTGAAGATGCAGCCTACAGATGGGTGGTCATACTCTCAGGGTTGTGCTGAGAACCGATGCGGGCTTTCTGTGAATGGGACGATCACTCACAGAGTTCAGGTCTCCTTTACCAACAGGACTGGAAAGCACATAAACTCCTACAATTAAAGAGAAAGGGATCCCCGTGGGGCCCAAGGGAATGCTCCACGCCAGACACCTCCAGTTAGGAAGGAAGAAATCTTCCTTGCATGCATGGGTGCCAAACCAGGACTTTGCAATGGCAGACCTTCCCAAGCAAGTGTTTCCCCTCATCCACATTTCTGGGCTTCTCTTTAGAAGCCAGGAAGACAGAGTACCTTTAGGCCTGTCCCTTCTGTCCCCCCGGGGTGGGGGGTGGGATGACAACCAGGCAGTGGAATCCAGTAAGGATGAGGTGCCTCCTCTGCCCAGCTCCAGGCCCTCAGGCCAGAGCTGTTAAAAGGTCCCAGAGCACCACTGGATGATCCCTCCACTGCACTTACTAACAACCAGTAGAATACATTGTTTCCCTATTACATAACAATGGCAGCATCATTTCCCCTCTCAGCGCTTAATAACTACAATGTTCCACTCCAGGGCTGCATTTGCCTGGCTCTGAGTAAGCCTTCCTAATGGTTACTACACCTTAAGAGCAATGCCAGGAAGAGGACAGGCTCATCCTAGTCCTGGGCACGCCAAGAAATCCCTGACACAAGATCCAGCAGCTTCATCAATGAACTAAGGATGGACAATTGCTGGACCACCACCCAGTGGAAGCTCCTGTTAGAACAGGAGCCACTTACCTGAAACCATGCGTAATTCCCTTTGACCAGCACTTATGGCAGCATCTCCACTCCATGGTTATAAGTGGAGAACCTAGAACTGACCCTTAAGCTTAGTCCGCAATAGCCTGGGAACAAGCGGGCTGGTGCTCACGGCCTGCTGGACAAGGCCAGGCACTGCTCTGGGCACAGGATGTGTGTGCCTCACATCGTATTTTTGAATGTTTTAAAAATCTGATCAGAGTTAAAGAAGCCACCTTCCCTCCTCACATTGTCCTCTGGTGACGCAGGCAATCAAATTCTCAGTTGATGAATAGCTAAGACAACCAGACAGCAAGGAGTTAAGTCAGCAAGAGCCAGCTGGGGGGTCTCCTGGGAAGGGACCACACTGAGGCAACCCTCTGAGTGCCTGAACTACAGGGCTGCAGCTGAGTCTGTTAAGACCAGGTTAGTGGTGAATGGCGGAGTGCTGCTGGCTCCTGAGAAACAGGGTGAAGCTCAGTACCTCAATTCCTCCTCAAAGCATTTACAGTCAGAAAGGGACATAGGCTTGCGAGAACCTTCATGGGGCCCAGTTCCCATGGGCATTAGTCTTAATAGAGGTCACTGTTGTGTGTGTGTGTGTGGGGTGTGTGTGTGAAGGCTTATTTCCAAGGGATGGTCTCATTTTAAAGAGGGTAAGTTAACAAACCAAACCAAACCACACATTCATGTTTCTCAGCTGATGACAACTTGCTTAAGGGTTTACATAACTCGTTAACCGAGGGCAGCTGACCAGAAGCAGGAGGTGCCCGGCATCCTCAGGTAACAGCCCGCGAAAGTCAGTTCACACACGGCGGGGGTGGGGGGGGGAGAGGGGAGAAAGGGAGAGATATGGAAATGTGCAGAAGTTCAGCCAAGTGTCGGCTTTCTCATGGGGATGTGGATCACCACATATCAGGACCACCAGGTCAGGAAAGCTTGGGCAGCTCTGACCAATCAAGGAGGCAGACGAAGATCTTTGTGTTTTTTCTTTAATCCTTGGCTTTAAAGAGGACTCTGCCCCTCTGAAGCCGAACACTGTTTAAAAGCACAGAACCAAGTACCAGGCACAGATTTCAGAAACCATGTCTTCCCTCCACTAGCCCCAGTGTCACAGCTACGTCGTAAACTGCAGCTGAACAGAGCAAATTCATTTGCAGTCTTTCAAGAGATTTTCTTTGAGAAACAGTTACACTGAAAACCTCAAACACAAGATATTTTAATTTGATAGACCAGAAGAAAAATATTTTTTAGTTAATCTTTCTATATTAAAAAAAAGTCTGGTTTACAGTGCATCTTCACGTTCTAAGAGGCGACAGTGTAACGGTCCCTGTGTCAACACACGTCACTGCATCTCTGCACATGGGCACAGTGAGCACAGAGGCTGTGTGTACAAGAACCCATCCCCACATTCTCAAGCTGGGTTTGTATTCCTGTGTCACAGGCAGTTAGCCAGACAAGCCGGGGCTTCCTGCTGTGGGCATCAGCCGCTGTGGGCATCAGCATGCACACGCTCCTGTCCCATCCTGCAATTGCCCCTTTTTTGAAGACAAGAGCTTATGCATGCAGCTATTTACCTGAGGATACCAATGACTGTTAGGGTAAAAATTACACACTTTGTTTTATGACTCAAAATCTCCATAATTTCACAATTTCCAGGTGTTAACAATTTTTTATTTGAACACCATGTGAAGCCCTCTTAAAGCTTATTAAGTAAATGTATTGTTCTACTTTAAAAATATTAACAGCTTGGTTGATGGGTGGACAGACCGATGTGTGAACAGGTGGCTGGGTACCGGTGGCTGGTGGACAGACATGTAGCTATAGATGACAGATATAGTAAACTCATTCCACTAAAGCTAAAGACGCTCTGACACTACATACGCATCAGGCCACTCAAGCTGTGCTACAGGACATTAGATGGGACATCCAGGTACATGAAGCAGCACACTCAGGACGGGGTGACTGGAGGCTTTTAATTTTTAACCAAAACGAAGAAAAACACACCTCCTCTGTGAAAGCACTGAAACTGGAAGTCAATGACAAAGCATGTGCACCACCTGAACATCCCCAGAGAGGCAGCGACACTGCCAACACCGGAGCTACCCGAGGACAGCCAGCAGGGTGAGACAGGCAGAGCCAGTGTGGGAAAGAGAGAGACACACTTCTTACAGCTTTAACATCACTCTTCAAAGTATCTCATTTTGAAAAACTAAACATCTGAGAATAATAGAAAAGAGGCACTTCAGTATTTTATATACAGTTTTAACTCTACAGTGAGCAAGGTAATATTTTCTGAGCAAAGTTAAGATTATTGGGTGACTAAAATTCATTCATAGTATTTCTTTCATCTTTAAGTTTAAAAATCAACACTTTTTTTTTTTTTGAAGAAAATAAAGATCCATATTTAAAAGTTCAAAGTAAAAATAAAATTCCCATAAAAGTAGTAGTTGCCACTCAGGCCCACACTGGAGGCCACGCCCCCTCAGCAGCAGACAGGCCACTAAAAAACTGCCCTGACATTCTCCGTCAAAACCACCTTCAGGTGATTCCCGCATCCAGATCTTGTTTTGCTTTTAACTTAATAAGGAAAAGTGAACCTATCGTTGGGGTGAATTACTGAAACCTTTGGAAGACACTTCGTGTATTCTGACAAAGGGAGAAGGTGCCACAGAGACCTTGTTCACAGCTGACTGCAGCACTCTGTCACATGCAGGGTCAAGGTGTGGAGGTTTTAAAGAAACGAGTGACTGAGGCCGGCATGAAACTCAGAGGAGACTGCGAGCCGCTGTTCTGTCTCACAGGACAGTGTCTGCGATGCACATGTCCTTTCAGCAGACATGCACCCAGTGGGTGGATGTGTCTACAGTAAGGCAGTCAGACGTCACCAGGAAGCCATGGTGCGTGTGGGTCACTGAGCACAAAACACAGGCAACTCACTGGATTCCTTCCCTGAAATATGAGAGGGCTCAACAAATTAATGGTGCGCTAGTAGAAGGCCCCCGGGGTGGGCCATCCCTAAAAGCAATGTGACGTCACAGTGGCGTTCTTTCAGTTCATTCCACCTCCTCACAGGTCTCTGTCAGATGGCCCTTGCTCTGGCGCCTGATGCTCACCAGCTTCCCTGCTGACCGGAGACTCCAGCGGGAGCTGCTAGCCGAGCTCGCCAGGCTGGTGTACTTGGTGGAGCCCTTGGTATCATCCTCCCAACCAGACCAGGGCGGGCAGCCACTCACGTCGTCCTCGGCATCGGCCACCATGCCTTCAGCAGGAAGCTTGGGAGGCTCCCATCCTTCCATCTGATCTGGCTTTTTAGGCTGGGTATTCTGCTTCAAAACCAAAGTGTCCCAAAATCCCGACTTCTTCTCCGCCTTCAACTCTTCTTTTAGTCGTAGATTACTTCTGTGGATGGAAAAGTTTTGTGTTGGTCACACAGTGATCTTATAAATGTGTCAGTTTTATAAAGTTCTTTTCTAAATTCTTTAACTTGCTTAAAAAGATAACAGAAACCTGTGGGTAAGCTTGAAATAAACATTAAAATAACACAGGAGAGTCCAGAACAGTCAAGGCTACACAGAGAAACCCTGTCTCAAAAAACCAAAACCACAACCAAAACCAAAACAAAAACAAACAAAAAAAAGCCATTATAGACTTAAAGAAGCCAATGCTTTGGGTTTCCTTGCAGCGTGAGCAAAGGGCCAGTTCTCAGACAGGAGCCTGGAAGCTACTGTCACAAGGAACTGACTCCCACAGGAGGGAGGACACAGACATTTGAGCAAATCAGACATGAAAAGCCAAGGTCCAGTTTAGGTTATAAATAAAGGGGAAATTCTGTTCAGTAAGTGGGTTTCAGTAGCGCTGCTCATATAGCAAGCGTCTCTCAAACACTTAGTAGGTGATTTACTCAAGGAAAAACGTACTCAAAACTCCTATCATGAAAAAAAAAATGAGCAGCCAGGGGTGGTGGCACACACCTTTAATGCCAGTACTCAGGAGGTAGAGGCAGGTGGATCTGAGAATGAGGCCAGCCTGGTCTACAGAATGAGTTCCAGGACAGCCAGCAAGGGGGAAAAACTGTCCTGAAAATAAAACAAAACAAAAAAGAATGAAAGAGGAGGAAAGGAAATGACTAACACAAAGAATACATTGTCAGTGTCCTGGCTACCTGTCAGCATCACTCTGTAGACAGTGGGACACAGGTGCCTAGACCTGTGGACACATCACCCAATGACCAAGAGGGCCTTCTGTGAAACCACCACTCTACACTGTAGGAGCCCTGCACCTGCCTCAGTGAGGGAGCTGCCATTCTCGGTCACAAATGGTCCTCAACCAGAAGGAACCAGCTCCGGGTTTCCAAGGTCACCATCCTACTACCAACAGGCAGTCCTGTTATGTTTTACCTCTAACTGTAATTTAACATTCTGATAAATGTGTAATTAGGCAGCAACAACATATCGGTTTATACATACTTAACTTTCTAGAATCTTTTATGGTTTCCAATCAATACTTGTGGTTCTGTTTAGTTTTGGTGGTGCTGGGGTCACACCAGGCCTGTGTGTATGCTCAGCATGTGCGCCGCCCCCCCCCCCCCCCCCCCCCCCCCCCCCCCCCCCGTCCCTCCCACCCCCTAGTCCTAACCGTGCACGTCAGCAGCAGGTTTCCTTTGCACGGCTATAGGCTGCCTATGGCTACTGAGGTTAACACCACGAGTGTGGCCACAGGCTGCCTTCTGGCTGATGAATTCAACTTACAAGCTTTAGTTTTCTGCTCTAGCATTTCAAAGTGCTTTATTAGGTACATAACCTCCACCCAACGTACGCTTTACTTATCCCTAGGGCACCCAAAAAGCACACTCCATTTGTTTGTGCTCAGAGGGAAGGGAAACCCTAGCACTGTATGTCACAGCTCCCCTTCCTTCATCTGCGGCCTGGGCCAGCAGAGGCCTCTCCAGAGGCAACAGCAGCCATGAGAACCCCTCTTGTTACACCACAGCAGTCTCTTTGCATTCCTGATGCTGTTTGGTACCTCTCAAGATGGCTGCTTGTGACTCACCCTTTGGACTTGGGAGACTTGGAGGTCTCCAGCAGATGTTGTTCGTCATCTTTATTAAACAGAGAAGTCACTTCTTTCCAACCTCTGAGACTTGCTCCCTGAAATGGTGTAAGGTAAAGAAACACATCAGATCGGATGACACGGATCCAAGATCTGTCCCCTACCTCAACAAGTCACTATATGGCTTACTGATAGTGGTACCACTTGCAAGACGCAGCACCAGGTGGCTTTATTGCTGTGCTACTGTCACAGAGTGACTGACTCCCATCTAAAGGGTATAGCCTGTGACACACTTAGGCTGCCATGTGATAAACATGACTATACCTGCATTCTGCGCTTTGCAACAATGGGCATGGCAGTGTGGCTGCTCAGGCCATCACCACCAACATGGGAGGACTGTGTTACGGTGGTGACACAGCAAAGGGCACTTCAAGCCCCTTATAATCTCATGGACAAATTGATGGAAAAGTGTGAGGCCAAGCACACCCCGACCCTTCCATATCTACACACGGTATATCCCACCTGCCTGTCCATGTTCTGGGACACTTGTAATGTGCTAACACAATCATGCTTTACTGTGGAAGGCCGTGTTAAAGAAGCTTAGTGATGCTCTGAGGAAGATTACAACACAGCCTGGCCCTGAAGAAGGGGTGAATGTCATTCCCAGGTTCTCCAGCTGCTCTGCACAAGCTCTAGGCTCCGGTATCTTGAGGGGATGGCGATGCTTCCCCAACTCCACAGAGAAGCTTGCAGAAGAAATATGTCTTACTGATTCTGGAAAAATATTTTATACAACTTTATTTATGAAACCAGGATCTTATAATCAATATCGATGTAGATCTGCTAAGTATCTTACTAAGCAGAAAGGAATATGCAGTTCCCACTGTTTCCTGGAAGTCTAATTTTACATCGTCCACAGCATCATCTCTGCTGGCTGAGTAAAGGGAACTGCCACAGGGCAAGGTGGATTTGAAATACTTTGAAGGGTTAAAATGGAACTACAAGGAAGGTCAAAAATGGATCTGGGAGGTGTGGAGCCTTCTGGCAGGAGCTCGCGGGGCAGCACACCTGGAAAGCCATCAGGACGCCCAAGAAGCATGATTCCATTTTTGTTCTGTGTCAGTCTAGACTTCAGGGGTCCACATTGGGAGAGGTCTGCCTCCAAAAGTCAGCCCCCCCCCCAGCAAACCCACTGTTTTAGAACCCTAAGAGGCAGACCAATGCCAAAGAAATCATTACAGCAAAAACCAAAAGCAAAACCTTAGGTATGCGATGTCAGTTTACCATTCTAGGTGCCCATACAGATAGATACCTATGGAGTAACAAAAGTTACACTGCTGCTGTGACAGGGCTCTCAGGCTCAGGATGAGCGCAGGCTACATTAGTCTGCACCAATCGGGGTCAGAGTCTAGGTCCATTTAGACCTTGTGCCTAGCACTGAGGAACTGTCCCCAAACTACCTCTCTGGAATCTAGACAAAGACCCACAAAACAAACACTGCGACTCACTGCGAGAATATAAACTGTGAGACCTCAAGTCACTTGAGTGAAGCAGCACCCACAAAACACAGTAAACCTGAACCAAGATTTTTTTTTTGGGTATTATATATTCACCAAGCCCAGACCCTCCAGTGCAGACACCACAAAACACAAGTCCCCAACAAGGCAGGCCAGCTTGCTTGTTCCTCCCCAGCTGGGCTGCACATTCCACTGACCACTGACCATGGTTGCCAGGGAGCCAGTCTGCACTGTAAGGCAAGCCAGCGAGAGGAGGAACTCGGGAGCTTTGATTACCACCCAAAGCTTGTGTAGGAGAAAGATGCAAAGTAGTCTGTGATTAATGGGATTTAAACAAAAATTAGGGAAAAAAATGAATAAAAGAAGGGAAAACATATCCAAAGAGGAAAACTTCCTGAGAACTAATAAAGGCACTTTTCAGGAAGGACGGATGGTTGTTCCTCCCTCAGTCTGCAGAGCAAACATAGACTCAGAGCATTGAAAATGTGACGAGACAACTAATACAGATAGGTTAAAAGGACCAGCGGCCAGCTGTGGGGCAGCTGGGACCTTCCTGTCCACCTGCCTAATCCCCCATCAAAGTTCCCTAAAGAAAGGCCTTTGTAGCATGCCTCATGGCGAGGGGAGGGGGCAGTGCTTACATGCAGAACACAGTGGCCTAGGTCACACAGGGTCGGTTTCAAGGCCAAGGGCTCATTAGCATTCTTCTGGCTTATTAGCACTCTTATTTATCAACTCCACAAACATTAGGACATCTCAGTCACAATTTCTCCATCTCTCATAAGAAATGCCTAAAAGCATTAGGGAATTTGGACTTTATATTCTCCGGGTTCCTTTTCAGTGAGGGGCACTCTTGCTCAGGGGCTGAACATTCTTTCCACATTGTCAAGTGGCAGATCCTGTGTGGCTTGCCCAGGCTGAAGGCGTTATGGAGGCTTGTTACACAGTTTGCTGGGTTTGGGACAAAAGAAACACCAAGACTCACTGCTGGCGTTTTTCTCGTGAGTTAGTCCTATTTCTTGGAGACCCCACAGCAGCCAGCCTGAAGGCAAGCCCTTCTATACAAACAGCCATTTCTGCGAAGGAGTTGGCCCTGAGGCTAAAGCCACATAAATGTCCTAGACACCTGAGGATACTGGGCAACAGTTTCCTAGGAGTTAACATCGGAGGGCCTCCTAGCAAAGCATAGGAAGGAAGCTTGCCTGCCCTGCCCTGTGAGAAGATCTGTATATACATTAATTCATCGACTGTTATCAAACATACCAGATAAAACCTCGTGCAAAACTAACAAGGCACCAATGCTCTCTGGGCACATGGCTCAGGGAGCAAAATCTGGATTCCGCCATCAATCTCAAGGGCAACGAAGCCGCCATCACAGATGCACAGCACAAGCCCACGCTTTCTGTGCTGAGCTGGAAGAGTGGCTGGACCCACACATCAGTAAATGGCACTTCTGCAGGGGGGGTTGTGGGGGGACCTTCTGCCACCCTGGCTGAGTGGCAGAACAGCTTCTCTAGAGAGTGGAGAGGAAAATGGGAGATCAGCTTCTGGGTGTCCCCACTACTTTGGTATAGAAGTTTCATGGCCCCTCATAGACCACGAGCTCTAAAACACTACACTCCAACCTCCATCCAGCACAGAATACTTAGTCTCACCTGTCACCTGCTGTGACAGGCCGCTTCTTTAGGCACTCCAGCCAACCCCATCCCTTGGACGTTGTGCTCTGAGGACCTATGAACCGCCCCCTCCCCCGCAGCTTATGTGATCTTCAGTGTCCTTCTGCCCACAGCCTTGCTGCAGTGACCAAGTGTTCTGTGAGTCAACTCAGCAACCCCAGCCCTACCCAGCCCTGTGGTCCTCCTCGTCCTACAGCCTGCACACAAAAGCAGGGAGAGATCTTGACCCTTGTCACTGCAGTGTTCTTGAGCAGGCTAATGCAGGTCTGGGCTGCCCCAGTGATCCTGGAAGGGCATGCCAAGACAAGCCACCCCCCCCCCCCCCCCCCCCCCCCACCCCCCCTCTGTGAGGAGCCTTCCTGTGTTTCACTCAGGGAAAAATTTCTCAGGTACACCCCACAGAAGTCATAGAGCAGGAGGCCATGGGTATCGGAAGATGCTAGTAGTTCAGGGGTGCCAGACAAGGAACTGAGGTGGGGCTGACCTTAGTGGAGTTAAGTGTGCACCCTCTACTGTGGGGGCCTCTAAGAAATTCTCTTCTGAGCTCTCTGCCCTTTAGCTATCTTTTAGTGAAGACGTGACAAACCTAAGCAGTTGCCTCCAAGTTGGAATAACAGTGGCAGCCGAAACCAAAGGCAGTGATGGCTTTAAGGCAAGAGGAAGAAAGGGAGGCTACAGAGGCCAGGCAGTGAGCTCCACAGAGGAATGGCAAGCTGGCCCGCTTCAGCAATTCTCAGTCCAGGTAAATAAGCTGACTTGTGTGAAAGGAAATGAGTGTGCCACTCAGCTCACCAGGACTCTCGCTGGAGAGGTGAGGCCAAGGATCTTGTCAAGTATTCAGAGGAGGCCTGGGAGAGAAGCCCTGGGAGCCCGCAAGTCCAAGGGTGCACCGTGAGCAAGGGCACAGGGAAATGTCCAAGGAAACTTCAAAACTGACCCCAAGGGGGGCAGAGACGGGAAGGTAATGAGTTCCAGTCCAACCTGAGTGTGTGTGCTCTCTCTCCCCCTCCCTCCCTCCCTTCCTCCCCCCCCCTCTCTCTCTCACACACACACACACACATACACACACATACACACAGTTAACATTACTAAATTATGCTGATTATCATATTCATCGCCACCACTACAACATCAACATTTTGAACAAAATATCCCCAGGTCACTCAGAGCTCAAAACAGATATGAACTCCAACTTTCAGGTGTTACCTATTCAAGTGAGGCAGGTGTGACCATTTCACCCACCACAGACTGGATCGAAGTGGTGCCCTCCCTGAGACTTCAGGACGGCCAGCAGTCTGCTCCACGGAGCCTAAATGTGGTACCCATCCATAGAGTGCCAGGGATAAATACGCACAGTCAAGGGCAAGATGGCACTTCAACACAGTGGATGAAGGCCACAGCATCCACGCTCTCTCTGAACACGTGAGCACAAGTCCAATTGGACGAACACCATGCCTTGGCCACCCAGTGAGTCCCACACAGCTCACACGTGCCTAGCAATGCTACTGCTTTAACAACAGTAATCTCATATTTATATTTTTATGCGAGTGGGTGCACTTTGAATCTGGGCCTCTCACGCTGGGTAAACACCCCACTATATATGAGTCCTAGCCCTAGCCAATTTTTAGTTTTTGTTTTATGACAGGCTCCCACTAAGTTGGCTAATGCTAAAGTTGCAATTCTCCTGCCTCAGGTTCCCAGCAACTCAGATAACAGGTCTGTACCTATGGTCCCAGCTTGAGTGCAACTTTTAAGGTGTTTAAGCTCATGGGTCGGCTGGGAGGTCCTGGTTTAGCCACAGGGTCTCAACGGTTATTATGAACCACGGTCCTCACGTCACAGCCACAACACCAGATACAAATGATTAAATATATTAAACGGAGCAATCCAGAAATAAAGTCATTGCTTTACGTTGTGATCTGCTGAGCAGCACAATCTTGTGTCTTGTGCTGCTCCAATCCATCCCCCCAGGGACCACTTTCTCCAGAGCATTCGGGCTGTTCATGCTATACACCAGTTAGGTACTTATTAGCTGTTTTCAGGTCGACTCAGTGCACAGTATTAGTCAGGTAGCCCTTGTTGACTTTACTAGTAATTGTGCTGCCAACGTATTGCATACATTGATTTTAATCTCTCACAGTGCCCAGTGTGTAGGTTAAACTTTATCTCAAGCATCTGCTGGAGGTCTTGGGAATCCCCCAAGGACTGATGGATGAAGGGTTCACTGCCCGTTTACCTCCTAAAGATGCCCTGGTTCCACAGTCATGAACATATTACTATGCTTCCTTGAGTGATGGCAAAGAAGTAAGTATGGGCATGTGGAGCTAAAGTTGCCTGAGGCTACATCTTGCCTGGGCTCCTCTCAACTGCAGATTTTTGTATACAAGGCTTAAAGGTTGCCATCTAGTCTGTAAGGAGAGGATGGAAATGTGCCTTGCAACTTGTGGTGTGGGGCAGCATCCTCCATGCATAACAGCCAACGCTTTCCTCAAGGCGGCTCTGACTCCTTGCAAGAGACTCTGGTGACTGAGCCTGTGGAGGGCTGACACGTTCTCCTTGGAGGGGATGGGAAGTCACTGCGTGGACTCTCATTTGAGATTCTGGCCTCCCCCTCCTGCATCTCTCAATCAGCTGTATATGACTTTGCCCTAACTGTACTCAGCCTGTGTCTTGGAAAGTGCTGAAATATACAGAATGTGAGAGTTAACTGAGGGGAACCCATCTAGGCAGCCGTGGGGAAGTCATCACCCACGCCTCTAACTGAGCTCAGTAAACTGATGAGTTCCCCAAGATGCACTCTGATGGCTCTGTACTTTGGTCTGCTATAGGTGCACAGGCAGAAGGTGGCAGGTGTTTGCTTATACAGCCCCACAGAAAGAGGTCCCACAGCAGGCAGTGACCTGGCGGGAGTAGAGGCCTTCCTGGAGACTTTCCTGTGTGTCATCAAGAGCTGCCAGCATCCTGGGTCTTCTCCATGATCAATGGGCGTGACTGTCACTGTAGGAGCAATGTTTAGACCACAGCAGGCTGTGTCACCTATCCAGCAGGCTGTGTTTGAACATGATGCAAGAGAGATACAGAGAAATGGCCCAAGTTATGAATTCAGAACTCAGACTAGCTTATGCTCAAACACTCAGGTTAGCGAGAAACTGGTATTCTGGAGAAATTTAGGATTCTAGGTCAACAGTGAAACCAAACCCAAGGCTTTTTTCTTTTTTTTTTTAATCAGAACTGGAGTATCAGGCTACAGGAAAGTTTTCACGAGACTTTGGCCAGCTCAGAGAAGGCTGGCTGCTTGCTCTCAGGCTCCTGTCACCTGAGATAAACTATGAGAGACACAAACACACACCTGCGTCTGGACTCACAGACAGCCAGTATGAGGAGCTCAGGCAGGGAAAGAGCAGTGGGTTCTGATATGAACACTGTGAGATGCTCAGTAGAGCAGGCACCCAAGGGTCTGCCATCTCCTGCTGTGGGATGTGTGTGTGTGTGTGTGTGTGTGTGTGTGTGTGTGTGTGTGTGTGAGAGAGAGAGAGAGAGAGAGAGAGAGAGAGAAATACACAGGCGGGGAGGGAGGGAAAGAGAGAGGGATGAATGAGGAGAGGGAGAGGGAGGGAGGGAGGGAGGGAGAGGGAAAGAGAGAAAAACAGACAGAGAGAGAGAGAGAGACATGGGGGGAGGGGGGAGAGCTGATAGCCCCTGTGTCAACAGTGTCTCTGGGAGGTGAACAAGATGGCTCACTGCAGAGAATTGGGGGCCTGGAAAACAGAAGTGAGGAACACAATTTGAAACCCTCACATGAGCGTATCACCTCTCAGGCCATTGTGTGGAAACAAGGCAATAATTATAGCACTTCTTATCACAGCCCTCATCGGGCCAACAGAAAGACGTGAGTCCACTGGCTCTTTTGAAGTACGCTCTGGGACAGGCACCTGCTGAAAACCATCCAAGGCTAAACTTCAGGTACTGCAGGCACAGGGATGTTTGTTTACTTGGTCTCCTGCTCCTTCAGCCTTTGTGGTGCCCTGTCAGGCTGGAGGGGCAGGAGGGGCACCTGTAAGTGTGAGCAGCCGCAGAAGTACAGGGTGGCGGCAGCTCTTGCTTGGCTGACAGCAGAAGGGCATCGGCACTAGTGATACCAGCCCCCAGCTAACAGATCAGGAAAGGACCACATATGCAGATGTTCCGATAATGACCCATGCAGACCAGGGCAGAGCTCAGGAAGGTCCTGTTCCCTAAGAAGCACTGGATGGCTATGGTGGGATGTGGATGTGGGCAGCCAGCCCCAAGTCATAACAAGCTTCTCCAAATTCTGTATTACAGAATACTGGTGAGAACACAAAGGTCAGAGTGAGGGCATCTGTACAAAGTGAGCTGTGGGGCTGCAGAAAATACCCCTTTGGTAAGAAAGCAGACAGAATTGGTCTGTGGGATAGAATGTGGACCATAGGTCACACGGGAAAGAGAGAAACAAAATGGCAGCCATGTTTGAGCCCACTTACTCCATACTCTGGAGTGGAGAAAGCGGTCCAGGGAAGAGGCTACTTCTGCTGAGTTACTAGAGAGCATCAGGAGGGTCTGGGGTTTGCCCTGAGCACTTGTTCTGGAGCTAAGAGACTAAACAAAAACAGGATACGAGCAGATAATCAGCACTTCACGGAGACCTGGGTTGGGAACAATAAAATGGCTGTTTTCAAAGCCCAGGCTTGTTGTGTGTTGCTTATAGAAATCACATATGAAGAGTAAACAGTGTCAGATCAGTAACTCGGGTGGCTTTGGGGCATCTCCCAGGCTGCCTGGAGCAGGGCAGCACCCACAGGCTGTCACAGAAATCCACTATCACACCCAAGGTCAGAGGGGTGTCCTGAGGCTCAGGGGGACCTCAAGTCCCTAAGTCACAGCTACTGGATGTGGAAATGCTACCTGAAGAATGCAGTCCCCTGCTCAGGAAACTCTGGTCCCCCGACCCCATCCCCAGACTCCAATTGTCCCCTCCAAGCAGAAACACTCAGTCACAAGTCCTTTCTATTCTCCCTGGAGGCAGAAAAAGAAGAGTCACACTAGCTACTTTTTCTCTTTCTTTCATCGTGTGTGTATAAGGAAATGGAAATTGCTCAGCAACACAGTGAGTGATCAAGTAAAATGGAAGAGAGGGGTGCACATGAGCCAAGGACAGACACACAGACCAGAGAGAACAGAACAGTGTCTCTCTCTCTCATGCTCTCCCCATTCCTCAGAACCTGGGAGTAACTAGAAGGAAACTGGGCCTGCAGGTGTCATCCTTACAGCGGCCAAAGCTTCCTGAGTCTGCACACTCTCTAGAGACAGCAAATGTGCAATCTCAAAGCCCGACTCCCCTGAGGCTGCCGTCTCCAGACTAGTCTGGCAGGCAAGTCAGAAAGAGCCAGGACCACCACAGACCCGGAAGGCCCAATAGGGCTCTGCCCCAGGCAAGAAATAAACCCCCCACTGTGTTTGATCTTTAAACCCTGGAACGTCTGCTTTTCGCTACGTTGACTGTCACGTGAAACACACACAAGGAAAGGCAGCCACATTTGGTAGTGTACAGGAAGTATGAAATGGGCAGAGATCTGAAAGTTACAGGGCCGCACAATTAAAGGAAGACCTGCCAGCTTTGGAAGCTAGAGTTAGGCATCTGGAGGAAGCGGATAAGCATCAGTGGACTCAGGAATGAGGAACCCTGAGCATGAAAGGGCAACCACCAGATAGCCATCACAGTGCCCCCCCACCCCCCACAACGCCTCCCTCCCACCATCCCACCCCCCATCGCCTGGGGCCAAGGGGCTCGGGAGGGAAAAGGCTCAGTAGCTTCTAGTGATCATAAATACTCTCCAAAGAAACCATTACGTAAATAGGTCTGGCTGGTTTCACTAGAAGATCAAACAGGGGAGGAAAAGGATCCAGGTTTCCTGTTAAAACAATAAACTCAAACTCCTGGAGGAGGAGGTCAGATGGACTGCAAGGGGCTGCAGTGCCAGGTAAGGTGGGGGCGGGAGGGGGGCGGAGCCAGGAACATGTAGACCCACACTGGGACAGCAACTCGGGGGACCAAAAGGGCCAGGCAGAGTTCCGGTGTGCTGTAGCATGGCTTCCGCGAGGCCGCCAACTGGGTTGCGTGGCGCGCACATTTCCCAGAGCCGCCCCGTCATGTGCAAGGCCAGAAGAGGCCACAGAATCCCCTGCACTCGGAGTTACAGTTGGTTGTGAGGTTGTTCTATTATTCTGTGTGGATGCTGAAACTGAGCTTGTGTCCCCTGCAAAAGCCGCAAGTGTTCTTAACCACTGAGCCATCTCTCTAGCTCCCGTTTACCAGGCTTCCATTTCATTGCTTTACGTTTTATTTGAAAAGGGGCTGGAAAGGTGGCTGAGTTGGTAGTGTGCTTTCAGAAGACCAGAGTTGGATTCCCAGCATCCCTGTCAAAGCAGGTCACAAGTGCCTGTAACTCCCAACTCCAAAGGGTCTGAAGCCTCTGGCCTCTGTAGGCACCCATGCTCACTTTAAAAAATAGAAATATTAAAATACTTTTAAAGATTTAAAAAAAGGGGGGGGCAAAGTAGAGATGATCAGGCAGCAATATCAACAATGGAAATAAAGGACTATAAACCCCTATCAATACCTTCCACCTTGAAAGCCCAGGCCCAGACGCCAGTGTCCCGAGCCAGCCACACTGGTCTTCCTCTTCTAGGCAAAGCCAAGCTCCATCCCACTTTAAGGGTACTCAGGCAGGAAGTGGGAAGGGACAGAATTTAGAGTTGCAAGCGGAAGGAGAAAGGGGCTCACAGGACTCAACATCCACAGCAAAAGGTGGGAACAAAACATACGCTATTCTCCGGGCCTCGCTGTGCCATAGTGAGCCATTCCAGAAAACAGACGCCTGTACACTCACCAGAAAAACTAAGTTCTGTTTTCAGTCTCTACCAAGAGACATTATGCCAGGTATCAATTACAACCACAGTATTAGAACAAGTCAGAACATGAACCTAATTGTACTATAAGTTAAAGAATTCAGTGGAATAAAAATGCCAAGATAAATCACATCTAAAACACAACCAAAGGTGGCTTCTGTTTACAAACCTCAGCAACAACCTAAATTGCTATCATGAAATGAACTTGGAAAGGCAAGATGGGCACACTTATGAGACAAAGGGCGCTAAGGATAATGGTACACCTTCGGACAACCCTCCATGCCCCCTGAAAAACATGGCATAAGCATGCAACCATGACAACCCCATCTCCAGTTCTTCAGAAGCCTACTGCAGAACCAATGGTGACCGAGGCATGTTAGCCCTGGATGAAAGCTGTGACATCTCACAGGAAACAGAAAGATGTAAGTACTGAGAGAGACCAAGGATCTCAAACCAGTGACTCAAGAGCAAATGGAACCGAAAGCAGGCAGGATCGAAGGAATGGAAATTAGGACAGAAATGAATGGTTGAGAATAATATAGGAGAAACCAGCAAAACTAAAGTTTATTTTGAATTTTTAAAAATGTATGCGAACGCTAGGGGCATGCACCTGTGGTCCCAGATACTTGGGAGGCTGAGGCAGAAAGATCATTTGAGTCTATAAATTCAAGATCAGCCTGGCTAAAAATGGAAAATCAGACTCAAAAAAGTATCAACAAAACTGGCATGTTTAATTAGATGACGAAAACAAAGATTCACAGTGCTGGGACTAAGAATGTGAAATAAGCCGGGCGGTGGTGGCTCATGCCTTTAATCCCAGCACTCGGGGGCAGAGGCAGGCGGATCGCTGTGAGTTCGAAGCCAGCCTGGTCTACAAAGGGAGTCCAGAGAAACCCTGTCTCAAAAAAACCAAAAAACCAAAAAGAATGTGAAATGAAACATTAGAACATAAAAAATAACTGAACATTAACATAAATACAAAACGGACAGAGTTCTGCAAACACACAAAGGACTAAACACAACTCAAGAAGAAATAGAAAATCTGAACAGATCTAAAACAATGTGAGCTAGCTAAAACAAAACAAAACCCAACCCAAACAAACAAAAGACAAGACCAAAAAACCCTGGGGGCTAGAGAGATGGCTCAGAAGGTTAAGAGCACTGGCTGCTCTTCCAGAGGTCCAGAGTTCAATTCCCAGCAACCATGTGGTGGCTCATACCATCTATAATGAGATCTGGTGCTCTCTTCTGGCTTGCACTCATACATGCAGGCAGAGCACTGTATAAATAATAAAAGAATAATAAACAAATAATAAAATAATCAAAATCTCTCTCTTTCTCTCTCTCTCTCTCTCTCGGTTTTTCAAGACAGGGTTTCTCTGTGTAGCATTTCTCTGCCCTGACTCACTTTGTAGACCAGTTCGAGGCTGGCCTCGAACTCACAGTGATCCACTTGCCTCTGCCTCCCGAGTGCTGGGATTAAAGGCATGTGCCACCATGCTCGGCCTATAAATATATATTAAAAAACAAAACAAAACAAAACCCTGCTCCCAAAGAAAATGCAAGGCAAGACTTTACACTATTGAGATCTACCAACTACTTAAAGAATTAACATTCTTTTAAAAGTCCCTAAAAATAAAAAAAAAAAAAAGGAACATTTCCTAAGTCATTCTGTAAAGAAAGTATTATCTAGATACCAAAACCAAAGACCTTACAGGCAAAGACCAGATGTGATAAATGTAGACACAGAGACCCTTCAACAAAATGCTAGTGAAGGTAGGTGAGGTGGCGCACGCCTTTGATCCCAGCACTCGGGGCAGAGGCAGGTGGATTTCTGTTTGAGGCCAGCCTGGTCTAAAAACAGAGTTCCAAGCCAGCCAGCACTACACAATAGGACCCTGTTGCAAAAACAAAAATAAACCAAAAACCAGTAAACGGAATATAAAATTTAAATATTAAAAGTATCGAGCCAGGCGGTCGTGGCACATGCCTATAATCCCAGCACTTGGGAGGTAGAGGCAGCCAGATCCTTGTGAGTGCAAGAATAGCCTGGTCTACAAAGTTAGTCCAGGACAGCCAAGGGTACACAGAGAAACCCTGTCTCAAAGAAATAAAATAAAAGAGACAATCAAACCATCAGATATCCAATCAAGATACGGAAACATATGATTCTTATACACTAGCATGGACAATGTAAAAGCCAAATCAAAGCAATTCTATTTATTACTGCATTAAAGTAACATAGCTAGAAATAAAGATAGCAAGGTTTCATATTTAGTCTATGAGAATTAAAAAATATCTTGAAGTTTTGCAAGATCTGAACAAATGGAAAAATCATCTTATGTTTTATGAATCAGAAGACTGAAACACTGCTAACATAGCAATGTTCCCGAAACCAATCTACAGATTCAATACAGCCCCTCGGGAAGTCTCAGCGGCATTCTCTGCAAATAAGGACTAACTGGTTCTCAAATGCATATAGAGTAACAGAGATTCCAAACAGCAACATTAGCCTAGAAAAATAGGAACACGTAAGAGCTAAGCTTTTCATTTTAAGACCTGCTACTCTACAAGCAGTAATCAAGACTGAGGTACTGGCATATGTGCCCTGGGGGGTCCAGGACAAAGGGCACACGTGGCCAGCCGACTTTGCAGAACAACACCATAACAACTCAGTGATAAGGAGTCATTTTACCACCAACTACCCTATATGCCAAAGAATTAGCTACAGCCTTACATCCTTACTTCACACCACGTACAAAGTTAAAAGAACAAAGGCCGGGGTGAAAGAGCTCAAGGTTTGCAGCTCTTTTTTTTTTTTTTTTTTTTTTAAAGATTTATTATGTATACAGTGTTCTGCCTGCATGGACACCTTCTTGCCAGAAGAGGGCATCAGTTCACATTACAGATGGTTGTGAGCCACCATGTGGTTGCTGGGAATTGAACTCAGGACCTCTAGAAGCGCAGTCAGTGCTCTTAAGCGCTGAGCCATCTCTCCAGCCCAAGGTTTGCAACTCTTAAAAGTAATTCAGGTGACTCTTTAAGATTCTGGACTTGGAGCTGGGTATGGTGGCGCACGCCTTTAATCCCAGCACTCGGGAGGCAGAGGCAGGTGATCACAATGAGTTTGAGGTCCAGGTCAGCCAAAACTACATAGAGAAACCCTGTCTCAAAAAACCAAAAAAAAGAGTGAACATTCTGGATTTGGAAAGCAGTTCTCAGGAGAGATATTCAAACCAGAAAGATCGAGAACAACAGTTAAAATGTACTTCAGCTGACATGAAGAGAGTCAGGAGACAATCTACCGTGAAGGAGTAAACGCAAAACCTGACACAGGCAGGGCGAGAGACTTTATCTAGAACATCTGAGAACTTTATATTTCAACAGTAAAATGATGAGTCATGCAGCCAAGTGGTCGTGTGCCATTAAGCCCAGCACTCCAGAGGCGGAGGCAGCAGGTGGATGATCTACGTGAGTTCGAGGCCAGCCTGGGAGACAGAGCAATAAACCCTGGCTTTGGAAAAACAAAACAAAACAAAAATTATTAGTCAATCTTTTTAATGAGTAAACACCAAACAGAAAGTCTCAATAGTCACCAGGGAAATATAAATCAGAACGAGATTGAAAACAACTTTACACCCACTGTGATAGAATAAAAGGTCAGCTAAGAACAAGGCTGGGAAGAATCCTCATACACAGCTGGTGGAGATGCAAACTGGTCCAGCCTTTGGGATACAGCATGGCAGTTCCTCAAAGACCAAACATGGACTCAGGATACGGTTGTTTTCATGCTTAGGAACATAGTTACAAAAATGACAACATGTCAAGGCAAAATCTGGTCCACAGAAGGTTGTATCATCACTATTTGTAATAAATACACAATGAGGTAGAAACGACCCAAACATCCAGCAATGGGTAAAGCATAAACTAAACTTGTAGAGCATCAACCAACACAATGGAATATTTAGATACAAGAGAGTGTGGAGCGCTGACTACATGACACAACATGCTGAGTACAAGAGGCCAGTCACAAACCCACAAAAGTAAATGATTCCATCTATGTGGAATTCCCCAATAGGAAAAGTTATGGCAGCAGAAAGTACTGGGGTTTTCTTGGGCTATGAGACTATGAGGAGAGATGGAAACAGCGGACTTAGGGTGACAGCTAAGGATCATACCCCTCCTTCAGAGTCTAAAACTGACTGCAACAGTGAGCACATTTCAAACCACTCCATTGCCATGTTCCATGGTAAGACAGCATGGTACATGAAAGACATCTTAGCAGTGCTTTTAAAAAAGAAAATGTGGCAGGCACACTGAGATGCTGAGGGATCCAGGTCCCCAAGGGTGCCCCTATTTGTCCAGAAGTCACACATCAGAGTCTAGAAGGAGACTGCCAAACACTCTCAGGATAGCAGTGCATTCCCGCAATCTCAGCACTCAGGAAGTGAAGATGGAAGAAAAGAGAGCAGGAGTTTAAATCTATCCTGCTTTACATACGGTTTTAGGCCACTATGGCCACCTCTACAATTTCTTGTCTTAACTGCCACAAAACTGTTAAAAAAAAAAAAAAAAAAAAGCAATTAAAAAAACTGACTCAGTATTTTGAGACCCAATCACATAGATATTGGCACATTTATTTAACAAGTTTAAGTTAAAACAGAAAAGCAGTTATAGGAAAAGGATCATCATCCTTGTTAACTTTTTACATGAAGAATCATACAACGGAAATACAATCTACAGCACTTTAATCTTGGACTTGTAACTTCTAGAAGCCCAGGAAATAAATGTTTGCTGTATGAGCTATCAACTTATCTTTTTGTTGGGGTCACCCAGATGGGCAAGACAAATCCTACAACATAAAGCAAAATCGCACAGAGAATGAAGAGGCACTTGGCACTGATGGAAATCTGCAACTGACGTGCACGGTTGACCTTGCACTGGCAAGAGCTCACATTTGCTTCTGTTTTTGAAAATAGCTCAATGGAAAATGGAATAGAGTGTTAGCTACAGAGGTAAGGTAGAGCAAGATATGCACTTTATTCTAAGAGTCAAGGTCTTCTCAGTTTACTCCCTCAAAAAGGACACCAGCATTTTTTTTTCATTAGACTTAGAAGTCAAGGCAAGCACAAACGATGGAGTTTACAATCCTCCAACCATCCCAAATCCAATAAGCATCCTTCCTCAGAGCGCCTGGAGCACCTAGAAAAGATGGTGTGTGCAAAGAGGGTCACACTAATTCATCTCACCATCAAATCTAATTTTAAAATATCCAATTGGTTGATGGGTTTATTTCAATGCTTATAAGTATATCTATGCCTTAAAAATATTAACATGAAAATGAGTTATGATTTTCTGAAGTCTGTTTGTAAGGACCTTAATTTATAGTTCAAATGGTGAATCCAAACAGTTAGCTCAGAGGTAGGGAGAAGCCTGCCTAAGTAGTCTTCACATTCCCGTGTTAGTGTTGCCACAAAACTGTAAGGAAAAGAGTTTTTAAAAAACGACTCAACAATTGCAATGTCCTAATTAAGTAGCTATAGGCACATTTATTCAACAACATTTAGTACTGCACATCACGAGTGGTTTTTAGCTAGTGATGCTAGAACAATGTTTCACGAGACTGGTTTTCATAAAAGAAAGCAATTCAAGATACACATAAATGCCTACACTGAAAAGCAAATCATGTTTCTAAATATATTTATATATTTGCAGAAGTGTTTAATGGATATACAAAAGCTTAATAATGCATCCCTTGAGGCAGAAGTTATGACCTGTCAACATTCAGAACTCTTTTTTTTTGAGAAAGAGTTTCTCTGTGTAGCCTTGGCTGTCCTGGACTCCCTTTGTAGACCAGGCTGGCCTTGAACTTACAGTGATCTACCTGCCTCTGTCTCCTGAGTGCTGGGATTAAAGGCATGAGCCACCACCGCCTGGCAGAACTTTTGTCCTATATGCATCTATTTTTATTTTTAGGGTAAACATTAGATACATTAAAATATATTTTCCCTCATGGAATAGCTGCAATGAACAGTCCTTTTAAGCCTCACTGAATTTTACATTTCTTACATATTATGTTGTTATATTTATATCTTAATGCAAACAGGTGTTTCTTCTTTTTAATCTTTTATTTTCTACTTCAATTATAATTTTTATTTTTTAACATTTCATACAAGTATCAATGAAATGCGGTAATATCATCCACCCATTTCCCTTCTAACTGACCCAGAACTCCCCAGCACAGTCCCCTCCCAAATTTACCTTCATATTAAAGTCCAAGTAGTGCTACCCAGAAGACATTTTCTTTCTTTTAAAGAAAGATTTATTTATTATTATCTATACAATGATCTGCCTGCATGTACATCTGCAGGCCAGAAGAGGGCATTAGATCACATTACAGATGGTTGTGAGCCACCATGTGGTTGCTGGGAATTAAACTCAGGACCTCTGCAAGAACAGACAGTGTTCTTAACCTCTGAGCCAGCTCTCTAGCCCAACACAACAACAACAAGCAGCCAATAATCTAAAGAAGTGAAGAGAAATTTGTTCCCATGTGTAAAAACTAGTGTCCACACTTATTTAGAACACAGCGCTGTACTACCTTTTCTTCAGAACAAACACAGACAGAAGCAGACTACAGTTGTACGCGGCCTGCTTTTCAGGGAAGTACATGGGACAAGCCTAAATGTGAACCCAACACTTTGCAGAACCAGAACGTTGCTCTCAATCGGCATGCTGAGCACTGAACTGAGTCCCTCGGGGGTGGGAGGTGGGGGTTGGGGGGCAGGGAGCCAAAGGACTACAACTGTGTCTTAAGTAGGGGTTCTTTTTTTTTTTTTTTTTTTTTTTGAGACAGGGTTTCTCTGTGTAGCCTTGGCTGTCCTGGACTTACTTTGTAGACCAGGCTGGCTTCGAACTTACAGCGATCCACCTGCCTCTGCCTCCCCAAGTGCTAGGATTAAAGGCGGGCGCCACCACCACCACCACCGCCTGGCTTAGTTAGGGTTTCTATTGCTGCAACAAAACACCCAAAGGCAAGCTGGGAAGGAAAGGGCTTATTACACATACACTTCTAGATCATAGCCCATCAGTGGAGGAAGTCAGGGCAGGAACTCACGCAGGGCAGGAACCTGGAGGCAGGAGCTGACGCAGAGGCCATTGAGGGCTGCTGCTTACTGGCTTGCTCCCCATGGCTTGCTCAGCCTGTTTTCTTATGGAACCCAGGACCACCAGCCCAGGGATGGCACCACCCACAATGGGCTGGGCCCTCCCCCATGGATCACTAATTGAGAAAATGCCCTACAGCTGGATCTCATGGAGGCATTTTCTCAGCTGAGGCTCCTTCCTCTCTCTTTGATTACTCTAGCTTGTGTCAAGTTGACACACAAAAGCAGCCAGTACAAAATAAAACATCAGAAAACATTTTTTAAAGGAAAGAGAAAATTTAACAATCAGTCCAGTGGCACACATTAATCCCTATTTCTCTCAACTATAAACATTTCATAGGCAGCAATCTTACGACACGCTTGTCACTGGTTTATAATTTCCACTCTAAAAGAGGCTAGCTTTGTTTTGTAGTCATGCTCCTGAGTTTCCAATCTGTCTCAACTAGGGCATCAGCTGCTCCCATCCCCGGCCTGCTGGATCACCTAGGCTGGTCTTCAATTTGATTCTCCTGCCTCGGTCTGTGGAGTGCCACGATTACAGGCCAGCGCTGCCAAGCCCACCTACCTATTTTTCTACAGCAAAATCATTTCAACACATTATAGTTAAAAAAAAAAAAAAAACCATAATAAAGTAACGAAGGAATCAAAGTTCACAACTAGAAGACAACAGGAAATGCCTTAGATGGATGCTGGGCATAGCAAATGCTTGCTCCATAAAAGGAATAATTGATAACTTGGATTTCATTGAAATTAAAAAAACTTCTACTTTGCAAAAGACACTGCAGAGAGCATGAGTGGTTGAGACAGAGGAGAGAACTCTTGAAGATACACATCTGATAAGGGATCAGTATCCAAAAACAAAACAACAACAACAACAAACCCCCAAAACTGTCTTAAGACAACAAACAACCAGATTAAAAAGTGCAGTGAGTACCTTAAAAGACACAGATGTAATCCCAGCACTCTGGGAGGCAGAGACAGGTGGATCTGTAAGTTTGAGGCCGGCCTGGTATACAAAGTGAGTCCAGGACAGGCCAGGGAAACCCTGTCTTGGCGGGGGGGGGGGGGGGGGGGGCACACGAAAGGCAGGTGGGCATGAGAATACATGTTCCACATGTTGGTGGGGGTTAAGATTAAAAAAATCACAATGAAACACCACTATATACCTACTAGGACATCCAAAATCCAAGAACACGGATGGAGCACACACAGGTAAAGACAGAGCAAGAGTGGGAATGGTGGGAATCTGGGCTGGGGAGAGAGATGGCTTATCAGGTCAAAGGGCTTGTTTTGCGAGCCTGGCAACCTGAGCTCAGTTTTAGACCCAGGGCTGTGCATCTGGACAGCCACAGACTGGAGCAAGCTGCGGATGGTAAAAGCAACGAGAGATCCTGCTCAACCAGGTGGATAGCAAGAACTGGCTCTCCGAAGCTGTACTCTGACTTCCACATGCACACCTGCCTGTACTCACACACATCACACGCATCACACGCATCACACGCAACACACACACACACACACACACACACACACACACACACACACACACGAGAGACAGAGACAACAAAATGCACTCTGACCAGACAGCTCAACAATCATTTTCTTTACTTAATGAGCTTAAATGTTTTGTCCTGGGAAGCCCACCCAGCCTGTTTACTGGAGCTTCAGAAACAACTGCCACGCAGGGCGTGGTGGCGCACGCCTTTAATCCCAGCACTCGGGAGGCAGAGGAAGGCGGATCGCTGTGAGTTCGAGGCCAGCCTGGACTACAAAGTGAGTCCAGGACAGTCAAGGCTACACAGAGAAACCCTGTCTCGAAAAACCAAAAAAAAAAAAAAACCAGAAACAACTGCCCAAGCCTGGAAGGAAGCAACTAGAGGTCCTGAGAGTAACCGGGTAACTGAGACCATGGGACAGTACTCAAGAGTTAAAAATAAACATACTGTTGTACCGCGAAGAGACACGAGACGCAATCTTAAAACACATATTACTGGCTAGAAGATAATAAAAAAAATTCTAAAGACCACAAATGCTCATTATGACATTTAAGAGCTGCTGTTTACCTATAAAATTTTGAAGGGTAAGAAATATAAGGTAGGTAAGCGTGAGGGATACCAAAAGGTAATTTCTCAAATGTAGACTCAGATAGAAACCATACCTAAATGTTTACAGTCATCAACTCTGTCTATGAGCTGGCAATGTCAGTAAATTCTCAAGAAACGTCTTACAATGAAACTTTATTCCTAACAAATGTTCTTTTGCTCCAACTAGGGGAGAAGCAATTTCGGAACTGTTTCCAAGTTCTCAAAAGAAAGATTTACATAATCCACAGTTTTCACAATGTATTTTTTAAAAAAAATAACAAAATAATTTTATGCTTTAAAATTGGCTTATTTTGTGACCTAAATTTCACTGCACATGAAAGGGAATGAAAACTACTGAAAAAGTGGGTGGGGAAGGTTCATACAGATCCACCTGGGATCATGTTAATTAAAAAAATTCTAGACATTCCAAGCATATCTCTACGCTTGTCGGGCCAAAGCTTTTTCTGTATAAAGGTCTCTGATCTCTTCTTCCGGGCGGGGGGTGGGGTGGAGTGGGGGGCAAAGGCTTAATATAAGGAAATGCAGTGTTGTGCGAATAATTATTTAGCACACTTTAACATTCGTTGTGGTCACCGAAACCTTTTCAGTCGGAACGAACCGCCGTCCCGGACACCATGATTCAGGACTTCTGTGTCTCTCCCACTCCGGAATAGAAACACCTGGCCTGGAAGCGGTCACCTCGCATCCCTGGCGACTCAGGACGAACCCTAGAGCCCTGTAGCAGCAGAGCGAAGGGCAGAGTCGCCGGCCAGTGCGGAAAGTGCCTGGGGTGCGCGCCTTGCGGTACCCAACACATGCTGGCTCTGGGGCCCAGGACCTGCGGGATCCGGCCACTAATCAGAGGAGTCCTCCAGGACAAGTCACCTCGCAGCCCCGAGAAGCGTCGGGTCCCTTCCAACTCCGCGCTCGGTGCGCGACCCCATCCACCTGCACCTCGTCTCTAAAGCACCCCGCGGCCCGCACCTGCGCCCCCACGCGTGCCCTCACCGGCGCCGGGGCGGCTGCAGATGCTGGCGGTGCCCCTCGCAGCATGTCCTCCTCTTCGGGGGGCTCGTCCAGAAGCACCCTATTTCGGCTCAGCTTCCACATCTCGGATGTTTGACCGCTCGGCGCAGCGTCGCTCCCGGACTGAGGGAGGACGCCCGGCCCGCGGCGCCTCTGGGACAGTGCGGAGGACTGGGCGGGGAGGGGCGGTCAGCTGCGGGCGGCTGTCCCGGTTCCAGCCGGCCGTCCCCTCCCCGCCCCTAGGCCCGCCCCAGACCCTCCTCCAGGCTTTCAGCCCTCTCAAGACCCTTAGGTCCCCTGCCTCCTGGCCCTCCTCCACCCTGACACTCAGCCCGCGTGTCCTCCCAGGTCTCTGACCTCCCCTACTTCCCCAGGACCACCCCAACCTCCTTAAGTAGGCGCCCTCCTCCCCAGGGGAATCCAGCCGGCAGAGTCCTTTACCAAGGGACTAAGAACTCGGGCGCACCAAAACCACGTGACATTTCACACGAGCGGCCCCTCAACCCCGGGCCCTCAGCTCACCCAGCCCGATGGGCGTGGTCCATCCTGGATCACCAAGGCAACGCTGAGGTGGGGCGGCGCAATACGCATGCTCGCCCCGTTTTTTGCTACCGGGCCGAGGGCCGGCCTTCGCAGGCCGAAGGGTGAGCGGTAGGGGACTAACCTGTTCCTGAAAAGTCTATTAATGGAGGTGGACCTCCAGAGGGGGAGGGACACCTAAAAGGGAGCGGGTCACTAGGGAAAGAGAATGGTTCATGGCAACAGTCACTTTCCGCTGCTGTGAGGCTTGTCCTGGGCCTACGTTGATGGACAGACATTGACCGATTGAGAAAAAGTCAACCAGGGTCCAGGGAAGGGTCCAAGGGACCAGAAGAGATGAGGTAGGCGAGTTGGCAGTGCTAGTTGAAGGGTCCTCACCCTTACTCTTGTAGTACAGACTATCATCTCTCAGGGTGCCACTTAGGTGAATACAGCTGAGTTCAGAGCCCCAGCAACCAGGGGAAAAAGAAAGAAAGAACGAAAGAACGAACGAACGAAAGAAAGAAAGAAAGAAATAAAGAAAGAAAGAGCTGGCACAATGACGTAATGGGGTACAAGACAGAAAAATGTCCTGAGCTCGATGTCCACTCAGTGTGGACAATCAGGGTGCTCTGAGCTAAGGGATCTTACCTTTAAAAATAATGTGGAAGCCAGCGCGCCCTTTAATCCCACGGGAGGCAGGGGCAGGTAGATCGCTGTGAGTTCAAGGCCAGCTTGGTCTACAAAGTGAGTCCAGGACAGCCAAGGCTACGCAGAGAAACCCTGTCTCCGAAAACCTGAAAGAAAAAAAAAAAATTCGACAGCATTAAAGGTGCACACAGAGTAAATAACCTTTCAAGTCAGCTCAGGCCTGGCTTTGCCTGGGACAGTTTGGGGCTTGCAGCATCAAAGAACACGCAGCTATAGGCTACTTTCAAATATAGCAAGCATCACGAGGTGGTGGTGCATGTCTCTAATCTCAGCTCTCAAATACATCAAATACATCTCAAACACAATGCTGTGGTTCCAACAGTCTTATGGGCGCAGCATGGGCTTCCTCTAAGGCCACATCCTGCCAGGATCAGGATCTTCACAGTAGCTAAACTGAAGTTCCCGGGTGGTACACAAGGCCAGGGCTGTACCCCAGATAGTAAATTCTGGAACACTTCTAAACCTCACTAAACTCCTTTTGTGGGAGAGCACAGCTATTAGGAAGAGAAAGGAGGACCGGAGGAAGAGGTGGAGGTGGCTAGCTCTGTGAAGGACCTCTCTCAGGGTCTGAGGACTTGATGTGGGTCTTTCATTCCCTCATCCATCTCTGAGCCCTGCTATTGTCAATGTTTGTAAGAGGATTATTACGCAGCCCAGAGTCATAAGAACAGTCTTTGCATATGCAGACTCCTTTGGGGAATCCAGAAAGATTTAGACTACATTGCCTTTGTTGAACAAAATCAAATTCATTGGTGTTAGAAATGCTTTTTACTTAACTAAATATCAATTATGTCGTCTCACCCTGAATTCAAAATGCACACGGCTCAGCTTACTGAGATTTATTAATGAATCGATTCCACACAGCTCTTGTCAGAGAAAAGTATCTCTTCTGAGGAAGATGAGTGGACATGGCTCGGGACACAGGTTCATGTTGCCCTGATGGGCTTGTCTCACCATGGAAGAAGTGACATGAACTTATATTGTCACACAACAAAAGAAGTTGTAAGTCAATACATTTTTTTTTCATCCATATTGGTGGGGGCTACATATCAGGGAGGTATCTTCAACAAGTCTTAGGTGATGACATCATTAGCTTTAGGGTTGCAGGAGGACATGGGTGTGGCTAAGCTTAATGATACATCTGAGAACTTTACTTTAGTCCCAGGAATGTTAGGTCAGATACAAAAGTAAATGATTATTAAAAGGACTAAAATAACCCAAGATGAACTTGGTTCTCAGCCTGCCACGTTCTGTCTTTTCACAATCATGAGCTTCTGTATCAGTGGTTCTCAACTTTTTTAATGCTTGGACCCTTTTTATAGTTTTCTCATGTTGTAGTGGCCCCGAATCATAAAACTATTTTCATTGCTGCTTCATAACCGTAATCTTGCTACTGTTGTGAATCATATTGTAAATATCTGTGTTTTGCAGTGATCATAGGTGACCCCTTGGAAAAGGTCACTGGACCACCAAAAGGTGTCGAGACCCACAGGTTGAGAACCAATGTTCTATACCGTCATGGCCAGCAGTTGAGAATCTTTAATGTGTAAAACTCAACTTCACAGGTGATGGATAGGAGGGGACTGTCATCAACAACAGGGCATGAGCGTTTCTTTCCCTCCCAGGGAAACCTGAGCACAGTTCCTCTGACGCCTGCAGAGCTTCCCATAGGTTGCCACAGGAGTGCAGCAACAGAGGCCGTTAGGCAGCCCTCCTCTCTCAGCAGGACCCGTCGCCCAAAAGCGGTGGGCACTGCTTCATTCTTCACTGGAGTGGAAGTGTCTCCACATCGTTTGAAGGCTTCCCCACCCACAAGCCAGTGCCAGTGGCTTCCTCCTCCTCGCAGTCAGCCTCCCTTCATGTTCCCAGACCAGCCAGAGGCCAAGGCCTTTTCATTATTTCCCGTTTCCTCCTCAGGAAATTATATGATTATAATAAAATACCAAGAAGAATAGTAACTACATTTGCCCTTCCTTAGCAGAGTCTATTTTTAAAAGCACTTTCGTGTCTGATATCTTACATGAGTCATTCTCAAATCTTCACTATCAAGGGTAACATTTATTCCCTCTTTTAAAAGTCATAATCGTTTTAAAGGTGTTAAAAATTACTCACTTGTTAAAACAGAGAGGAAAGCTGTGTTCAGAACCACCTCAATAGATTATAGGACCACTGCAGGGGGTTCTCACAGAGGGAAAGTGTGGGTTCAACCCAACAAATGAGAACAAATAGGGAGTTCGATACAGAGAGCCTGTATGTGCTCATGTATGTATGCATACATGCATAAAGTCTCTAAGAGGAGATGTGTGTGGGTCAGGTGTGTGTGTGTGTGTGTGTGTGTGTGTGTGCGCGCGCGTGTGTGTTTGTGTGTTGAGTTATTCTAGCTCAACTGACCTTAAAGCCCTGGTTCATGCTGAAGGCAGGGAAAGTGAGAAGACACCCCTTGGGGGTTGGGAGGGATGAGGAAGTAGGTCAAGTGTTCAGAATGAGGCTTCTGGGTAAACAGAGTCAACAGGATTACACGCAGCACATCTTGCATGTAATAAACACAGACTCTTATCATTGAGCTATGTCCCAAATTACACTCTCCACCCAGCACAGGCATTTAGGGGGGGTGAAGCCCATGGTCAGACCTACTGAGGGAAAGAGCTCCGAGGTTCTGGTTTCCATTGACAAAGGCGTCCGCCATCCAAGGTCCCTTCTGAGCATGTTTCCCATCAACCCACTTTCAGTCAGTACAGACCAGTTAAACACCCCGTGGGAGTGGAGCCTGGGATGTTATCTGGGGTTTGCCGGTGACTAGGCATTTAATGAAGAGGATTTCTAGGAAAGTAAAAGAAAAAAACCAAACAGCTAATGGTTGTCAAGCATTGCCTGAGTCCACAGGGCACCTCCGATCGTGCTGGTGTGGCGTGGGGGTGGACGACAGGTAGTCTAAAGGTAGCCTGCGTGCTCACCTACTATGTTTACATGTAGGCCCTACTTCTGCTTATGGCTCTGGGAAAATGACACCTTTCACAAAGTGACCAAGTTAGGAGGAGGAAAGTAGGAAAATGCAGCTTTGCTTTGGCGTGCTACAGCAGCTGTGGGAGGAACGGGAGGAAGCCGACTCCATACTGTGAAGTGAGCAGCTTTCTACCGAAACAAAATCCTTCCATACACTCACCTAGCTGGTCAAGAATAAACCACCGCGCTGGGTTTTGTACTAATGTCTTTGTACAGTCAACAGTTGTTCTTGCTCATAAAGTAACCCTGTTCTGGATAGATTTCCACCAGCCATCTGCATGAGTGCAGTGCCGTGGGCTATTTCAGCTGCTGTGACAAAATGTCTTAGGCTGAGTGACTTAAGGGAACATTGCTGTATTTTCTCACAGTTCTAGAGACTAGCAGATGCCCTGATCTCAGAAAGTGCGCTGCGTCCCCTCCATGTTCTTAGTAGAAAGGGCAAGCAGCTCTGGGGCTTCCATCTCAGGGCCGTAATACCACCCCATGGCCCACGGCCTCACCCCCTCACCCCCTCACCCCACCTCCTTGAGGGTTAGGACTTCAACTTGCAAATTTGAGGAGAACACAAAAGTTCACACCACAGCAAGAGAAGTCATGTATCAGCTGCTTTACGTTTGCTTGTTGGGCTCCACCCTACCCCTCCCCATGTACCTAGGGAGTCTCAGATTTGTCTTTTAAAAAGACTACAACAGGAAGTCAGGAATTGCAACATTAGACTTCAACTTTCATACAACTGACTCAGGTGGATTCTGTCTTATCCAGCTCCCACTGCCTCTTAAGTTTCCTCAGCTTACCAGGAAGTGAGCTACACAAGGCTGAGACCCTACCGCTTAGGTACCAGTATAAGCATTAACTCTATAAATAGTCATTTGAGCTCCAAATGCCATAGGGTGTAGCCACACTGGATACATTGCCACAGGCCATTCAGTCAAAGCCTTGATAATATATAACCAGTGTTTCCAGTTGTGTCCTTTTCCAAGATTCTTGCTGCACCCAAGCAACTGAACTGATAAGAGAAGAATGCTCCGGAATTCCTCCAGTTTTGGAGAGACCAAGAAGAGAGAAAAGACCAATTTTTTGTTTCTTTTTACAACAGTGTAGCAGCTTAACAGAAAACATCAAGGAGCTATCAACTTCGCAGACAGAAACCATAACCTCCTGTTGCTCTCAGTTCCTTCCAGGGAAACAGGGCTCTGGCTACCAGCTCTGAGAGCCGTTTGCTTCCCTGCGGGGATTTAATCCTAGAATATCAGCTCAGTTCAGTGTGGTTTTACGAAGGTTAATTTTAGGTGTCAACTTGACAGAGACGGGGATTCCAGCAAGCCGGAATGTATTACCTCTGGGTATGTCTGTATGTCTCTGTGCAGCATTTTGGGAGAGACTGGCAGTGTGTTGAGGGAGACTGTAATGTCAAACAGTGAGCCCAAATAAGTTGCTTTTAGTCAAGGATTTTTGTTGTAGCACGGAGACAAGTAATACCCAATGGCGCCTCAGGGAGGTTCCAATGCAGGGAACAAGGCAGCACCCACTGTGGGCCTGCCATTGCTCTAATCATTCCATATTACAGGAAGAAAAAGCCTGGATGGGGCATTAGATACCAGAGAACACTCTACAGAAAAGTGTAATGTCCCTGACGCCTCAAGGTAAAAAACAAAACAAAACAAGAACCCCTGAAAGTTCTAGAATGCAGTTGAAAGGACCTTTGTACAGATAATACTATACAAAGCTGCCTTGGTGACTTCATTAAAATCAGTTAGTACCATAAGAAACATTTTGTGGGGCCCCAGAAACTGCTGCAGAACCCTGAGGCCCCAAAAGGCTTGATCTAGGGGCCAAGGCTTCAGTTTCTTGTTAGCTTAGAACAGACCTAAGTCCCCATTCCTCAGAAATGAGCTCAGCAGTTACTAGGAATACCACAGAAAACGGCAGCCAATCAGGGATGGCCTGGCCGCCTGGCCGGAGGATAAGATTTCTTAAGGTGAGTTTACTGCTGGTCTGAAAATATCTTGTCCTATGACTAACTCCTGACCGATGACCAAGGTTGCCCACACCTTTTCAGTCGGCCTGTGCTTTATCAGTTTGGATGTTCCAATCCTGTTAAAGGTCGCCAAACCCTCCCTTGGAGGGCCTGTGAGCTCACCCAGAGGTCGCCATTTTGTCTAAATGGTGATTCCTATATGCTAGACTTGGGCAGAAATAAATGCTCTTTGCTGCTTGCATACTATTTGAGTCTGGGGTCTTTCCTTCACCGTGTTCTGGATCCCAACAATTCCAATGCCTAAAGAGGAGGCGAAGGAAGAGGCGGAGGGGAAAAGAAGTATAGAGAATTTTTAATTCAGAACATGGCTGCTCTGGTAAGAGATCGCATCCAAAGACCTTCTAGGTCCCTGTATTCCAGATAGAATACAGACATGATGGGCAGTGGTGGCACACACCTTTAATCCCAAACAATGACTGTAAAGTTAGTTTGTAGAAGGAAGCACCCATGTTTGAAAGTGGTGTTTAATTTGAGTGGCAGACAAAGTGGTGAATCAGAGAAAGATTTCACAGAATAGGATATGCCAAGGCTCTCAGGAGAACAGAGAGGAAAGGGAAGCTACAGAGAACGAGAGAGGTTAAAGAGAGAACAAGTTAGACACAGGTGAAGAGAGAACAAGTCAGAGAATGAGAAGGAGCCAGAACATTAGAACAGATTGCTAGAGTTAGTTTGAAGCTAAGCAGAGTAAGAGAAGCTGGGAGAAGCCAGATTGAATCAGTCAGTTTGGAGAGGAGTTTGAGCCAGAACAGCTGAGTTGAACCTGCCAGCCGTAGTTCAGAAAGAGCTAGAAAGAGTGAGCATATTCAACATTAAGTCTCAGAGACAGAAAGTATTCTAGGCCTAGATTAGATTGTATGGAGGCTAGAAGCTTCCAGAACTAAGCCTGGAGGCAGTAAACCTTGGAGATTGACAATTATTTCAGGCAAATAAAAGATACTGTTACAGAGAAGGGCAGGAGGAGGTCTTTTCTTTTCTTCTGCTTCTACTCCTTAAGATCTATGTAGTCACACAGGGTAAAGAAAGCTTCCCAGCCTATAATGGTGCTGCCCTATCTAAGCTTATCCAGGCAGAAGGCTATGCAGCTTCCTCTCTGGACCCAGAGTAGAACTTCATGCCTCTGCCCAGGGCACCCTCCACAGGGTGGAGGATGGGGCTATGTTCCTATGATACTTCCTGCTCCCTCCCTGGGACTGGCATGTTTTTCAGGTCTGTGTCTAGGATTTGGGTTCAGAAAAGTCATTGCAAGCATAGGTGTACTCGTGAGAAGACACCGTCACCTAGAACAACTCGCAGAAGAGCGTATGGTTATGTTTACATAGCTTACGGATCCAGAGGGATAAGAGACAAACCGGCAGCAAGCAGCATGCATGGTGGTAGGAGAAGGACGACAGCAGCTCACGTTTTCAACAGGAAGCAGAAAGCACAGAGAACGGAAGTAGGGTAGACTATGTACTCTCAAGCCTGCCTTTAGTGACATGCTTTCTCTACCCAGGCTGTACGACCTCGTCCACCCCAAACAGCACCACCGAATGGGGACCAAATGTTCAGATGCCTGAGCCTCGGAGGACACACCATTTCCACTTTCACATGAGACCTAGTGGGTTATTTGACACACACTTTTTAGTTGGCTACTTATGATAAGTAGTCCTTTGACATAAAACTCCTGGGACAGCAGTTCAGATCATATGGCTGGGACGGCATTATGCTTGTTATTTATTTGGCTGGGCCTACCTTGGTCTGCGTATTAGGACTTCAAGAGCCAAGAGTCAGTCTGAACAAGCTCCCGGTGGCTCTGAATCCCAGGTGGAAAATATCGTTGTACTTAGCCATCCACCTGCTACAACACTGAGATCTAATCGGCTTGCTAGCTGCCGGGAAGTCTGATGAACAGGCTGTCATGAGGCCCGGCCATCCAACCTAGGACACATGCACAGCAGGAACAGGAGCAGCTGTTGGTGAAGGCTACTGAATACATGTAGGAGAGACCGTTGCTCGTGATTGGGCAATAGAATAGGACACATTTATTATGGGATGGAGGATCTTTTAAAAAAAGAGATCAGCAGCAATACCCATGAGCACCTGGTGCTTCCATCATACGGATGACATTTACAGTGGATTACTTCCAAGAGAGGCAGCCACTTCACTGAAGGGGCACACAGGAGCAGAACCCGTGACAAGTGGGGACATTTCAGTTTTCCCAGAGGTAAGCAGCCCACAGTGGCGGATGGCTGAACTCGCTCTGGCTTAGAAACTGAGCTTCCTTGTAAATATCTGAAAAGGAAACTGCATTTCCTTTAGGTTTCGTTTCCAGGACTGAGGACAAGGCTTTTAAATTCTGACTAAAGCGGCTTAAAACATGAGCAGCTCACTGCTACCTAAGTTTACATGCCTACTTGTGTCAGAGGAATTGAAAAAAAAAAAAAGTACTTCTCAAGCAAATTTCCAGACCGGTGGAATTTCATAAACTGTGGCTCATCATCACAACAATAATACCCTAAGGTGTTGGAGAGGCATCCACTAAAAGTTGTACGCTGATGCATTTCACGGGAAACATCTTGAAATGCCTTCAATCTGACAAAATTAGAAGTGGATGAAAAAAAGAGAAATAAAAATAGGAGGACATGACGGCTCCCAGGTGTGGTGGAAGAGAAGGTTTAGTGTAGATACAAGGGAGAGCATAGCCAGAGGCAGAGAGGCATCTGGGAGAGTCCAGAGTGAACATGACCCTGAGCCAGAATGCGTGAGGAGAGGCGAGAGCCAGGAGACTCCAAAAGGTAGGAAAAAAAAAAAAAAAAAAAAAAAAAAAAGGAAGGAAGAAAGAAAAAAGAAAAAGGTAACCAAAATGGTTGGATTAAAAAGGGAAGGACAGCTGGGTGAAGGGCAGCCCAGCCTCTGGGCTGGAGAGGTCTAGGGTAGGGGTCAGGGTATGCCAGCCATACCCTGTAACAGGTAGGGACTGAGGAATGCTGGGAGAACCTGGCTGTCAGGTCCAATAGGCACCTCAATTAGCCATTTGTCCCAGGCAGATCTCTGAGGCCAGGCTGGTCTACAGAGTGAGTTCCAGGATAGCCAAGACTACACAGAGAAACCCTGTCTTAAAACACCATGGCCCCAGACACACAAAGGAGTATAAAAATAGTTTATAAACATTTAGATGTTTTTATTCCCTTCAATAAGGGAATATAAAATTGAAGAAGTCAGGGGTAGAACATAGAACTCCATAGCTGCACAAAAGTCCCACTGGTGGCATGGATCTGGTGATAGCAGACACTGGCTTGTCAGGCACAGACAACCAAGGTCATCTGAGGCAAGGCAGCTTTGATTTTCTAAAGCAGAGTGACCTAACCTTGCTCCTAGAGGCCCCGTCCTCGGTCAGCTGCAGAGCTTTGGCTAGGGAAGCTAGGTCAGAAAGTCTACAAGGCTGAACAAAACGCAGTTTTACTAAGGCTTTCCAGAGTGGAAAGGATGAATGGAATGAATAGGAGGGAAGAAGGAAGAAGGGGGGGGGGGAAGCAGACGGAGGGAGGAAGGGAGGGAGGGAGGGAGGGAGAGAGGGAGGGAGGGAAGGAGGGAGAGAGACTAAGGGATTCTTTTAGAGTATCAGCAGAAGTTTCCACAAAGGAAAAACAACATTTGGAAGTCTTGAGGAGCCATAGGGAGGCCCCCAGCAACCTGCTGTTTTCTTATCTAAGCAGACCGCAGGCACTTGGGGTGCGGGTTCCTGTCTGGCCTCGGCTTTGAAGTGGTCAGATGGTCTGTAAAGAATGGCTGGTCTGTATAAACACACAGGTTCCTGGGAGGAGGAGGAGTAAGAAAGAAGGGGTCTCTCAGAGTGGGTATGGTCAGAGCCCTGTGTGTCTGGACTAAAATCTGACCTCCAGTCCGGTGCTCCTGCCGTCTGTGTATTTTATTTTTCAATAGGAGCTTCTATGCCAACCTTAGTGTTTCTTTTTATATCAATAGATAGGTTTTAGGACTGGGGTGTAGCCCTGTGCTGAAGTGCTTGCCAGGCACAGGCTAAGATGGGGTTTGATCTCCAGCACAGCAACAAAAACAAAGCAAAATGAAACAAAGCCTTTCTCCTTTCTGGAGCCAAGGGCCTGCTTTGGAGGGGAACCCCCTGCTCCCTGTTGACAGTGTGGCTGAGGGTTGGAGATTCTGGCCAGCTCTGCATCCAGCTCCCTGTGGACTGCGCTGGCAGTTAGAGTCCTTTGAAAGGAAGGAACCTCCTGCAGGGCGTGGTGGCCCATGCACACCTTTAATCCCAGCACTCAGGGAGGCAGAGACAGGTGGATCGCTGTGAGTTCGAGGCCAGTCTGGTCTACAAAGCAAGTCCAGGACAGCCAAGGCTACACAGAGAAATCCTGTTTCAAAAAATTAAAAAAAAAAAAAAAAAAAAAAGGAAGAAAGAAAAGAAAAAGAAAAAAAGAGGGAACCTCAATTGGGGAAATGCCTCCGTAAGATCGAGCTGTAAAGGCATTTTCTTAGTTACTGAATGGTGGGGGAGGGCCCAGCCCATGGTGGGGAGTGCCATCCCTGGGCAGGTGGTCCTAGATTCTATAGGGAAAGCAGGCTGAGCATGCATAGGGAGCAAGCCAGTAGGCAGCACCCCTCTGTGGCCTCTGCATCAGCTCCTGCTTCTAGGTTCCTGTCCTGTCTGAGTTTCTGTCCTGACCTCCTTTGATGGGGAACAGTACTGTGGAAGTGTAAGCCAAACAAACCCTTCCCTCCCCAAGTTGCTTTGGTCATGGTGTTTCATCACAGCAACAGTCACCCTAACTAAGACCAGGACTAGCCTTCCTTCAGTGTACTTGGAATCTGTGTCAAGTATAGATAATAGAGAGAGGGGAGGAGGGAGGGAGAGCAGGAGGGAGGGAGGGAGAGCAGGAGGGAGGGA
>OU015752.1:48307864-48333829 GCA_907169655.1 Acomys percivali | reverse complement strand
AATAATAATAATAATAATAATAATAATAATAATAATAATAATAATAAAAGAAGCTCAGGCTGTTTGGCAGGACTGAAGACTTAAGTAGCTCTGGTCAGGCCCAAGTGCATTTGATGAACTACAGTCTGGAGAATGCCCGTAGGGCATCATGATCTGTCAGATAGAGCCATCATAGTTATCACCACCGAGGACCCCGGGTCTCCAAAAGACACAGCAAGGAAGGGGCCTTTCCTGGTTCTGGGGATGAAGGCAGCCTGTACCTACTTGCATCGAAAGCTAATGGCTGTTTCAACTGCTTGGTGCTTCTGTTAGACATTCTGAGTATCACCCCTAAGTGCTCTCTTCTATGAAGAACTATGGAGATGCTATGCAGCTGCTTAGCAGGTAACCAAAGAAGGCAGGAGAGGAGGAAAGGCTGCAGCCTCTGAGGGTGCGGCAGTCCCACATGCTAGTACTCTTGTGTCAGCTTCAAGGATGAGGTACAGTATAGCCCTTGGAGGTCCCAGGACTTCAGCAGACCAGAGTAGGTCGGCCACTAGGGGCCGCAGGCCTAGGTCGTGTCCGTGTTGCTTGTCTGGTGGACCAGGGGCCTCCTGGTCAGGTGGATCAGGACTGGTCTTGGCACATGAGAACTGCTCTCTTAGAAGCAAGGTCACAGGGCCCTAGAACCAGCTGCTGTATTTTCTTTTTTTTAATATTTAAAAAATTTATTTATTTATTCACTTCACATCTTGGCCATAGCCCTCTCCTCCCAGCCCTGCCTCCTTCCCTCTTCCTCCATCCCCCATTCCTCAGAAAAGGAGAGCCCCCTCTACCTACTCACCCCCAGCTAGTTGCATTGGGACTGAGCTTGTCCTTTTCCCCTGTGGCCTGGTAAGGCATCTTTTCCAGAGGGAAGTGATCAAAAAGCAGGCCACAAAGCCCATGGGTCTTGCTCCCCTCACTAGGGGACCCAAATGAGTCTGAGCTGCCCATCAGCTACATCTGTGTAGGGAGTCTAGGTCCAGTCCATGCACGGTCCTTGGTTGGTGCTTCAGTCTCCACAAGTCCCACAGGGCCTTGGTTAGTTGGCTATTGGTCTTCTTGTGGAGCTCCTGCAACCTTGGGTCCTTTTCTCCTTCTCTCCCCACTTTTCCACAAGACTCCCTATGAGTCACCCAATGTCTGGCTGTGAGTCTTAGCATCTATTACAATCTGCTACTGGGTGGAGCCTCTCAGAGGACTATTCTGCTAGGCTCCTGTCTGCAAGCATAGCAGAGTATCATTAATAGTGTCAGGGATTGGCTCTCTCCCATGGAGTGGGTCTTGGGTTGGGCCAGCCATTGGTTGGATAGTCCCTCAATCTCTGCTCTATCTTTATCCCTGCATGTCTTGTACGCAGGGTAAATTTTGGGTCAAAGTTTTTGTGAGTGGGTTGGAGTGCCCCTCCCTACACTAGGAGTCCTGTCTAGGTAGAGGGTGTCCTCTTCAGTCTCCATGGCCTCCTACTAGGAGTCTCAGCTAGAGTCACCCCCACGTCCTCCCGGAAGCCTGCCCTGTCCTAGGTCTCCAGCTTGTCACAGAGACGCCTCCTCCGCCCATAGTTTCTCCTGCCCCTGCTTTTCCCAAGTCTGGTCTCCACCCTCATTTGTGTCTGTGATCCCTCTCCTCAACCACTTCTTCTGTCTATTCTATTTCCCCTTATGAGTGAGATTTCAGCATCCTCCCTTGGGTCTTCTTTGTTACTTATCTTCTTTGGGTCTGTGCATTGTAGTATGTTTATCCTGTGCTATACGGCTTATGAGCATCTTTCTGAGTCTGGGTTACCTCACTCAGCATGGTCCTTTCTAGTTCCATCCATTTTCCTGAATATTTCATGGTTTCCTTGCTTTTAATAGCTGAGTAGTATTCTATTGTGTAAATGTACCACTGTTTCTTTATCCATTCTTCGGTTGAAGGACATCTAGGTTGTTTCCAGATTCTGGCTATTACAAATAAAGCTGCTATGAATATAGTTGAGCAAATGTCCTTGTTGTATGGTGGAGCATCTTTTGGATGTATGCCTAGGAGTGGTATATCTGGGTCTTGAGTTAGAGCTATTCCCAATTTCCTGAGAAAGCACCAGACTGGTTTCCAAAGTGGCTGTACAAGCAATGGAGGAGTGCATTTCCAGTATTTTTCCGAACCTATGCATACCTGTTCTTGGATGACGTAGGAAGGAGCAGGATGGGTGCTATGGAACCTCTGGTAGCAATCAAAGAGCTTCACCTGGTGGGAGGCTGGGCTGGAGCTCATCAGCACTGTGGGTGTCAGTGTCTCTTTGCTTAGAATGCTCTAGTGATCTGAATGCACTAGAAAACATTATCTGGCCATGGATGGGCTCCAAGTAGGGAGCTCAGCCCTGGGGCAAGGCAGGTGGGAGGCAAAGGTTCAGTGCTGAACCCTTGGTGCCAGTTAAGCAACGTTTTCCTGCACATGGAGGAAGTGTAGAAGGACTCTCTCTCTCTCTCTCTCTCTCTCTCTCTCTCTCTCTCTCTCTCTCTCTCTGTGTGTGTGTGTGTGACTTTTTTTGAGACAGGAGCTGACACACTCTGGAGGTCAAGAAGCACTGACTCTCTTCTCATAGCCATTCTTTACTGTAATATTTTGCTTGCTGTTCAAACATGAATTCTTTCCCAAATGCCTGAGTCAAATGCCCAACAGCACAGAACTGTCCGAGTTCTGCCTTCAGGGAAGGCAGGCAAGGCTAGCTCTTGACACAAGATGAGTCAAAGGTCAAAGATGTGTGCCCTTGCCTTGAGATATTCCTGAGAAAGAGGGGAGAGGGGGAGAGGGAGGGAGAGAAAAGGAAGGGAGGGATGGAGGGTGAGAGAGGGAGGGAGGGAGAGATAGAGATAGAGATAGAGATAGAGATAGATAGATAGATAGATAGATAGATAGATAGAGAGAGAGAGAGAGAGAGAGAGAGAGAGAGAGAGAGAGAGAGGCTAACTCCTGTCTTCTTTGGCACCATGGAAGGTTTACTGTGACCTCTAGGTGCTTTGTGGTCTGACCCCTGTGTTCTTGAGTCTCAACTCCAGGGTATGTTGACTTCAGGTGTGGGAAACAAACAGAAAGGACAGAGGACACATCAGAGCTGGGAAGATTTGACTATCTTCAACTTCCAGCTCAGAGTGTTATTGTAGTTTTGTACCATAATATCAATTTCAAGCTAGGTTTGTGTTGGAATTTTCTGTCTGTGAACTGTAGCTCTGCAAGGATTTGAATGATCACATTGCCTGGGTGAACATCATTCTGAAAGCTGAATGCCAAGTCTCCACATGGGTGAGATATGCTGACCTAGCCTTCCTGGCTCTAGGCCCTGTTTTTGAATTTCCTCCATCCCCAGCAGGCACTGACTCCAGCATGAAGTCCAATGGAGAAGTGTCCACTGTGTAATTAAGTGAGAGATATTTCAATTCTTCTTCCAAGTGTTTGGCATTATCTGTTTAAAATGATAGCTATTATCAAAAATTATCATCACTCAGTTATTTCTTAGCAGATGCTTAATTAAAACCCCCCTAAACTATTCTGAGATTTAGCTAGGCAAAATTTATGTTGACTTGAATTAGCATATTACAAACCAGAATGACTTTGAACAGAACATATATAGCATTTCAAATGTTCTAATTAAAAAGGAGGAAAAAAATTGAATTCCCTCCCCTACCTGCAATAGCCTTATGCATTCAGGGCAATTCTTCACAAATTAGAAAAAAAAAATCCCATCAAGAGTAACTAGAGGAGCCCTGGAAAAGCTTCCAGCTTCCACAAAGGCTTTTCTCTAAACTGACACTTAACAAGATACAGAGTATTTTAGGTAGTGCTTTTTCATACAAAGATATGAACAGCATGTGAGGGCTGTGGGGTGTCCTATTAGCAGTACTACAGGCAATGGATGCACTGAGTCACTGAATTACCTCTTACAAGCTTGCTGTCAGCATCAAATGAACAAGAGCAGAGCCTGGCTCCAAACACTGCCTTGCTGGGAAAACACGGTGTTCTTCTATCAAAGCTTAACCAGCAAAGAGCTAAATGTCTCAGCCTCTCCCAACAGCCCCAGTGATCCCGAGAGTTGCCCATTTGATGCTCACAAGTTGTGGTTAGGGTGAGAATGGCCCCATAGACTCATATATTTGAATACTTGGTCCCCAGTCAGTGGAACTGTTAGGGAAGGATCAGGAGGGTGTGGCCTTGTGGGAAGAGGTGTGTCACTAGGGGTGAGTTCAGAGTTTTCAAAAGGCCTGTGCCATCCTCAGCCTCTCTCTGTCTCTCACTTGTGGATCAGGATGTGAGCTCTTAGTTACTGCTCCAGTTCCATGCTTGCTGCCATGCTCCTTATCAGGATGGTCACAGATCCTAAGCCCCTGAGACTAAACCAATAACCTTTTTTTTTTTTTTTTTTTGGTTTTTCAAGACAGGGTTTCTCTGTGTATCCTTGGCCATCCTGGACTTACTCTGTAGACCAGGCTGGCCTCGAACTCACAGCGATCCGCCTGCCTCTGCCTCCCGAGTGCTGGGATTAAAGGCGTGCGCCACCACGCCCGGCTAAACCAATAACCTTTTCTTCTGTAAGGTGCCTTGGTCATGGAGTCTTATCACAGCAATAGAAAAGTGGCTAAGACAGACATGTTAGGTTGCTACCATCCCCACTTAGAGAGTGGAAACCAAAGCTTAGGTAGCTGTCTGTACAGATGGGTGGTTTACAGCAGGCCTAGTACCATACTGGGTGGAGGCTTACATGTCCTCTGATGGAGCAGTGCACTTATATAGTCCCTGATGCGTACTCTATGAAAGTTGTCACATCAGACCTGTGATTATCTCACAACCACTAGTTATGACCACAATTTTGATGATATAGATGTGTGGTCACAGGTAAATACTGAATCAATATGCTTTCTAAACTCAGAGTAACACACTCAGAAGTAACAAGTCAGGAGTTTGGACAATTTTGAAAATGAACTTGCATAAGCCTGGCACCTGCATGGAGACTTAGGATTGAGATGTCATCCATATGTGTGTTCGCAGAAGCCCAAGTGAACGAACCCCTTCTCAAAGGATTTCTATTAACTAGCTTATTTTCTCAGTCACTAGAAAGAACTAAGAAAGCTATAAATTACTTTTGTGTCAGAGAAGTGGTTCAGTTGTTAAAAGCTATGATTAACAACCAAAATGTCAAAATTAACTTTTTTCTATTGATGAAAAACCTAGAATCCAGCTCTCCTGCTGGACATAAACATATAAACTTATATGCTTATATATGTTTATATAAATATATAAAATGATGTAAGGAGGACTAAGTCCAATATAACATAATTTTATCTTAGGTTATTTTGTTTCAATTGTGTATATTGATAAGGTTTGGTGTGATATTTTAACACATGTGTATCCACTGCTCCAGACACGTTCTACCCGCTCATACCAGCCCTCCCCCTCCCCCCAGACCCTGTCCTGTATTAGTCACAGTTCTCATTGTTGGGACAAAGTGCCTGACAGAAACAACTCCAGTAGGGGGAGGGGAGGGTTTGTTTTGGCTCATGGTTTCAGGGGGCTCAATCCACCCATGGAGGAGAAGCCATGGTGGCAAGAGTGTGAGGTAGTTGGCCATGCATTTGCATGGGCCCTGAATCTGTACCAGTTAGTTGGTCCTGTCCAACATGAAGACAGCCCTTGAAACTATTACTCTATCACTGGCAGGGGCTTTGTAGGAATGGAAGTTATCCGACTTTGCTTGATAAGGATGAAGCCATGTTTTAGGGGAAAAGGATAAGAAGCTCAGCAGCTGGTCCTGTCTTAAAGGAGACATGATTGCTGAATGGGAGTGCTGTGAACAAGTGGAGCGATGCTAGCGTCAGGACCTGAGCTCTGTCAGAAGCTGGCAGATGATGTTTTACAAAGGCCACTTCCCCCCCAGCTGCTTTGTTGGCATATGGCCTTTGGACTAGGAGGCTTTTCTTGCTTACTGGGGCTATCTGTTCAGCATCAGTGAGAGCATGGTTGCACCATAGAACACATGACCAGTGACTCTCATATAATAGGGGCCTCAAGTAAAACACTCTCTAGCTAGATGTCACATCAGGAATTGTTGGGTAGGAGGGCCTGGGGAGTTAATTATAACACATCCCAGCTTATCAGAGACTAGAGCAATCGATCAGCCAGAGGCCTCCAAGGAGGGACTAAGGTCTTGGAGGGACCAGGGGCCAAATTCCAATGAGAAGACAGTGAATGTCATTCAAGGAAGAGGGGAGCGAGAGTGAAGAGCCTGCATCCTGCCAAAACAGGGAGCGGTCTTAGGCTGTGCTGCCCGGAGGTAAAAATATCTGGAGACACTAAGGTGAGCCTAGACAGAGGGAGGCCTGGAAGTAACGGCGGACAGACAGACAGAGCCCTACCTTTTCCCATTTGCCTCTTCTTTCTCAGAGCTTTGGACTGAACAGTGTCTCCCCAAAGAATGGTGGCTGGGACTCTGAGCCTCAAGAAGCTGAGGGAAGACGCAGAGGAAGCAAACAGGAAACAGGACCGTAGTCCTGCAACCACAGGACCAGAATCTGGAGCAGCACGCTCAGTCTTAGTAGTTTTTTCAAGACCCCCAAGCAGAGGCCCCTGTCCATCTGTCACCAGACCTGACCCACGGACACTGTGGGGTGGAAAACAGTGTTGTCTCAAACAGGGTAGTTATGGTAATTTGTTAAGTAGCAGAAGGAAAATTTTAATACTACATCTCAGAAAGGCTCTGGGGGAAGTGCAGCTCCCCCGACCCCGGAACCGCATAGGACTTTATGTGGCTGAAGTATATGCGTGCATGCTTCATGAACTTGGAGAAAGCTAAATGCATCTGTCAGGTTTTCAGAATACAGTGCCCTGGAGGGAGAAGGCATAATCAGGGGTAGGTGGAGAATGAAGACTCAGCATGAATCCAGTGGTACTAGGTGTGTGGGCTCTGCACAGTTAGGGAGGTGTTCCCACCTGCTGATACTGCTCAGGTTTGTGCAAATAACATCAAAATAATCAGTTTAGTACGGACATGTTTAGAAAATATTCCTTTTTTGAACATAATCATCAATGTTAGCAAGCTCATAAGATTTCCCTATATTTGTAAGAGCTTCTTTTTCTTTATCTTCCGAACGGCAGCTTATAGAAATTAAGTGGGCTGTATTCACAATTTGCAGCATTGGAGGAGAGAAATGATCTCATTACTATTGACTTCAACATTGCAGGGGAAACAGATTAGCAATGGTTATGCTAAACGTATTACAGACAAGCTTTGCCTCTACATATTTTCCTGTTAGGGATTACAATTATATACGAAAGTTGTAAGTTATGATTATCTCACCTGTTCCCATTCAATAACACCCTCCACGGCTGAGTACCAATGTGTAACCCTGCACAGAGGCTCCAAGAAACAAATTGTGAGCGTCAGGAAAGAAGCCATTAAAGTTGTCTCATTTTAAATTGGAAATGATTCCTAAACATTACCAAGGATAAATGCTGCAGAGATTAAGGCTGAGAATCTAGTGTGCTAAGTCAGAAACAAAATGGGATATTACGCACAGAAGAAACGAAGGTTTGAATGAACTCATGGCTAGGTAGGTCCAGGTGTACTGACTGTAGCTCATCCCTCTTGTCCATCATTCATAACCTACCCCCTCCTTTTCTAAGGTTTTTAAAAAGTATCATAAAGTGTGGGAAATAACAGGATTCATAATAACATTCACACACATGTACATGCTGTACCTTGGTCACGGGCTCCCTCCCACAACCCTTCCCTGTGCTCCTTTCCATTTCTGCTATCCATTCCTCTTCCCAAGTGGTACTTCCATACTTTTAGGGTCAGGAGGGCAGAGGGATAAGAGCATACAGAGCATCTGCAAAACCAAGCGATGGGACCATGGATTAGAACGTGCTACTCACTAACAGATGTGTTGTGTAAGGTGATGTAAATCAGGGGCATCCAACCTTTCAACATCTCAGAGCCACAGAGGATGATGTGTCTTGGATCACAAAGTAAATACACAAAATGCTAACAAGAATATATGCACGCAAAAATGATCTGTGTATGATTTTCACAATCTCTACCACCACAGATGGAAGACCCCACATGATTATAGTAGTTATGAAGCATACTGTACAGAAAGCAGGTCCCACATTTGCCATAATTTAATAAAGAGAACATATATATAATTAATAAAACTTCATGATTTATTCATTTACTATAAAACAAGTGGGATATTCAACATCTTACTTGTGAGAGAAAGGCATCAGTATCTGGTTTGCGAGATGTCGCTGCAGTTCTCAGTGAGTCCTCAAAGTGTTCATCAAATATCTTGTTCTAATTTCACTCTAAGTGTGCTCCATTCTTGAAAATAGTTGCTCACATATGTAAAAGGCATGACTGTGAAATAAGGGATATTTATTTCTGGGAGGATGGAACTTATAAAGAAGAGATACAATAAAAAGTTTCAAAAAAAAAAAGTTTCTTTGCTGGGCATGGTGGCATACACCTTTAGTCCCAGCACTGGAGAGGCTGGGGCAGATGGATCTCTGTGAGTTGGAGCCAGCATGGTCTCCAAAGCGAGTTCTAGGCGCCCCCCCCTAAATTTACCAAAATACTTATATTTTCCTGGACCATATGGAATGTTTTAAAAATCTAATATCAAAAGAATGAGGCTACAATTTTCCGCTACAGCACTATGTTTAGTCAATGTATCAAAATCAAAAAAACTGTTGCTTGCCATAATTTCAGTTTCATCTGAAAGCTGTCATGATTTGAAACGTATTGATAAGTTAGTTTTCATCTTGATGACACATGCTGGAGTCATTTAAACAAGCAGCTGAATCCACTAAAAATGTTAAATCTGTAAATCTGTTTCCATTGTCAAGTTCTGGCATAAATTTTGATGTCACAGGAGCTTGATGATATGTTACAAGTCATAAATCTTTTAACATTTGGCTTCCCCTTGGCTGTCTCACTCCTGAGGAGCAGCACTGGCAGTGAGCATCGAGGACCTTAGGTCATTTCTGGAATCGACAATGACATAACCCTTGGTTCTTAGGAAATTCAGTCTTGATGACAATTCACCTAACCTTATCTAGTCTTAATGACTCTACATGTGTATTACCAGGAACCACCAAGATATGCTGACAGTGGACAAAAAAATATTGCTTTAAATTTCTTATGTGTATGCTTCTCCAGTATGTGTTTATGTATACCATGAACATGCCTGGTGCCCACAAAATTCAAAAGAAGGCATCCAACCCCCTGAGCCACCATGTGGGTGCTAGGAACTGAACCTAGGCCCTCTGCAAGATCAGCAACTGTTCTTAACTGCTGAGCCATCTCTCTAGCACCTACTTCAACTTGTTTTATTGTTTCTTATAAACCTCTTGATTTAGCCGTGTCCTTTAATACAATTGAAGAATCCATTTCTCTAATGGCTTTATATTAATTATTAATACCTCTAGTAAAAATGGCAAGTTCAATGATATTAGTAGCATTAGTATGGCCATCCATTGCTAAACTAACAGTCAAGAGACTGTCCATTTCTTCAGTTTGCCTGGCTATAGTCTAGTGAGACAACCTAACTTTAGAGACCTCTCCCTCTTTTCAGTGCACATTACATCTGCCAAAACTTCCCCATATAACCTAACAAAGTCACTACCAGAAAATGGTTTTGACTTCATTTTTTTCCTCTGATTTAAGATGTGACCATATAACTGGCTTTTACAATAGAATTTGTTTTGGTTGTGTGTGTGCGTGCGTGCATGCGTGTGCGTGTGCGTGTGCGTGTGTGTGTGTGTGTGTGTGTGTGTTGTTAGGGGCTGGGGAGATGGCTCAGTGTCTAGCAGTCACTGCTACTCTTCCCCTGGAGGATGTGAGTAGATTCCCAGCACCCACACAGTAGCTCCCAACCATTTCTAACTCCAGTTCCAGGGGGGTCTGATGCTCTTTTCCACTTCCATGGGCACCATGCACAAACATATACCAGGCAAGCACTCAAATGATACTCTCCAGGAATCTGAACAAATCTCCCAAAAGAAAGCAGTACTTATTATTTGCTTTAACAAAAACAAACAAACAAACAAACAAACGCAGTCATCTGTCTCCTTTTTGTTGAGCAAACTTTTTTCATCTGTGTTTTTTCTGTTTTCGTTTAGATACTGTAGAAGCCATGTTGAGATTAGCATAATAATGATAGATAAGGGACCATATTTAATTTTATTATGAAAATAGGAAAACAGGAAGCTAAGCTTGGGCAAATGGGAGGGCTGCTTATAAAGAGTGGTGGATGACACATGGCATAGCCGAGGGACAGAAATACCTTAGTTACTCAAATAAGAGCACCAGCCCATCTTCTAACACCAACACCTCTCACCTGTAACAGTCAGTGAAAATGGCACTGCTAATGGCTGCAGGCCACTTGCCAAGTCACCATAAGCACATGTAACACCTGATGGCTCTTATGTTTAAAATTAAACTGTTTATGTTCGGAACACAGCACACAGGAAGCTTCATACCACCATAAATGTGTTTAAGTATCAAGAACATAACACATTTATTTTCCCTGACACTGTGACACAGTGTGGTTATTTAGTGTTCGTGCTTAAACATACAAGTTAAAAAGAGAGAGAGAGTGTGTGTGTTGGGCACGGTGGCCCACACACATGCCTCTAATTCTAGGCAGAGTCAGGCAGATCTCTGTGAGTTCAAGGCCAGCCTGGTCTACAGAGCGAGTTCCAGAACAGCCAAGGCTACACAAAGAAACCTTGTTTCAAAAACAAAAGAAAACAAAAACAAAATAAAACAAAACAACAAAGAGAGAGAGAGAGAGAGAGAGAGAGAGAGAGAGAGAGAGAGAGATAGAGAGAGAGAGAATGAAAGAAAAAATACTCTTTTTGTTTTAAGTAAGTAAGTTTATAATTTTGTGTTTGTCTATGTTCATAGCTGTCCTGGATATGCAGCCCTGTAGCTGTGCATTTGACATCTCTAAATTGAGCTAGGTGTGGTGGCAAGACTTGGTGCCAGTACTTGAGAAGGATCACAGTGGTGGCAGTGATGACTCCAAAACGACTCCAAGATGACCTGTATTTTATTCTTATTAGTTCATAATAAAGGTATTGTTTTTACAGATAGCACTAATGACTCCTAGTGAGTCTGTGTCATCCCCAGCACCTGTGTAGTCAAGTAACTAATGCTCTTAGCACTCACCATTTAAAAACTGGTGGCTGTTTCCATAGTACAAAGAAAGAGAAAACACAAAAAGCAGACTACACGATTTCTAGTGTAGATAAGCAAAAAGAGAATAAGTTAATCTATAACCAAACTACTTAAACTTTTGGTACCCATATAGACCTTGTGATACCCATAAGGCATTTGAAAAAGTATTAAGTTTTTACACACATGTGACACACACATGCCACAGTGGTTGTCAAAGAAGAGTTTGCAGGAGCTGGTTCTGGCTGCCCCGTTGTTAGGTAGGCTCTCTCTTGCTTCTGCGACTGTACTTCAGGTGAGCTGGCTGGTGAAGTTCCAGGGAATTCTTCCATCCCCGCCTCCCATCTTGACGTAGGTATGCTGGGATTACAGGTGCGCGTGGGCACAACAGTTTTAGGCTTCGGGGGTCAAACTCCTGTCATCACACTTGCAAAGCTAATGTTTCCACATCTCCCTAGACATTAGGGTTTTCAGATACAAGGTGACGTAGAGCCTTATAACAAGTAGGAAAACTTCAAATTGTATAGTTAACACAATGAATGTTCATTTTTAACTGTTATAGGGATCAGAAAAAAAATCTAGTTTCATGTAGTAATTCAATATGTAGGTAACAATAAGCAAGTGAAATGTTTCAATTTTACCCCAGTTTCCCACTTAGAGTCCCAGATGACGTCTTACATACTACACACGGACACAGAAATAAGTAACACGGTAGAAATGTCTTCAGTGTCTCCAGGATTTGACTCATTAGAAAAATAAATAATAAATAAAAGTCTGTAAGTACAAAAACACAGTGTCTGCTCACTTTGTATTGTGTTTAACATCTTGTTAAACAACAGACAGCTCTTCTTAAGAGCTACTGATTTATTCACTGTTTTTTTCAGGAAGAATCTGTGTGATCCAATAGTTAAAGAAAGCTGAGATTACTCTGGCATGGTCTGGAAGGTAAAAACAAAAGCAAAGCAAACAAAAATAGAATTATAAATAATGACTTTACAGATTTTAGCCCTTGAGCCCAGAAAAAACCCTGAAACAATCTAATAAAATGCTATCTTGGTATATAAGCTGACAGGGATATGATGCAATTAGGAATAGAAGTTTGTGTCAAGGAAAGAAAGGGAACGTAGGTGGTATGTACTGGGAGTTGCACAGCCTTTGGCTTTCATGTAGGTGATGATGTACCAGGACAGCTAGAACTCACCAAGGAGACAAGTCCATAGCCAATGTCACCTGCCACTGGAGTAGAGATTTCGCTCAAACATTTGGCTTTGGCGTCACCCTGGGTTGCCTTTGAGTCCCACGTCCCAGGTTGGACCCACTTCCTAGAACTTACGTTGGGATGGCCCTACTTCTAAAGTTCACAGCTAGGGGGAATACAAGCTGACCTTGATACTGGAGACAGAGGGGACCCCTCCCAAATCTGGTGAGACCCCAGGGCTGCCCATGGTGTGGGCCACTTGATCTTTACTTCCAAACCATGTAGTATATAGTATCCGGAAGGCCTGGTGCTGAGGGAGGGGGCCCAACTTTCCCTTCATTTCACATAAACCCTCTGAGATCCTCCTAACACTTTTCCCCTCTAGGGGCAAGGTGTTTGACCTCTCCTTAAGTCTCTTTTTCTCTCTTTGGAGAATGTAAGCCAACTGCATGGTGAATAGAGAGAGAAAGGAGAGCTGAGCACAGAAGCCCTGCCCTTCCATAAATGTTGGAGTGTGATGTCAGTCAGCCAGCAAATGGAGCCCGATGCATGAAGGATGTGTGAGAACAGCAGCCTAACATGGGGTGTTAGCTTTCCCTAGCACCCGTGTGGTTCTAACATCCTAAAGGCAGCGAGCCTGTACGAAGTATTCAAATCCTTTTTCAGTGAAGTCTCTGGTTTCAGAAAAGAATCCTTAGCCATGGAGAGAAAGGAGCTGAGGCGGGTGGGCAGAACACGCATGTTGTCTGCTTTTAAGTTTAGACCCAGGGATGACAGACGCATCTACATACATCACACATACATACAGACATCATCAGCTCATGTATGAAGAATAAAGCCTAAGCTCAAAGAGATACACAGGCCAAATCTCATTAGACAGGCCTGCATTTAAGAGTAAGGTTTTGTTGTTTGTGAATGGCATAGAAACAATTTTAAGCACCTATCTTAAGCTGTGCACGGAGGGAACCTGTGTTTCAGAAACAGGTTCATGTATAAGACTTAGGTCTATTGACTACCTATGGCAAATGTTCCTGAAATAGAATCTGTATAGTGATCTTAGGGCAGGGCCAGTGGCTTTCAGAATGCAGTCTCCCCCTGTGCTCACTCTAGGCATGTTTCAGGATACACACATGAAGGTCTTAAGTGCCAGAACAGGACAATTAAAAGAAAAGTAATTTATTTTATAAAAAATTTACATCAGTTTAACATAACAAAACTAGCATTGTACAGTTTTTTAAAAGTTTTAAAAAAGATTTTTGGGGTATGTGTGTGTGGTGTGTGGTTATATGGTGTGTGGTTGTGTATGGTGTGTGTGGTTATGTGCTGGGTGTTGTTGTTGGTGTATATAGTTGTGTGGTATGTGTGGTTATGTGGTATGTGGTGTGGTGTGTGTGTGTGGTATGGTATGTGTGGTTATGTGATGTGTGTAGTTATATGGTGTGTGTGATAATATGGTATGTGGTATGGTGTGTGTAGTTTTGTGGTGTGTATGGTTATATGGTGTGTGGTGTGTAGTTGTGTGGTATGTGTGGTTATGTGGTGTGGTATGTACAGTTGTGTGGCATGTGTGGTTATGTGTGTGGTAACGTGGTATGTGGTATGGTGTCTGTGGCTATGCGGTGTGGTGTGGTGTATGTGGCTATGTGGTATGTGGTGTGCTATGTGTGGTAATGTGGTGTGTGTTGTGGTGTGTATGGTAATGTGGTGTGGTGTGTGTGGTAATGTGATGTGTGTGGTTATGTGTCTGTTCCTATTTGTGCACAGGCTGAAGCCAAAGAAAGACTGCAGTGCCTTCCTATAGGGTTTCCATCTTACTCCTTTGAGATAAGACCTCGTGTTGAAACCGAAGGTCATCATTTGGAGAGGCCAGCTGGCCAAACATCTGGGCTCTATGTCTCTGCACTGCAATGCAGGAGATACAGTGACACGCACTCATTCCTGCCCTACTAGGTGGGAGCTGGGGATTCACACCTGGGGTCCCCTGTATGTGAACGTACATACATACATACATACAGATATATCTCCCCACTGAGCCATTGATAACTTCTTTGAATTTTTTAAAATTCAAAGTTTGGCATAAAACCTTATTGTAAATATTTAAATTTGTCAAATACAGAACACAGTAGGCAAAACAAGCCTGCTAACTGCTGGCCTGTTAGGTGTGGATCTTGCTTACATGGGAGTACATAAAGCCCCTCTCTTCCCAGATATGCATCTGTACACCCCCCAGCCCCCGCCAGTACACTTCCTGTTCATGAACTTCTTCGTTCCCACTGTCATCTCCAGTTTCTTTTCCCATTTTTTCTGTGGCCTGGCCTCTTGCAGGTCATCTTTGCTCGCATCTCTTACGATTCCTTATTCATTGTTATAAGGAAGCCTTCCTCCTCTAGTCTCCCCTCAGCTCCATCTAGGTGACCACTGCCCCCACACTCCTCCACCCCTTCTGAACTAACGTTGACCCCCCCTAACAGGGCCACACACCAAGACTGATTCCCACATACTGCAGTTCATATAGAGTGGGTAACAGAAACAGATTGGAGAAATGAAAAAAGGAAAGATCGCCATAGGAATTTGATACCCTTCCTAGGTGTTCCAATGGTGATTTTTTAAATCAGGCACCAAGATCTCTGGAAGATAGAAAACTTTACCCTCTACCAAATTAGCAGAAAAGAGGAAAACAAAATGAATGATTTCATTTCCAATTAAAGTTAAGAGCAAGTGACCCCCTAAAACTGATAACTCAAAGGTCAAATATTAGATGGAGTGGATGTTTTTGCATACAGTATTAGACATCTTTTTATGCCAACCAGAAGCAAACATAGGAGGCCCCTTTCTCTGCAGGTTATGTTCCAAGTCTTATGACCACAGTTTTACACTAGGATCTGGAGGAAGTCCTTGTGGAGACAGTGGGGTACTTACCGGGAGGCATCATACAGTGCTCTGGGAACATCTTCAGGGCGCTCTCCAGCCTCTCAGTGTCCTGCAGAAGCAGCAGGGTTTTCATGTGGTCCAGCACGAGCACATCTGAGGGAGGCATGCTTCCAGACTCGAGGAGGTGAAGCAGCCCTTCAGCAGCTTCTGCGCACACGGCCGGATCGAGCTCTTTACAAGTGTCTGAAAGGAGTCACCCAGTGTCTTAGTTTCAAGATAAGCCCCGACTCTCTAAAGAGTCCTCAGCTACACGTTCCACTCGGGACGGGGTGTGTGAAATACAACAAGGTACCAGGGCTGGAATAGAACTCTGGGAAAAAAGAGAACAAAGTGCCACCATTTGAACGACACTGGAAAGCTGGCTTGTTATGTGTCTGACCGTTTAAACACCTTCCAAGCATAACACAGTGCTCTGAGTCATAGACAACAGCAGGAAAAACCAGACAAGGAAACTAGGCACAAAGTCACGCTATGGGTCTTTAAAAACACCAAGAGTAAGAGTTCTGGCTGTTTAGCACAAATCAAGGAAACCCACCCGAGAGGCCAGCTTTGTTTGCTCTCCTGAAGATCCGCTAAGTGTCTGTGTTGGAAAGACAACAGCCTTTTTTCCTTTGGCTCTTTTTAAGATCTTTTAAACTTTTATTTATTTACTTAATATTTTTAATTAGCATACAAAATAATGGACTCCACTGTGACATTTCCATTTTCACGGCTGCCATCACCACTCTGTACTGCCCCCTAACTAGTCCCTTCTTCTGCTTCCAGGTCACGTGTTCTGCATTGCCGGTCCTGCCCACTTTCTTTGGATCACTTCCTTTACCTTATGGCCCCCTTTCTACCTCCATGTCCTACACATACACATACATTAAAATTTATATTTCTGTAAATGTTTTTGTTTCCTCAGATGAGGGGATGAGATGAGAGCTGTACCCAAGCTTTAGGAAATCACGGCTTGGGCTGAGCCCAGAGTGTTTCATCTGGAAACTTCTAGCTTCCAAACAGTCTAATGTTCTGCCAACCAGGACCCAGAAGGGTTAGGTTCCAGTTTCCGTCTGCTGATCTAGGCCTAGGAGGTTTTCATCCTCTGAGACTTACTGCTGAATAAGCTCACCCTTTCCCGTTCTTTATGAACGCTGGCTGGCTGGTTCAACTCAGCTGCTCTGGCTCAAAACTCTTCTCCAAGCGGACTGATTAGAACTGCTTCTTTCACCACTTCTTGCTGAATTGTTCTGTTTGAAAAAACTGCCTCTGAACTCTTAAGAACTGAACTGTGGGCTGGAGAGATGGCTCAGTGGTTAAGAGCACCGCCTACTTTTCCAAATGTCTTGATTTCAATTCCCAGCAACCACATGGTGTTTCACAACCATCTGTAATGAGAACTGGTGCCCTCTTCTGGCCTACAAGTGCACATGCAGGGTGAACACTGTCTACCTAATAATAAATAAGTAAATTAAAAAAAAACTGAATTGTATGTCAACTGTACTCAATTAAACTGAACTGTACTGTACTCCTGAACTCTACTGTTTTCTCTCTCCTCTCTCTCTCTCTCTCTCTCTCTCTCTCTCTCTCTCTCTGCAGTGCTCTAAGTAGCTTCTCTTTCTTGTCTGTTCTCGTGAGAGTTGGGTGTATCCTATCTCTGACATATTCTGTCGAATTTTTCTCTGATTTGTCACATTTACTATCTGGCTGAACTGTGCATCTATAAGCTCATCACCTTTCCCTACCTTCCCCCAGTGATGTCATTCAAATGGGAAATCGAGCCTTGGTGCATCTTGCTCTCAATGTGATCATGGTAGAGCCTGACTGGCACCTGTTCGTTCTGGTCTTTAGTTCAGTTGCTAATAGAACATTATGAAAATGAACAATTGTCAACCGTGAGAATAGATCTTTATTTTCTCAGATCCCATATAAATGTAGTTAATTAAAATGGCTTACTGAAAACTCTAAGCAGTAAGCTGTACATGAAAAACAAACGTGAGCATGCCTCACGGGGAGAGCTGTGGCTCCTTCACTTCTCTAGGGGCTTATAAAGATGAGCAGCTACTCAAAGCTGCTTCATTTACAAACACAGCCTCAAACACCAACACAACCCAGAGTCTGACTAGAGAGGTAACGACCAGCAGCGCAATCCACACCTGGAGCCCCAACATCACTGGCTGTTGTTTCCCACAAGGAACATGGGAGAAATAACATGTAGGATCCGTGGGCTGGAATGTTAGAAAAAACTGTGAGATTCTGGGTTTTGACTCAAAGCTTATTGTTTACTTTGAATGCGGTCATGGTTATTCCCAGCTGTCACCTGTGAGGCGGCCTCTATGCTGGTCCATGGTGGACGGTAATTGGGGCTAGTTAAAACACAAAGGTCCACCTACTGTGGGTGAGCACCATTTCACCGACTGAGATCTTGGACTGTGTGAAAAGGAGAAAGAGAGTAGAGGACAAACCTTCATCGCTCTCTTCCTCCTGATTGTGGAAGAAAGGGCCAGCTGCTTAAAGCTCCTGCTACCCTCAACTCCCCACCACATGAACTTTCTTCAGTATATGTGAGATAATATTTACAAATAAGTTATTTTTGTCAGGTGTTTTATCAGAGCAATGAGAAGAAGAACTAAGGACAGTACCTCAACGTGTCTTATACCACAACAACGTGTGTTTCACTACACTTTCTAGATGCCATTATTCAGAGGCGGCAGGGACACCTACCATCATAAAAATAAAGTTCTTGTGTTGACTTCAGAAAACTGAGGATGCTGTCTGTCTTGCTGTTAGCAAGGTCGATGTCTTCCTGGGTGGTGTCTGCGGCTGAGCTCTCCCCATCGTCTTCGGACTCTCCTCCTGCAACATCATCCACACCTGACTCCCCGGGGCTCTCAGGCTGGTACATGAAACTGACCCCAGAGGCCTTTGCGGCTAAGCCAGCTGCTTTCTTCCTCCTAAGCTGCAGCTTCTTTTTCAGCTTCTTTCTTTTATTTTTGCTCATTGTGGGCGCATCTGTATGCTGTGTGTGCACTTTCTCCTGGGAAAGACCAGTCTGCTTCTCTAATTCTGCTTGCTTTATGACATCATTGATGTTTTTAATATTTTTCTTTGATTTGTGCTTTCTAATTCTTCTTCTTTTTGGTTGATCAGGAAGATCCGGATCTGTTAAAAAATTCAAATACGGTACTTTTTTAGGATGATAGAGCCATAACAACCACAGTTAACTTAAATAAAATTTCCCAGGATTCTTATATTTTAGTACAAAAGTAATTTAAACAATTTACTTCAGTGATTCTCAACTTTACCTTAAGTGACCACACAACCTATAGCTTATTATTAACAATGGTTGAATTAACTGACTCCCCCACCCTACAAATATATACACAAAGCTGTTATAATTATAACACATAGCATTTTTAAGGGACTAATCATTAAAAAACCATTCTTTTTGTTTTGTTTTATGTGTGTGTGTGTGTTGTTTTTTTTTTTTTGAGACAGGGTTTCTTATCTTGGCTGTCCTGGACTTTCTTTGTAGACCAGGCTGGCCTCAAACTCACAGCAATCTGCCTGCCTCTACCCAGCATTTTTAAGGAATATAATTGTTTTTTTTATTTTTATTTTTATTATTTATTTATTTATTTATTTATTATGTATACAGTGCTCTGCCTGCATGTACACCTGCCTGCCAGAAGAGGGCACCAGATCTCATTATAGATGGTTATGAGCCACAATGTGGTTGCTGGGAATTGAACTCAGGACCTCTGGAAAAGCAGTCAATGCTCTTAATCTCTGAGCCATCTCTCCAGCCCATAATTGTTGTTTTATTAGTATAAAATTTAATTTCCCATGGCCCTGGAATCAAAGCATAGGAACTACTCATAATTCGTTTTTCTGGAGCTAGGGGCTTCAGGCTGGCTTTATATCCAAGTTCCTCTTGCTTCAGTCTCCAGCGCGTGTATCGCCGTCTGCTTTCAGGATGTGTGTGCTGTAGTGCTGAACAGGAACAGACACTCACAGTTGACTGCTGGAGCTGAGCAGCCCAACACTGAGACACACACAGCTGCCTCGGGAGCAGCACAGCCCTACACAGACAGACCACACCAGGACAGGCGGGACAACACTCAGTGGGAGCATTGTTACTGACACAGGAAGCCGGACCGTGGAGAACTGACTCTTGAGAGTGTCTTTGGAGACTCCTGAGTCTGCGTAAGAAGACTGTGAGAAACAGAACCCAAACTTCTGTTTTCCATCACACACATCTTACACTTCTAAAGGTCACTGAGCACACAGGCTAAGGGCACGACATGCTCTTCTCATCACAGTAACTCATGCACTCTGGGCCCTGCCCCAACAGACCTGCAACTGTAAAGCTTGCCCCCATACCTTGTGCTTTGGTTTTTAGAAAATCCTAACTTTTAGGAAATTCTAGTTTGAGGTTTCTGAGTTGCACTCTTGAGAAACCAACATTAACTAAAGTGCTGCTTACTGACCCTACAGGAGACTAACTTCCTGGGTATGATCCCTTCTCCATCTGCATCCTACAGCCCTTCCGCATGGCTACCTGCCACTGAGCACAAATCCTTCTCTCTCATCCTTCAGCTTTGTGTCCTTATTGGGGTATTTTGTATTGTGGGGATGGTGAGCAATTCCACTGCTATTTTTGAGTGAGATTTCTCAGTTTTCTCCTGATACACTTAGCAACTGTATCTATGAAACCTACTGCTACCCCAAACTTGATATGAGGCCAAAACTACTCCTCATTAAATCATGATATTAGATTATGGTCTAGCTCATAAATTGCTTTCCTTAATAACTGGCATTTTTGAATAGTGTATTTTTCCATTTCATTTGCAAGGATGACTCGATATCAGGCACCTGCTAAGTTCGGCTGACAGATCAATGTTGATTCCAAGTATCTTTGAATTCCTGACCATAAAATGGTCTATTAAATATTCATGTCCCTAAGTGACTACTGTTTTATGGAATTGTTTTTCTCAGGTTCATTTCACAATAGAAAAAAGTATTCTTACTGGTATATTAAAATATTTAGTGTTATTAATTTTGAGAACAGAATTCATAGATATTTTGTCATCTCAAAGGAAGTTCATCTGGAAGTCAGTGTGATGGGGCCCTGGGTGTGTGGGGTCCTGATTGCTCCTCAGCTCTCCCCAGGTTCTCTGTGGGTCCCTCCCTTCTGGAAGCCTCCTTCTGGACTGCAGCTAGTTGCCAACTTTGTACCCATTGGTTTCTTCCTTTTTCAAGTGGTCATGCCATGATATGAATGGCTGTTGCATTGAGAATGATTACAGTATTGATCTGCTATTTAAAAAGACTATAAAGCACTAATTTTAATTGGTGGCCGTGGCAAAACAGCCCCCAAACGATGTAGTTACCATACTTTTCTAAGTAAATGTGTGTGTGCTAATGAAAAGGAAAACGTAAAGAAGTCACTGTTGACCCAGGCAAATCTACTATGGTCACCTGAGGTGGGGTGAGTGCAGACTGCTCCATTTCTGCTTTGCCCACCTGATCCTCATGTCTAGAGAACTGAACATATACTGCTTTATATGAGGAAAGCTTATCTTAAACTTGAAATTATGACATCATAGTGTATAGGCTGCTACTGAGTCACACACACACACACACACACACACACACACACACACACACACACACACGACCTTTTCTACTAGCTGTGGTATGAATCTCTATAATTCCAGCAGTTGAGAGTGGGTAGTATTTTAGAGTTCTAGAGCAGTGTGAGATATATAGTGAGATCTGACATCAAAACAAAAACAAAAACAAACAAAAAATACTGCAAGCAAGCAAGCAAACAGCAAGTTAAACAAAGTTAGAAGGAAAACAAACACAGGAACAGCAAATACAGGGGGAAAAAAAATCAATAATCATTGACATTTTAAAGAAACACCTGGACTGACAGCTGGTGAGCTTTGGCAAAGAGAGACGGGAGAAAGCATAGCTGTCAACATCAGGAGCACTGTTGACATCATTCATGTAAACAAACAGCAAATGCTTTGAACTGCACCATACAACAGGCTAGACTATCTGCAAGAAATAGAGAATTCAGAGAAAAATCAACAATTTACCAAATAGATGGAAAAATAGAAAACTTTATTGGTTTCAAATTCCTCTTAAAAATTAAAGGAGTGGTAGTGATGGAGGGATGGCTCAGTGGTTAGGAACACTGACTGTTCTTCCAGAGGACCCACAGTTCAGTTCCTAGCACCCACATGGTAGCTAATGTGTTTGTAAGTGCATTTCCAGGGGATCCAGTGCTCTCTTCTGGCCTCCTTGGGAACTCCATGCAAATAGTGCACAGACATATGTGAAAGCAAAACATCCAGATACATAAAATAAAAAATAATGCCAAATCTAGGTTCTTCTGTGAATTCTACCGAACACGTAACAAAACAAAACAAAACAAAAAACCCAAAGCCAGTGTTCATCTTGCATAAGTTTATATTCAGACTTTGATGGTGACTTTAGTAGTCACACGGTGTACCTCGGCCTCTACACTGTCCTTGGGTCCTACAGGACCCAATTAGTGCATTGATTTCATGTGTCAATATGTGCCAAGGGAAGCTGAGGAAGTGGGGGAGCCCTTCTGGGGAGCCCCATGATGTGGCTTCATTTTTTATATTTGCTGTGGCTATGCATCCCTCGGTTCGAGAATTTCCCAGGTTTGTAGAATATAACACAGTGTATAAAACATATCACATATAATTCATGCAGGAAAAGTGGAGACTTTACCTTATTTAAAACACATGCCTACTGGCAGTGTGGCTTGCACATATATTTGGCAACTGAGAAAATAAGATGTATTGCATCATTTTCATATATTAGCTAAAGAAGAAACATTTCCTTGGGATTTGGGAATCTTAGAAAGCCTGTAAGGGTAAAAATACCGTAAGGAAGAAAACACAAGCTTGGTTGTAAAGACATGTTTGACAACAGTGTCACAAGAAGCACAGTTCCCTCATCTTCTGTCTACTTGGACAGCCTTCAACCATGCTTTTCATTATGATGACCTTTCCCTGGATGACCTTGAAGACTTCCACATGATAGAAAAGCCCTTTGACGAAAGGTCTCTGCTTGGCCAAAGTATAGCCATTGTCCTAAACCTCCCCGAGAACCCCCCTGGGAATGGTTATCTAAAATCTAGCCTCTGCTCGGCTGGATTGCCTACAATGCCTGCCTCATGCCTGCTCATCCCCCACCCCCAACCTCCCCCCAGCCCCCCATACCCCATACCCCATCTTCACCCCCAAATCCTGTTAGGTTGGTCTGCCCAAAATCTGTTTCATCCCTGATGTTTTCTCAGTGACACACACTCGTATTCTCAATCTCAATCTCTAACTCCTCACCTGCCTACACTGTACTTGGGCTAAGACTTCAGCCCCTGCCCCTACATCTGAAAGGTTCCTGTGGGTGGTCCTTGAACCCGTTATGATGGTTCTAAGCATCTGCCATAAATAAGCATTGTGAATGGGTTTTTATTTAACACTGTGACACAACTAACAGTTACAATTTATGGCTTCCCCAACGTCTCATCAGAGGGAGCTGACCATGCTCACACTCTCAGATAAACCCAAGATAAGAGTTATTACAAAAATAAGATGTTAAAGGATTATGACACAGTTCAATTTCAACTGAGTTTCTGATGTAATTTTCTCTCCCATAGTTTAAATTTCTCAAATATATGTATCTCTGAAGCCTGATGCAAATATTTATGTACCGAGTATTTTCATGTAAGAAACAAGAGATTAAGTTTGGCATGGTGGTGCACTCCTTTAATCCCAGCACTTAGGAGGCACATCGCTGTGAGTTTCAGGTACAAAGTGAGTCCAGGACAGCCAAGGCTACACAGAGAAACCCTATTTTGAAAATAAAAAAGACAGATTCATCATAGAAAATCATAATTAAAAAAAACTTTTTTTGAAACAGGATTTCTCTGTGTAACCTTGGCTGTCCTGGACTCCCTTTGTAGACCAGGCTGGCCTCGAACTCACAGTGATCCGCCTGCCTCTGCCTCTCGAGTGCTGGGATTAAAGGTGTGCGCCACCACATCTGGCAAAAAACAAAACAAAACAAACAACAAAACAAGAAAATAAACAAAAAACCCCCAAAACAAAACCAAACACACACACACACATAAACAAACAAAAACTTTAAAAAATAATCCTATACATCCTAAATGCTAAATGTTTCATTATAGCCTTTGGCAGGGCCACTTTGCTCAAGGGGCGTCTAAAAAAAAAACTAAGTCACAGGTTTGATTCCTGAAGAAGTCAGGTTTCTATAGAAGCCAAGCAATGAGAAGTGCGCTCTCTGCATCAGGGCTATAGGTCAGGAGCCCGCATCTAAAGAACAGGTTGCGGGTATCACAGTGGGTTTGTGGCTATGGAGGAAATGTGTGCTGATGGGCATGGCTGACACGAGCATGACATGCTGGACTTGTCCCCTGGGCTCTGGTGTGACGGGTTCATCTGCCTTCTCCATCTCTCTGCTCATCAGGCATTACTGGGCAAAGTATCAGCATTCCTTTAGTTCTGGCAAACTCTTGGATCCCCAGTTGCACTGACCAACTGCTGTCTACACTAGACCCTTCTTCAGCTTTCTGCTTATATGCCTTAGTGATGGGCCCTCATCAGGAATCCTCCCTTGACCCTCCACGCTACCTCACGCAGCCTCAGTGAGCAAATCAACAAAGGCGCTATCACTGATTCTGTCACACACAGCATCCAAAGCACTTCCCTCCAGTGTGGCCTCCCCCTTAGCTCTAAAATACCAGATTAGTGCTGCTCTTTCGCAATGAGGAATTGCCCTCATGGTGGCCACTGGCTGCAAGTAAATTGTGTGTGTGTGTGTGTGTGTGTGTGTGTATGTACTTCAAGTGTGGCTTGTGTGACAAGAGGACTAACTTATAGATCTCACTCTTCCTAATCAAGTACAAGAGCCCCATGTAGTCAGAGGCAGGCATGTGGGGCAGGCTGATGGGTGAAATCATAAGAACTGCATTCTGGGACATCAGCTCAAGTTTTGAGCAGAGACAAAAAACAAGCATTGGAAAGATAATGGCTTCATCAGCTAAGGAGTAACTTTCACCATATAGTCAAAGACAGGTTCTGTTTTAAAAGCACACGAGAAGCCAAGTGTATGGTTTACTTCCGTGCTTCTACAATACCAGCACCAGCACCAGCACCACGTTACAGGAGAGGAGTGGGCACCCACCAAGCATCATGGTTGTGGGAGTGTGTGGTAGAGGCTGGTCTACACTTCTTGGCAGACAGTGCGTAAAGAAAAGCTGGTGTCAGGGTAGGATATTATCCCAAGGACGGCACCCCCAACCCCCATACAGCAGGCTCCACCCCCTGCCTTTCCCCACTTCCCAATACAACCACCATATTATAAACTCATCAAAGGATTACACCATTTTAGCTCAGAGCCCTTCAGACCTGTCTGTGGAAACCCCTTCATAGACACACCCAGAGATGTGCTTGACTAATACCATAGGTATTTCTTAAACCAACCAGGATGATAATACAAATCAGCTATCACACAACTTAAGTATCTGTAAGTTATGAACTGAAATGTGAAATTTCCACTGGGTAATGAAAGTGACCAGTGCAGACAGAGCCCTGGACAGGAAGCCACTAGGGCTTTGGCCACAAAGGAAAGGAAATTATAGCCCACCTTGCTTAACAACAGGCCTCCAAGGCACAGCTGATGGCATACATCCGTATTTAAAGTAATGATAGACTCAAGTCCCTGCTCACTGCACATCAGAAGTGTCAGAAATGGTCAAAACAAGGAGCTTCCTGCTTTGTCCCACAGGGACCAGTGGCCAGATGGCCTGAGAGCCGGGAACCAGATCTGCTCTTTGCTTTTTTTTTTTTTTTGGCAAACTTTGTGTTAAATGCAGGTGAAGAGGGGGGCTGACTTGTTCCAGAGTCTGCGCTGGTGACTCTGACATCTCAGGCATGCTCCTGATTCTTTGTGAGTGTGTCTGGAAGTGATCTGCTATTAGAACTCAGCTGGCCCCGCCCCTACATGGACAATCTCATCTTCTAAGCCTCTGGCCCAGCAGGGTTCTCAGTGTGCCTTCCTCCAAGATGCTTCCTTCCGCACTACAGAGGTCTTTCTCCAGGCCTTAGAATCTTTCCTTTGAATTGCTATGAAGGGTGAGTCTGTCTTCTGCTACAGGTTAGAGACCCAAAGACCGCTCTGCTAGACCACAGAGTCTGAAGTGAGTCTATACTAAGCCTGCTGGCAACTGTCTGGAGAGAAACGCTTCTCACAGAGCGGCCTCGAATGCATTTTAAATGGAGCTTTTAAAAGCAAAAGACAGAAAAACTACTCCTTGGTTGGCAGTTGCAGAGGGGAGAAAAATAAGCAAGCATGCGGTTTAACAGAAGCTAAACACATGCAGTTAGCTGGGGCATTTCTTTTATTATTTAAACTTTTTTCTTTTATTGAAAATAGATTCTTTTCTTAGCTGGGCATGGTGGGACATGAAACCAGCACTCAGGAGGCAGAGGCAGGCAAATCTCTGAGTTTGAGGCCAGCCAGGTCTACAGAGTGAGTTTACAGGACAGCCTGTCTACAGGAC
>OU015752.1:48290042-48307854 GCA_907169655.1 Acomys percivali | reverse complement strand
GTCTACAGAGTGAGTTTACAGGACAGCCTGTCTACAGGACAGCCAGGGATACAGAGAGAAACCTTGTCTCAACTCCCTTTCCCTCAAAGGGACAGAGAGAGAGAGGGGGGGGAGGTGGGGAGGAGAGAGAGAGAGGAAAATAGATTCTTTTCTCATACTATATCCTGATTACAGTTCCCCCTCCCACTCCTCCCAGCTCCTCCCCACCTCCTCTCCCCTCCACATCGCCTCCATTTTTGTCTCTCATTAGAAAAGAACAGGCTTCTAAGAGAGAACAAGCAAACATGACAAAATAAAATGCAATACGATGATGCAACCCCTTTAACATCTCTGATGGAGAGCTCTCATGTGGACTCCCTCTCTGCATCTGCTCTCATCTGCTGCCTGTTGGAGGAAGCCTCTCTGATGATGCCTGGATAAGGCACTGATCTATGAGTATGGCAGAATATCATTAGGGATCACTTTATTGATGTTTTTTTTGACCATTTGTGTTTACGTTTATCCTAGGTCTCTAGTTCTTGGTTACCCAAGCAGTGTCAGGTATGCATTCCTTCTCATGGAGTAGGCCTTAAGTCAAATCGATATTGGTTGGCTACTTCCACAATTTCTGTGCCACCATTGCTGTATCCTATTATGCAGGCAGGACAGACTATAGGTAAAGGTTTTGTGGCTGGGCAGGTGTCTACCTTTCTCTTTCAGGAGTCTGCAGAGTACCTTCCCACACCAAAGAGACTAGAACAGAGGTGAAGGTTCCATGGAGGCACCAGTTCGACTTCTCATGTTCAGTGATTTGTGTGGGTGCTGTTCCCAGCAATGGAGCCTCACTGTCAGTGTGCAGAGAGCAACCTTTTGTCTTAGCATCAGCCTGGATTGTTTGAGGATTTTCATAGACCCCCCTTGGACATCACTCAATTGAATACAACCCAGTCCCTCCACTGGAAGCCTTGGCCATGTGAGATTCCTCTGTTGAGAATTCTCTGTTTAGATCTATACCCCATTTTAAAAATTGGATTATTTGATTTTTTTTTTTTTTTTTTTTTTGTTATCTAGTTTCTTGAGGTCTCTATATACTTTGTATGTTAGCCCTCTATCAGATGTGGAGTTGGTAAAAAACTTTCCCCATTCTGTAGGCTGCTACTTTGTCCATTGACTGTGTCATTTGCCTTACAGAAGGTTTTCAGTTTCATGAGGTTCCATTTATTAATTTTTGATCTTAGTGCCTGCACTATTGGTGTTCTGCTCAGAAAGTCATCTCCTGTGCTAATGTATTCATGATAGACAAACCCTTATCCAAACTAACTAACTAAAAGAGAATATCCAAATTAGCAAAATCAGAAATGAAAAGGGGGATATAACAGCAGACACCAAGAAAATCCAGAGAATCATAAGAACATATTTGAAAAAGCTGTACTCCACCACAAAATAAGAAAATCTAAAAGAAATGGATAATTTTTTCAATAGGTAACACTTACCAAAATTAAATTAAGATCAGATAAATAATTTAAATAGACTTATAGCCCCTAGTGAAATAGAAGCAGTCATTAAAAGTCTTCCAGCTAAAAACAGTCCAGGGCCAGATGATTTTTAGCACAGAATTCTACCAGACGTTCAAAGAAGAGTTAATGCTAATATTCCTCAAATTGTTCCACAAAATAGAAACAGAAGGAACATCGTCAAACTCATTCTATGAGGCCACAGTCATTCTGATAACTAAGCCACACAAAGACCCAACAAGGAAAGGTAAAATTACAGACCAATCTCCCATGAACATAGATGCAAAGACACTCAATAAAATACTTGCAAACTGAATCCAAGAACACATCAAAAGATCATCCACCATGATAAGTAGGCTTTATCCCAGAGACGCAGGGATGGCTCAGTATGTAAAAATCAGTAAATGTGCTCCACCATGTAAACAAGCTGAAAGGAAAAACAAAAAACAAAAAACAAAACAAAACAAAAAAACACGATCAACTCATTAGATGGAGAAAATCCTTTGAAAATCCAACACCTCTTCATGATAAAATTCTGAAGATATTAGAGATACAAGGGACATGCCTTAACATAATAAAGGTTATGTACAGCAAGCCTATAGCCACCATCAAATTAAATGGAGAGAAACTCAAAGCAATTCCACTAAAATCAGGAGCAAGACAAGGATGTTCACGCTCTCCATCTCTATTCAATATAGTACTTGAAGTTTTAACTAAAGCACTAAGACTACTGAAGGAGATCAAGGGGATACAGGTGAGATGCTAGTGTGCATAAGTGGCCCACAACACTCTACCAGGGAACTCCGACAGCTGATATCCAGCGGCTGGATACAAGATTAGCTTTAAAAAATTCAGTAGTTCTCCTATACACAAATGACAAATAGACTGAGAAAGAAATCAGGGGAACACCACCTTTCACAATAAACTTAATATAAAATATTTTGATGTAATACCAACCAAGCAAGTGAAAGGCCTGTTTGACAAGATTTCAAGTTTCTGAAAAAAGAAATTGAAGAAGACTTCAGAAGACGGAAAGATCTTCCATGCTCATGGATTGGTAGGATTAACACAGTAAAAATAGCCACCTTACCAAAAGCAATCTACAGATTCAATCCAATCCCCATCAAAATTCCAACACAGTTCTTCACAGACCTTGAAAGGTCAGTTCTCAACTTCTTATGGAAACACAAAAATCCAGGGTGGCTAAAACAATCATGTATAATAAAAGAACTGCTGGAGGTATTGCCATCCATGATTTCAAGCTGTACTACAGAGCAATAGTAATAAAAGCCACATGGTATTGGCATAGAAACAGACACAAAAACAGGCATTAAGAAGCCAATGGAGGGCTGGAGAGATGCCTCAAAGGTTAAGAGCACGGACTGTTCTGCTGTTCTTCCAAAGGTCAAGAGTTCAATTCCCAGCAACCACATGGTGGCTCACAACCATCTATAATGTGATCTAATGCCCTCTTCTGGCCTGCAGGCATGCATGCATGCAGAGCACTGTATACATAATAAATAAATAAAATCTTTAAAAAAAAAAAAAAGGGAAGTCAATGGAACTGAATTGAAGGCCTAGATGTAAATCCAAACACATATGGACACCTGAGTTTTGATAAAGAAGCAGAAATACACACTGGAAATAAGACAGAATCTTCAACAAATGGTGCTGGTCTAAATGGATGTGTGCATGTAGAGGAATGCAAATAGATCTATATCTATTACCCTGCACAAAACCCAAGTCCAGCTGAGACAAGATGGAAAAGCCTTTGCCCTCTCACATCTTCCAGTTACTGTGGGTAAGCAGGGGACTATGTTTCTCAGTGCAGGTGACACACAAGGCTGGTCTTATTTGATGTATGCAGAGATGCAAGGCCCCCAGTGTCATATTCTCCCCTTCTCCACCATCCTATTAAATCTCCAGTTGCCTGAACAGAAACCAAAGGACCTCCACTATTTCCTCAGCTCTGAGCATCTGATGTGTTCAGTGCTTTAACTAAAGCTTGCGAGCTTGTGTTTGGCATTTGTAGAAACCCAGCCACCTGTTAGGTCCGGCCAGGATCTCATCATCCAAACGGAAGTATACACGAAAAGACAAACAGCCACTCACTGAGCTCACACTCGCAAAGCATGCCCCCGACAGACATCTGCTCTGCTGAGCTCGCTGTCCACGCTCTGCAAGCCTGTGTTTATCTTCTGCATACGACTGCACAGCTGCATTTCTGTGGCAAGCCTTTATTTCTGAAGGATTTTTGTTATAGCCAATTGATTTATTTGCTTGTTTATACTTTACAGGTAACAACTACAAAATTAACTGTGTGCTTATCTAGAATATAGAGATTTGCCTGTCAGTTTCATCATAAAATAAATGATTAGAAAGAAGAATTATTTAATAGAATTTGTAAACTTTCACATGATATTTTCTCTCAGTTTAAATGTAAAAATAAGTTTTAGATTTTTTTTCTGGAAGTTCTAACTAAAACTGTTAAATATTCAAGCTCTGCCCACCATACTCATAGCAAGTTACCCACATCTCTTGTTAAAGGGAGCACCCCATAAGTGCTCAGATTAGAGGATGAGAAGTTGGGCCAGTAAACTTAGGATAGCAAATGGTGGCTGCATTGCAATTCACAGGTTAAAGTCAGATCATTCTATTTCTAGGCTAACAAATTGCATTTCTTTATCTACAGTGACAAAGTGATAAAAACATTCATTTAGTACTGAGCACCATTAAGCAAATGACACAGAAAAGAAACAACATTAATCAAATACATGAAGACTGTTTAAAAAGAGAGTAGGAGGGAGGACAAAATAAACAGAAATAAAAGAGCTCATTTTGTAATTTTGTAAATTACATCACTGAATTCAATTTTCATCCTTACGCGCTTGCCTCAGTGACTCACGTTGATGTGCTCCCGTTAATATAGTGTGTCTTTTGGAGGCCTCAAACACAGTCCCAAAAGTGAGAGTGGCCCACCATGACACCAGAGGAGGCCACAGGCCCATACAGTGACAGTGATCCACTGTATTCCATGTTAGTCTGAATGCCAAATGGTGGACAGCGGACACTGAGAGTAGGAGGCCTGGTTGGTGCCATGGGAGAAGCCTTCGCTGCAAGCTTGCCACAGACTCTCTGACCCACTCCAGCGCCATGCTTTTCCACATGATGGACTGTAAGCCAAAAGGAGACCTTCTTCCCTTAAGTTGTATTTTTCATCACGGTGGCGCCTAAGTACTACATTATCACTGGCCAGGGTCTGTAGGGGCGTCTGTGAGTTACTTTCCTTGGATCTCCCAGAATTGCTGTGAGATGCACTTGGCTCTGGTGAAGGGTCTGATAACAGTTCTAAAAACCATTAAACATCATTTATAATTTTTAAAGTACAACTTTAAAGCAGAACTTAGAAAAATAGGCTTATAAATAGAATCTAGTTTAAGTGATATAAATGTATCCCTGAGGTTTCCGCATTGGATACCTAACCCCAGCCCAGCAGTATAAAGAGGCAGGACCTGTGGGGAGAGGTCAGGCCATGAGAATGCTGCCTTTGGGAATGGATTCTGCCTTTATTGACGAAGAAGGCACCCACTGAAAGGATGAGTGTAGCCTCTTCCCATTCCTGGCCATCTTGTCCTATAGTCTACCATAGTTGATAGGACACAAATGCCTTCATCAGGTGTGGCCTCTTGATCCTAAGAGTTCCCAGGCTCCAGAAACATGTGGCAAACACACAGTAGTTCATTAAAAATTACACAGCCTCTGGCATTCCTTATAGTAGCAGAAAACAGATTAAGAGCCTATTTGATAAAAATCTTATGGAAATAGAAAAAAAAACATTGTTTTATTTAATTGCTAAAATGGAGGGATGGCTCCATGGTAACCATCTCAAAGACTCTAGGAAACACGCAGGGATTTCTCACCTTCTGTTTTTCTATCAGGTGTTCTCACAGGAGTTCTCAAGCTGAGGCTGCACAAGTGAAGCCTTAGATGTGGAGACATTTGTTAGCATGCTCTCAGGGCTCCTGGAGGTATGGACTAGCTGTCAACAGAGTGGGCAGAGCCAGGCGAGCACATTCCATGCAGAAGAGGAGCTCTTGTGCAAGGAAGATCTCGTGAGAACTGGGAGTTGGTTACCCTGAGCATCTGAATCCACCGGGGCAATGAGAACACACCAACGCTAAGGTCAAGCCCCTTCTAGCTCTGGTCCTATTGTGCTTTGCAATCCACTCCTAGCTGGGACTGCACACTTTCTCACCATAGAAATAGCTGTACTGACCAAATGTACAGATCAACAAAACCCCAGAGGGCACATCAGAAGTTCACACCATTCACCAGAGGTCACATAGAGCTGGACAATTTACACTTTTGTCTGCACATAGCTGCGGATAAGATGATCTGTGCTATTAGGTCAGCTCTTCCTGCTGCCTGTAACAAGTGGTCAGAGGCAGTGACTATAGTTAAGTCAGCTGAGAGCCTCGCTGTACAGGAGCCCCGCTGGAGCCTCTCCCATGAAAGCACACAGTAGAGAGTCATGCCTTAGGCTAGTGCTGAGTCTCAGCTGAGGGCTGTACTGAAAATGTCTCAGTTGCAGCCAGGTGCCCCCACGACCAGTTGTGGCTCTCTGTGCAATGGCCTCTATCAAGACAAACATTTTTGACCCCTGCATTCTTGCAGCTGCTTAAGTTTTGCTAGTAGATTCAAGCTGACATGAATGAAAAGGAAAACTCCAAGGCTCCATTTTTCAGATGCCAGGAAGATCACACAGAGAGCAACGAGAGTTAGGAAGGAGATGACAACTAAGCTTCACGTGAGCAACTTACAAAACCTTTCGGGCACTTCTTCTCTGCTCTCTAAGAGATGTGGGCCCTTGGGCTGTGTGGAGCAGCCTTTTGACTTGCCTCCTTAGGGGATTTTATCTAAATGTGCACTCAAAGCTCCAAAGGTTCACAATCTGACCCTCTGTACACAAGGCAAATAAAAGCTATATGAGGGAACCACAGAGGCTTGGCTGTTTATAATTTCTGAAGCATCCAGTTTAAGCAGATGCTATCTCCAAGAAATACCTCTCAAGACCTTATGACTAAAAAACATCTGACTTTGTTGAAATTCTCTTAGCTGCTGTTTGGCATCTACTTCTGCATAAACTGCTGGTGGAACTAGACACTTGAGTAGCCATGGCCTTCTGATCCAGTCCCACAGCTTGCTTTAACACAGCCTCAGTTACGGGATGTAGTTCAGTTCAGCTTGTCCTCCTGAATGGGTCCAAATACATAGGGCATCAGGAGGGGACGGGGATTAACGCACAGCAATCTGACCTTTTCATAATTTTAAATGCCAATGCTTGATAATAATCAGATACTGCGCTGCCTAGTCTTGTTGTTGCCGTGACACTACTGGGAAGAAGGAACCTCACTGAAGAACTGCCTCCATCACATGGCTTGTGGGCATATCTATGGGGCATTTTCTCCATTGCTCATTGATGTAGAAAGGCCCAGCCCACTGCGGGCGGTACTATCCCTATGCATTGAGCCTGGGCTCTAACAGAAAGGCAGCCGAGAAAGCCAGGGGACGGGAGCAAATAAACAGCATTCCTCCAGTTTTTCTGCTTCTGTTCCTGGCTCCAGATTCCTGCCGTCAGTGCCCTCTCTGACTTCCCTTGCTGGTGGACTGTAACCTGTGACCCAAACAAACCCTTTTCTCTACAAGTTGGTTTTGATCAGTGTTTTATCGCAGAAATAAGAAACCTAGCTGGACACAGTGGCTGGCGCACACCTTTAATCCTAGCACTTGGGAGGCAGAGGCAGGTGGATCACTGTGAGTTCGAGGTCAACCTGGTCTACAAAGTGAGTACAGGACAGCCAAGGCTACACAGAGAAACCCTGTCTCAGAAAAACCAAAACCAAACTAAACCAAACCAAAACAACAACAAACCTAACTAGGGCAGATGCCATCTAAGGAAAGACTAACCTTAGCTCTTTTTAAGGAAGAAACACTCATTGCTCAATTAAATATTTACTTTATAAATACTTGATAAGTATGTGGACAAATATGTACTATTTAACTACTTTCAATAAGATTAGTTCTTGAATTCCTTCCTGAAAAAGCTCTGATCACTGAAGTAAGGTCCAAATTTTCTAGGTTAATATTTCTGTAAGTGTTTGAATTCTTTTCCAGCACAGAGAAGGGCAAATGGGCACACAGTCTCACCCCTAACTAAGGCTCTGTTGGTAACCGCAGCTGCCGGGAGAATGAAAACCAGCTCTCTTTAATGGAGTGCTGCTGGGCATGTCACTCACAGCTAGGACAGATCACAAGCTCAGGGACACATGGCCAACTCAAGAGACTCCATGTTTTTTGTTCTTGTTTTCACTTTGTTCCGGGGGTTTCTTTCTTTTTTTGTTTTTTAAGAGAAAGAAGATGAAGATAGGTAGGTGGGGATCTGGGAAGAGTTGGTGGAGGAAAAAGAAAAAACTAAAAACAATAAAAAAGAAAACCATAAAAAAGAAGACAGTGCTCTGTGTATAATGGCTGTTAAACCAACACCTGTTGAATGCACACTTAAAAGTGTGTGTTGTTTTATATGTGGGGCACATATTTGTTAGTATGGCTGTGTGCACTCATATGGGAGGGTAGGTACAGAAGCCAGAGTTGGTATTAGATGTCTTTCCTCAATTGCTTGTCATCTATTTTTATTTCTTAATTTTGAGACAGGGTCTCTTATTGAACCTAAAGTTCACTGAAATGACTAGATCCTAGATCGAATAAACCTAACCAAGGAGGGGAAAGATCTGTACAAAGAAAACTTCAAATCTCTGAAGAAAGAGATTGGTAAAGATATTAAAAATGGAAAGACATCTCAAATTTTTGGATTGGTAGACTCAATATTGTAAAAATGACCGTCCTACCAAAAGTAGCTTACACAATCAATCAATACAATCCCAATCAAAATACCTGCAACATTCTTCACAGAAAAAGGAAAAACAAATCCCCAAGTTCATATTGAACCAGAGAAGACCTCAGACAGCTAAAACAGCCTGAATAAAATGATTAATTCTGGGGGCAGGGGATGGGGGTGGAGGACTGCCATTCTAGATCTACCATAGAGTGCCAAGACCTGGGCAGCTAGGTCCCAGAAACCTGACTGGGCAGTGATGAAGAAAGGACAGACACACAGACACACGCACAGACAGCTGGTGTTGGTGAGCTCTGTGCTCTGATGGAGATGAGCAAGCAGTTGGGAAAGGCAGCACATTCTTTCAGGACTTCATCCTATCTTGCTACAAAACAGCATGGAGCTGGTTCAAAATCCAGAAAATGGGGGTGAAACAGAAGACCCAAATGGTATTCACTATTAAAACTGCTGCATGTTCAACAAAGAGGTAAAAAACATACACTGGAGAAAACACAACAGCTCCAATAAGTGGTGCTGGGAAAACTGGATGTCCCAAGCTGAAGAGTTTAGATTCACATGTACCATCCAACACAAAAATTAGCTCCAAGTAGATCAAAGACTTCAATCAGAAACCTGACATGGTAACATTTTCTATCTAGGAAAAAAACACAACATAGGCAATACCCTACAAAACACAGGCACAGAAAAGGGTTTTCTGAATAGGACCCCATTACTCAAGAACTGACAAGTGGGAGGCTCGTAAACTTAACAAGCTTCTGTACAGCTGAGGAAACAATCACTGAGTGAAGAAGAAACTCACAGGATGAGAGAGAAGGTTTGCCAGGTACGCCTCTGAAAGAGGAGTAACATCCAGAACATATAAGGATCTAACAAAGCAATGAAAAACAAACAAACAAACAAACAAACAAACAAACAATCAAACCAAATCAAACCAAACCAAAAAGTCCCAAAGAGTCAAGGGAACAAATGGTCCAATTAAAAAAGGAGCCTGGATCTAAAAAGAATTCTCAGTAGAGAAAACTAAGACGGCCAAGCAATACCTTTAAAAGCATTCATCACCCATAGTAGTTAGGCAAATATCCATTGAGATCTCATCTCACAAGAGTCAGAATGGATGAGATCAAGAACACAACTGACAGTAAGTTCTGGATGGGGCACGAAGAAAAGGAGCCCTTGTTCACTGTTGGTGGGAATGCAAACTTGTCCAGTCACCCTGGAAATGAGTAGGGAGAGCCTCCAAAATTAAAAATAAATCTACCGTATGACCCAGCTATACCATGTTCATTGCTGCTCTATTTACAATAGCCAGAAAATGGAAACAACCCAAATATCCTTCAACAGATGAAAATGTGGTAACATACACAATGGGACACTAATCAGATGTAAAGAGAAATGAAATCATGAAATTTGCATTTATTCAAATGGACCTAGAGAAGATTATATGACTGAGGTAACACAGACACAGAGAAACCAACGGCACATGTTCGCCCTCATCTGTGTTCCAGGATCCAAGTCTTCAGATGTCGGTACACAACCCGGGAGCAACTGCAGAAACCAGGCAAGTAAAAGGGACCATGGGGGACCAACAGAGAAAAGAATGGAGGGTACAGGTGATTTAAAGAGAGAAATGCAAAAAATGAGGAGGAAGCTCCAAATGGGGGAGGGGGAGGGAGGTCAACACAGAAGGATGAGGGAGGAGGAGGGACAAACAATACTGGTTGTGGTGGTTTGATAATGGTTCCCATAGGCTCATGTTTGAACACTTGGTACAGTCGATAGGAATGTCTGGGAAGGGTTAGGAGGTGTGGTATTGTTGGGGGAGGTGTGTCACGGGGGCACGGGAGACAAGATTTTAGGTTTCAAAAAGCTTTTGCCATTCCCAGTATGCTCGCTGTCTCCTGGCTGTGGTTTGAAGTGTGAGTTCTCAGCTGTTCCTGCCACCATGTCCTCCTTCCACCATTATGGACTCTAATTCTCTGGAGCTTTAAGCCCAAATAAATAGAGACTCTCTTTTAGAAGTTACCTTGGTCATGGTGTTTTATTATAGCAATAGAAAAGTAACTAATACATTAAAGTTATTTGATAAAACTTCAAGAAATCAGTTTATATTTAAGTGTGTGCATGCATATCTTAAAGTAATGCCACTTCAGTGGACACTGCTCTCCACAATAACCACAGACAAAATATATTTGGGCATATATACATATACATATATACACACACACACATATGTATGCAACAGTGATAACCAAAGAAAAAGAGGCTATCAACTTGAGAAAGGGAGGCATGGAAGGGGTTTGATGGAGGGCAGCTGGAAGAGTAGGGCAGTCTAGGTGAATCCCAGAACAATAGGGTAATACTATGCAAGCTGCCAAGGAATGGAAGCAATTAATAGTCCTCCCCAGCTGTGACACCCATTACTTACAACAATGACCAGAATGGTAAGCTACTGTTGAGGGTGCAATAGTGGTACTCCCACACTGGTGGTAACCAACAGTTGTCCAACTGGACTAAGGCCCTCTCAACAGGAGGGAAATCATACCTGGCACTAGAACTAACCAACTACCCAGGGCTAATGAGGTCATGGTGTCTCTTCACAGCAGTAGGAACCCTAACTAAGACAGTGGCATGCTGGACCCCTGCCTACTGCTGATGCACTGAGTGCACTGATACCCGTACCCCAGGACAGTGGAGGTGACAGTCACACCAGAGCACACTACAACTGCCTAGTACCTTTTCTCAACTCTGGAAAATAACTTCAGGTCTCTCCCATCATAGCCCTCTCTCTAGGAGGATGTGACTGGGTCTTCCACCGCCTTTAGTCAATTGCTGGGCTTCTGGTATCCTTTAATTCTTCCTGGCATTAGCTATTAGATTGCTAAGATGCATCCTCTGCCCTCCCCCTTTCCTGGGAGTAAACAGAACCAACTAATTTATCAGAAATAACAACTAGCTACTGAAACCCTTCAATACTTTGTATTTGTTCCCAATGCTCATGTTCCGTGTGTGTGTGTATGTGTGTGTGTGTGTGTGTGTGTGTGTGTGTGTGTGTGTATGTGTGTGTAGGTCTGACATGAATTACTGGAGGAAAAACCAACTATCCCAAACTTATGATTACCAGAGAGAAATGTTAACGTTTTGGTGCTATTTAGTCTGGAGTCCCTCATTAATTTGGATGCGTCGTTTAATGGTTCTTCTGAAGATGGTATTTTATGCTTAGATATGACATGTAGCCCACATCAAGATCCGTTTATTTTCTTCTGTGGTGTTAAGTATTACATTGTCAAGCAAAACTCATGTCTCACACACATGAACATATTTTAAGAGAAAATAGTTAACTTTTAAAAATTTTATTTTTAAATATATGGTTTTGGACTAGGTAATATGTGTCATAAATTCTTGGCAAAGGAGGATAATTTATAGTCTTGGAGACATGTCAAGCTTGACCCTTCAGAATAGTTTTCACCCCAAACAAACTAAGTATCACTCACAATTATTTACTCTCTCTATTTAAATCCAAACCAGTCCTCTTACTTACTTGCCAATTTCTTCTTACTATACAGCATGAACTTAAAAATTCAAGTCCGTCATAAACTTGCCTGAACGGAAGTTGACCCGTATTACTACTTGTACCGTATTATCACTTGGTCTGTATTACTGATAAAATCTGTTGTTTTTCCTACTTACTGACTACTAGCTCTCTATTAGGAAGGATCCTGTAGTGGATGTTTTTGCATATCTAACATCTGCATGGGAGGTTTTCAAACAATTCGGATTTTAGATAAGACAGAAATAAAGATCACAGAGGAGATTTCCTTGTATTCTGAAAGCCAAATGCTTTCTACTTGTAGATGCCAAAAGCATCTACTTATTTATCCTCATAAGCATGAGCCAACACTTTCTAAAGCCCAAGGAAGTAAAGTTGGTTCACTTAGATCTGCTGGGCATCTGGGTTACTCTTGGTATCTGTCACCAAGAAGGTTTTCTAACTCTTCAATCAGAAAGATGAGTGTGAACTTAAGTCAGAGCACTGGTTCTTCTCCAGTCTTAACTAGGAGTCCGTGAGCTGTCAATTAGTTAATCCATATCCCATGGGCAAAGGCTTCTACAACACAGAGAACACAGTGAGCCCCAAGATTCCGTCACTGCCCAGGTCAGTGGTACAAGTGTGACAGCCATAGATTCAAGTAAGCCATTTGTGTGGAAAATTTTGAAACAGAAATCTTATAAAAATATTCTTTTATGATTCAAACCCTGTGACATCTGAGTTTAAAACAAACTTATAGCTCACTCTAGTCAGGAGCTTCTAAGTCCCAGGAGCCATGGCCGAAGGAGGGCAAGAGAGCCACCTGGTGGAAGAGGACTGAAAGGCCCTTTACACAGCATCTCTTGGGCAAACTCAAGGGCAGCTGCTGGTTCAGTCACAGGTTTTTAATGAACAGCAGTGTTCCCTGTTGAGCTGGGATTACCTTGGAAGTAAGAGTTGGCAGGGCACATGAAGATAACGAGGCTGACATTCCAAGTTCACAGGCTATCATATTGCTTCCCTGTTTCATCAACCCTCATACGATGGCCCTGCTTGTGCACTGTCTATGTTGATAATAACTACCTATGCTTTCCTGGTGTCTGGAAGCATTTTCCTTCCGTATTTCATGGGTAATATATAGGAATAATGCATAGGGCTGGCAGTATGACTCAGTGGGTAAAGGTCCTTGCCATCAAGCCTGACCACCTAAGTATGAGCCCCAGAACCCACATAGAAAAAGAGAAACAACTCTACAAAGTTGTCTGTCCTCTGACCTCATGTGCACCATGGTAGGGGGTCGGGGGAGGCTGGGAATAGTACAAGTCTTTTAAAACCTCAAAGCCCATCCCCAGTGACACACCTCTTCTAACAAGGCCTCACCTCCTAATCCTTCCCAAATAGTTCTACCAACTGGGGACCTAGGACTGAAATACATGGCTTAATTGGGGTTGTCTCCATCGGTAGCTTCTCACAGTCACCTCATCTCATTTGAGGGAGAAGCCAGGTGTCAACAGAGTTAAACGTTCTGCCTCATGTCCACACACAGTACGAATGAACCGTTCTCATATCCTGGGCATATATAGTATACAGGAATGTGACTCCTTGCTAAGCCAGGGCTTTGTTGAACCTGAGGAAAACTCAACTTTTCTATCAGTTTATCAGGACACCCTGTTACCCATTGTATGGCCACACAATACCAAGAATCCTGGCTCAGCTTTCCGCTGGTGTAATTTGTAACTACAGCATTCTGTGTAGATGTTGATGATGTTCTAGGACATGGTCTGGTTCCACCATCAGGCAGGGCTTGTGTCTTTCTCATTAGAGCATATGGAAGCCACAGCCATGATGGCCAGGAAGCTTACTCATAGAACCACGTGAGCTTGCTATCCTCACAAATAGCTATCAATTTACTTTGTTCCAAATGATACATCCTTGGTAATGAGATGAGAAGATTTGGAAGCACAAAAGGGAATGAGGGAGGTAGCTAATCAGAATATTTCACTTAGCTGGGAAATGGAGATTTAAAGCAAAGAAAGTGGTGGTTAGGACAAGCAGCTGAATACACTCCAAACATTACCCAGTGGTATTGTCAGTAGTGCACGTGTAGGACCTCAGGCTCCTTGGATACCAGGGGCTCACTGTAGAGCTGGAACTGAAATCAGGGAGCATAGTGACAGTGCTGTTTCTAAGGAGACAGGGCAAGGCATCATGGCTTGTTGCTATCTGTTGCAGAGCTGCATCCTTGGTTCAGCTACTTAAGTGGCTAGCAAATCTAGGACATGAGAAACAAACTGAGCCATCAGTATTCAGTAGTAAAAGCTGGATTTCTAAAAACATTCCTGTGACCTAAGATGAACATTTTCCCACCAGGAGGAGTGGTTAGACAACATGGATCTACAAGGTTTTAAATCATCACCAGAGAACACAAGAAACCTACAAAAGAGGCATGAAGAGATAGTTCAATGTTGAAACAAGATATATTTTACCAGAGTGACATTTAATATTGCATTGTTTCTGTCTTCAAGAAACAGTGATTTGGCTCCCCATGACAGTTTAAATATAAAACAGCATTCTATCTTATGAGGCAGCTCCAGATTGGGTTTGGACTTGAACATGCTCACCCAACTCCTCAAATATCCCAGTATGCTCACACACTCTAGTACATGCCTACACTGGCTGATGAGCAGATACTGAGATGGAAGTCACTGTGTCATGTTGATTGCTACACTGACTGTGAACAGCTCAAGGCTTATAGGGGAGTGGGCAGCAAATATGACGTGACTGAAATTCTAAAAAGGGAGGGAAAGGAATGGGTTTCCAAGCAAACACTGTGATGATCCTGGAGGAAGAAGACCAAGTGTCATGTCAGGTCAGGAGACTAATCTGCCACAATTAGATACAACGTCCTTAGGTCAGGAGACCAACCTGTCACAACTAGGTACAATGTCCCCAGGTCAGGAGACCAACCTGTCACAGCTAGATACAACATCCCCAGGTCAGGAGACCAACCTGCCATAATTAGATACAATGTCCCTACACAGAGTTGGTCACACAATTTCATGGAAAATGTTAGATGATCCAGCTTCAGTTAGCTTACAAGGCTTTCAACAGACTCTACCCTAACTGCAGAAAGTCTAAGGTCTTCTGGATGCCACTGTGTCACACCAGGTGAGTTTATCCAGAGACTTAGAAAGATACTGGCAGCTGGACGTGGTGGTGCATGCCTGTAATCCCAGCACTTGGAGATCCAGAGGCAGGCAGATCTCTGTGAGTTTGAAGCAGCCTGGTCTACAAAGCAAGTCCATGGCAGCCAAGCAAGGATACACAGAGAAACTTTGTCTTGAAAAACAAAACAAAACAAAACAAAACAGCAGAGGTGGCTCTGGCCATTCCTCTTCCACAGGGATCTCTGCCTCAAAAGCAGTCTCGCCTGCCTGCCTGCCTGCCCACCCATGTAAGCTGCTGGCACCTCTCTGCTACTAACAAATCCTGGTAGCACAAAACCTTTCCTTGTCCCTCATGCTAGTAAAGAATTACCTAATCTGATAGCTCACACTTCACGAGCACCTCCAGAGCACTGCTGGATTTTCTCTGCCACTTGCTAAGCTCCTCATTACCTCCTCTGGGAGTGACCATGTATACACCACAGATCTGGGTCTGCCATCAGCGGGAAGGGGCGGGGTGGGGAGCATGTGGTAGTTCAGCTCCAGGACAAAAACCAAGTCAAAACGTTCAAAGCCCTGGAAAGTTTGGATCCAAAATGACTCACTCCCTGTTTACCTGTCTCCAACCACTAGCTTGGTGTCTTCTTGGTAGCTCCATGTCATGGGGCCCTAGTGGCCCTGCTTCCCTATCTGCTGGTCCATTGGTGCTGCAGGAGCAGTTCCGTGCCTATGCCCTGTGCTCTGCCTCCTGTCACTCTGCAGGCAGGCTGCAGTCTTCCTCTCCACGCTGGCCCTCAACACTTTCCCAGACAACTCAACTACTGTGGTGGCTGGCATAGAAATAGGCCCAAGCAGGACGAGAGTGCCTAGATGGCAGGGGCCCTCCCTCCCACCTTCATAACAATAGGGCTTAAGCATGCTCCCCAGCATAGACTTCAAGAGGCATTTAATGGTTTATTCTGGGCATAGTTTATACAATAGTTTATACATGAGGCATGAAAGCGCAAGGGGGGACTATTGCAGGGAGGAAGGGAACCAGCAAGTCAGGGGCAGGGGATGAAGTGGAGGGACAAGGGACAGCAGTGGGGGAGAAGAACAAATAAGAACAGAATGTGCATGAAATTGCCATAATGAAGCCCATTACTTTAAATGTTAATAATAATAATAATAATAATAATAATAATAATAATAATAATAATGTAACATAAGAGAAGAGAAAAAAGAAAAATAATATAATAGTGTAACATAAGAGAAGAGAAAAAAGAAAAGGCATTTCCTGAAGTATTGGTTACTCTGTACTTCCAAAAAGGGTATGGTACAGCTCAGAAAAGTCAACGTTTGAAACAGTCTAAGAAGAAGGAGGGAGACGGAGACTGAACTATCAGGAAATGAACTAGGTCCGGGAAACAACCGCACATGAACAGATACAATGAAATGCGGAAACTAAGCGTCTTGGTGTCTGCAGCACAAAGGTGACTAAGAGGAGCACAATAATCAGTGTACAGTTTGTAAGGTCAAAGTTCATAGGGCATTCATCTCTCTTTGCTTCCAGACTATGGGAGCGATATGACCAGCAGCCTCAAGGCCCTGCTGCTGTCCCTTCACTGCCTCGATGGCCTGGGTCTCCTCAAACTGTGAGCCATACAGTTTCATCCTTTCATTACTTCTGTCAATGAGAAGAATAACCAAAACACTATGTCCTGCGCCACCAAATATTTCAGCTAAGATTTAATGCCCTGGTGCAAAAATGAATAAGCATACCTACCTCCTTAGTATGCAAATTTGCTTTACTCTTTTTTTATTAATTTATTCAGATTATATCTCAATTGTTATCCCATCACTTGTACCTTCCCATTTCTCCCTCCCTCCCTCCCACTTTCACCCTATTCCCCTTCCCTACAGAGGGGACCTCTTCCCCCACTATATCAAGTCTCATCTTGGTAGCCTGCTTATCCTTTCTCTGAGTGCCACCAGGCCTCCCCACCAAGGGGAAGTAGTCAAATATGGAGCACTAGAGTTCATGTCAGAGTCAGTCCCCACTCTTTACATAATCATGGAAAATGTCCTGTCCATTGGCTAGATCAGAGTAGGGGTTCGATGTTACAGCTTGTATTGTCCTTGGTTGGTGCAGTAGTTTGAGTAGACTCCCTGGGCCCAGAGCCACCGTCATGATGTTCTTGTAGGTTTCTAGGACCCTCTGGATACTTCTATTTCCCCATTCTCCTATATTTCTGTTACCTAGAGTCCCAATAGGATGCCCTCACTTCTATCCCAATCTCCTGGTAAGTGAAGACTTTCATGGGACGTGCCTTTTGGGCTAGTGCCCAATTATAAGTGAGTATATACCATGTGAGTCTTTCTGCTTCTGAGTTAACTCACTCAGTATGATCATTTCTAGTTCCATCCATTTGTCCACAAATTTCAGAATTTCCTTATTTTTAATAGCTGAGTAGTATTCCAAGGTGTAAATGTACCACAGTTTCTTTATCCATTCTTCAACTGAGGAACATTTAGGCTGTTTCCAGGTTCTGGCTATTATGAATAAGGCTTGCTTTTAATATTATCTTTGATAATAGATAGTAAAATGCCAAAAGTTTAAAATAAATTCCTTTATGATTTGTTACAAAAAATGTTCTTCTAGCACTAAATGCTTTTCACCTGGAGGTAGGTACACACACACACACACACACACACACACACACACACACACACACAC
>OU015752.1:48270573-48286857 GCA_907169655.1 Acomys percivali | reverse complement strand
AGAAGAAGAAGAAGAAGAAGAAGAAGAAGAAGAAGAAGAAGAAGAAGCAGTAGTAGTAGTAGTTTGGGACTGTCCTGTCCTAAGACCCTACATTTTGGCCCATTTGGTCCAGGGCAGATACGATCATCATCCACACTTCCCATCTACAACAAAGGTGACATATTTACCCCTCGGAGCCAGGAAGCAGAGAAGAAAATGAATTGTAGAAGCACTCTGACTAACAACCAACTAAAAGTGTAACTTGTAATAATGACTCAAAGCTACAGGAACAATACCGTGATTCTGTCTAATCGCCATTGCAATTTCAATGGAACGAATTCTAATGCCTTCATTTCAGAACTCAATTCAGCTGTTTGCTTTAGGCCCCAACAGTTTCCAGCAGCCTGTCGGCAGGAGGTGGCAACAGCTGTACGCCACAGGAAGAGGGTCACTACTTAAGGGCTCAGGGACACTAAATCACACCGAAAACCTTTAGAGAAAGACGTATTTGCCAACTTGGCACCGATGTGTTTCTAATTCCTAAAAGAATCTCACCTAGCATAGCCCCAGCCTTTAGCTTGGGAAGGACGACTGCATATTCATACACAGTGAGGCTTTCTTAATCAGTGCAGTTCCTTGCTTTAGGCTCCCACAGGAATATCAGCAATGGAGCCCAGTGACTACAACAGGTGAGAATAAATAGCCACGTGCAACAGCAACGGCAGTGCAGGGATGAGCCCCAACTGTGTGACAACGGCATGTGAGAACCAAGTGCCTACAGAACACATGAGCCAGAGATGACTGTGCTCGACTTCACAGAAATGACAGCAAACTTCATTCAGAGGCACGGGAGAGGTAAGTGTACGCAGGGAGGGAGGGAGCGCTGACTCTATGCAATGGTATGTGACTAAGGACTAAAGGTGTATGACGCGTGTGACAGCCACCTACACATAGCAGGAGAATGAGAGCAAGTCCGTGCCATGGCGTGTGAGTGAGTGCCAAGTGGGTATAAAGCCACAGGAGAGTCAACTGTAAGCAGCAGCACCTGAGTCAACTACACAGAATCCAGTGACTACATGGAGGCATGTGGGTGAACTAACTGTACACCTGGATGTGTCAGTGAGAACCAGGTGCACATAATAGCACAGGAACGAACCCAACACACTTTCTGATGAAACACATTGAGTTTACAATGACATATTCACCAAGATAGTCAGTCTCCATAGGCACACAGAAAAATTTCATAAATAATAAAAATTCCTAAATAAAGTACTTATCTGATAATTCGTATTTCAAAGATTTTCAACATGGTCTGAAACAATGGATATATGATTTCTAAGTTATCTCAACTGTGGTTTTGCAGTTTTTGATTTTTCCAATTAGGAAACCAGAAAGATCATTGCGTTAGAAAAAGCACAATTTCTTGATAGTCAAATTAACTAAGATTTAGAGTACAGACTTTCTTAACTTATACTTGAAAGGAATCATCTTGCAGTGGGAGATCTTTATTTAAAGATTATAAGGTCCTATTTTAAATGTTTCTAAATTGAATATTCAAAGAGAAAACCAACGTTTCAATTTTAAGATAAAAATATAACATTTGGAAACACCAATACTTCTACCTCAATGATGAATTGCATTGGAATACCCTTTCAATAAGATATTCAACAATAAACACAACTATAAGAGGCTAATCTTTTCTCAAAAGAGCTATAAAATATGTTAATTATTTGATTTTACAATTTTTAGCAAAATTCAAAAGCTTAAAAACTCATGGCCAAAGTTCTACTAAACCAGGACAAGTATCAGCAGTGTGATGCATCCGGTTCCAGATCGCTCACACACTAACAGATGTGCTCAGCTGGGCTCGGTGCACACGCCTGTAATCTCAGCACTGGGGAGGCAGAGGCAGGTGGATTGCTGTGAGCTGGAGCCCAGCTTTGTCTACAAAGATATTCCAAGACAGCTAAGGCTACACAGAGAAACCCTGTCTTCCAACAAACAAACAAACCCCCCAAACCAGACCAAACCAACCAACCAACCAAAGATAACAAATCTTATCCAAACTTTAACTTCTTCTGTCCAAAGTTCTCTTCTGTTATTTCTAGTTTGTAATCATTTTAATGGCTATGAAGTGTTTAACTGCCTACTTTATACAATACTGCGCTTACCCATATCCATCAAATTATAAGTTTAGAAGCTAATTTACAAGGCTAGAAAATGATGTAATACTAGAAAATAATGGGAAATCATACTCAATTTTCCTCCTGCCCAAACTTTTTACCTTCTGTGTCATCGCCACTGGAAGCATTTTCGGAATTTGTGCAGCTGGTCAGTTCTGGCACACAAGGAATATACCCTTGAGGAGGCAAACTCACAGTGTAGAGCCGACGTTCAGGCTGGATTTTAACATCACCATCTGTAAAGAAGAGGGGCACGGCATGCACTAGTAAATATTGCACAATGCAAGCAGACAGTTATTTGCCCTGATTACATTAGCGTTGTTTCTCCAGTAAAATTCAGTGAAGACAAGAAATCAAGTAACTCAATAAAACCAAATCCCTGTCATAAACGCTGAATTTAAAAAGCCAAGTGTTCTGTCAGGAAAGCAAGTCGGCTATGTGGCCAGTCATGACAAGTGAGCCATCCACATTTTCTTAAATTCATATTAGTCAAAATGTAACCTGTGAGTTTTGTAAGATAATATAAAATATAACTAAGTCTGAATATGAAACAGAAACTATAAACAATATACACAACATACTCTTTTATTATCATAACATAAATCTTACAACAGTTTTGCACCTAGTTTCTTCTGAATTCTGTCTCCACGTCTGCTTATTTATAGAGAATGTGGGCGCAGTCTCCTCACACTTAGAACACATGTAACGTGTACAGAGATGTGGACGCAGTCTCCTCACACTTAGAACACATGTAACATGTGTAAAGAATGTGGACACAGACTGCTTACACTTAGAACACAAGTAACATGTATAGAGAATGTGGATGCAGTCTCCTCACACTTAGAACACAGGTAACATGTGTAAAGAATGTGGACACAGTCTCCTCACATTTAGAACATGTGCCCACAAATCTATAAACACAACCATTTATAGACATAGACATGGACACCCTCTTAGACCAACATGTGCATACAGATATTCTAAGTCACAAGCTCATACAGATACAGAGACATAGAAATACATATATAATACAAATAATATCTTTCTAACATCAGGCAACATATAACTTACATGGATTCTATATATTATATAAACATTTAAATTAAGTATAGTATCATAAAATAATGCAACACAGTATATAGGACTTTCGCCAGCTTAATAGTACAAAATATTCTATGCTATGGACAGGTTGTATTTATCTTTTAATCACTGTCCTAAATTCTGCACGTGGGAGGTGGCTCTGAATGGGTACAGTTGTGAATGGTGGCTACAGCCATCTGCATCCCTTACGCTCTTCGCTACTGTGATCAAGTACCTGACAAGTATCTTTTGTTTGTTTGTTTGTTTTGTTTTGGAGACAGGGTTTCTCTGTGTAGCCTTGGCTGTACTGGACTTGCTTTGTAGACCAGGCTGGCCTTGAACTCACAGAGATCCACCTGCCTCTGCCACTGTGAGTGCTGAGATTACAGGTGTGCACCACTGTGCCCGGCTCTCACAGTATCGTAAGCAAAGAAGTATTTACTTTGGCTCACAGCTAAAAGCTTTAGTCCGTAATGGCTGAAGAGGCACAGGAGTAGCCTGTGGTTGTGGGAGCAGCAAAGTAAGGTTGTTTGTGTACATTTCCTTGGAGCAAGAAGCACAAACAGGACACAAAAAGAAACCAGGATACAAACTTCAAGGCCTGTGCCCCAGAGATCTACTTCCCCCATCTAGCCCAGCCTCTCAAAGCTTCCACAGTGTCCCAAAATAGTGTCGTTACATAAGGATTAAGCATACAAACAAATGAAGCTGTTTTGCATTTGAACCATGATTCTGCCCTCGCTGGATGTGCATCCTTTTGCACCTCTGGCCAGTTAGCTTCTTCTGGTAAGTGTTTGGAAATGGAACTGCTGATCTGAAAAGCTTTTCTCCACACTCGTCAACATTTCCCATCAACCCTCTTCATTTTTGTCTTTTCATCTACACTGTGTGGAAGTGTCTCATGCACACGGCAAACACACAGAGATGTCCCCACTAGTCTCCCATAGATTAACTAGCATTTTATTTTAAACAATTAAATTTTATTTTAAACCAAAAATGATCAAGACTGAAGAAAATAACACAGCAAAGATTTGCTTTTAAGATGTGTAATTGCAAAACCTGTGAAACCTTTTCAAATTGCTCTGCCATCAATATATTTCACTCTCTGGGGCCTAAGTATTCAGAATGTTGCCAGGATTTTGGTTCTTCTGCTGATTTGATTCTCACAGTTGATTAATCACTACGCCACTCCTGCTGGAATCCAGGGCAGATGGAGATGTGCTTCTATGTATACTAATCTTATCTCGTAACATCAACATTTGATCATTTTTCACAGAGTATTTTTGGAAGCTTTTAACCACTAAATCTTTCTTAATAAGAAAGTTAAACAGAACTTAGAAATGTCATTGTTCACTTAATTACTGGGATGGATTTAGGCAGGAACGTGGGGGTGAAGCAAGAGTCGGCTCACACAATGAAAAGTAACAACACGCCTAAGGATGGGCTTGGGAAGTGGACCATGCCAAGGAGACAGTCCATCCCTGGTTGGGAACCATGTGCTGACCCTATGGATGGGGTTTTAAGCTGCAAATGACATCACTGCCACAGTTGGGGACGTCCAGGAAATGTGGGAAACCATGACCCTGGCCCCCAGTTTGCCCATCTGTGAGTAATAATGCCTGGCTCTAATTTTCTATAGTCTTTTGTTTAGAATACGGTTTGGTGTGATGACCTTTACGCTTTCATAAAGCAGGGTTCCACTTCGTGGCGTGGCTAGCAGCCGTCTGTTTCTATAGTCCATCATCTCCCCGCAGTACAGTGTGTGTTGTATCTGCCAGCACAGCTCCCTAGATTGTTGCTCTTCCCAGGAGAGGGTTGAAGACACAGGAAGGCAAGTGGGAGCCTCCCTTTACCAACGAAAGCCATCAGCCCCCACGTCTCTAGTAACACACAGAGGAGAGCTGGTGAGGTTGGCAATCCCTGTGCAGATGAAGGGATATGCTCCGAGCAGCTCTATTCACTTGTGGGATACTGCCAGGAAGGCTGAGTTCACCCTTTCCTCACCTGAGGCCACACACACTGCTATTGTCCCTTTGCTGTCCTACCCACTTCCCCTCTCTTTCCAGCTGTGGTTCAGTAGAACCTTTCTTCTGTGTATGCCCACAGAGAGTGGCTCCCTTGAATCTCTTCTCTTCTGGCATCTAGAAAAATCATAGTGCTGGTGACTACAGAGTGCTCAGCTCCTCTGAGCTACATCTGCTGCTGTTAATTTAATGGTAAGGTCTGATAAGTGTTTATTATTAGGTTGCAGTTATCATGGCTGTATTATCTAGCCTGCTGTCAATCAATAAAAAAAAAACCATAGACACCTGATGTATTTTAGAATAGCCTTAATTCACTGGGGGCATGGAAGATATTAACTTATAAGCTACCTTCCACTATCTCCCAGCCTCCATCCTATGCCATCTGCTTCTAATAATGTCTCTTTGGGCTAGCTACCTCCCATCCATAATCCCAAAATACTTGCTAAGGTTGTTCATTTGGGCCATGTCTTTCCATGAGGAACTTCAGAGTTCCTCCTCTGGGCCCATGTGTCTCCTTTCTACCCATGGTGATCCTCTTCCTCTTCTGGTATCTGTCTGCTTCTTCCTCCCAAGATCCTTCTCTCCTCAAGCCCAGGAACCTTCGCCACAACTACCTTCCTCTGGCCCTGCCCAAGTATTGGCTTTCTTTATTAGTCAAACAGGGAGGCAAGGTTAAACAGCAATGCCTGGGGTACGTGACAGTTTGCTAGTAAACAATTAACAGATACAAGGCACCAGTCTATACTCCAACATACATCTCAGTTGGGAGTGTCTAATAAATGCTCAAAAGCCACCTGAAGGCACACTGAGTGCAGGACCAGGCATGGTGCTGCCCGCGGTGCTGCCAGAAACCGCTGTTGCCCTTCTCTCTCTGTTGTGGCCTTTACTTTTGTCAGGATGAAAATAAGTCAAGCAGGTCCACAGGCATTTAGCAACCATAGTAACTATGACTAAAATGCCACAGGATACTCTACTCATCAGTCTGCCCCTGCCATAGCTAGTGCCCGCTCCTCTTTCCCATGAGATGTGCCTATTGCAGCTACAAGGGCTCACACAAAATATACAAAAGTAATTGTTTCTTTATTATAGTCATTACTCAATTACATCACTATAATTTCTTATGCCAATTTTTATATTCACTGCTTTTCCCAGTCAGACCTGCCTCCTGTTCTAGGCTGAATTTTGTTTTTGCTGAGACATACAGGATGCTCTTTTGAGAGTTACGTGATTGGAAAAATGCCCAAGTGGTGTAGGTGTGAAAATCTCTTCACTTGTTCCCTTCTATGAGATGTCATTCTACAGTTACATCATAAGTACTACCATAGCACGGTTCAGGCGGCTGCACACAAGCCTGACAAGCTTCCCTCCTGCTCTGCTCTGGTTTCTTGGCTCCTTTCTTGGGAAGCACCAAGTCTTGCTATATGCTGTGGATTTCTGCAAGGCTACTGGTGAGTATGCAAACACAAAGGCATACTACTTCTGTCTTATTCCCTGTAGTGAGCCCTATGGTAAACTTATTGCCTCTTTGCACCTGATAAACACATCTTGGTTTCCATCCTAGAGGACCACCTCTGGAACGGGCGTCCATGCCTTTTGGAGAAAGCATAAACTCCCAGGGAACAAATGTTCCACAAACCATGTAACCAACCCCTTGCTGCACCCCAGGGCTGGTGAGAAGGCTTAGCAAGTACAAGTGCTTTTGGCAAACTTGACAACCTGAGTTTAACCCCAGAACACACACGGCAGGTGGAACTGACTTCTGTAAATTGTCCTCCAACCTCTACAAGTACACTATGGTACAAGCACACACCCTCCACCCACAAAAAATAAATGGATAAATGTAAAAAAGGCTTGAACTAGCATCCCAATTAGACTTCTAATTTCTCCTTACTCTGAGAAAAGTTAGTAACTTGGAGTGTGCCAATCTCAGCACACAGGAGTTAGTTTACAAGAGGTAGAACTTCTGGGCCCACACGGTGCACCTGGAGCTGACATAGCCTCTGTTTGCCTGTAGTGGTGACAGCCAGGCTCGCTTTCCTGACAAAGAGCATGGACGGTGACTCCATGACAGGGTGGACGCTAGCGGTTGCCATTGTTTCCTTTGTTCATCACTTGTTTTCCGATGTCCTATGTGGCAGTTCTGGCATGTATACTTTTGAATCTTAAGAGGCATAATCAATAATTTTTATAGCCCGTGGTTATATATACACACAACTTTATAGGAGAAGAATTCTCCAATGTTGTCTTGAATATTCCCACATTTTTATGTTCAATTTAAAATTCTGTATCATGCTGAAATCTAGTCAGTTCATTTTCCCTCAGCTATGCAGATGGTCTAAAAAAAAAAGAAAGAAAGAAAAGAAAAAAATTGTGCTCCATGGTAGAGGTCCAGGAGAGCACTCTGTTCTGATACAAAGGCTCTATATGAACGTCCACTGCCTCAGCTGCCACCCCAGGTGGCCAAGGAGTGCTGAGTACACTGCTATCATAATAGGAAACAGAATTTTATATTTAAACTAAGTGGAGTTTCAACTTAAGTGCCTGAATGTAGACAAAGCCCTCAGCTGGTAATTAACCACCCCAAACAAAGGGAAGGCAGAGCGGTGTGCTGCCTCACTGGGTAAGAGTCTCACTGTATCCTGACCTCGGTGGTTTGCTGTGCACATACTTTCATCCTGCATGTCTACACGGGCCTCCCTTCTTCATGCTGTGTACCATGTTCTTAGTAACCATAATGCCTGTACAGTGGCTCTTCAGTTGAGAATGGTCCTCACAATGCCCTGTCACTTTAGGATCTGTTCCTGGACCTCAGCATGTGTTACATTTCAAATGTGCCTCCGTGGCTGCCTCTTGCATTATGCTATCTCTTTAATGTCCTCTTTGCATAAACCGTGGAAACATTTGTAGCTAACCATACTCTGGGCACAGTTTTGTTGCATTTTTTCATATTTTCCATTACTTACTTGCAGGTCTGATCATGCCCCCCAGTAGAGTATAAGTTTAAACTAGGCAGAATCTGTCTGCTTTGTTATTCTACAATTTATAATCATCACACAATGTGTTTATAAGAGAAATTGTTGCCTGATTGGTAATTTTTAGTGTTGTTTTTGTAGCACAGTGGTGGGTTTCAGCCTCTCTGGCCCCTGGAACTCCACAGCTCTACCAAACTGCTCAGAACTCATGGATCAGGTCCTGCAGCATCATTTGGGCAGGCTTTAAGCCATAACACCTCAGCTAGGTTAGGACAGCACTCGTCATGACTGTCTGTGCAGTCTGAGTCTCAGTTTGAGCAAGCCATTGGAGAACCGGGTCACGTGCATACCAGTGGCTCAGTGGCAAGGAGAGCACTGTAGATGGAGGCCGGGACCAAGGACAGCACCCCGAATGGCGACAGCAGCCCTTAGGCTTGTAGTCAGCACCAAGGACAGCATCCCTACACCGGCTCCAGGGACCAAATTAACCTAGCGCAAACAATACAAAGAGCTGTGCCTTCCAAGGGACATTAGTAAAGACAGCTGGGCACAGGAAGACTCAGAGGGGCTTTGTCTGTCTCTGCTGCTGCTGCAAACACACATTTGGTGTCCACTGTCTTTTAGGGGAAGCTGTACTTCCCCCAGACAAGTTTGTGTGCCTTTCTCTGAATACACCAATAAAGTAATAGCTCCTTTTTCAGAGGGACTAGAGGGATCCACAAGGATCAGGATAGTGAAGGCTTTCACAACACAACCATGAACTTCTGATGATGTAGAAATGGCTATGTCCACTGATCTACAGAGCAAGGTGACCGAATCCAAAGACACGACACTCCTACTATCGTGTGGGAGACTCACAGGGGCTTATGTGACTTTCACTCCATGTAATTCTAGGGAGTATTCCTAAACCCAAAGTGGTATGTTTTCATTTATGTGTCTCTATGAAAATGAAACTCTTACATGTACCCTGTGGTTACTTTTCTACTGGGGTTGTCCTTAATGGTGAGTCTCAAAAGGATTCAGTGATTTAGAAAGCTTATTATAGCATTTTAAATGAACACAGCACACTTAACTTCTCCACTCCCATTCATGTAAATGGCAGGAAGGATTATCAGGGATTACTCAAGACAATTATAAAACCAGTTTGGGTTTTTCTCATTTGAATATTTTCAAAATCTTAAAACAATTCCAGTCAGCATACACATTTTCATGATATAGATCGTTGTACCTGCTGCTAATTCACTCATGTCTTCCCAATGCTTGAGCCCCAACTTGCTGGCACTCTCTCTCCCCCTAAAGGGCCCCCTTTTGCTTTCATATTGCACATTACACACATGTGTGCAATTAAATACTTTTGCATATGATAACCCATGAGATGCCATGCCTCTCTTCCCCCACATTACCCTCTCTTGCATTTCTCCAGGGCTAAGGACCAGACTATTTATTGTACCTTAAAAAAAAAAAAAAAAAAAAAAACAACAACAACAATGAAAATTCACATGGTAAGCATGGCTATTAGTCAAGGAAAAGAGCAAACATTTCCCACAGTCCCATCAACCAAACAGCCACTATTAAAACTCAGCTGAAATTTACAATTTGAGTTGCTCACGTGGTTGGGATGACTTCTCTCTTATCAAGCAGTATCCACTCACATACTCGACAGCCCGACTTTAAAGCAAGAAGAACGTTCCATCCTGTGAGCGCAGCAAACCAGTTTCAAGTACTGAGCGCTCAGATTTATAACCAGAAGTGCAAATAAAAATAGCCTGACGCAGATATTTTTCCTCCCACATCTCAGAGAATGAAGGAAACTTGGCTCAGGCTCCCAGTTACAAGAGCCGTGACAGTCAAAAGCCTGCTACAAGTTGCAAACCACTTCCAGGCAACACTCTCTAGTCCCTGTTGCTGGCCACACAAGCCACTCCCCCTTTGTCCACTGTCATCATTTATCTCACAGAAAGAATTGAACGATTTTAATGGGCAGTTGTGGAATAGGATGTCAGATCATGTCCTGCTCAATCTTTGCCCCTGTGGTTTCCCAGGTCTATCCCTCTTAATCTTGCTAAATTGTCCTAAACATTAAAAAAAAAAAATGTTCCTACCAAGATTTACACCCTCAGACACTCCAACAAGTCTATCATTCATGTGTTCAGAGTTTCCTCTAACGAGAGGTCAGATTCAGGCATGTGGTAGGGGTACCTGCTGTCTGGTGGACAGCAGATTCAGGCATGTGGTAGTGGCACCTGCTGTTTGGTGGACAATAGATTCAGGCATGTGGTAGTGACACCTGCTGTCTGGTGGACAATAGACCATGACTGCCGTAGATATAGAAGAAAGGAAAACCTTCCATAATATGAACAACCTTTGAAAATTATAGCCCACCAACCAAACCTAAAGAAAACACAGGGCCAAACTTAAAGAAAACATAAGAAGCAATACTTCAGGCTGAAGAGAGAAATGACTGTTGCCCAAAAACTGTAGAAAAAAAAATGAAGCCATAATTCCTAACACAGAAAGTACCACCAAGAGCATAGAAACAGCACTGTCAGTTGTGTCCATGAGTATGTGTAACTACAGTTATCTAATGTTTGACAAAGATACCCAAAACATATTGGAGAAGACAGCACTTTCAATTAATGACGCCAGGAAAATGGGATGCCCACACATGGAAGACAGAAATTAGATTGGTATCTATCATCTTGTACAAAAACTAACTCCAACTGGATCAAAGACCTAAGGTGAAACTGGAAGCATTGAAACTTCTAGAAGAAAACAAAGTACATTGTGGGTATAGAAAAGGATTTTCTGATAGGAACAAACACCATTTGTCTATGAACTAAAGCCAACAACTAACAAGTGGAACTTCATAGAACTAAAGAGTTTCTGAACAGCTAAAGAAATAATTGAATGAAAAAGCTCACAAAATAGTAATCTTTGCCAGCTATAAATCTGACAGAGGATTAGTATCCAGAATGAACAAAGAACTCAAAAAAAATAAAGAGTCAAAGAAACAAATGACTCAATTAACAAATGGGCTTTGGATCTGAACAGAGAGTTCTCAATATATGGAATAAAAATGGCTAAGAAACACCTCAAGCCACGGAATGGTGGTGGCACACGCCTTTAATCCCAGCACTCAGGAGGCAGAGGCAGGTGGATTGCTGTGAGTTCAAGGCCAGCCCGGTCTACAAAGTGAGTCCAGGACAGCCAAGGCTACACAGAGAAACCCTGTCTCGAAAAACCAAAAAACCAAAAAACAAACAAACAAACAAACAGAAAACCCCACCTCAAAACATGTTCATCATCCCTAACAATTAGGGAAATACAAATCAAAACATTTGTGAGATTTCATCTTATCCAGTCAAAATGGCAAAGATCAACAAAAAACAGGCAATAAATGCTGGCGAGGACACAGGGAAAAGGGAACCTTCATTCACTGTTGCTGGGATTGGATACTGGTGTAGACACTCTGGAAATCAGCATGGAGAACCCCCAACAGCTAAAACAAATCTGCCATATCATCTAGCTGTACCACTCATTCCTTGTCATATGCCCAAAGGAATTGACATCCTTACTCCACAGACACTTGCTCAGGCAGGCTCACTGAAATGAAACAACTTAAATGTTCTCCAACAGATGAATGGATAGTGAAAATGTGGTGTATACACAATGAAATACGGTTCAGCTGCAGAAAAAAAATGAAATCATGACCCTTTCAGTTAAATAGCTGGAACTAGCAAAGATTATTTCAAGTGAGGTAACCCAGACCCAGAAAGGTAAATGCCACATGCTCTCTTTCATCTGTGGTTCCTAGTTCCAAGTCTTCAGATATGAGTATAGAAACTAGGAAAGCAAAGGGGAATCATGGTGGGCAGAGGTGGGGGCGGAATAGAGGGGAATAGTAAGGTTCAAGAGGAGCTTGAGAGGACTTTAATTTGATAGGGAGAAGGGGAAAATATAGAAGGAGGGAAAATGGTAAAATAATAGGGAGGATGTCTGAAAAAGTTATACAATCATTATCTACCTAAAATTACATATAAATCTACACACACACACACACACACACACACACACACACACACACACACACACGAGTTTAAATGAATATTTTGCATCTGGGTTGACAATGCTCTCCTAAGATGTATGGACTATCTATCAAAAACAGGTAGCTGCCCGGCCAGCTCTGTCAGTAGAGCATGAAACTCTTAATCTCAGGGTCATGGGTTCATGCCCCACATTGGGAGCCATTTTGTTACAGTTAATATATCTATATGACCTAAGAGGCCAATAACTGATACTTATCAGTAAGACCTAGAGCACAAATAACTGGCACAATGAGACTGAAGTGTAATTTAAAGCTGCAAGCACTACAATGGGCAGAATCTAAACGGCTACTAATTTGCTAGCAAACTAAAATAAACTACTCTAATCCTCATAATCCAGTATATCCCAATCACTTTCCAATCTGATTTTCCTAGGGCAGCTTCCCTCCACCAACTGTCCACTCTCAACTGTCAACTCCTGGCTCCTCCTCTTCTCCTGGAAGCCCCGCCTTCTTCCACTTCCTGTCCTTCTGCCCAGATGATTGGCTAAAAAGCACTTTATTGACAATTGTTACATCCACTCAAGGACACACACACACACACACACACACACACACACACACACACACAGTTTAAATGAAAATTTCTCATCTGGGCTGACAATGCTCCCCCAAGATCCATGGACTATCTTTCAAAAAAACAAAAACAAAACAAAACAAAACAAAAAACCCCAACACCAGGCATGAGAAGCCCTCTTCTGAACTGTTGATGGGGCTGCACAAGGGACTCCCAAACATTGTAGGCTCCTGTGCTGCCCTTGATCACCTCCCTGAGTTGGTGGGTTAAGTCCCATGCACTTTGGACACAGAACCCAAAGGACCCAGAAGCTTTCTCCCTTGAAGACTACCTTTCATGGCATCAGGAGGATTGACGCAAGCTTCCACGGATGGGAAGCAACCAATTGTCCTATGACCCCTCCCTATAAGCCACATCAACCACCATTGCCCTATGACCATAAGAATGCACTAGTGGCATACACACTGTGGTGGTAACCAACTGCTCCCTAATTGGACTTAAGAGTCACTTAAAAAGAGGGAAACCTAGACAACTACCTGAAACAAGAGAATTCAAGGATCTTGGAAAAGAACCTACAACTGCTACTTTACCAAACCAGCACAACCCTAACCATATCTAAATATTTACCCTTATACTCATAGATAAGTGTAATCCATGTACTTGAACAAGGAAACTTCTTTTTGCAGTAACCATTACAGAGAAACAACACTGGACAAAAATGCAGAGAATAAGAGATGAAGAGATTATGTGGAGCCCAGTCCCAGCGGATACATCTACAATGCAACTCCTGCACCTAAGGCTCAGAGATCATTGCACAAGAGGAGCCAGGAAGATTTCAGTATCTATAGAAACAGAATGCTTGTTAATATTGTATTACCTGGAAATAGCTGCCTGAACAAGGCCTGAACAATGATGACATTTTAACAAAAAAAGAGGAAAGCTCACAAGGCCTTGACCCTAGATAAAGAACTATAGGCAAAGGGATGCTGACAGCAGAAGAAATAGTCTTCTCCAAGAGGGAGCTGTACCCCCATGCCTCTGATTGGATATCCAATACCAGAAGGTCAGCCCTGAAATCATAATACAGGTAACAATATATGGGCTGAGCAGGTTGTATTTATATGTCCATATGTATATGTATATGTGTGTGTATATATATATGTATATATATACACACATGTATACATGTATATGTGTATACATGTGTGTATACATATATGTCACACATATACATATGTTTATATACACATATGTATATTCCACATAACACACACACACACACACACACACACACACACACACTCTAAATCTACATGGAAGAACACTGAAAGAAAAGAGGTCATAAATTTGAGATAGAGCAAGAAATGGGGTACATGAGAGGAGTTGGAGAAAGGAAAGAGAGGTGAGGAAATGGTAGAACTACACTTTCAAAAAAAAAAAATATAAAAAAGACAGAGAAGTGATAACAGAAAAAGTCCTAAGCCCAGGACTATCTTTATGTATTACCTATCTGTCAGGAACAAAGAGGTCTCCCCTGCTGCCTGTCCATCCTGTGGTCTGAGTACACATCTTTTCAGGAATAGCCTCCTAGGTTGACACAACTATACTGCTTGAGAACTGGAATTGTTGGGGCTCTCACTACAGGTTTTCCTGCTGCCCCACTTCTCCAGGATACACATTTGCCAAAGAGCCATGTGCAAGAAGCATCAGCTGCCCTCCCTGAGTCGACAGAAGCCACATTGGTACCAAAGTGTTTGTCAAGAGTCAGTATGATGACTGTGGATAAGGTGACAGTGGCCAAGCCCAAACACAACATGCAAATGAACCCAATAGAATTGACACTGTGTGGCTGGGGTATACTCACATGTGATCCCCTCCATTGAGCCAGCTGGTTCACACTGTATGTGTGGCTGGAGTGTACTCACACCTGATCCCCTCCATTGAGCCAGCTGGTTCACACTGTATGTGTATGAGGCGTGTCCTGCCATACTCTGCTGTCAAGACTTGAAAAGTGTGTTGGTCCCGAAATGCCCCAGGCTATGGGGAAATACTACCCTGAGTTGAGTACAGAGAAACACCGATTCCTACAATCCATCCTTACCTGTCAGACTATGGCCATGCTTGTGCTGGACTGCCTCCGGGGTCACAGTCTTGCATGGTGTCTCCAAAGCCAGAGTCTGAGGAGTCTCCTTTTCTTGGCCACTTGAAACATTAGGGAAAAGTCTCTTCAGCACTTTTTCAGTAAACACTACAAAGACAACAGATTAGCAGTAGAAATGATTTATACAGTTACTTAAATCACATATGCCTTTCATGCAAAACAAAGGCATCCTTACTACCCAAAATCCAAGAGACTGGCCCCAACACTGGTCACCAGCCCTCAGAGCACCCCGAGGCACACCCTCAGGCCACTGTGTGGGCACTGCTGGGCACACAACCTCCCAGAGCCCATGCTTCCAATTGACTCCCATAGACTCTGTCCCTCAAAATATCCCATGCTGGCCCCATTGCTCATTCTGTGATCCACTTCTGTGTTTGTTAGCCTTCTCAAAGCACAGGCTCAGAGAGAGGGGAGGATCCTAGGCCTGGCAGGAATGACGTGCACCATGGTTCACCTGTTACTGCTTGTTGCACTGCGCTACATGACTCTGCTTTCTCCTGATGGGGGTCGATCTTGCATCGAATTTCTCCTCCAGGAGTACAGTCAGTGAGCCACCACACAGTGGAATGGGCAGTAGGTTCCAGAAGCCAGCTAGGCTGGACAGCCTATGTGCAAATCGTACAGCTGGTACAGATGAGGCATGACAGATCAGCTCTGAGGAGACCAGCAGGGCAGAGAAGGGTAAACCCTCTCCAATAGCCCTCTCCTTTAAGCCAAACTGGCTGCCAACTATAACTGGAGAAAAGATTTTGTATGGCTCATCAAGCTTTAGTGTGCATGTGGAATTTCTTCACTTTCAGTTTGCACGCTCAAGATCCCTAAGCATTTTAGACTCTCAGGTAGTGGAAGATGTAAAATGAAAACTACTGAAGACAGTGATTTACAATGTGAAAGATGAGAAAAGATGCTCTTTTCTGGTAGCTTGTAGACGAAGCAGACAAGATTTCCCTGGCCATACAAAGAAATAGTCTAGCTTTAAAAGCAAAGTCTCCCTAATTCTATCATAGTCTCAGATAATCTGTGCTAAGAGTAACCCCTTTTAATGTGTGTTTCATTGGTAGCAAATACAACATTTTTTTTTAACATACTATATTTTCTTTCAGTTTCTATTTCAGGTCTAACACTGAGATCTTTGATCCACTTACAATTGATTTGTGGGCAGGATGAGAGAGAAGGACCACATTTCATTCTTTTAAGTGTAGATACCCAGTTTTTGGTGGTGTGTGTGTGTGTGTGTGTGTGTGTGTGTGTGTGTGTGTGTGTGTG
>OU015752.1:48241588-48269166 GCA_907169655.1 Acomys percivali | reverse complement strand
TCTGACCAGCTGCCTCACTCTGCAGCTGAGACTTCCACACCTGTGCTTTGACCAGCTGCCTCACTCTGCAGCTGTGACTCCCACATGTGTGCTCTCAAGCTACAAACTGAAATAAACCCTTCCCTCTTAAAGTTGCTTTTAGCAGGCAATTTGTTACAGAGATGAGAAAAGTAAGTACTGCAGAAAACTGGTATCAGATGTGGGACTGTTGCCATGACAACCTTGATCATGTGGTTCATGGGGCTTTGGAGCAGATTTGTGGGAAGGGTGTGGAAAGAGTTTGGAGCTCTGGGCTAGAGAAATCCTAAAGTGCCAAGTAGAGCTTAAATGGCCATTCCAGTGTTAGTTCAGAAAACCAGAACATTAAGAGAAATACAGATAACAGAGACCCAGCTCATGAGGTTTCAGAGGGGAACAAGGGCTCTAATCATAAAGGAGGCTAGATCTCATTGTGTTATAATATCCCGATGAAGAATCTGGCTGCTTTTTGCCTATGACCTGTAAATTTGAGTGAGGCTAATACAAAGTTAATGGACTAAGTTAGCTAATAGGTGAAATTTCAAAATAGCACAATATCCATGTTATGGCATGGTTACTGCTCACTACTCTTAGATCTTGAGTGACATAACAGAAATATATATAAAAAAAGGGTGCAGTTTTGTTAGGAAAATAGCATGGGTAAGTTTAAAGTTGGAAATAGGGCAGGTGAGAAGAAAGCAGCCCAAACCAGCCACCTAGACGCTCTGCGCTGAGAAAACAAGGTGTGTGTCCTGAAGGACAGACCTCACCGTCAAAGGGTGCAGTTTGTAAAAACCAAAGTGATTTCAAAGAGCCCGAAATGAGAATGTGGTTGAAGAAATCTACTGCAAAGGCAAAACAAAGCAAGCAAACAAACAGACCTGTCCAGGTTCACCCACAGAGGCATACAGAGACCTTTACAGCTATGGCAGGAGGCCAGACTACAACTCAAACTGGCAGGAGTACTTGACAGGAGCTTCCACATGTTGCTGGTTTTGCAAACACAGAATACAAACCTATGGGGCTCTGGAGACTTGTATGAAGATCCCAGAAAGCAGCCGAGCACAAACAATGTATGGTTGAGTTGAGTTTTCTACAAGGAAACCCTCAGAGGTCACTAAACACAGCTGCTAAACTACAGTCTAAGATGCAGTGGGGACTCCAGGATCATAGGAAGTCCAACAAGAAAAGCTGTGGATACATTCTAGAATTAGCCTAAAGGAGAGGTCCTACATGCTACAGGTGGCAGAATCGGAGGGGCAGAGATGCCCAAGGCTGTCAGAGACCAGACGATGCCCCTGAAAATCTCAGATGCCAGACATGGAGCTGTAGTATTTGGTTGTCTTGGGTTTGGGTCTTGCTTTGGTCCAGTGTTCCCTTGATACTTTTCTGTTCTTCCCTTTCAGAATAGAAATGCTTACTCTATGCCATTGTATTGGAAATATGCAACATTTTTTCCTTGGGATTGCTTTGAGTCAGAAGACAGTTTGTACTTTTGGACAACATTGAAACTGTTAGAATATGGAGATTTGAAGACTAGAGAGATGGCTCAGAGGTTAAGAGGACCTGCTGCTCTTGCCAATGACCCAACACCCATATGATGGCTCACAACCATCTGTGACTCCAGTTTCAAAACATCCGATGTCTTCTTTTGGGCTCTGCAGGCACCAGATATACATGTGGCACACATACATACAAGGAGGAAAAAAACACCTATATAGAAAAAAATAATAATATGAGGATGTTTGAAGTTGAAATAAATGCTTGTTACAAAGCAGCCATTCGCCGATGGGGGCCACAGGCCACAGGCTGATGTGTTTGGGCATCAACTGACAAGGCATGAACTTGTGTGTATTGATCTTCATTGTCAACTCAGGATTCAGAAGTCCCCAGGAGACTCATGTTGGGTTTGTCTGTGAAAGGCTTTTCTAAGTGTCATAACTGAGGAGGAAGGACATATACTGGATGTGAACAGCGCCATGCCATGGCTGTGGCCCCAGACTGAATTAAAGAAAACAAGAGAACATGAACTAGGCAACAGCAGTCATTTCTCTATGCTTCCTAAGTACAGCTGTACTCTCACCAGGCAGCCCATGCTCCAAGTACATCTGCATCCTCACCAGCCATCCCATGCTCTAAGTACAGCTGCATCCTCACCAGGCAGCCCATGCTCTAAGTTCAGCTGCACTCTCACCAGCCAGCCCATGCTCTAAGTACAGCTGCATTCTCACCAGCCAGCCCATGCTCTAAGTTCAGCTGCACTCTCACCACCCAGCCCATGCTCTAAGTACAGCTGCATCCTCACCAGCCAGCCCATGATCCAAGTACATCTGCATCCTCACCAGCCATCCCATGCTCTAAGTACAGCTGCATCCTCACCAGGCAGCCCATGCTCTAAGTTCAGCTGCACTCTCATCAGCCAGCCCATACTCTAAGTTCAGCTGCACTCTCACCACCCAGCCCATGCTCTAAGTACAGCTGCATCCTCACCAGGCAGCCCATGCTCTAAGTACAGCTGCATCCTCACCAGGCAGCCCATGCTCTAAGTTTAGCTGCACTCTCATCAGCCAGCCCATGCTCTAAGTACAGCTGCATCCTCACCAGCCAGCCTATGCTCTAAGTACAGCTGCACTCTCACCAGCCAGCCCATGCTCTAAGTTCAGCTGCATCCTCACCAGCCAGCCCATGCTCTAAGTACAGCTGCACTCTCACCAGCCAGCCCAAGCTTTTGCTGCTGCAACTTGATCTGTTCTCACCACCACACCTCTCTTGCTAAGGATGCAAACTGTAAGGCAAAAAACTCTTCCTCCCTCGGGTTGTGTTTGCGCTTGTTTTGTGACAGTGATGAGATAAGCAGCTAATACACCATTTTTCCATGCATTATTTATAAAGCAAATCTGTGAACAAGCACAAATGCAGATGGTCTCAAAGAGATGTCAAAACGGGCATCTCATTACTAGATGGGAGTTTTTGTCTTTAACATTAACTAATAAATATTAATCTAACTTAATCCTAATATCTCGACATCTAAAATAATGTCACCAACAAATGTCTAAGTGTTTTCAACTGCCACAATATAAAGCACAAAATATTTTGAAAATAATGTTATCTTATTTTTTAAAGTCACTTATAAAAGAGCAAAGCTTACAGAGCAAAATTAAAAGATCATTAATTGCTTTCTGCCAACTAATATTGCTGGGCCATCCACAGGCTGTGCTTTCATCCTTGCACTGGTGGTGACAGTGGACACCGAATCTGAAAACAAGGTTTTGTGGACATCGGGCTTGCTATCTAAAAACCTGTCCTCTGAAACAAACATTCTATGCTCTGCCCATAGTCATCCCCTCTCTCCTGGCAGTGCTTAAAGACAACAGTAAATATAATCCCTATGCCCCTCTAAGGGGAGCAGACAGCAGCAGCGCATCCAGCTGGCACACACCATCTACAAATGTGAGGCAAGGAAAACTGCTTTCCCGTTGCTAACAGTGTCTGGTCCACTAACTTAAAATAGAAATAATTAGCTATTTCACACCATAACTTTGTATAGACACTTTAGTGCTCAGTGTTAACACTGAACTCCTGGGTCAAAACAAAAAAACTTATAAACTGCTTGACCATTTCCTATTAATAAGAACTTCTTCAGCAAACAATGTTTTCTAATTGGCCAACTTACTTTTTTGGTTACTATTAAAACAAACATAAATGGATGCTACTTTTTTTTTTTTTTGAAGACTGAGCCTTAGTGTGTTAAGTCCACAGTGTGTATAAAGGATTAGATAGGTGATGCAGCTCAGTTGACAAGAGTGATAGCCTAGCATGCAGAAGGACCTGAGTTCAGTTCCCAGCATTACATAAAAGCAGGCACAACAGTGCGTCCCTATAACCCTAGCAATAGGAAATGGAGGGGAAGAGATAAGAAATTCAAGGTCATCCTTGGATACAAAGTAACTTCAAGGCCAGCTTGAGATAAAAGAGACTGTCTCAAAGGGGAAAAAGTATTTTTTAAATCTTGTTAAAATGCTCCTTTTTGACCTGGCAAGTTTGTTGGATATGTGTGTATGTATGTGTGTATGTGTGTATGTATGCATGTTTACATACTATACATATGGGCCTACAAATCAAGCTAATGGTTGTAAGAATCTTTTTGTTTGTTTAAATTCTATTGTGCTGTAAAAAAATTAAAATATCGTCACAAAAGCAGAACTAGATCATCTACTTAGTCCTTGAGAAGCTGGCTCCTGTCCTAGGCCCCTGGAAGGCTCAAAAGCTCTGAGTTTTCATGTGAATGAAACAAAAATTGCTGGAACTGGAGGTGAGCCCGTCTCCCACTTCATCCACAGTCTCCCTTTCTAGCAGTAGGAGCAAGTTTTAACTTGAAACTCTAGTGTCTGTCAAAAAGCAATCACAGGAAAATGAAAGAGCAGGGGTGTTTAATGCCAATTGAAAAAAACAGCCCGCAGGAAAACAAACACAATTACCAAGCTGACCGGGCAATCAGAATCAGGAAATGATAGATATAGGAAAAGCCAGTGTGGAGGAAAGCAGCCCGGTTGAAATTAATATGCTGCAATACCGAACACAGAAATTAAGTCTCCTTCCCACAGGGGAATTGAGCTATTTTGATATAATTTTCAGAAAGAAGTAAAGGCTTGCTTTACTTCTGTTTCAACTTAAAAGCAGAAATCAAATGAAAGCAACCTTCCTCGAGTGTTGAATATTCCTTGGAAATCAGCTACTTAGGAGAAACTGCTAATACATGTATTTCAGATAGAGGAATAGGAGATTTTATTGCTGGTAACAAACCTATGGAGCCCTAAATTCTTGCTTAATGTACTTACTTGATATAAAAAGCTAACGCTTGGCTGTAAAAACCAAACATTTCCCCATTTTTAACAAACGTGTTAACGGCAACATTCAAGGAGTTTTTTCTTTCTGTGTAAATGTGGTGTTAGTAAGAGATCAAGCATCTAACAGTGGTTCTCAACCTGTGGGTCGCCATCCCTTTTGGGGGCAGACAACCCTTTCATAGGGGTCACCTAAGACCACTCGAGAACACAGATATTTATATTATGATTCATAACAGTAGCAAAATTACAGTTACGAAGTAGCAACAAAAGCAATTTTACGGCTAGGGTCACCACACCATGAGGAAGTGTATTAAAGGGTCGCAGCGTTAGGAAGGTTGAGAACAAGTTCTCTAACAAACTCTAACAAGTTCCTGCAGGAAGTGCAGTGTCACACTGTGAGATGATTCCCAGCCCAGGCTACTTTCTTATTAATATTAAAGACAGAATATGAGTGCAGAACTTTCTTTTCTATTTCCTTTATTCTTTTTAGCTCACACATAATAGCTATATGTTTATGGGCAATGTTGTAACAGCTCAATACATATAAACAGATAGTAGTCAAATCAAAGTATCTTCACATTATTTCTCTGTGCGCCTCTCTGCTCTTGGATGTGATAGGCTACTGTAAAATTCACAAAGTAAACCACAGCTGTCCTGCTGTGCCATAAAATAGAATTTATTCTTCCTGGGGCTGGAGTGGCTCAATGGCTAAGAGTATGTACTGTTCCTGCAAAGGACCAGAGGTCACAACTGCCTAAAACTCTAGCTCTGGGCACATGGCGTCCACATTGAGTGCACTTACACACTCAAACCCACACTTGGACAAGCAGTTACATACTCAATAAAATAAAAGTAACACTCTATAAAAGCAATCTACTCTTTTCCCCCATCTGCATTTTGATAGTGTCTGACTCAGCCACCTTCCAGCCTCCTCCCTTATCTTATTCCTGGCCTGGAATCAGTACTATTTGACTCTTCTACACTATTCACCTTTTCATGTGCAACAAGTGAGTGAAAACACATGTGTATATTTCTGTGCTTGGCCTATTTTACTTAGCATAATGTCTTCTACTTCCATGACGCTTCTAGCGGTAGGATTTCATGGATCATAAGAATGCATGTACTTCTAACTGAAAATTTTCTCATGTAAAAATAAACAAACCAAACATAGAAATAGAAATTTTCTTTTTCTTTTTATATTCTTATCTGCAAAAGGGAAAATGAAAACTGTATGATAGAAAAGGGATTCTGGAAAAAAAAAAAAGAGAGAAATTTCAAGACCACCAATGTTATCCTATGAGTTCAATGAATATCTTTATATATTTAAAATTTTTATTTTGATCACAAAAATAATGTTATTTGCCTCTTGCTATCTCTGTGCATAATATGCCTTATTTAAAATTAGATTAATGTATAAATTTCACTTTACTGAACATATACTACAAATCTAGAAAGTAGAAGTGATGGAAGACATTGGAAATGATGCTAATTTGTAATTGACTAATAAAATTTTTCTTTTTAAAAAAGATTTATTTATTAAGTACATAGTGTTTTGCCTGCATGTATTTCTGCATGAGGGCACCAGATCTCATCATAGATGATTGTGAGCCACCATGTGGTTGCTGGGTATCGAACTCAGGACCTTTGGAAGTGCAGGCAGTGCTCTTAACCTCTGAGCCATCTCTCTAGCCTCCGACTAATAAAATTTTTCAAAAACCCTATGCTATCTATCAACTAGTGTCTCTTGGAGACCTGCAATTTTCAGAAGAAAAAAGTGCGAGTTGCTGTTGTGTAACAATTTGCTCTGAGATTGATCAAACATTCCATCCAGCAGGGAAGCTCTTTAAAGAGGAAGGTAAATAAATCAAAACAGCTTCTGAAAGTCCCAGAAACTGACCAGGTTCTCTAGGCCCCTCTCTGCCAAAGTAAACAGAGCCATGGTGCTAAGAAAACTGAGACAAGCTGAGCTGCAAAGACTCAGAGACCAGACCAGCTGCCTGGAAGGAGCAGAAACCAGCTGAGCTGCCTGGCAGAGGTTTAGAGCAACTGAGTCACCTGCAAAGGACAGTCTCCAGCCTGTTGAGCCACCTGCAGGTGGTGCAGTGAGCTCCAGGTTCCCAGCTTTGTGAGCTGTCACCCATGCTGCAGTAGGCTTTGGTGATGCAGCTGTCTTTGAGGCATTTTTCTACTCCTGTAAGCTCCTCCCCCTGTTGCGGTTAATTTATAAGACCTAATAAACATTTATTATTAGGAAAATTATTATTACGGTGGTATTTTCTAACCAGCTGGCAATCAATGAAAACACTGACGCCTGATGTATTTTAGAACAAGCCTTTCCCTGGGGAAAGGCAGATGTTACCTCCTAAGCCGTTCCCTAGTAATTCCCAGTCTCCATCCCATTCCATCTACTTCTAATAATTTCTATTTGGGCTAACTCCCATCTGTCATCCCAAAATACTTGCTAATGTTCTGCATTTCTTTCCATGAGAAACTTCAGAGTTCCTTCTTGGGGCCCATGTGGCTCTAATCCTATCCCACGGCGATTCTCCTCCTCCTTCTCCTCTGTCCTGTCTTTTCCTCCCAAGATCCTCTCTGTCCAAAGCCTGGGGCACCTTCGCTCTGCCCCTTCCTTCTGCCTTGCCCAGGCATATTTATTCAGCCAATCAGGAAGGCAAGGTTCAGGGCAGTAACAAGATCTTGTGAGCCAGCAATAGCATCAGGATATACATCAGACCAACCTCCAACACCCTCCACTCTACACTCTCCAGTAAGAAACCCCAGTAGAACTTGTGGCTTACCAAGTTGGATTTCAGTGGCATCCATACTTTGGTCTGTCATGGCATCTCTATCTGGGGTGACAGGAAAAGTTTTGTTACCCAACAGCTGCTAATTTAGTGATACGAGGGGTAAGATCAGTTCAGGAAGAGTTATTTCAAGATGGAATGTTCACGAAAAGCTGTTAACACTGATGGGGCCATATGCTCACAGAAATTACATCGACGCAAAAGAGACTGATAGCAAATACCAACAGATAACCTTTACAATGTAACTTCGAGAAAACCATATAGAATGAGTGGGTTTATGACAGACCCTTTTCATTTAATATAGATTTGTGATTGGAAAACAAGAGTTACTGGGCTTAAAAAAAAAGTATCAGAATTGACAAGAAATAGGAACTTTTACTGTGATTTGACAATGTCCCCTTCTCACCTCACTCTGAGAGACTAAAGAAAAAGCACTCAAAATATCACTCCTAAAGCTGCAAGATAAAAACAAATAAATCACTCTACCAGCTTAAGTTATGAGAAGTTCCTATACATTTTGTTTAAAGCTTTAAACAGCATTCGCCACCTATGACCTAATTAACCACCTATGACCGAGGTAAGTCTCAGGGAGGGCTGCAAGAGTTTTCATTAGGACTGGGAAGGAGGCTGTAGCAGGAGTGAGAGAGCAAAGAGCTCTCCCAGGAGGGGCGGGCTGGTGCTATCCCAACAGCGCTGCCTTCTCCCTGAAACAGACTGAGCTAAGACATGGCCAGCTGCCACTCAGGAGGAAGCCAGTCGGCAGCATTTATTAGAAATTGAAGACATGATATAAATTATAATTTTTATACCAATAATTCTGGTCTTCAGTTTTATTGTTTTTCATTAGACATACTTTGAGTTCCACACAAAGAAGCAGTGACCGGTATACATGTTCTAGATCAGCGGTTCTCAACCTATGGGTTGTGACCCCTTGCGGAGGTCAAAGGACCTATTACAGGGGTTGCCTAAGACCATGGGAAAACACAGATACTTATATTATGATTCATAACGTTAGTAAAATTTCAGTTATGAAGTAACAACAAAAATAATGGTATGACTAGGGGTCACCAGAACATGGGGAGCTGTACTGAAGGGTCGCAGTATTAGGGAGGCTGAGAATCACTTATTTTCACAGCAGATGGGATGGCTAGCAAAGAAAAAATGCTGCTGGTGCACTTCCTGACATCCACTGTCCGGTAGATTCAAACTTCCTGGACTTTTTAGATGAACTGATGGTTTTATAATTCCTGGTAATGATTTTTATATGATTCCTGATTTGATTCAAGTACTTTTAAGAAGTTAAAGTTAAGATAGTTGAATGAAAGATTAAAGTTAGAATCAGAAGTAGAATAGCAAAGGCTCCATAGGCTAGAAAAGGAGATCAGTGAGCGTTCACGTGTTACAAGCACGTACATTCCACTAGAAAGAAAAGCAAGCTTGGAACAAATTAGTGATCAAGGGAAACATTCATTCTAGGTTAAGTCTAGAGATGAGGTCACAGGTCTCGGTGAGCACCATGAGAGGAAAGGTCACGAACAGGGAGTGGGCAATTCAATTGCGAGTGTAAGGACAAAGAATAGATGATTAGCTAGTTTACCAATACAAGACTTCAAAAATAAGACCAAAAATAAGACCTGTCTTTTGGTAAAAAAATCTTGTTAAATCATGACATGAAAAACTATTGCTTTGAACTTATAATGAGTTTGTGGAGTGATAGATAAAATTATTGCTTTAAAAGATAGATGAAGAATGTTTGGTTAGGCATGAGTTTTGATAGGAAAGCATTTGATCAATAATCCTGCTGTAACTCCCTCTTGTATAATGAGAAAATATGTAACCTATGGCTATGAGGTAGTTTTTCTTCTTATGTAGAGAACTTTGTTTTAGGGAATAGAAAAAGGCTGAAAGGGAAAAAATTAAGCATGAGATGTTGGAGTGGGAGCTTTGCTCCATCCACCAAATATGTGTGTGTGTCTGTCTGTCTGTCTGTATATGTGTGTGTGAAGCTGATGGGGCTCTCTCTTTAGAGTTTGCTCCATCCACTCAGTGTGTGTGTGTGTGTGTGTGTGTGTGTGTGTGTGTGTGTGTGTAAAGTTGTTGGAGCCTGTCTTTGCTTCATCCATCAAGTGTGTGTATGTTTTTTTCCTCCTTTCTTTCTTTACCGTTTGGCCATCATCACTGGCCCACTGAACACCACCAGTGGCAGCCTAAGCTAGGTGCCAACCGCACTGGCTTCTAAAGAGGTAAGAGTTAAAAAGAGTTCAGCATTTCTCACCAGCTACAAGCAGTACTGCCACCACCACCCACAACCCTGGTTGCCAGAAGCACTCAGCTCTGGCCCCTAAAGAGTTAAAAGAGTTCAGCGTATGAGCAGTCCTGGCCTACTCTCACCACCACCAGTGGGAGCTCCTTCCCATCAGTAACAATCAGTTCTGACTGAGAGAATCAAGCTTTTTACCCTCAGAAAAAAAGTCTGCTGGGTGATCAGCAGCCAACCTTATGCCCTCGGCCACAGTTTACTCTGGCCTGTAGTGTCAAACCAGTCACTGACATCTTTTTTTTAAAAAATGTATTTATTAAGTATAGGTTGTTTTGCTTGCATGTATGCCTGCAGGCCAGAAGAGGGCACCAGATCTCATTATAGATGGTTGTCAGCCACCATGTGGTTGCTGGGAATTGAACTCAAGACCTTGGGAAGAGCTGGCAGTGCTCTTAAGACCCTGAGCCATCTCTCCAGCCCATCTATTAAAAAACAAAAACAAAAACAAAAACTCAAATAGAGTTGTTTAGAGGTGAAATATTCTTCCTATTAATTTTCCTAAGTTTTCTACAATTAGCCACACAAGAAACTGATGCATTAGCAGGCTTATTACAGAAGCAATCTACTTCTCAGAAAACAAAACAAAACTAAAACCCAAACCCACCAAAAACGTACAGTTATTTCTTCAGTTACTTATGCCTTACAAGCGTGCTTGTCTATACTAGGACCCAGAGAAAGAACAGTCCGAAAGCTTTCCTTTTCTTTATCTGAAGTTAGCGAAGTTAGAAAGGTTTTTAAAAGTTGGCTAGGTGCTTTATAGATGATAAAATAATTTGTTGCACAGGACAAGCATTTATTAGCAGGGTTTGGTTTATTTATTTATTTATTTATTTATTTATTTTTTTGAGACAGGATTTCTCTGTGTAGCCTTGGCTGTCTTGGACTTCCTTTGTAGACCAGGCTAGCCTCAAACTTTGAGAGATTCACCTGCCTCTGCCTTCAGAGTGCTGGGATTAAAGGCGTGTGCTAGCTACTACGCCTGTCGAGTTAATGTCAAGTTTAGAAGCATCTCAAACTTAGAAAGGAGTGTGAGAAGAGTGGGAACAGGCGTAGAATCAATCACCCCAGAATGCAGGAGACAGCAGAACACTTATTAACCAATGAAGAGCTTGTGTCCTCTTCCAGTGTGGCTTATAAAAGGGTTTTGCTGCTCAGTAAAAGAACGCTTATGCCCATGTTGGAACATAACATCTGACTGTTTGGAAATGGTTATGGGTTATGTCCTTTCTAATCTCTGAGATGATCTTACTCTCCCCGCCTCCCCCATGCAATTGGGTGAAAGTGAGAACTCACTGGGCTGAAGTGTGGTTGACAGCAGAGTTTTCCAGAGGGGGGGGGAGGGGGCGTGTGTCGGGGGGGGAGGAATGGGCCACAGAATGGGGACTATACTAACTTGTTCATGGTTTTCTTGCTTGCTAAGAAATTCGTTTCCTGCTTTCAAAGCAGATATTTAGGAACTGTATATATTTGCCACTAGCTGCCGCGCGGCCTGCCCAGCAACTGCACAAGGGAGAGGAATGTTTTAAACACAGAAAAACCACACAGCCTCTACTACCATCACAGGAACTGCACTTCCAGGGCCTCAGAGTGCTAACCTAGAGATGAGGGTCATAGGAGCAGCAGGTTGGCTTGGCAGCCAGGCAGACACTGGGTCTTGCGTCACCATCGCCCCTTGTCCCCCTGCCAGCTCCACCCCAGCGCTGTTTCTGGGCGAAGAGTGTCCAAGAGACAAGTGTTAACACTGAGGCTCCAGTGCGGTCCAGGGACAAGGAAGGCCCAGCCAGCGGCAGTTGGAACCCAGCACGTGAGACGGGAGTCTTCAAGGACCTCCACGCCGCTTGGGCCCCACAAACTTCCACATCCCCTCCGGTGCCGGGTACCTCAGGGCCCATCTTGCCCCGCCCAGCCCTAGACACTTAAGGTCCCAAAAGTCCCACGACCCCTCATCTCTCAACGCTTAGGGCCTTCAGCCTACCACGTCCGTTGGGCACAACAAGTGGAACCCCTCCACCCATTGGGTATCTCAGACCGACTCAGTTTCCGTTCTCTTTCCGCGCTTCCTGCCTACCGTGCTTCCGAAGAGCAGACATACTGGACTCTAGATGGGATCCTGGGCCCCAGCTGCCTCCGGACACCCGGCGCTTCCGGATTCCTCTCGTGTAGGCCCGCCCACAACACTAGGAATGCCTAATCAGGACCCGACTTCCCGGCCTCCGGATGTCAATCATCCAAATCCGGCGGCTGATTGGTTCGTATGAGGCCTGGGCGTGGCTTAGGCTCTGCCTCTGGGAGCCAGGCTCTGGAGCCTGCGCAGAAGGCGGGCAGTCCGGTAACACAGCTCCTAGGGTTTGCCCCTCTGATGGACTTGGGCCAAGACACAGCTGGGGACTGTACGAGCTCTGCACAGTTGCGGAACTTGGGGTGCAAGCTGGAGAAAGGTTGCTGAGGAGAGAAGGAAGACCAGACGAGGTCCGTCGGGCACCTGCCATCCATTCCGCAAGCCCCCACATCACATCTGCTGTTGGATTGCTGCACGCTCAAGCCGGCGGTGCCCAGCGACAGCGCCTCTCCTCGGCTTCACGTCTACGGATCCCTCTCTTTGTGTCGTCTTCCCACCTGAACCACTTTGCTTTTAGCCCAGCGGTGTTGTCTCGCTGGAACCCTTGGGTCGATTCTTTTTCGTTCTTGACCGTTCATCCTTGAATCGCTTCTTTAGAAACACGGCCTGCAAGCTGGAGTTAACGTTCATGAAAAGTCAGACAAGAGAGGCGCATACCCGACGAGAGGAGCTCTTTGAAGAGAAAATAATGCAGGGAGCAGATGTTTTTGGTTAACTGAGCTGAACGAGCACAGACTTGAGACAATGAAAGAGGAAAACCTGATGTTCTGAAGAGAATGCTCACAACAGAAAAGTATAGTGCCTGCCTGCCTGCCTGCCTGCCTGCCTGCCTGCGGAGATCTAAGGCATTCAATGGCAGGGGTGGGGGTGGGGAAGGAGAAAGGCCAGGCTGCTGGTGTTGTTGGGAGTTTTTTGGATTAAGGACTTGGACATCTATGACAGCGGAAGAGAAGAGATGTCACCGACGAACTCAAGATATAGTAGCTCCTGAAAGGCCTGGGTTGGGATCTAGTTTGTATTTGCGTTTTCTTCTCTAAAACCACAAGGTGGGGTGGGCAAGCAAGGAAAAAAGTTACAGTGAGCAGGCTTTTTAGGACAACACGACCCAATGTTTCTACTATTTCTCCAGGTTATTACGTTCCAGGTAGCAGGTGAGGACATGCTTAGGAAATAGTACAAGCAGTGCTTTGAGTAAATCCACAAAATAAATCAACAGATCAGTACCTAATAACTGGACTTTGCTGCTTTATTCCACTTTGCTGGTGAAGAGCATGGAAGAAGCAACTTTGATCTGTCCACGGAGATGTGGAAAACTGATCAGTTTTGACCCCAGAGGTGAAATAGTCTGATGGAAATGTTAAAGTGGCTTTAGTTCTCTCTATTGAGAGGAAACAGCATTGAGATGAAGCAAGAGACTATTGTCAGCCGCTTGCAATAAGGACGGTGTTGGTAGTTAGCATCTGAGTTGTGGTAAGAAGTACTCCAAGAAAGGTCTTTTCTGACTCATCGTCAGACTGGTCTGTGATAGAAAAGTGGATGTCTAGCGTGGGTTCGGAGTTTTGGTTCAGAAACTGTAAAGTTGGGGTTTCAGGCTGAGATGGGGATCCTTTGGGAAGCCCTTTGTTAAGTAGTGCTGTGTGCCTTTTGATACATAAACTCAGAAGTTCGTGGAGGCAATGAGGATGACCACAGTAGTGGTGAGGAACTGAGTTGTGAGGAACTGAGCCATGAGGCTGGCGTGGTGGTGCACGCCTTTAATCCCAGCACTGTGGAGGCAGAGGCAGGCGGATCCCTCTTAAGTTCGAGGCCAGCTTGGTCTACAAAGAGAGTCCCGGGACAGCCAGCGCTACACAAAGCAACCCTGTCTCAGGAAAACAAGAACAAAAGAGAAAGAGAAAGAAAGGAAGCTGAACCACCCCATGGCCTCTAACCTTTGGAAATTTGAAAGACCGAGGAAGCCCCAGTGCTGGCCCAAGGGAAGGAGGAATAATGATTAGAGAGGACAGTGAATGACAACCACCTACAGCCAAGTCAGAGCAGAGGTTACCTGTGTCTGTGCACAGTTGGATTTGTTAAGGGAAGGTCTTTGGGATCTTTGGTTATAGTAATTTCATTGGAATGCTAGATACAAAGCATGGTGGTTAAAGAAAAGAGGCGATACTTAGATGTAGACTGCTACGTCATTTTCTGCTGCAGTTCCCAGGAGCTCCAGCAAACATCAGTCTCTGTCGACCACAAGCACCATCCACTCAGCTGCAAGGCTAGCTGTGGGAAAAGAGGTTGCTTCCTTCTCTCTTCCACACAGACCTATGCAGAAAGATCACATCTAACTTGTTTACTTTTAAAGTCCATCTCTTCCTCACTCCTACTGCTGTTCTCCAGCTCTTAACTCACTACCAGAAGAGAACATGAACAGAAGAGGTAAACAAAACAAAACCACCCCCCACACCAAACCAAACCAACCAACAACCAAAAGACAAAAAACAAAAACAAAACAAAACAATCCCCCCAAAAAACCCTAAAACAATCACCTTGGGCAGGAGAGATGGGTCAGAACTCTTGCTGTTCTTGCACAGAATCTGGGTTCCATTCCTCACACTCACGTGGTGGTTCACAACCCTCCAGAACTGCATTTCTAGGAGATTTGATAACTTCTGTCCTTCAAGAGCATCATCAAGCATGCACACTGGTGCACACACATACATTCAGGCAATATACTCATATACATAAAGTAAAACAAACATTAATAAAACCTCAGTAACTGTAGCCCATTACAGGACCAGGATGAAAAGAAAACAAAAAGAGAAACAGAGAAAGCATTTGACAAAAATCTAATATTTGTTCATCATTTAGAAAAAAAACCAACAAAACCCTCCCAGTCAACAATAAATAAAAGGTGATTTATTCAACTTGATAAAGAAAGATCAGGAACAAGGCAAGGATACTCCCTATAACCACTAATCTTAAACATCATACTAGAAATCCTAGCTAATGCAATGAGACAAGAAAAGGAAATAAAGACATGATACATTTGGATGGAAGAAATAAAAACAGCTTTGCTTGCAAGTGACATGAAGAAAATCCTAATGTCCTGGTTAAAATCCACATAAAACTAGGCTGTGTATTAGACATTATTCCAAGTCCTTCAAATGTGTTTTAAAACATCCCAAGTCACAGTTTGTAAGTCTACATTCATGATGGCCTCCTAGTTCTTAATCTAGTCATTTAGAAGAAAAGATTAGTATCTTTTTGTCTCTGGGTTTTCAGACCTGTTCTTCCTACTATCAGAACTTTCCCCTACCTCACTCTTTTCTTTCCTAAATCCTGTTCTGGGGAGCTTTGGCAGAAGTCAACCTCTGGCTTCATTCACCTCATTGACATCAAACTCTGATGGTGGCTTTCTTTGACATTATTGGAGGGAAGTAGAGAGGAGAGGGAGGACGGAGGCGATTGTGAAGTACCTCCGACTATTCCTCTCAGAATCTGCAATAGGATTGAGCTCCAGTTGCCTAAAAGAAAGATCATCCTGATCACGGAACCATAAAGGATGACACATCCTTTATTAGCTTTCCTTCCCTTTCCCACTCTTTTTATTCCTGTTTAGTTCCCAGAGGTAAGTCTTTCAAATAAATTACCCACACTCCGATCCATGTCTTGGGACCTGTTGTGGGGCAAACGTAGAGGGAGACAATGTATCGGCCGCTCACAGTACTTAACATCACCGACTACTTGCTGTCCCTTTAATGTTCTAGCAACACAGTATATTTCCTTCATAGAAACAAACTTAATTCATGGTTACATGTCACTGCTGTAAGTTTAGTTAAGTTACATCTCAAATCTGGATGTGTGCTCAGTGACAATCTCTTTTTCTGTCTTGTTCACAAGTCCACAAGACAGAAGTCCTCACGATAAGTACCACAGTACCGGTTGTGTTTCTCTCCTTGGTGTCACGGCAGGAGATAGCAGTAAGTGAATGAAAGGCGGGGGGGGGGGGGGGCACATGTGGAGGAGTAGAAAAATGGATAATAGAATTTTCAACTTGATGTGCAATCTAGATTTTTGTTTGAGGCTCGGGAAAGCCATTAGTTCACATTCTTTTGAGAGAGGAAACAAAGTTGAATGTGCTAAAACAATAAAAAGTTATGTCAGACTTCTTTGATTCACTTAAATATCTCTCACTTTTGCTTTTAAAGTGCACTGCAGTTGATTATGTGAAAAATATCTCATGGAGATTGTTTTTATGTGAAGATCTTGGAATTTTGTGTTTGCTTTTAAAGTGTACTGCACTTTATTGGATTGATTGGTTATATGAAAAGCATCTTATGGATGTTGTTTTTATGTAAAGATCTTGGAATTTTGTAAAATATTGGGTCCTTCCTCTGTCTCTCTTCTATTCTCATCTATTTGTCTTTCAGTAAATATTCCTCCTGCTGATTAAGTTTTCGTCACATTTCAACTTCTTAACACCGGAGACAAAAGCCCTCTATTACACTCACATATGCATGGAGCCTAGTGATGTGCCCAAGGTTAGGCAGGTGTAATGGTAGCTCGCCAGAGCTCAATGTCAAACTCTGTCTTTAGATGCCGTCGCATTTTATTCTAGGCCACAGGAACTTTTCTTGAGTGGTCGACAGATCTGAGAAGGATATCCCCGTGAATCTAACTAGGTTTCATCAAAATATGGCTAATTAGCCTGAATTTGCCAGCCTGTTACTGCTTGTCTTCAGGACTTCTCTGAGATAAAAGGATATATTTTTTTCCTTTGCTTTCCATCCATCCATCTATATGCTGCTGCAACAAACGAGGGGCTGACACGATGTCAATACTGCTTTTTCCCTGTGTCTGGACCAGGTTTATTAATAAAGATTGCCCCCCATTGGGGGGACCCCTGATTCCAGTGAGCACCAGACCAGTAGTTTACCGGTGAGGAGGTAACAGGTGGAAACAGAGATTGTACTGACAGCGCCCAGGGGAGCATTGTTTCTGTCTTCTAGCGCTCCCTCTGTGACCTGGGAGCCCACTAGGACTTCATCGGGCAGAGTTCTGTGTACCTATGCGTCTTGGTTCACACTGAGCTGGACCTTCCTTCCCAGGCGCATTGGCTTGCGTGTGGGTTCCCACGCTGACCAACAAACCGAGCACTTGCGGTGTGAGACCTCCCTGTTCCCCGGCCCGGTACCGTCTCTGTCCTCGAGTGACCCAATGCTCTGCGCGCAACAGTTGGGACCCGCTGTGCGCGGGCTCCTCGGCCGTGCGCGCCACGCGACCTCCGGGCCAGGCTTGCCATTGGCAGCCGCACCGCGGCCTGAGCGCTCCCCCTAGGCGCACGCCGCTGGGCCCTTCCTCAGATGGAGCCACGCACCGGCCGCCCCCCAGTGCGCCGGTGCCTCCCCGGGCGCCGAGTGCGCAGGCGCCGGCTGTGAGGACCGACCGTGCGCCGGGCTCGAACGGGGTCGGAGCGCGCGGCGGCGGTGGCAGCGGCGGTGGCGGCGGCGGCGGTAGCGGCGGACAGACTGCCCGAGGATCGACGCACAGACCCAAAGATTCTGGAGCTTGGGAGCTGGCGGCAGTGCTGTGCGCACCGCCAGGCCTGAGGGGTGGCCACCTTGCCATGTCGCTCGGCACCCACTGAACTAGGAAAGCCCAAGGATGTCCGCTCTGAGGAAGGTGCGAGACGCGCGGGGCCGCAGGGACTGGGATGAGGGGACTTGGGCGCTAAGTGGCGAGTGCCGTCGGGGCAGGGAGGGGGCGGTGCTGCGATACCGACCGGCGTGGGCCCTTCCTAGGCGGCTGCGTTGCGGGTAGGAAGCTACTGGGAAAACACTCCGGGAGTGTGAGAAGACTCCTAAAGGCGGCCGGTGCTCCGGGGTCCGCCACTGGGGTCCTTCTGGGCTGCAGCGCCCCGTGGCAGGGTTTCTGGCACACGGCTTCCCTGGGTGCAGGAGCGAGGCGGAGGTGTGAAATTCCCCGCTCCGCGAGGCCGGATAATGGGGTGCAGCGTGGGGCGCCAGCCAGCGAGGGGCTCTGGTGGGGCAGTGGGGAGCGACCTGTGTTTCCCCTCCCCCAAGCCCGGGTGGCCACCCAGACCCAGACTGGGAATGAATGGAAGGTGCTTGGAGCCGGTGTTAACGGGCACTACTGGGGTCGCGGAGGCGGGGAGGGGCCACTTGTGCCCTTTGCAGCAGCCGTCGCGACCCGCAGGGCCTGGGCCTGGGGGTTGGGAGGAGGTAGCCGCTGCTGAGCTCTCCAAGTGCGAGCCGGGAGCACGGGGGCTTTTTTAGGGGTGGTTGCTAAGCGAAGCGCTACCCAGCTCAGGGTTTTGTAACTAAGCCTCCCCCGGCAGCTGCTGTTGCTGTTCTCGGGCTCTTTCCCTAACGATCGCAGAAGAAATAATGAGGATGTAATTATTACAGCCCTGCGCGGCAAAGGGGTGGGGGGCGGCAGGCACGGGCTCCTCTGCTTGGCGCCGGCCAGGTGGGGCCGGGCAGGGCAGGAGATTTCTCTACCACCCTCCTGGAGCGGTTGGGTGGTGGGAGGTGCTGCTCTGGGACCCGAGGCAGGTGCTGGGGCTCTGTAGTGAGTTAGGTGAGGTGGGTAAAGGGCAGCAGGCGGCTCCCAGGCGGGCGCAGAGTATCGCAGGTGGAGGGGACCCTGGAGCGGCCGCGGCTGTTCAGCGATTCTCACCCGAAACTCACAACACCCTGTGTGGTGCTCCTACACTTTGGGAATGCTGTGCCAGCCACCCGCATGTCGCTTCTTTCTTTCAAATAGATGTCAATTCCGGCCCGAGTCGGAATCCAAATGCGTGATTGACTTATCAGCAGAGGCTGTGTTGTATTGATGAGACTATAAAGCGAACGGGCAGCGAATTCGCCTTCGCTGTTGATGAACTCTGCCAACCCAGGATGTGGGCGTTTCAGGGCTGGAGATTAAAGCGCAGCAGTTTTTCCTGGCGTCTAATACTTGGAGGCGGGAGGGAGCTATCTGGACGTTGAGCCTTGGGATTGCTGTTAGTGGCCAGGGTGGGTACATCAGCCTACAACCTTGAGATCTGACAGTTACCTTGGATGCCAGTCACCTGTGTCTCACAGAAAGCTCTGATTGTATAGTCCGTGAACTAATTAACTGCATTTGTAATGAGAAAACAACCTGGAGTCTCAACATGGCCCAAAGTAGTCCAAGACCGCTTCAGGGCAGTGTACAAGTCCGAAGCTGACTTCCTTAATTCAACCTCCCCGGCAATATAGAGACTTAAAGTATATTGTAACATGATTTTTTAAAAATCTTCATATTCTCTGTGGAAGTTACTACATAGCCAAGGGCAAAAAAATTGGTGATATGATGAAAAAATAATAATTTTTGGCAGGTCAGGTTGTTACTCTGGTGTTTTTTTAAAATGCCATTAATCAGGATTCTCCAGTAGCCGAATTGTCTTGTGCAGGCAGTTGGGTGACTCACGCAGATTAGTTTCCACGGTAATTGTAGACTGTGCATACCGCTTCCTTTTAGATTATGTGACTTTTTCATTACTTAGAAGAGAACAAATTAGAATATTTTATGCCCCACATCTGGCTGCCCGGCTGGCAGGCCACAGGGAGCCCTCTGCTTGAGCACATCTGGGTCTGGAGAAACATAAACCCAGTGACAGAAGATGTGGAGTAGACCCGCTCCGCTCCATAGGGCTGGTGCAGTAAAGGTGAGGTTTCTTCTCTGAGAGGAGGCACCTTGAGCTAGCTAGCTGTTCCCCTCTGAGATCCCCTCTTTCAGTCAGTAGGTGTGGAGCCTGTGCTCTTGCTCTGGCCTGTACCTTGGTATTGTAGGTCAAAGGGTAACACACCAAACGGTAAGCGAGTGCTATGCCAAACAACGTAATTAAAATGAACATCCCCCTCCCCCACCCGCCCCGTGGAACTTTTGTTCTCCCTAGAGAAAGCTTCCGGGCTGAGCAGCGCCTAGCATTGTTCCCTTTGAGGCCCTCAACCTTCCTCAGCCATAGTGAAGTTAGGCTAGGTGGTGTGCCAGAAGAGGCAAGAGACTTCTTTACAGATCCCTGATGTGCTGTGCCTGAGGGGCACATTGATCCGGGTAGCTCCATAGCAGTGTTGTCATCTCTCCAGAGTGACGTAAGCGTGTTCCTCAATGGCAATCTGTTGCTTCTCCTATTTTTGTCCACTTCATTTTTGACAGTGATAGAAATTCCAAATCGAATATTAGAAGCAAAAATATGCTTCTTAGAATTTAATTCATGTACCAAGAACGCGATCAATTGCGGCATTTTATTAAGTGTTACAGGATTTTTAATGCTATATTATTCTTTTGTAATTATATTTGAGGCAAAACCCCCTTCATTTCAGTTGCCCAAGGAGTGAAGATATACACTTTGATTATAGAATTAATGAGGAAGTTAATTAAATATTATTTATTGACCCTTGGAATGGGTATGCCATGATCATGCATTGGCTACAATAAAAATAGCTGTGATTCATCATTTTGGCCAGATGGAAGTCATATTTAGAGCATTGCAGTATGTTGGCTATAAAAGAATTAGAGCTTTACCACACAGGAAGTTAGTGGGCAAAACATTCTATGCAGTTAAAATTGCTCTTAATCAACCATAGTTCTAACTAGCCTTTGGTTTTTACCCTTTAAGCACTCGCATTTGATGAGCATCTACTGAAATGTGCTCGGTTGTTTCTTGGTATTTGTGTGTGGAGATCTTGAGTGTGGCAATTCACTTGTATTAATAATAAAAACATTCCGGGTTTTTAGGAGGCCGCGTGTCCAGGGTCTGCTTCTGAGAAGGTGTAGGGTTGTAGGTTTCCAGGCTGGAGTGAAACCTGCAGCTGCCCTTGGTGGGTTCTGCCTTGCTGCACTTGAGAGCGTGGCACACGGTATATCTGCTTCTTAATTAATCTCTTTGGCAAAGGTGATGGGAATTAACCAGCTGATTTTCCTTGATCCTGCTCTGCCATTTTCCCTGAAAATGAGAAGGCCTCTCCAGGGTTTCTTTACAGCATCCCTTTCTGTGCGCCCAGGAGACTATTGTTCTAGGTTTTCTTGGGGGGGTGCTCTGGAGGGGTGGAATTCTGTGAGAGCTTTTGCATCTGGTGTTGCTGGGGAGCTTTTCCTGCTGGTGCAATAAAAAGCCAACGCTTTAACATCCAGCCTTCCTCTCCTGACCTTTCAAGAACTAGTGGCCTTATTGGTTGCCAGGACATCAGTCATGCAGTGTGAGTCTACTCTGCTGTGGAGGTGCCTCTCATTCTCAGGGTGTGGCTGTGGTGGGCCACCTCCTTCCAGTGGTGGGATAGGTGAATGTCTTGGCACATCACAGGTTATGTGACTTTGTTAGGTTGTTCGATCACTGAAGAACCTAAAATTGAATGTGACTTCTGAGAAAAGGAACCTTTTAGGAAATGCAGATGTAAAGAGAGAAGACCTGAAGTTACTGTAGCCAGATTACAACCTCTCTAAAAAGTAAGCATGTTTCCACAGCCCCAGTCTGAGGGGGAGAGAGGGTCCAGGTTATTTGAGAGAACCAGCTTTAGCTGCTCATTCAGATAAGCAAACGTGGAAATTCTCCTTTTGAATTGGGTCTTCTGTTCCTGACAGCCAAGTGGTATAGGTAGGTTTTTTTAGGTTATTCAGGAATTTCTGAGTAAAAACTTTAATTTTGGAGCAAGATTGGTTCATTATTACATTCTTACATGTTCTTACCAGAAAAACAACAACAACAAAAGCTTGAACTAATTATTTCTGAAAAGGAATAGATGTTTGGACATACCCCCTGTCAATAAAATTATAGCAAAAAAATTTAAAATAGCTTTGTGTATCTAGTCAGCCATTGGTTTAAAAATGATACCCCATGCTGTGCATACAGAGGGAGGCCGAATAGCAGGCACAGATATACAGCTGGAAAGTAAAAGAATGTGATTATGCTCTAGAGTCAGTAGAGTAGCCAGGCAATATGGAAGCATAAACTTGTGTGCTTAATGGGCATTCATCTTGCTGTTTCTGCACAAGGTGACAAGTGGCATCTCATCTTGTTTTATAAAGGAAGACTGAGTTCAGTTCTGCCGTCACCTGCTTACACAACTGAGTGCCATTTACCAATCAGTTGGCCTTGCTGTGTTTTAATTACCCTTTACCAAAAGGGGCATAGTCTAATATTAACTTGGTGGGATGACAACACGGATTAAATGAATTGATGGCGGTAGCACTGTAAGAAGAATGGTTGGAAATTTCAGTAAGTCTTGACTCTTTTCAATTATGAAGAAACAAAGCCAGTCTCAGCTTAGTTTCAGCCACCAGTGCTATAAGTTATCACATTACCCTGACTTCTGAGAGTATTGTAGTATTCTCACTTACTTATATATTTATTTGTCAATCCTTCAAAAGACAAATTGAAGAGGACTTAACCAACAAAAGCATGGAAGAAATGTTAATAAAATAGAAAGTGCCAACAAGGTAGCAATCATCAGCGTTAAGGATGTTTTGAATGTTACGATTGACCATGAGCTCCCTAGGAATTGTATCAACAGAACTCAAAATACATAAATCTTTACTTGGTTCCTTGTTGGGTGGACATCACAAATACATAAAAACCTTGTAGGTGCTTTCCCAAGCAGATCATATAGAGAGGAGTTGGGGCGGTAATAAAGTAGCTGTTGTATAAATGTGAAAGTATTTCTCTTGATTGTGTATTAGGATACGCTACGATGGAAACCAAAGACAAAAAACCTAAGTACAACCTAGAAGAGGCCATGTGTGTTTGTCCATTAGTAACATGCCATCTCAGTGCCGTGACGGTGAGACCGCCGGTCTTCATGTCTTTGCATTGTTCACAGCCATATTATAGTTGATGGTAAAGATACGTGTGAGTCATGACGTATATCCTTTGGACCATGCAAGCTTTTGAGTTTTATGTATCTACCTATTTCCCAAGGCCGTGGTACATGGTGTTTTATTGTAAGGGAAGTGACCATAACACGCTGACCGTAACAGCATGTGGAGAGAGTCCTTATACTAAATAAGTGCTTTTAAAATTAAAATGAGTCTACCACTGGAAAACACTTCACTAATTGAAAGTACCAAAAAACCACATATGCATTTAATACATATACCAAATGTTATCAGTTAGCTTCACCTGGCTTAAATGTGCTCAAAACACTGGCATCAGCCTACAGTCTGTGGGCAAAATTATCTCACAAAATTCCTATATTATAATTGGGTATATTATAACTTATCTGATAGCTGTATTGGAAGCCAAAAATGGAAGGGTTGCATGGGTACCCTTCTGTATCACCGTGAGGTTGAAAAGTTGTAAACCCAGTCATCACCAATTAGAGGCCAGTTAATGTGAGTTATCTTTGACTCATTGCCACTTCTTCTTGTTCCCCTATCCCACAGAAAGTCTCAGAAAGCCTCAGAAAGTCTCCTCTGGGCCAGCACATCCCCTGTGGCATGCCTTACACTGTGGTCTTCCCCAAATCTGCTAAGAATGTGGCTTTGCGAGAAAGAGTCTTTGGTTTTATTTGCCCACTGCTCCTGGCCCAGGAAGAGCTGTTGCGTCAGGGAGTGACCTCCTCAGGAGCTACGTTCTGCCCAGTGTGGCACCAGGATTTTCCCAGCTTTGACTTGGAATTCTCTTTTGTTCTTCTAGCACCAAAGTATCTTTTGTGGGAATCCTTCACCCCCAAACACTTCATCTTGTCGTCTTGTAACTCTGTGTTACTCTTTGTCCCTGATTTGGCCTAGGGCACCACACTTTTGCCACACTTAATAATGTTTTCTTTAAAAAAATTTTTTTTAAATGTATGTTTTGCCTGCATGTATGTGTGTTGCCATGTGCACGTCTGGTGTCCTTGGAGCCAGAAGAGGGAGTCAGACTCTTGGTAACAACTGGAGTTGCAGACAGTTGTGGGCAGCCATGTGGGCTCTGGGAACTGAGCTTGGGTCCCTTGGAAGAAGAGCAAGTGTTCATAACCACTGCGCAGTCTCTCCCCAGCCTTTGATACTGCTTATTTTCCATCTTTCTCTCGTACTTACTTTTCCAGACCTAGTAGAACACTGCTTCCCCATGGCACATTTCCCAGGCCTGATGCCAGATGAAGTCATCTCTTAGTCCCTGCTTTGTGCTCTAGGAGGGCACAGACCATGGAAAGCACACCAGGGCACCTAGGCCATTTGCTGTCCTTGGTACTAGAAAGATAGCTATAAAAGGGACATAACTACCAATCCTCAATATCTTTCATAGTATGTGGACCTTGTTGTTTAATAAACATTGGGGTGATAAGTAGCTCCATAGCCACTATACAGCTACCATGAGGGTCCTCAGTCAGATTTTTTAAAAAAAGATTTATAACTTACACTATTTTGCCTGCATGTATGCCTGGAGGCCAGAAGAGGGCACCAGATCTCATTATAGATTGTTGTGAGCCACCATGTGGTTGCTGGGAATTGAACTCAGGACCTTTGTAAGAACAGACAGTGCTCTTAATCTCTGAGCTATCTCTCCAGAACCCCACAGTCAGATAATAACCCATTGCTTCTCTGAGTTGTGTGGATGTAAGTGAGGTATGAAACTTTAGTACCACATCAATGGGCTTGTATATACCTTGTTTATTTGCTTTTAATGTGAAACTTTTGGCTCTTTAAAATAACATTTTATGGCACCATAACATTTTGATAGCTTCTGAACAAATCTGTTTTAACTATTTTCTGATAAAAGCTTAGTGTAAAATCTATATTATAGACAATATAGAGATATTCATAAATGGTTGAATATTAGTTTCAGGATTATATTGGGGCCATTTTAGTGTATAACATTTCTGAATCTAAAACAAAATGTTCTGGTTTGTCACTATAATTAGATTCAAAGTTTTATTTTTGTTGTGAAAGATGGGATATACAGCTTTTTCCCCAGACAAACCAAATAGTAGAAATATTTAGTATTTTTCTTCAATTTATCCCTTTTCTTGTTTCTGTAATGGTATTTCTTAAACATCACAATGCTCAATTAAAAGAAAACTTTCTTTGCACGTAGTTAGTTCTGGGATATTCACTTCTGGGAACTTATCCTAAGGAAATAATTGTGAACTAGCAAGATTAAGTAATTGGACACTACTAGAGCTTTGTTTCATGGAATAATACTGGAATGGAAGAAAAAAAAAGAGACAGGGTAAATTTGTTACAATATAGCCACAATATAAAAATGCACAGCCATAAAAAGATGGAACTTAAATATTTAATGGTACAATATGATCTTCCTATACTGTGAAGTAAAGGAAACAGATTACAAATAGCATACCCAACACCTCCATGTCCTTACGCCCCTGTCCTTGGCCATGATAGGAAGACTGGAGGGTGCCTGGGTAGTCAAGCAAGGATTCAACTCCATGAGTCCCATGTCTTGACAGTGAGTAGTCTGCAGACCTGTCAGCTACATCATCATACCCTTAACACTTCCCTCTGCCACAATGGCCTCTTGGCTGGTTTCTGCACCAACAGCTACATCCATAGTCAAAGACTTCCCACCAAAGCCTCCCACAGTCGGTGAGCTCCTCCCACAGTCGGTGAACTCCTCCCACAGTTGGTGAGCTCCTCCCACAGTCAGTGAGCTCCTCCCTCCATTGTTCCTCCTTCCCGCCTATTCTTGTGCCTCAGAACTTTGAGCCTTTCTTCCTTGCTATTTGCTGAGTAACGTATTTATTAGTAGCATTTGCCTAAAGTAGCATTTACTGAATGCTCACTGTTCTTCAGGTATTCTAAATGTTAATTCAGTGTCACCAGGGTTAATTCTTGTGGAGTACTGGGAGGTCAGCAGAGATGCCACCTGCCTGTTGCTGGACAGGAAGCCGAGGAAAAGAGATTTTATTATATTATGGCTTCATTGACATAATCTGGCATACCATAGTGTGTTGGGCTGACTCCGCAGCTGAAATTTGTAGCCCCTTGGTGGAATAGATGTCCTAAGAGGACAGAGGTTTCATCTAGCTTGATCACTGTTGTAACCCAACACCTAACACATTCTTAGGCATGAGGCATCAATCCAACATTTGCTGAATAAGTGAACTGATGAATGAATAGATTCAGATAGAAAATTTACCATGCATATACAAATGCTGAACTAATAGTGATTCATACACACACACACACACACACACACACACACACACACACACACGTCTGTGTGTTTGTATCAAAAAAAATCTTATACATATATGTGTTTGTATCAAAATACATTTGGCATCATGTATAGTAAATCTTGCTAAAACAACTGGAATATTTGTTAACTCCTGGTAGGGTTGCTGCAAAGTGTCACCATGGATCTTCTAACTGTAGTGTCTTCCACTGCCTTGGTGTCATCCCTACTGAAAAGCATGACAACAGCCATCAGCGTTTGAACAATCGGGTTTCCAAGTGCTGTAGCCACTTTGAGCTGATGCTAACACGATGCAAGCAGGCCTCTGGGATTACTGAAGTGTCATGCGGGCTTCCTGGGCCTGTGGGTGTCTCCCCGCAAGGTGTGCACTCTGTACTCCAGCATTTGTAGTTGGTGGCACTGACATGGTAAGGAGAGAGGTCTCCATGGCCACCTAATGTATCCTCAGCAGGGATGCAGAGCGTGTGGAGGGTGGTATGGGAGGATCGGATGCCTAGCCTTCCACTCATTTCTGTCTGCCTCTGCCTTTGTCACACTTACCAGCAGGTGTGGCGGGCTTGTAGCCCTGAACAGACCCAGAAGGAGGAGAAGAAGAGAGAGGTTAGCCATGCCGCTGGGAAATCTTGTTGCTCACCTTTGCAGGGGAGCAGCCTTGCTAGTGATCTCTGAAAGTCTTTCTTTCCCGTTTCTCAGTAACCAGTTACTGCCAAGAGCAGGAGCCACTGTCTGAGGCATTGATAAATCTTAATCTGCTTCCAGGTTAGGCTGCCCCTCATTCCTCTGCGCCCATGCAGAGGACAGATGCCTGGGGAAGCCTGGGTTCTCTTAACATCGGGGAGACCAGGGCCTGTTCACAGTGGCGTCTGTGATGTGCTCCTGAGTCGACATCCCACCTGTGGCAGGTGATGACTTTGTACTTTAAAGAGGCCTCATGTGGATTCTGCATATGCATTAAAAAAAAAAGATATTTTCAGTATCATAAAGTAGATAGAGAAGTAGAGCTCTCCTTTGAGAATTCATTAAACCGCTGTAGTAAACCCATGCTTTATCATTTATTTATTTATCCATCCGCAGGACTGGATTCGCCAGCAGAAGATCCTGTAGTTCTATGGCTGACAGGGTTGAGGGGATATGGAAAGGATGTGGTTCATGTTGGGGACCAGGAAAAGACTGAAGCAGGTGTAAGTAGGGGAGGTCCCTGACAGTTCAGTCATAGGGTAAACCAACAAACGCCATTCTCCGTGTCTATGAATGTCCTAAAGCTGGCTCAGTGTGTCCCTGTTGTGTGACAAAAATTTCCCTGGGA
>OU015752.1:48199345-48231990 GCA_907169655.1 Acomys percivali | reverse complement strand
ACACACCCTTCCTTTCAGGATGGCCTCGTCCCCAGAAAGCCACAGTTCTCTGCAAGTCAGTCTTACTTGGGGCTCTGGTTCCCTGTACAGAAGCAGAGAGAATTGGATCAGCCAGTGGCCCACAGTTATTCTCAGTCCTAAACATCAGTTTTTCTTCTGCGTTTCTTAGGTTTAACTGTTCAGCAGAGTTGTCCTTGGTTTACTTTTCCTGTGTTGGGCTCTTTTCAAATGCTGTACCATTTTAACGAGTGAGCGAACAGGCCCGCAGTCGCTAAAGGCTGAAGCTAAGGCTTCACCCTGTTTCCTGGCGCCTTTGGAGGTTCACCAGCTTGGATCACAGATTAGACGGCAAAGCCTGAGGACAGTGACAACTGGATTCTAAGCTGGTCAGTAGACCAGGTGATTTGTCACACTGGAGGGCTAATTAAGCATCCTGCTGTCACGAAGTGTCCCTAATGTTGTAGGCCTTATTATTATTTCCTTGCAAAAGCCAATAGTTCCTCTGTAGTGTTTCCCCGCAAGACTCTGAAACAGTTCTAGAGGCAGGAGATAAATTGTAGCTTTTGTTTTCCTTTAGGTGTGTTGAGTAAAGGAATTTAAAGATAACATTATGTATATATAATTTTATATATATATATAATTGTGTGTTTTGTAAGAGAGTTTTAGATATTTGCTCAGATACATTTTTTCTTGAAAATGCAACAGTGCCCAAGGAATTGCAAATGAAAACAGAGAGTGCCTCACTCTGCTCCTCTGCCATCCCGAGACGATTGGGTACCTTTTTTTTTTTCAAACAAGAACTTTTAGAACAGGTTTAAGTACACAGCATAAGAGTGGAATTTCCCGTCCCCACTGCGGACAACTCCTCTCACATCATCACTCTCCCATCCTAGGGAGTCTAGCTGTACCACTTTCACTGCCCATAGCCATGGCTTACATGCTGTGCTGGCTGGTTCTATGTCAACTTGGCACACGCCAGAGTCATCGGAGAGGAGGAGCCTCAATTGAGCAAATGCCTCCATAAGATCAGGCTGCAGACAAGCCTGTAGAGCATTTTCTTAATTAGTGATGGATGGGGGAGGGCCCAGTTCATTGTGGGTGGTGGTCATCAGGCTGAGCAAACCATGAGGAGCAAGCCAGAAAGCAGCACCCCTCCTGCCTTCAACTTTGTGCCCTGTCTGAGCTCCTGTCCTGATTTCCTGTGATGATGAACAGTGATGTGGAAGTGTAAGCCAAATAAACCCTTTCCTTCCCGAGTTGCTTTTGGTCATGGTGTTTCATCCCAGCAATAGTCACCTTAACTAGGACACAGGAGACTCTTTACTGTTGCTGTGTTTCTTGTTTCTAGAGCTTGGACAGACAGACACCATGGGTAATGGGCCTACACCCCAGGGTTCAGCTTGGTCTATGCATTGCCTGTCTTGACAGGTGACTGCTTCTGGGTGTTGGTCTGTCTCCTCAGGGCAACTCCCTGCCTCTTCACCAGGTGTCACTTTTGGTGTCAGCTGCTTAGCGTGTAACTACACTGTTGCGTTTAGTTTCTTTCATTTACTGACTCATTAGCCCTAGCAGTGATTTCTACCTTTATTTCTCATCCTGATGACCCCAGGCAGTGTCACCTGACAGCCAGCCTGTATAAAGGGATGTCAGCTCTTCTGAGCTCACTTCTCATTCTTCCCTGCGGCTCATCTTTCACTATGGCCAGTGCTATGCAGGTTATGTTTAATAGTCATGGTGAATTTTGGTTCTTTTTGCTATAGGCTGAACATCAGAGATAAATACATATGTATACATGGTATTCATTGTATGTGGCAGGGCTGCCCAGAGCGTAGTGGCTGTTTTCTCTCTCAAATAGATCCCTGGCATTCCTAATGGAGTTTCTCTCTTCCCTTACTCCTCCTCTTCCCCCCCCCCCCCCGCCCCCCCCTTCTCTCATCTCTCTCTGTATCCCAGGTTGATCTAGAGCTAACAATCCCCCTCCCTCAGATTCCTCGTTACTGGGATTTCAGGTATGTGTCACTGTGCCCAGCTTCTTGCTTCTCATGTATGTCTCCCTCAAGTTTCCTTCCTTCCTGACTGACAGGTCTTGATGACTCACTGAGTTTTTTTCAGCACTTCAGTGTCTTCTCTGGTCACGTGTTTTATTTTTTTGGCCTGCCTTTTTCCTGCCTTCATTTTCATCCTCACTTTGTTGGTGTAAAGCTTTCGGTAATGTTGTAGAATGGTAAGAGTGGAAGACACATATCTGATCTGCCAATTGGAAGCTCCGCTCCCCACGTTGGAAGGCCTAGCTGAGCTATTGAGTTCTAAGTTCAGTTTCCCTTTGTTTCAGTGCCCCCTTTGGAGAGTCAGAGGCGCGTTCTTTGTTGTAACTGATTTCTTCTTCACTCTGGGTACTTCCAGTTTCTTTCTTTTGTGTCACGAATGAGCAGGACCGTGCGCAAGGCATGCAGTCTTCCTGCTGTGGGTTGTGCCATGTGGACAAGTCCAATGCGCATTTCCTCCATTTTCTGGCAGACTTTGTTGATATTATCTCCCAGCATGTCAATTAAAATTTAAGTCTCAACTATTTTATTTAAATTTCCAACATGATCCCCCCCCCCCCCCCCCCCCCCCCCCCCCCCGGTCTTTTTAAGGTGGCACAGTATGTGTATTTGCTTTTTAGGATTTCCTACAACTTCTTTACTCCAGGGTGCTCTGTTGTGTCTACTTTGGCTCTAAGCTGTGTGTTGTCATGTGGGCTGATTTTTAAGACAACTGGACAAACAGCAGACCATATTGCTCTTGAGCCTAAACCCCAAGTTAAAGTCTTTGTTCGGAGTAGATAACTGGACGGTGCTGTGGGAGGTGTCAGGCGGTCTGTGTGTTGCGCTGCACGGGAGTGCTGGTAGGCATTCTGTGATTGCTTGTTGCAGCTAGACTCCATCCCACCCTGTGCGTTAGTCCTGTTGCCCACGTTCTTGAGCAGCCAGGCCAGGCATGCTGGCATCTGCGGGGTTGCTTTCCCCCCCCTCTGTCTTGCAGCCCACCCTCCCCGCCCCCCGACCACCGCCTCTCGGATTCCCTCCCACCCGCCCCAGGTCCTACCCTTCCACTCGATGTTTCCTGCAGATTGGCTGAACTTACTGCTCCTCTCTGTCTCTCCTATTCCTGCTTTTTCATCTCCGTGCTTCGTGTTCTTTTTAAACTCCTTCACTGTCACTTAATTTGATCTCAGAAGGAAGAGAAGGTAAATTTATATGGCCGTTCTGCCACCTCCAATGAGAGACACAGTAGAGCTTTATCTTATCATGGCTTTGGGGGTTGAAATGTAATATAATTCTCTGATATTATTCAAATGATAACGGCCAGACAGTCTGTTAGGTTATGGGCTTCTCTGTCTCTGCCTGGCATTGAACATAATCTGTGGATTTTTATCATTGTATAAATGGACATGGGTGGCTGAGAGTTCAGTATGTGATGCTCTGACCTGGACGGACAGCAGGCATTTGCACACATGCTTCCCTCTCGGAGCGTCGTCTGATAGTGGAAAGGAAGTGTACTTGAAGCCATGGTGTAGAGTTCTATCTGTGTGTGCAAGACAGGTTACAGCGAAACCTACAACAAAGTGTGGGTTTTCTTTCCCCTAAGACTAGTGCTTGAGAGAGTGCCTGAAGCAGTGAGCCTCACTTCTCCCTCCTGTGTCTTCTTGCTTTGCCCTTAGGAACCTGGGGTTCCTCATGGGAGAACCTCAGAAGGTGCTGGGGGGTAGGTTGGGGACTTCCAGGCTTGACGTGTTGTCTTTAGAAATCCAGGTAACTCTGGGTTCTTGGCTCATGTAACACCAAAGGCAGGTCTCACTAGGCTGCCAGTGGAGGACCATTAACCCTTATGTGCACACGCACAGTGAATCTTGTCCCATAAGTTGAGGGAGGCAGAGGTCTGAGAGGCTTTCCTAAAACAAAACTAAATCTGGCACCATATATGTGAAAAGAATTTCTCTTGTTTGTATCTGGGAAAACACAGGAAAAGCCAGGTGCCTGTAACTCCAGCTGAGGCAGAAGAATAAAGAGTTTGAGGCCAGCCTGGGCTTCAGATGTGATGTCAAAAACAGAATGGAAAATAAAAACAGTTCAGAAGCAGCACCGATCCCTTCTCAGTCCAACGAGCGGTAGCATCCACTGAGGATCCAAGGAAAAAGAAAGCGCTTTTCTTTCTGTTGGGTGGTAATGTATTTAAATCCCAGTGTATTATCACAGGTGTGGATTTTAATCTGGAGGGCCCCTGCTGGAGCTTACAGGTTCTTATGCCTCCGCACATCGAAAGGCACAGAGGCACGTGGGTAGTTAGTTATGGGCAGGGAGGCAGTTTATTGAGAGAGAAGTATAAATAATCTTTGAAGTACACTGATACGGCCTGGCCTCAGGCAACAGAGAGGGAAGGGCTAGCGTTGGGTGGGGTGGTGCATGTGTGAGGTGTGTTTGAGACGGTGTTTGGGTCATTTCCATAGTATTCATCTCTCCTCAGCTCATGCAGGCTATTTTTGAGCATCACCCCCCCATCCCCCCCCCCCCCCCCCCCCCCCCCCCCCCCCCCCCCCCCACAGCTGAATGGGGCCCAAGTGTGCTAAGGCTGCCCCAGCCTTCCATTGCTGACTCGATTCATATGCTAATCTCTGGAATGTTTTCTCCATCATCCGAATAGCATCTTCATCCTCATCCTCATCATCCTCATCATCACTACCATCCTTATCATCACTACTATTGTTATTTTTTTATTTTACATCCAGTTCACTAGTCTCTATTGTTATTATTATTTTTATTATTTATTTTACATCCTACAGTCCCCCCCCCCCCCCCCCCCAGCCCCCACACCTCTCCCCGCATCTCCCTTCTGGCCTTCCCATCCATTCCTCCCCCATTTCTATCCAGAAAAGGGCGAGCCTCCCACAGATATCAGCCAAACATGACATATCGAGTTTGCGGTAAGACTAGGCACCTCCCCTAATGTTAAGGCTGGACAAGGCAACCCAGTAGGAGGAAAAGGGTACCAAAAGAGGTAAAGAGTCAGAGACAGCCTCTGTTTCCGCTGCTAGGAGTACCCCAAGGAGGCCAAGACACACAACTGTACCACATATGCAGAGGGCCTAGGTCAGTCCCAGACAGGCTCCCTGGTTGTCAGTTCAGTCTCTGGGAGCCCCTATGAGCCCTAGTTAGTTGGTCCTGTGGGGTTTTCTTGTGGTGTCCTTGACACCTCTGGCTCCAACAATCCTTCCCTGAGCTCTGCCCAATATTTGGCTGTGGGTCTCTGCATCTGTTGCTCAGTGAAGCCTCTCTGATGATAACTGGGCTAGGCACCAATGAGCATAGCAGAACATCATTAGGCATCGTTTCATTGAGTTTTTCTTTTTCTTTTTGCCAGTTATGCTTGGTTCTACCCTAGGTCTCTGGGCTACCCAGCCTCGGGGTGCTGGCCCTCCAGGCAGTGTCGGAGATTGGCTTCCTCTAATGGCATGGGTCTCAAGCTGGACCATGTGTTGGTTGGCCACTCCCAGCGCATCTTATAGGCAGGACAAATTGGAGATTAAAGGTTATGTGGCTGCGTTGGTGTTTTGTTCCCTCCACTGGAAGTCTTGCCTGGGTACAGGAGATGGCCTGTTCAGGCTCTGTATCCCCCAAGGCTATGAGTCTTAAATAGATAAGTTCCCCTCACAGATTCCTGGGAGTTTCTTTTGCACTAGGTTTCCAGCTTGTCCCTGAGATCCCCCCCCCCCCCATTCCAGTTGTCTCTCCCTCCATCCTCCCCACATCTGAGCTCACCTGATCCTGTCCCGCCCCATGTCTATTCTATTTCCCCTTCCCAGGGAGACTCAAATGTCCCCTCTTGAGCCCTCCTTGTTACTATTCTCTTTTTCAATATTTGTGTAAAATACCTTGAGCCCATGGAACAGGTATCTTTGGGTATTGATATTGTGGCTTCTAAATCCACAGGTGTATCTGTTGCAGAAAAGTGTAAAAGGATGATCAGTAAAATCTCAGGCATGTAATGCATCATCTGAGGATGAATTTCTGTAGAAGAAATGGAGTGGAATTAAGAACTGAAGCAGAGTAAAAGTGACAGTGTAAAAATTCTAACCAGAGACCTGCATTCATAGCAGTTGCTCCGACGATCCCCAGGGCTTACCCAGGGCTCACCCAGGGCACAGTCATGTCAACACAGGAATAGTTCCAAGGATGGGAGCATCAGTGGAGGTGTGTTTACAGGTTATAGGGAGAAATTGAGTGAACAAAGCAATAGTGTTATTTAAAATGTCAATAATTACTATATACTAAGGACCAGTTCACTTGGCAGGTTTTACCAGTTACCTACAACTCTTCCAATGGCAGCAGGGAGCATAGTTTCCAGAGTGAGGAATTCAGAAACCTGCGAACTTTGAAAGCCTGGGGAAAACAGTGCGTGGGACATTGGGAAACCAAAGCAGGCCGCAGCATTTCAGAAGAAATGTGATGCTCAAAACTGTGGAGACATAGCCGTGTGGCTAGGTTTAAAGAGGGCTTGACGTGACCCCACGTGTGTGTCTGCACGGTGTTTAGAAAGTTTATTTTGAAGGTGCCAGCTGCACACCAGCAAAGAGCTGTGCTGCTGTCTCCTAGCGACAGTGTCAGGATGGCTAGTTCTCTGCTCAGACAGGGGCTGAGGATGCTGTAGTCCTAGAGGGCCTCAGTGGACACCCGAGTGTCCTGTTCTCACAAGAGCAGACCCATTAAAGGGGAGGATGCAGAAAGGAGGGTGTGTAGTGCATCCTGGGTGCAGTTTATTCATTCTATAACTCCCTTTTCAGAAACCATTCCTGGCCCAATTTGCTGAAAGGGTTTCCTAAGAATCGGAAATAGGGAGTTATAATTTGTAATCAGAGACAGTGACGGACACTATTTGAGCACAGGGTCAGATGTAGCAATGGGATGTGGATCTTGCTGAGAAAAGTGCAGAGGGCTTGGCATGCTTCTGCTTTCAAGGTCCACCAGATACTTAGAGGAGGAAATGCTTACTAAGCATGATGACAGGCACATAGGCAAGGCACAGGAGCTGATGCTTGTTAGCTGCGTTAGAAAAGCAAAGGGTTATGGGAAGCCATGACATGGAAAGCCCTACCTCCAGCCTTAAGCCTTCTCTACTGATTTCCTACTTTAAGACATGTTTAGAATTACATGAAAGCCACAGTACCTGGAGGTGGTCCAGGGGCGGTGGAGTGCCCGGGTGCTTTGCATCTACGGTTATACTTCTGGGTTTTAGTTGGAGAGCCTCATTTTGGGCCCATGTTTGATCCTGTGGCATGTTTATGTCTCATGGCTCTCTAATCTACAAGCCGGATTTAGTTTTCATGGTTTAAATGTGCTGGTGAGGGGCTGAGTCACGATTCCTTCTGCCAGAAGGCGTGACTCTCTGCCCAGGTGCAGAATCCAGGGTGTGTCCCGCTGTGCGAGTTGCTGCCACCAATGCTGGTTCATTTTGACAAAGAGCAGGCACGGGTGTGGGCTCAGCTTGCACAGTTGCTAAGGCTTCTCGCTCATAAAGAGGAGGAAACATGTGGTGTAACATTTTTATTTCTGTTCCAATTTAGAGGAATTACTTCAATCACCAATCTTACTGGATTTTTAAGTTATTTTCTGAAATTAAAATCTAACTGCAGCATTTTACCTTCCTTTTCCTCCCTCCAACCCCTCTCATGTACCCATTGACCTTTTCTTTCTCAAATTTATGGCCTCTTTTTCTTTAGTTCATATATATATATATATGTATGTGTATATATTCATAAATATAGAAATATAACCTGCTCAGTCCACATATTGTTACGTGTGTGTGTGTGTGTGTGTGTGTGTGTGTGTGTGTGTGTGTGTGATTTCAGAAATGACAGCTTGGCATTGGAGAACCAATTGGGGGGCTCTTCCCTGAGGAAGACTATTTCACTATTTTTTTTTCTTTGTCTTTCTCAAGACAGGGTTTTCTGTGTATCTTTGGCTGTCTTAGACTCACTTTATAGGCCAGGCTGGCCTTGAACTCACAGAGATCCACATGCCTCAGCCTCCCGAGTGCAGGAATTAAGGTGTGCGCCACCACGCCTGGCTGTTTCCCCAGCTTTTAATGTTTCTCAGTTGCCTGTAATTCTTTGGAGTTGAGACCCCATGAGTTTTCCCTCCTTTTATGCTGCACACCTACTCTCATGCCATCATTCAGGCTTTACTTAGGGCAGCTGTGTTGTCGAGGCTTTGCGGGTTTAACTCCCTGGTGTTTCCGGGAGACGCAATCTCATAGCTGTTCACTGGGCTCTTACAATCTTTCCGCTCTCTCTCTCCTCTCCACAGTTTTCCTTGAGCCTTAGGTGCAGGAGTTATGTTGTAGATGTATCTTTTGGGACTGGGCACAACGCAGTCACTTGTTCTCTGCATTTTAGTCAGTTGTTTTTTGCGCCGATCTTCATCTGTTGCATAGAGCAGTTTGAGGACTATACTCCTCTGTAAGGATGAGGATAAATCTTTACAATGGAGCTAGAAGTCATGCGGGGTTAGTAAAGTAGCAGCTGTTGGTTTCCCTGCGGGGTTCGTGACCTCATTAGTCCAAGGCAGTTGGCTAGGCCGCCAGGACTAGGAATGATCTCTCTTGTGTCCAGTGGGCTTTCAGTCCAGTTAGAAAGCCATTGGTTACCATTGGGGTATTTAAGCTGGTATTGCACCCTTAGAGGGCTCATGCCATGCTCATAGCTGCTGTAGTTTATAGATGTCGTAGCCTGGTAGGATTATCAGTTGCTTCCCTCCCTTGGAAGCTTGCAGGGAACCCTCTAGTACCTTGAAAGCTAGTACTTTGGGGTCACACCTAGCTCAGATGTCCTGATGATTTATTTTAAATCCTCTACTTAGTTCTTTTCTTACTTCTTACGAATGATTCCGTCCACCTGGAAGAAGAAAGGAGATCAAAGTTACGCACATGCCTATTAGGTGCTTTTGTCACGTCAGTGCAGAAGAGCTCTTAGTTCCTTCTGAACCTTCGAGTGTGTCTAGTGACTGCGATTGTGGACTCCCCTGTGCTGCCACTGCTGTGGGCTTCGTCACCTAGGAGTCACATTGCTCACATGTGTTAGGTGATGAGATGTCCCATACATTGGTAGGCGGTTAGCTTTGCACCCCCATCTACACACCCATCACCTGTCTGTAAGTAGCACAGCTTAGGGCTGCGTTGCAGTGATGAAGCAGCAAGCTGCCTTTTGTGGAGGACTTTAGTAGATCCCCACAGATGGAAGCAGACCCCGGGGGCAAAGAACAGCAGTATTCACCCAAATCCTAGCTGCGAGACTTAAAAAACAAACTAACAAACAAAAACCAAAAACACCCCAAAAAACAAATGAACAAAAAAAACTATAAAAATTTACCTGGGAGTCTAGATGTATAATCCATCGAAAGCCAGGTAAAAGTCTGGAGGTAATTTTTTTTTTTTGGTGACCAGATTTAAAAAAGCTTGGGCACTCACTAATCTAATCTGCCAGTAACTAGTAGTAGCATACACATTTTATTGGAGAGCTTGGCCAGCAATGTAGAGAGTTTTTAAGAAGTAGTGAACTTATCAAGAGCTTGGAGAGTTAGGAGCCCAGGTGAGTCAAGACCACGTCTCTCTTGACTTCTGGACTCCGGTTTGGGCTTTTCAGCTCCTGCCTGAGCTTCCTTCAGGGCTTTTATACACAAGTGCATTTGAAATATATCTCATTGCACAAGCCTGCAATAACATGAACTGTGTAATTTCCAAAGGCCCATGCTGAGTTTACAGTGGCTTGATGATCTATACATTTTAATAAAAGCATTTTAAAATCACATTCATTTGTGTATGTGTATATGTGTGTACACACATGTCCACACACATACTCCATAGCACTTGTATGGAAGTCAAGGGACATCTGTGGGAGTTGGTTCTCTCCTTCCAACCCCTGGGTCTCTGGAAGGGAACTCAGGCGTGGTGGCAAGTGCCTTTACCAACTGAGCCATTCTGATGACAAACAGCCCAGTTTATGCATTTTAAATTCTATGCTTAGGCAAGCTTTGGTTTTCCTCTGTGCCCATGTGTGCTGAGAACACCCTTAGTCCTATCATGCTGTGAATGGAAAATTTTACAACAGAAATTCTTCACTAAGTGATTCCTGCAGCGTGGGTGCCACATGCTGGCAGAGGCAATTTCTGTTCATTTGTTATATTAGGAACAGAACAGGTATTTGCCAAGGATGTGGCATTTGACTTAACTGACTTAAATGACATTAATACGCAGCGGTTTTTAAGATACATAAGTGTGAGTCTGCACTGCATTCTATGTTACATTTCCCAAAAGAAGGCCTGAAATAACAGGGACTTAGGGGGGAGACATGTTACTGTAATATAAACAAGTGCCCGAGCTAGAACATAAAGCTAAGAGATGCTCCTCATCACTGGGGATTTGGTCTTCTTCATCTTGTTGCTGGCCCTAGTTTCATCTTTAATCATCCATCTCATCGACCAAGAGGGGTAGTGTGGCTTCTGCCACCAGGAGGCACATGTTTTAACAGTCATATACTCCATTCTCAATAACCTTTGCTACCCAGAACTCAGTCATGTGATCATCCCTAGTTTCAAGGAGAGTGCTAAGACATCTGTATCCTAGCACAGATGCCTGCCGACATTCCTGGAGAGGACCAGATACAAGATATTCTAGGTGTGTGAGTCCCACAGTCTTTGGTGTAGTGATGGCGCTGTCACAGTGGTGTGGGAGAAACCCTGACCGCATAGTCTGATATTCCAGAGTGTCTGTAAAGTCCAGAAAGGACATATATTGACAAACAGCTCAACCCATCAAGAAGATACAGTAATCCGAAACCTGTAGGCATCTCATAACAGAGCTGAGAAATGTATGAAGCAAAAATCTGACAGAATTGAGGGGAGAAATAAGGACTTCTCAGTAAGACATTTTAATTCTCAGTTGAGACTTTAACCACCCATTTTCAATAGTAGAGCAACCAGACAGAAAATAAGGGGACCGATGACTTAAACCAGTCAGACCCAAGAGACACAGAGTGACTCAACTAGTGACACAGCTACATGTCCGTCCATCTTAAGGCATATGTTCTCTCAGACTGTGCTGCCATACATCAAAAGTTTTGCAACATTTAAATGATGCGGTGTATCATTTCTGAGGACAGTGGAGATAGAAATGTATAGCAGAAGGAAACCTGGGGGGATGGCAAACATACAGAAATTGAATGATGAATGTGTGAATGTGTACATGTATGCGTGCCTCTGTCTCCGTCTCCGTCTCCGTCTCTGTCTCTGTCTCTCCCTCCGTGTGTGTGTGTGTGTGTGTGTGTGTGTGTGTGTGTGTGTGAGTGTGTGTGTCTGTGTGTAGCTAGGTATAGAAACTATGACCTTTAGGCAAATGCTGTACCATTGAGCTCTATTCCCAGCTCAACAATGTACTCATAAATACCCAAGGAATCAAAGTAGCAATTGCACAGGAAGTGCAGTGCCCCAAGCAGACAGTAAGACTTAGGGATGCAGCACACTGGCCCTGGATGAAAATTCCCGGCTGAACATTCCTGTACTGAAACAAGAAAGGTCTTAGATTAGCGTACCATAGAACTAGGCAGGAATCTGCAGGCTCAGCTTCAGTTAGAAGAAGGAAAGTAAAAATTGCAGATAAAGAAGCAGAGCCGGAGGGATGGCACAGCGCATAGAGGCATTTGCCACCAAGCCTGATGACCTGAGTTTGAGCTCTGAGTTGCGATCCATATGATGGGTCTCCACATGCATGCTGGCATGGCGTGTGTGCACTCACCCACCCATACAGGCACCTGCATGTACACACACACACACACACACACACACACACACACACTCATTCACTCACAAAAATAGAAACTATGGTGATAAGTTTAAAAAAATCAAGCAGAAAATGATAAACAAAACTGAACAAAACCTTTTTTTTCCCGTAAGAAATAAAGATTATCTAAACTGACGGATCTTTAGTGAATGGTACTGAGAAAAAAGGATGGTTTAAATTACTTTTGTAAAACATGGCAGCATTGCACATTGGCGATAGAAGCGAACAGGATTGTAGGAGAATACAATGCCCCTCCCCCTGTGTGTGTGTGTGTGTGTGTGTGTGTGTGTGTGTGTGTGTGTGTGTAGAGCTGGGTATAGGAACTATGACCTTTAGGCAAGTGCTCTACCATTGAGCTCTATTCCCAGCTCAACAGTGTACTCTTAAATACCCAATGAATCAAATAGTGGTCCACCAGGAAACTGGAAAGCCTAAGAGGTAGGCAAATGCCTAGAGATACATGAGCATCGAATGTGAAAAAGGATTGTTAAGTCTAAAGAACCTAATAGCCATTAAGGAGATTAACTCAGTAACCAGAAACTTCTGAGCAAAAAAAGAAGAAGAAAAAAAAAAAAAAAAAAAAAAAAAGGGCCCAGGCCAGGTACTCACCATGACAATGGACAACTTACTTTTGACTTTTGTTGTTGTTGCTGTAACGAACACCATAACCAAAAAGCAACTTGGGGTTGGGGGTGAGGGTACTAGTTTATTTCAGTCTGCACTTCCAGGTGACAGGACAAAAAAGAAAAACTGGGGCAGGAACTTGAATCAGGAACTGTGGAGGGATGCTGCTTACTAGCTTTCTCTCTAGCTTGCTCAGCTAGCCTTCCTGTATAGCCCAGGCCCACCTGCCTAGGGATGGTGTCTCCCACAGTGGGCTGGGCCCTCCCACAGCAGTCATCAGTCAATCTGATCAAGGCAGTTCTTTGATTGAGGGCCCTTCTTCCCAGTTAACTATAGTTTGTGTCATTTGGCAATATAAACGAACTAGGAGAAGTGCCAAGCTTGTCCAGTGATGCAAGAATTGTTCCTTGAACAAATGATGGTGGAAAATGAATATCATATAAAAATGCTAATCCCTACTTCATTCTGTGTGTAAAACTGACCCAGCAGAGATGAAATGACCTAGTGATGAGAGCTCACCAATAACATCTCAGTAGAAAACATAGGACAGGTCTCCAGGATCTTGGCTTTATCTGTTACACACGATAGCAGAAGCATGCAACAAGAGAAAAAGGAGAGAAAGTGGACTCGATTGTATCGGAGAAACTCAGAGTTGATTTTAAAGTTAGCATATGGAGTTACAGGTTTCAGTATGGCATTTTCATACATGTACATAACACGTTAGCATATGGAGTTATGGGTTTCATTATGGCATTTTCATACATGCATATCACACGTTAGCATATGGATTTACGGGTTTCATTATGGCGTTTTCATACATGCACATCACACGTTAGCATATGGATTTACGGGTTTCATTAAGGCATTTTCATACATGCACATCACTTGTGTATGTTTCTGGTCTTGTTTGTCTCCCTTCCCAGCTTCCCACAGTCTCCCCTTGCCGGTCCCCTTCTTACCAGCTAATGCTCCTTCGGCTTTTATATCAGTACATTCTGTTACCCTCTCTTATTCCTCCTCCCCCTACCTTTATATCCCTTCTTCCCTTTCCGTAGCTCCCTTTCTTCTTTTATGTCTTATAACCTCCTCACATATAACTTTAAATCTAGATTCTACAAATGAGATAAAACATGCTATTTTTATGATATGCTTACTAGCTTATACCCCAGTGTATCACTTCCAGGTGTGCACTCAAAAGACTGCAGGACAGCATACTGGAGACTCTGGAATATCATGTTTGTCGCTGGACCATTCATAATAACCAAGTTACTCAACCAGCATAGACTCTCAGCAACAGATGAATGGGTAAAGCGAGTGGTTCACACACAGTGGAATTTTATTCAGCTGTAAAGAGTCAAACCATGACTCAGAAATGAAAATTTCTTGAGCATAAAGGGTTCTAGGAAGACAGATCAACACATGAGAGAAGGCATTTATGAGCTTCACATGATAAAGATTTAATGGTAAGAATCTAGCTGGGTGTGCTGGCACACCTGTAGTCCCTGTACTTAGGAAGCAGAGGCAGATGGATCTCTGGGAGTTCGAGGCCAGCCTGGTCTATGAAGTGTGGCCCAAGACAGCCAAGGCTACACAGAAAAAACCCTGTCTTGAAAATAAAAAAGAATATAGAAATAACTCTTACAACTCAATAGCAAAAGAGCAGACAACCTGATTATAATGAGCAAAGGACATACATAGACATTTCTTCTAAAGTGAGATCTAAGTGGCACTGTGCTCACGGCCGCATGCTCAGCAGGTCTGTCACCAGGTAAATGAAAGCAAAACCACAGCAGTGCCAGGCCATCCATCCCAGCTACAGCAGCTGTTAAAACAACAGAAGTGAGATATTCTGGCTAGGAGATGGCGAAATGAGAAGAGCATCAACAGGGTTTGACAATAGCAATGCCACAGATACTCTGACACAAGTGCTCATAGCAGCTTTAGTCACAGATCCGAAGGACAGAATCAAGGGCCCATTACTGTATGGAACCTCAAGCCACAAGCATAATGTAGTAAATGCATGTCAAGGAATACTATTCAGGCAGAAAAAGGAAGACATTTTGGCACATGCTGCAGCATAAACAAACCTTGAAGGTTTTATGCAAATGAAGTAAGCCAGGCACAAAAGGACAAATATTGAATGTTTTAAGCTGTGGGAGGAAACCTAGAGTAATTTTTTTCAAACGATAGTATAATATCGATTACCAGATACTGGGAATGGAGGTATGAGTAATTCCTGCTGTTTGGGTAGGCACTTAGTGTTTGGGATGCTAAGCAACTTTATAAATAGATACTATGATTCTACAACACTGTGAGTCAAGCTGATGACACTAAGATGACAGAATTACTCTGTGTTTTTGTTTGCTTTGGTTGAGTCTATACAGCCCAGGCTGGCCCTTACCTCCTCCTAATCTTCTGCCGCCATTTCCTGAATGCAGGATTCCAGGCATATCCTACTCCATGTGCCACCGTGACAAAAAAAAAAAAAAAAAAAAAAAAAAAAAAAAAAAAAAAAAAAAAAAAGAGGATGTCAGGGGCAACTTTCAATGTCTTGGGGTTTCCAAAGTCTGCAATCTTCTGATAATGTCTGCCCAGTGAGTAATGTGAACTCTGGAAATAACTTGTTATTCCTGTGTTAAAAACTTCAGATGCCAAATAATGACAGCTATTCTTTTATTGTTTGTAAGAAAACATAAATCTCTCGTTAGTTTTCTAGTGCCTGCCTACCTACCTACATGCCTACCCTCCCTCCCTCCCTCCCTCCTTTCCTTCTTTCTTCTTCCTTCCTTTTCTCCTTCTCTTTCTTTCTTTTGCTCCTCTTCCTCCTCTTCCTTCTCTCCCTGTGCCTTTGAGCTTTCTAAGACAGCATATGAAGTAGTGGGTTTCGTTATGACATTTTCATATAAGCTCTGTTTTTATTCACCCCCTCTTTTCCTGCCCGCGGTACCCAGCGGTACCCACTGGCCCCCCTTTCCTCCCAGGAGGCCCCTGCATTCTCTCCTGATGTAGGCATTGCTTTATCCTCTCCCTATTTTCCCATCTCCCTTCTCATCCTTAGGGTGTTTTTTTCTTCCTCTCTCATGGCCACATACATTCAAATAATATTCATACGCATGAAGAATAAAATCCAGGGTCCACCCCTGAGAGAAAAATGAGCTATTCATCTTCCCGAGTCTGGTTTATTTTGTTTAATGATCTCAGGATACTAATGTCATGATTTTGTTCTTCACGGCTTCATAAAATACCGCTGTGCACACATGCCACATTTTCCTTGTTTATTCATCTGTTGATAAGCATCTAGCCTGGTTCTGTTTTCTAGTTACTGTGAGTAGTGTAGCAGTAAATGTGGATGTGCACGTGTCTCTGTGGTGTTTGGCCTTCAGGCCTCTGGGTATTTACCCAAGGAACGTGGTATAGCCTTTAGGTTATATCGTAGTTTCGCTTTCAGCTCGCTGAGGAACCTCCATACTGGTTTCTATAATGGCATCAAATATCCTATGTGTGTGCTTTTCCCTGAGGAAGACTGATTCTCCCTGTGTCAGTAGCTCTTCATTGAGGAGTGGGCCTTTGTAAGATTTCTCCATCCATCTTTGCCTGTCAACTGGTGATGTCACTGTTTTTATTTTTGTTTTTTGAGTTTTAGTTGCATGTATCTAGTCCCCCAGCATTTCTAATAATTTAAAAAAACACGAAGAAGGGGAGATAGCTCGGTTGGTAAAGTGCTTCATACCTCTGTATCCCAGAGCTGGGATGGTGGAGGCAAGAGGCCTTGCTGACGCTCACTGGCCAACTGGTCTACCCCAGTCAGTGAGCTCCAGGTTCACTGAGAGACCTTTTCTCAAAAATAAGACAAAAAGTGTTAAGGCACTTGACATTGAGCTCAAGCCGCCATGTGCACACATATTTTCCCCACGGCATCTCTCAGGGCTCTGCCTTTCAGTCCCCAGGTAGGGCAGCCTTCCTGCCAGACTGAATGCAAATCACACGGGAGCCTTGAGCCCGGTGAAGCCAACAGGAGACTCTGTGCTCCTTCAGTGTACCTTAGCTTTGGCTTTCTTGATCACTAGGAAAAGCAGTTTGTCTGAAGTCTGCGAAGGAGTCTGTGTTTCATTTCTGTTAACTTCTGCTGGTGAAGGGCAACAGCACAGAGCAGGGCAGAGGTGTGACCTGTCCTGTCCCCGTAGATGACCAACAATAGCCAGTGTGTGCGTCCAGGGATTCTTATGTAATCACCCTCACTCCTGCATCTTTGGGCGACTCCTTCCGAGACCCCAGTGGACACCTGAAACCCCTGATCCTACTCCCATGTGTACTGCCTTTTTTCCCTACACACATGTGCCTATGATAGTGTAATTTGTAAACTAGGTTACTACCCTCAATACATTGGCGAATAACAACAATTAATAAAATAGAATAGTATACTGCTATGTGAGGTGGTCTCTCTGTCCAGATAGCTCCTTTATCCTGCATGTAGCCCTTCTGTGATGAGGAGAGACTGCAGGGTCAGCATGCTGGGGATGAGTTGTCACTTGTGTATTGTGACATTGTGTTAGGGTACCACACTGTCATGTGAGGCGATTGATACTGTAGCAGCCTGTCTGGTGTCAGAGTCAGATGTAGACTCAGGGTGGATAGTGTATACCAGGCAGTGGGGGAGAATTGTGTTCTGGGCAAGTCAAAGCAGGTAAGCATGGTCCACTGCTTATGTCCCACGGCTCAGAGCTGTTTATTTCATTTCTGGCATCTTCCATGTAACGTTTTCTGATTGTATCTGAGCACAGAAAACTGAAACTATAGGAAAGGTCAGCAAGCTCCTCATTCACACATCCCTTGTCTGTGTTGGTGCCCTCTGGCCCTGGTGGCAGGGGCGTGAGGTGACAGTGGCAACACTGCTGGTGATCATGGGCAAGGGAGTTTTGGGTTGGGTTTGTATGAGGTTGGTGAGGTTAGGGTCATGGGGTAACTTGGTCCATAAAGCCAGGAAGTGGCAGATGGAGAACTAAAGCCCAGGTTTGTTTGATTTTAAAGCTCACGAACTCTAGTGCCCCATATTTGACCACGTCCCCTGGATGGGGAGACCTGGCGGCACTCAGAGGAAGGATAGCAGGCTACCAAGAAGAGACTCGATACCCTATGAGCATATAAAGGGGGAGGATGTCCCCCTCAGTCACAGTCATAGGGGAGGGGAGTAGGGGGAAAGCGGGAGGGAGGGAGGAATGGGAGGATACAAGGGATGGGATAACCATTGAGATGTAATATGAATAAATTAATAAAATATATTAAAAAATAAAGCTCTATTCGGCTGTGCTTCTTGTTGTCCCCTCTGAATTTCGAAATGTCTCCAAAGCACCCAGAGTTTTGCGTTCCCTGCCATAAGCTTATGGCCAAGAGGGAGGAGGAATGTCAAAGAGTCTATACCGCAAACCCATACTGCTGGCTGGCAGGTTCTGAGGGACAGCAGGTGTACCAGAGGCCCACAGTGAGGCTGCAGGTGGCCACCTCTGACCTTTGTGATGTTGCCAACCAATTGTCCTTCCTTCCATTTAAAGAAAAACCACAAATTAGTTTTCTCCGGTGTGGGAGGCAGCACACATTTTCACTGCTAAAGGGTGTTCACATTCAAGCTGTGTGAGTCCAAGTGCAGCTTGAACACTGGCAGTGTCCTGTGTGAATATTGTTACACAGATGGCATGTGCGTACGTGGGGTGTGAGGGTCCTCCACGGGGGTCAGGACCATGAAGTCAGGTACAGAAAATGCAGTGCGGGACAAAAGCGAACCTGTTCTTCGATCTTCAAGAACATATAACTTTTGTTGACGCGGATGACGTATCTGCGTGTGTACAGTGGGGCTTCCTCCTGTTTTCAGCATAAGCTTCTAAGTTCAGATTAAAATCATTCATCTCTTAGTCATGGAGATACATTCTGAGGAGATGTCATATGTGTAACCATGGAGTTACATACACTGGCCAATACAGGATGCTGCACACCTGGCTGCAGACACATGTAGCATGGGAGTCTTCTGACGGCTGCAGATTGAGAGACGATGGTATTTGCACCTGAACCTAAAACACACACACACACACACACACACACACACACACACACACACACACACACGCAGTAATGACACAGCATGAAGATAAAAACGGCACACCTGCTTGGTCAGTGAACAACTGATGATGCCCAGATGTGAAGTCCAGGATATGACTGGTGTACAATTGTATATTAGGATTATGTTGATATTGTTGTATTAAGGTACCAGAAATATATAACATCTCTATCATATTCCATAGACTATGATATTAAGAATTTTGAAAAATGCCTTAGTCATTTATCCCAACTAAATGATAACTTATTTTCTGATTTTTTTTCCCCTTTGAGACAGGGTTTCTCTATGTAGCTCTGACTGTCCTGGAACTCTCTTTGTATACCAGGCTGGCCTTGAACTCAGCGCTCTGCCTGCCTCTGCCTCCCGAGTGCTGGGATTAAAGGTGTGCGCCACCACGGTAGGCTTATTTTCTGAATCTTTTAGGGAACATTTTCGTTTTGTTTCTGCTTTTGCTCAGCAGATAAAACCCAGGTCCTCATGCATGGTAAGTGTTCCATGTCTGGGGTACACCCTTGCTCTTTAATGAATGCTCTGTGATGGTTGACACTTATCAAATCAAAATCACATGGCAATCTGAGGGTCAGGTGATTGTTCACACCCCACCCTCCGTCTCCTATAGTCTGAGGAAGCCCAGCTCCTGCATCAAGGTGGCTCAGTCTAGGTGTCCTCCAAAAACCTAAGCCTGGCGTCTTAGGGTTACTGTTGCTGTGCTGAAGTACCACAGCCAAAAGCCACGTAGACAGGAAAGGGTTTATTTTCTATCACAGTTCCATAGAACACCATCAAAAAGCAATGAGGGCAGGAACTAACACAGCCCAGAATCCGGAGGCAGAAGCTGAGCAGAGGCCATGGAGGGGTGCTGCTTACTGGCTTGCTCCTCATGGCTTGCTCAGCCTGCTTTCTTATAGCACCCAGGACTACCAGCCTAGGGATGGCTCCACCCACCATGAGCTGGGCCCTCCCCCATCAATCACCAATTAAGAAAATGTCCTACAGGCTTGCCTACAGCCTTATTTTTGGAGGCATTTTATCAGTTGAGGCTCCTCTTTTCTGATGACTCTAGATTGTGTTAAGTTGACATAAAACTAGCCAGTTCTCAGTGGTCTACATTGGTGTGTTATCCCTGGCAGGAGCAGAGTATGACTGTGTGCCTGTGTGAGCTGTCTTGGTTGTGGATGATGTTGTTGGTACATGACTTTGGGACCCACAACTCAAGAGTCACATATGAAGCCTTTGTATTTTTTGAGAACCAAAGCCAGTTTTGAGAAACTAAGGAAGCTCGCGATAAAACCACATGGAAAGTCATCTTGTGCTGAGCAAGAAGAGACAGCCACAAAAGACCACGTGATTATGCTCAGACTGAAGTAGGCATGCATACTCTAGTATAGTGGCTCCCAGCCTTCCTAATGCTGCGGCCCTTTAATACAGTTCCTCATGTTATGGTGACCAACCACCATAAAATTATTTTTGTTGTGGCTTTGTAACAGTAATTTTGTTACTTTTATAAATTGTAATGTAAACATCTAATATGTAGGTTATCGGATGTGTGATCCGTGAAAGGGTCATTCGATCGCCCCAAAAGGATCGCGACTCAAAAGTTAACCACTGCTGTGGAGTCAGGTAGTCCCGGAGGGCAGGTCTCTGCGTCCTTATACAAGTGGTATTTGTACATAAACCACACTTGGGTAAAGCTGCCTTGCACTGACACCGATTTTGCCCTTTTTACTTTTAGCACGCTATTAGTTGTAAGAAGTCAGCTTCCTTGAAATTGATGCATAGTTGTTTGTCCTTTGTGGTGATCTTGGCTAGATGGGCACAGAGGAGAATTTTGACTGAGCAGTGCTTTCTTCCTATGGGCTGTTCTGCGGAGCGTCAGGAGAGGGCGCTGCAGGGGCACTGCACAGAGAGGTCTGCCACAGTGTGGCAAGTATGCCATCAGCGCCCTCTGCTGCCTGAAAGTGTCTTTCTGCACGCACCATCGAGGGGGTTGGAAGTGTGGGTGTGTGTGGGTGTGTGTGTGAGGGGTGCGGGACTCACACCTGCTCTTGGCGGCCAGTTTCTATCTATCATCACATAAGGATACTGTTATTAAAAATGTTTTTAAAGTAGAGCTGACTTTTGTTGGTTCAAAGGACAGAGGTTTGTTTTCAAATGACTTTTGGCTTTGGTTCTCAATTTGGGCACACTTGATTAAAAATCAACAGTAGAGAAAATGAGGACAAAAGTGATCATTTTTTATTTGTATTTTATTTTATTTTATTGGTTTTTTGAGACAGAGTTTCTCTGTATAGCCTTGGCTAACCTGGAACTCACTCTGTAGACCAGGCTGGCTTTGAACTCAGAGATCCGCCTGCCTCTGCCTCCCGAATGCTGGGATTAAAGTTGTGTGCCACCACGCCTGACTTTTGACCTCTTTTTAAATTAAAATTTTAGTTTACCTTTTCCCCATTTTATCTGTTCATTTCTGTGATAGTCCTGGAAACTGAATGCAGGGTGTCATTCATTCTAGGCACATACTTTCACACGGAGTTATATAGCCCCAACTCTATTTTTTTTTTTGTTGTTGTTGTTCTTAATACCCAATCGATGGAACCAGTCAGACTTGTCAAGAACATTATGCAATGTAAAGGATATCTATATCTATATCTATCTACCTTCCTTCCCCCCTCCTCCTTCCCCCCCCACCGCCCCGCCTCTGTTAAACATTAGACATTTGTTTCTTGTATGCTGGGGAACTAGATGTCTGAAATTAAGGTGTGGCAAGGCCAGTGGCTCTTTCCTTTATGGCCTCAGTTAACCTTAATTATCTCTCTAAAGGCTGTATCTCAAATATGGTGACTTGGCAGCTAGGGATTCAACACAGGACTCTTTGGAGGACCTAGTTGAGTCCACACACTAGGGGGGTACACATGTGGTTTCCACAAGTGAAATGGCTTCTACGCTTAATCACTGTCCCTGTGCATTTTCGTGTCCCAGTGGTGTTGTTCCCAGAGCAAGGGCACTTGTGCCAGAGTCAAAACCAGGCCGTGTCTTCATTTTAGTTCCTTAAAATTTGTTGTCTAGAGGAATTAGCTAAGTTGTTTTTGAGCCTCCTGCCAGTAACTGAAAATCTACAGGGGAAGTTGCCAGAAATAACTCATGCCTACAAGAACATACTTCTGGCCTAAACTGAGCCTCTCTCCCTGGACAGGCACCCTGGGTTTCAGTGTGAGACTATGTACTGAAGTGTCTCCTCTTTCAACTTTCCCCAGAGGAAATCAGGAGGTTATTATTACTTTTTGTCCGATATTATGCACCGTGGCGTCTTACTTGAAAGTGTATGATCCCACCGAAGACTAGAGCTACATGCAGAACTATGGAGACTAGGGTGACTCTCCCTCCTTGTGATGGCCCCTCCTGCTCTCAGTGCTAGGAATCCATGATGGGGGAAAGGCTGCAGCAGACACTGGTTTCCAAGGAGATCAGGTACAGCCGTGTCACTGGCTCTTGGTGTTTCTTAATTCATAGACAGTGACTCAAGGGCACATCTAGAGAAAGCCTGCACGCACGGTTCTACCCAAGGGGAAGGGCACCATTACTGGAAGATGTGCTTCTTTATTCCATCCCTGATAGGGAGGGACCTATCAGGTAATTCTCTGAGGGAATTCTCAGGTAACCAATCTCGCAAAACCATCAGAGTCTCTGTAACTCCATGTTGAAAGTGGTGCAATCAATTTTCAAATCATCCTTATGTCCTAAGTGTGGGATAGCTTCCACAATAGGGGCCCGCATTGTGGATTAGCTTCCTTTCGCACACGCACATGCACACTCACACATACAAACTTAGACATCTTTATATATGTATACATATATATGCATACACATACACTTATATGTATTGCATGTAATTATTTTAGGAAAATATAAAATAATATAATTTCTTAAGGTTTTATGAAACAACCTTTGTATTACTTGTCCCCCATTCCTCCTTGTTTGTAATGACTCTTTCCAGCCTCCTCGATTGGAGTCCCCGCTATGTTTTTCTGCTTCCTACTTCATATTACCTGCGCCCTGGTATTCTTCTCTGAAATCCAGCCCCCGCCCCCAATGCAGGCTGCTAGGTGAGGGAGCCAGTTAAACAGCCCCACCCAGCTGCAATACCAATGAACCAGGACAGTGGCCAGCATGACAAGATTATCTGTATGGGTACAGTAAGTGGCACTCACGTGCCAGAGGTAACCAATCGCCGTCTAGTTGGACTGGAGGCCCACCCAACAGGAGGAAAATCATACCCAGTACTGAAAATCTAGCCAGCTTCCTGGGGCTGGTGAGGTCATGGACCATGCAAGAGAATCTATTACCACTACTTGGCTACAACAGCGTAACCCTTACTACATTCTAAGTCTTATCTTTATACTTACAGATAGATGAGTGGGGCTAGCAATGCCCCATCAAAGAGCCTCTTTTTACAGCAAATGCCCCCCTCTCCCTCCCTCCCCCTCTCTCTCCCTCCCTCCCCCTCTCTCTCCCTCCCTCCCTCCCTCCCTTCCTCTACTGGAGTCAGTACAGAAATCAACAGATTGTGAAGAGCCCAGCTACAGCAGATAGCATCTACATTATAGATCCTGAGTCCATGACTCTGAAAAAGGGTAGAAAGATTGTAAGAGCCAATATACCAGGACGTCTGCAGTGAAACAGACCCTCCTGTAAATGGCTGCATAGACAAGACTGGACCAGTGCCAACATCAATGGACATATTAACATAGGAGGGGATAATTTCATGGTGTCTCACCACCAGACAAAGAACGGCTGAGAAAAGGAGAATCAGCTCCTTCCAGGGATGAGCCCCGACACTGATTGGAGTGGTCACCCTGAAGCCATGTACATACAAACAACAAAAGACAATTCATCAGATTATATTTATATATTTATGCATACTATGTGTAGCAATAATAACCAAGGAAAAGGAGACTGTAAACTTGAGATTGTGTGAGGAGTGCGAAGGAGGGGTTGGAGTGTAGCTGGGAGGGCTGGGGGGGGGGGGAAGGGAGAGGGCAAAGTTATGTAATTCTATTTCCGGTAAAAGCATACATAAGAGCCGGGTAGGCACGGTGGTTCATACCTGTAATCCCAGCAGAGGCAGGCGGATCACTGTGAGTTCGAGGCCAGCCTGGTCTACAACGTGAGTCAGGACAGCCAAGGCTACACAGAGAAACCCTGTCCCGAAAAGCAACAAAACAAAAAACAAAAACTGTCTAAAATTACAAATGCTGCAGATCACATTTTTGTGCCTCTGGTAGTAGGACTGTGATGACTGTGATGACCAGCTGCTCCTTTGGGTCCCTCGTCCCTTCCAGGTACAGCCTACCTCTAAGTTCTGTGTGGGAGACAGGCCATTCTACGTCTTCTCTGAAGACAACACTATTCTATTGCCCCCAGCTCTCACCCACTGGCTGCCTGACTTGAGAGACTGTTTACTAGCCCTTGAGGGTTGAAAGTGTGACTTTATATTTCACTAGGCCTGTTTCTGGGTTTCCCATGTTTTTCTATTGGTCTATGGATATGTCTTAGTTTGGGTTCTATTGCTGTGAAGAGACAGCATGACCATGGCAACTCTTACAAAGAAAAACATTTCATTGGGGCTGGTGTACAGTTTCAGAGGTTTAGTTCATTATCACCGTGGCAGGAAGCAGGGCAGTGTGCAGGCAGACATGGTGCTGGAGGAGTTCTGTGTCTTGATCAGAAGGCTGCGGGAGGAGACTGTTTCATACTGGGCAGAGCTTGAGCATAGGAGACCTCAAAGCCCGCCTCCATAGTGATGTACTTCCTGCAACAAGGCTACATCTACTTTAACAGGGCCATACCGCCTAATAGTGCCACTCCCTATGAGCCAAACATTCAAGTACATGAATCTATGGGGGCCAAACCTATTGGAGCCACAGGATTTACTCAGTAATAATGTACCGTCTTTTAAAGGAGGCCTAAGAAGCCAGATTGGATGTTACACTCATTTTCACAAACAGAAAATGGCCTGCGGTGGCTGTGAGAGCCCAGTGTGCACTTGTGGTCACTTGGAGGGATGGCAAGGACTCCTGGACAGAGGCCTGGCCTAGGGCCACAGTGTACGGGCAGGGTGGGGTGTGGGGCGGGGGATCAGAGAGCTGAAGAACAGCCAACCCAGGATCCAGGCTAATTATGGAACGTGAAGAAGGTCCTTGTGACTTCTCTAGCGAGGTCTCTGGAGAAATACGAACTTGAGATTCATTAAAACCAGCAGCTGGAACCCTAGGAGAGAATTGAAAAGACTCATTATTGTCTCTTCAGTGTGGGATTCTGAGGGAGCAAATGCCTGGAATGGCCCCTCCCCGGGGGAAGAATCATCCTAGCACCGGGCAGAACCTCTTCTCAGAGCCCAGAGCATCTGGCTCTCCTCCCTGCTGTGGGGAACTCTGGGGACTTGGGGCACTACAAGCAGTCAGGATCTCAACCTGAGAGTATATTTGGAATTGAGAAAGTTCCAAGAATACCCAGGACGGCAGTGTTTTTGGGGCCTCTGTCAGAAGGGATTATGACAGAAGTCCCTCTCTAAAATTCAGAAGTCGTTCTGCCCTCCAGGAAGACAGTAGAAAAGCCGAGAAATGCAGCAGCAAGGGTGACTCTCCGCCTTTATAGCATGGAATAGGACAAGGAATTGGGCACTTGATCCTAAAAGGCTGGGCTTCCTGCTTTCTCAAAGGCAGAGGAGTTCAAGAAGCAGCTCTTCCGAATGGTGAGCAGGAAGTGTCGTGGGAGGGGCTTTAGGAACCTGTCCTTCGGTCAGGGTCAGGGGCAGCCGGAGTCAGGCTGGTCATTGGTCCTTTGGTTCTGGTACCCTGTAACAGACTTCTCTGTTTGAAGTGAAAAAGAGTTCAAGGGTATGTGGCAGGACCTGTCCTAGATAGATAAGGGTGGAGGAACGGGTACTGTTCTGTGGCAAAAGCCAAAAACCCGACTGTGGGATTGATTCAGTGCATGGTTGAAAGGTGCCTGGAGCTTGCGCTGCTGGGACGTCTGCAGTCATCTTTTGAAGGCAGAGTGACCCACAGACTTTGCATGCCAGATACCTTGTTCACAGAGAGCTGCTTCCTTGCTGCTGTATTCCTTGTGCCTTCCTCCCTCCCCTTCAGGCAGAAAGCCACACTGCTGAGTGTGGTAACAGTGCCTGTGGGGTGAGTTTACTCGGGACTTAAGGCTGATTTATGTATGGAATGGTTTTCCTCACAGGATTAATTAATTAATGGGGAGAGTCTCTCATTGGCCAGTGACTGAGTTGAGTAGATTGGTTGGTGAGGAACTCTAGGGACATGCCTGTTTGTACCTCTCTGGTGCTGAAATCACAAGCACCTGACACCATGTCTGGAGTTGTTGTTGTTGTTTTTTTTTTTTAAATGTGGGCTCTGGGGATTGATGAGATCCTCATCTTACACAATCAGAACTGTACCCTGAATTGTTTGAGTCTGAAAGGTGTGTGTTGCTTATTGCAGAAAGCTATGTGTTCTGTAGTACCCGGGGCGGGGGGTGGGGGGCTGACGGCATCTCCTGTGTGCTCTGGACAACATTGAGTGTGAATGTTTTGACCCGAAGGTGTTGGTCCCTCTTGGTGGCGATATGCCGTCGGCCAGGAAGATTTCCTTGCTAATTTGGCTGTGCAGAAACATAGAAGATGTGACAAATTCAAGCACTTGTGTGCTTGTGTAACCTGAGCTGGAGGTGAGACAACTGTGGCTGGGCTCAGGTGCAGAGCGCACGATGTTTTTATTTTTTCTCTTCTCTGGGATAGGACATGACGTTCATAAGCCAGACTTAGAAATGGCACTTCCTGCAACGTGGAAGAGCTCTCACAAGATGGAGTGTGCCTTGCTTTTCTCTGAATGGTCTTGTCCTGGCTCCATGGACAAAATAGGGGCTTTTGAAAACACTATCCTTAATGATGCTTTATTTTGTGAAACTTTGCACGAAGAGATTAAAAGTGGCATCAAAGGAAGTGAAGCCGTCTTCCGTAGGAGGTCTCGGAGGCTCACGCAGCTCTATCACTCAGCAGCTATGGGCCTATGGGCATTCCCTCTTCTCCCATGATCCTCTTGAGCAGGGTTGGGATTCAGCCGAAATCACAAAACCAATTCATATCGGCGACTGTTTCAGTCTCCACAAACTCTAAACTTTGCATCATGTTTGTTTTGACTTTGCCGGCCACACTCATCTGCAAATGCCACGGGGAATTTTTGAACACGCTCAAAACTCAAAGGTCACGTTCTTAATTCCAGCTGTACAAGTGCTTTTCTTTATGCATGACTCCGAGGGACCTGGCTGACACCTAAATTAACATACGTACTATAGATCTCTGTCTGAGAGGACACAAGGCCTCAGGAGCCTTAGGGACTCACTAACAGGACTGGACCCTCCCTCCTTACCCAGAGCCCACCATCTCAGCAGCAACATTTAAACCAGGCCAGCAAGCCTTCCGCAGACTCTAATTTACCAGCCACAGGGATAACATTGGTCCAAGATAAAAGCCGGCCAGTGCCGGTTAACTGTGTGGTTCAGTCACTTCACAGTGAGATGCTTCTCCCTGCTGGTCCCTCTGGGGTCTGTCCCAGTGTTGACTGCAAAGAAATGACCTTCGGAAGTGCAGTCTCCTAAAAGCCACCAGGCTTAACTATTGTGGGAGGGAGGATGGGTGTGGCTTAGGGAATTTATTTATTAAATACAGGTTCTTGGACTCCATCCCCAGAATGCAAAAAAGAGTACTTATGAAAGCAATTAATATTTAGAGTAAAATAAAAGAGTCCAAAAAACCATAGATGAAGGCATGAACAAATAAATTCCTTTCTTCAGAGGACACGCTGTTAATGGTTTAGTGAATACCCTCAATCATAACACACACCATCAGAAACAATTTTAGGCACTTGTCGATTTTAAGACTGCTGATTGCCAAATGATAAAAAAATAAAAATAAGCGGTTAAAAAAAATCACATATTTTATTTAGGCCAATATATTTAAAATGGCATTCTGTGTCACCACAAAAAAATTTAACAGTTTGTTCCTTTTTTGGTGATAACTCTTTTTATGTATATTTTAATTTTTACTTTTGCTTTTAGTTTAAACTTTTTTTTTGAGAAGTTCATATAGGAATACTGTATTTATATCATTTTGGCCCCCTCTCCTTCCACCTCTTCCCGTGTCTCCCCTACTCTCTCTCTAATCGATGATCCCTTCTTCTTTAATTATTATTGGCACACACACACACACACAGACACACACACACACACACACACAGACACTCCATTGAGTCCATTAATTTTTACTCCTATAGACATATATTTAAGTCTGACCACTTGGAACTGGGTAGCTACCAGGGAGCTCATCCTTAAAGAAAACTGATTTGTCTTCTGAGAGCAGCCGTTGGTTGCCCATAGGTTTTTATCTAGGGATGTGGCCCTGTGAAATGTTCCCCATCCATGTCAACTAGTGTTGGCATTACACAGGTTTTGTTTAAGCAACCATATTGAAATTTCAAGGGTTCAGCTCCTGTGTCATGTCTAGAGGACTCTAACTCGCGGCAGGCGTCCTGCCCCTCTGGCCCTTACAAACATTCTGTTCCTGCTTCCTCCATCTTCCTGGAGCCTTAGTTATAAGGGCTGCACAGCAGACGTGTCGGTTGCATTTGAGCTCCCCACAGTCACTTCTTTTCTGCATTTTGACCAGTTGTGGATCTCTGCAGAAAGAAGCCTCTTTGATGAGAGGTGGTGTAACTACACTTATCTGTGGGCATGAGGATGAGTATTTAGAATATAGTTAGAAGTCATATTGGTTAAGGAAAATGGCAGCAGCAGGTTTTCCTCTAGGACCCATGGTCCCCTTCAGCCATGTGTAGTAGCCTAGGTTTACAGCTTGGGCATGGAATTCCTCCTGTTGAGCAGGTGTTAAGTCTAATTACATGGCTGTAGTTTACCCACAACATAAAAGTACCACTCTTGCTCTAGCCTCCCATCTTTGTTGACAGCAACACACTTCTCTCTCTCTTGGGCTAGTTCCAATCCAGGCTTCAGTTTCACAGCTTCACAAAGTGGCCCCTCCAGGCCTCCATTCAGGGACTGCCCTGTCACACACACCTGGCCTGAATGACTCTCACATGATTGTTTCTCAAGTATTTAGGTTGATGTAGGCAGTGGGGGCCGACTGTCCTGTAAGAAATGGATTGGCCAAGTTAAAGAATATTTGCAAGGCAGCTCTCAAGAAGGGAGCAGGGGTCGGGTGGGAGCAAAGACACAGGAAGGGGTTTGGGGTCACAGGACCCCATGTTTATGGCATTTGGATGTGCCACCGTGAAGCCACAATGCTCAGCATTGTGTGTGTGCCGGGAAGGAAGAACCACTGCACAGTGTTAGAGTTCTACCCGGAGGAAGATGAGTGAGAACCAGGTCTCTTCCATCCTCTTGGCCTAGTAATTAGAAGTCCTTCAGTCTGCTTGAGTTTGATTTTAGTTTTCCTAAAATATTTGTTATCAATGAGCAGATAATTGCTTGGAGTAGTACTGTGCATTTATAAATGGGTTAGGTCAACCAGATAATTACATTTTTTTTTCTTCAGAGTTTTTGCTTCTGTCTTTACCATCACTTAGTGTACTATTGTGACCTTTTTCTGATTATTGAGTTTTGTCAATAAGAGATATGTCCTAATAAAATTGATTAGAAAGGGAAGAATGTTAAAGAAAATTAAGTACTGTTTTCTCAAGGTTAAAAAATATTAATCGATTAAAAATACAAACTATAGCCAGGTGCTGTGGCTCACGCCTGTAATCCTAGCACTCAGGGAGGCAGAGGCAGGTGGGTCACTATGAATTCGAGGCCAGCCTGGTCCACAAATCGAGTCCAGGACAGCCAAGGGTACACAGAGAAACCCTGTCTCCAAAACCAAACCAAACCAAAACCAGAAAATGCAAACACAGGAAAGCATTTGGGCCCACACTCTGACCATAGGTACAGTAGCTGGGTTCTGGCATTCAGAGCCCTCGTACAGTGAAGCATTGTCAGAAGGCCTGTCAAGGTTGAGCGACTGAAGATTAAGGGCTAAGGGAGCTTGGATACTGTCAGCGCAAAGAAGAAGGAATCCATGTGTTATGGCTGTGCTGGACACTCAGCGGTACACTGAGGAATTCACACTAAGCTCAAAGCCACACAGACTTTCACATGGAATCCATCTAATGGCCCTGGGCTAGTTGCTATGGGAACCATGGCTTCGTTTCTTGACAGAAGTTTGTTAGAATTTTCTGCAACAACAGTTATTTAACCCAAGGTTTGTGTTATAATTTTTTTTGTTTCCTTTGTTAAAAAAAATAAAAAGTTGAATACATTTGGGAGATAATACCACTATTGTTCAAATGATAGGAAGGCACTAGCTCTGTTTGCTGAATGCCACAGTCAGATTGTAGGACCCAGAAGTAGCTGACAGGACTGTACCCTGAGTGTTTCCTGTAAACCATACATGATTTCAGAGTGCCTGGAACTGATGACAGATGATATTAATAAATACTGTAACATACTAGACTGTCAATTACTTATGGATAGATAAATATTATCCCAAGATACTCTGCCATTGACTACATCAATGTCAATATTTTAAGGTCAAGAACTGCCCTCAATTATCTACTGTCTCTACGCATCAATTAGTTTAGAATATTTGATAAATTATTTTGATTTCTTGACAGAAAAATTTGAGTTGAGAAACAATTTGGGTTAAATTACTAATGTGGGTAATTCAAACGAGCAAATGCAAGAAAGACTAGAGCCACAGACCGTGTGTGGGGATGAGGCACCATGGCTCCCACCGGTCCCTCCTCCTCATGGTCTCGATGTGGCAACAAAGTAATGAGTATACCACTGGGCCCATCCTCCGGCCCAAGTTTTATTGGCTATTATCTGATGGATGTTAGTCATTCACTTTGAGGTCAGGTAATAAGAAATAAGGTGCCCACCCCAAACACCACAGTGCCATGCTGGAACTCAGGAACAGTATTTGTCTGTGCTGCCTACAAGGAGGGTAGAGTGAAAAAGGCCTTGGTTCTGAGGCACCTGAGGGAGTCTGTCCTTGCACCTAGAACTATGTACAATTCATCAGAGTTTCAGGAAAGACGGCACTTTTTTGAAATATTTTACAGAGACAGAATTATCTGGGTGGCGTAAATTTTTACCAGTTACAAGACTCCTTGTGACCTCCTGACCTCAGCTCAGTATTAACGGAGTCTGTGTCACTGCTGAGGGATTGATCAAACCTACATTTGCTCAGACATGGTACAGAGGGTGATTTACCTGCGCTCTGTTCCCTTGGAAACTTGTTTAAAAGAGAGCAAGGTTAAGGATATCAAAACACACACCAACGTTTCTTTCATTCATGTTAGCTTAGTCTCATTTTCAGAATTTTGAAGAAATCTGGCAATGCTAGATATGTGGTGAAATGCCTCGTCTGACTATTTACTGAGCTTGAACAGCTGTGTGCAAGAGACAGATACAGTTCTCCTGATGCCATGTGCAAAGGACCTTACTATGTTGTCATAAGAGCCGTCTTTGCACAACAGTGCTCATATGCCAGTGGGAAGTCGGGCTTTTGGTGAACCCGTGCCCCTCTTCCTAGAGCGCTAACTGGGAGTTCGAGTGGTTTCTCTTCTCCTTTCCCAAAGCTGCTGCTTCTCAAGAGACAGGAGCGAGGCTGTCACCCACCTGGGCCTCACTCTGATGGCTTGGGTGCAGAGCTATCAAGCAAAAGGGCAGACTGCGGCGTGGTTTTGCTGCTCCCAAGTTCGAGGCTAAGGACCATCTGGAACTTATTTTTGGCCCCCATTTCTTGCTTTCAACTTAGTTGAGTGAAAGCATCCTACAGTGATAAGCTCATCCCCAATGTCTACTTTGATTTCTCAAGGAGTTCCACGAACAAAATGCTGCATTGCTGGTGAAGTACAAATGTACCCAGATTCTGCCATCCTGGAGCTGAAAAAGTCAGGATGTGGTATGTTTAGCTCCTGGACAAACCTAGAGCCTCCTGGGAATTATCTAGATCAGGCTGGCCTATGTTCATGTCTTCCGGGGACTGTCTTGATAAGGTAGGGTGACCCGCCCAAGATATAGGTGACACCATCTCATGGGATGGGCGTTGGTATGTTTAATAGTAAAGAAAGCTTGTGGACCCCAAGAAAAAAGCAGGCGCCATGGGTGCATGTGCGTCTCTGCCCGTGACTATGGATGCAGTGGGAACAGCTGCCTCAAGCTCCTGCCTCTGTGATGTGACTTGGAATGGTAAACCAAGTTAATCCTTCCTTTCTCTACATTGCTTTTGGTTGGGGTGTTTTATCTCAGCGTCAGAAAGGAAACTAGGGCAGTTGCTCTCACCTTGGAAGCAAGGCTTGTCCATGAATGCATTAATGATCGGGTGGAGTCTCCACTCACTGGGAGATTTCCTCTAACTCTACTTTTGTAGTTATAGTTGGTACTTATTCTTTACAATGTGTAGCATTTATATCAAAGGGTCACCTCTAAGAGTAGGTCAGAGATTATATTATTTTTATTTTATTGTGTGCTGTCTTTGTCACAGAAAGTTAAAAAAAAATACATTCATGCTGTTGTATAGCTTTCTGTGTGTCTCTAATGTAGAGAAGAAGATAAAGAGATAAGGACAGAAGTAAACACTGTAACGTTTGGGGCCATATATAAGAATCTTATTTCTGTTTTTAAAAATGGAAATGGCTTTTGATAAAGTGTTTAAATTCCAGTGGGTACTTTAAAAAAAGGATTATATAACAGTTGCATTTTAAAATGTCAAGTGAATTTTATACAAGGTTTCATATCTTTTGATGTTATGAAAAAAATTTTAACTTCTACCCCGAATTGGGTTAGGAACATATATAATAGGTTTCCTAGATCCTGAATAAAGCATATGTTGGACAAATATCTGGAGAAGCCAGTGCCATTTATATTCCTTAAAATACACACACACACACACACACACACACACACACACACACACACACACACA
>OU015752.1:48177293-48199335 GCA_907169655.1 Acomys percivali | reverse complement strand
ACACACACACACACACACACACACACACACACACACACACACACACATACACACACATACAGAGAGAGAGAGAGAGAGAGAGAGAGGCAGAGAGAAAAATAAATACATAAATAGGAGGAACAGTAACTCATAGGGAACAATCTCAGGGGTCATGGGGAATCGAAGGCCTTACCTTCCACCCCTGTTGTAGCCTTCCCCGGCTCCTTTGCTCTTCCTGGCTAGCCTGTTGTTCTCCAGGCCTCCTTGAGTGGACAGTAGATGACTGTGCAGGATGACCAGGCCTTCTGGTCAGCTGTGGTGTCTCAGTGTTTGGGTAGTTTCAGTCCTGTTGCTATAGCAGCACTGGAAACATGAGGGAACCGCTTTTCCTACTTAGTTGTATCGGCTACCCGCGATAATTTCGGCTCTGTGAGGAAGGTTTCTTAAAGACATTCCTTGCCAGCCACAGTGGCACGTATGTGTCTTAAATAAACAAGCACCAAGAAACACACTGATAGCACCCTTGGGGTTTCCCTATTTCCCTTGCTGTGTTCCAGCCGAGGAAGACAGCTCTGTGTGGTCCAGCTTGCTTCGTCTTCGTGATCCCTGCGCAGGCGTCACTCGCCATTTATATGTTTTCTTTGAAGAAGTGATTTAAGACTTTAGTCCGTCCTTGAACGTCAGGCTGTCTGTTGACTTCCTCTTAGGAGGTCTTCATTGCTGCCTGTACACAGGCTGCCCTTGCGCCCTGGCCCTGAGAGACACTTTGCAGTCTTTCATTCTTCTAAGTGACTCTTGTGGAGAAGCATCTGTAGGTTGAGGTCGCCTGGATCTTAGTTAGAGAATGCTTGCTCCCTTATAGGAAGCACGTGAGTGCACACTCTGCCGTGCAGAGCGGAAAGTGCTTCCGCTTCAGGAGTGTGTGGCTCCTTGGAAGTCAGCTGCTACTCCTAAAGCAGCCCCAGCCCCAGCCCCAGCCCCCTGCGGTGTGGGGCAAAGCCCTGTGCTTGGCGGAGCATCAGCAGCTCCCTAGAAGGTTGTTGCAGTCCAGAATGGCGAGGCACCAAGTCCTGCGGGCTGGAAACTTGAAGTCAGTGGGCACCTTTTTTCCTATAGGAAGAGTGTGAAGATTCTTGCCTCGCCGGTGCTGTTGTGAAGGTCAAGGGATTGGCAGGATGGGTTAGTGCAGCATGTGGGATGTGAACCCTCCCTCCGTCCCTCCTGTCCTCTTCTCTTGCCCAGAGTCAGTTGAGAAATTACTTGAGGAGTGAAAGGGAGAAATTGGGTGAGTTTGGACTTGCTGGGGGCCTTCAGAGGAAGAGGAAAGGGGCCAAGACTAGGCAGCCTCAGAGGCGGAAGCAGTGGAAATGTTTCAAGGAAAGAATGGGAAAGCCCGGAGTGTGACCCTTTAACAGTAATGGCAGAAGGTATGACTAGAGTGAAAAGTTTTTTAACGTTTAAATATCCCAAGCTTAGTTCCATCTCGGTGGCACTTGCGTGCTGCGGTCTGTGTGTGCAATAGCTTTTATAGGCTCATGGGTTTTTGTTTTTACCACTTGGCCCCAGTTGGTAGCGTTTGGAAGATCATGGAACCTTTAGGAGGCTGCTCCCCGAGGAAGGGGATCATTGGGGACAGGTCTCGACGTTTTATAGCAGGCTCGCCTTCCTTTATACGTTGTCTCCTGACTAACAACACAGTGTGGCCAGCCACGCACTTCCGCCCCTCCTGCTGACATACCTTGCTATGACGAGCTGTGTGTGTGTGTTTCCTCCTCGCATTGCTTTTCATAAGGTGTTTGGCCACAGCAATAAGAGAAGCAGCGAATACAACTGTGTGATACATCGTGCGCGCTTCTTCATTGCTTTCCTTTCTGGAGGGGATTTCACAAAAGCCTGAGCCTAGAGGTGCATTGAGACCTGTGTGAGCAGTGACACAGAGGAAGACAGAAACAGGTGGCGGACACTTCGCCCTGTACGCATTTCCCATTTAAAACTGGAGCAGATAGGTTACCTGCGACATGTGCTGAGGGGGACTTCGCATCTGATCTCCTGATCTTATTCCTTCTTCCTGGAAGGTAAAAGAAACCTACCTGTCCGTCTTCACCCTCACCTTCCCTTGACACTTGTGGCTTTCAGTGCTGAGCATCAAACATGGAGACTTGTGACTACTATGTTGACATGTGGTTTTGAGTTAACCTTTGTTTATTCTTAAGATTAGATTTCCTGCTAATTTGTGTTTTTTTAAAGCTAATTTTCAAAGGACTATAAGCACATTATAGAAAGTTTAGAAAATACTGGAAAATGCAGGAGGAAGCAGGATAGGCTGTCTTGATCTGTGTGGGTTGCAGTCTCCAGCCAGCCTCGGTGATGCTGCTTTTGCCTTATTTCATAGTTTAGAACAAACAGCCCCGTGCTTAACACTAAAATTAATCACGGGTGTTCTTTTGCTTATGGTTGTAATAAAAAATGATTTTCTTTCTTCACAGGGCGATTACTGTAGCGATAAGGCGAATAGGTTTTCATCACATTAAAGACATTTCCCTCTAGTATCAATTCACAAATTATTCAGAAGATAAGGAATAATGCTGAATTTGTCAGGTGCTCATTCGGTGCATGGATCAGCGGGTTTCTTTCTTCTGTAAGCTTTGAAGGAAATGGTCGCTGCTATCAACTGGACACTCTTATTTTATAGCGGTGATGTATCATTTTAATCCTCGGCCAGCATTTTTTTGGCAGTTTCACCATCTTGTGGTGATGCGGCGTGCTTAAGTTCAGCAGGTCTTGCTCTTTGTCTTCCTGTGTCCCGCCTTGACAGGCCGTCCACCCCAACACAATGCTCTCCTCTGTGCCTTGTGTGGGGTTAGGAGCTGCTTGCAGGGTGAGGGGCAGACTTGCGATTCCGGCTCACGGTGCCTTGGACTTTGCTGCATTTTACTGTTTTCTCCTCTCTTCTCCACACTGCCTCATCTCCCATGTCTCCTCAGTAACTTTGATTTTTTTTTCTTCTTCGTTTCTCTGATGTCTTCCAGAGTCTCTTTGTTAACATCTGTGGGTGGGTAAGCTTTCAGAATCTTTGGATGTCTAAAAATATGTAATTCTCACATGGAAATCTAATTTTACTGAGTGCTGGAATCTCAATTCCCAGCCATTTCCCTCCAAGCTGCAGTCACCCAGTTGAGGAGGGCTCCTGCTTGTCCTCCTGTCCTTCCTGGAGGGTGGCCTGTCCCCTCCCTCCCTTCAGCATGATTGAGGGCTTTCTGACTCTTCCCTTGTTTATGCTATGTGGTCCTTTGTGGACACCTCACTCATAGTTGCCTCTCTTTAGTTTTGGGAACTTTCCTCCTTTAATTCTCTCTGACTTTTTTCTTAAAACTGTTGGGTGGGATTTGGAAGTACTGGCATTTTCTTTTGTATCTGTCATGTATTTGTCTTTTGTGTGATTTTTTTTAAAATTTGAATGAAGCCTTGGGTCATACCTGTACTCTCTTCTGTGTTCTCGTGTGTCCCATTTGTCCTGTTGTACTTGAAACTCTTAGCTGTTGCCTCTGCACTGCTCGGTTCACAGGGCCTGGGGCGGTGGCGGCGGCGGCGGCGGCGGCGGCAGCAGCAGCAGCAGCAGCAGCAGCAGCAGCAGCAGCAGCAGCAGCATAGCACTTGGCTCCTCTCAGCCATGCTTGTCTGTTGTGTTTTCAGCCTGTGGGTAATCTTTCTTCACGGAGGTGCTTTCCTCAGTGGTTGAATTATAAGATCCCAGTCACCCATCCTGTGGTGCAGCCTTCCACATCTCTAGGGGAAGGGACGAGTCAGCTAACGGACGCCATTGCTGCCTGTCCCTGAATGCCTCTCATGGCCTGGAGAGCAGCTGGCATATTGTGACTTCCAACCTGTGCAACCTGTGATTTAGTGGTTGAGGCTCTTTTTCTGCTTTCTTGAGTGACCTAACTACATCGTAGTTTTTCTCGCCCTTAGTATATTGTATGACGAATTACTGTGCGAACTCTGAAGTGCAGAATTCTGAACCATAGATCTTGGGCAAAGGTGGGATTGAATTCCTCAGAGCCTATATCATCTTTACTAAACAGTCAATATGTAGGGTTATTTTTGCTTAAGGCACTTTGCAGGAATACCTTTTAAGCTCTCTTCTTGGGTTCTTACATCTACCATCCTTCTCCACCTCATTCCTTTCCAAGCCCCCAACACTAGGCAGGCAATACAAAAGGTCAGAGGGCAAGGGGATGTAGACCACTTTGGACTACTTCCTGCTGATCAGGGGCGTTGGTTCCCAATCTCTGTCATCCAATCTCTGTTGTCAAGAATATCTAGCAAATCAGCAAACCAGCAATAGCAAATGCAGCATCAGTGACCAGGAGCAGCAGGGACCAGCAGCTGCCACAGGCCCCTCTCAGGGATCTTTCATTTCTACCCTCTCCCGGAGTCCCCAGAATTAAACTATTTGCAGCTGGTAAACACCACAGCCCTTCTAGAGCACGAGATAATAATAGTCATGGCTGTGGGCGATCTGAAGCAGCCCCATATTCCACACCTGGGATTAAAACAATAACATTTTCACATAACATAATTGGTTTTTTTAAGAAACTAAATTCTCACTACAATACTTAGTCTACTATCTCCTTTCCAAATACTGGTTTTCTTGGCTTCAGATACGATCAGGTATATGCAGGCGGGTATAGCCGGGCACAGATACCTGGTCTAAAGTATCTGTAGTTGATTTGTTAGCTTTGAACCCAGAGCCAGAGCACCACCATTCATGCTGGGCAGTGCTTCTCCAGCACAGCTTGCGGTGTGGCAGCGTTGCACCTGGGGACACAGGACATACCAGGCACCACACTGGGCCATTCTAAACAGTAACATTACCAGCAGGAAGCACAGAGGGTAGTGGTGTGGCCCTGAACGGAGCATAAGGGACATTGATTTCCAGAATCAGAAGTAAAACAGGAAAGTGAGGGTCACTTTGCTCAGCCTCAGCTCGGAGAGGTTTCTGTCCTGTCTCTGGGCAGGTGTGCCTAGTGGGAGACTTGACTTTGGGTCACAAGTAAGTTTATCAAGGAAATAAGTTGGCCAAGAAGCCACCGATGACAAGGCTCCCAAGGACTTCCATCAGGTATGCTCTAAGCTCCTTTGTCTTGCGGAACACCTGTTCCTGGGAAATGGTTTGGTCCAGGGCTTGCCATCTGTCCCACTTACATCTGTTTCACCCCGGGCTCTGGAGACTTCTGTATGTCTGACTACATTCCTCCTCTTTCCATCCGTTCTTTACCATTCCTTTCCTTTTTGAACTGTTCTTTAAGAAATGCTTTCTCTAGAGAAGTTAAGGCCTTCTGTGTCAGCATTTCATAATCTCTGCAGCTGCTCACTTCATTTGCAGACTCTGGATCTTTCTCTGATTGTTGTCAATCTAGGTGGAGTCCTGTCTGCTGTTCAGGTGACCCCTTCTAGCTACCAGTCAGCATGTTCTTTTAAAGCTGCCAGCTGGTTATGTTGTCCCCCATCTGATACACTCCTCAAGCCTAGTACCACTGGTTGCCTCGCTGCATGGTGGCTGTGTCTCTCCGGTGCTTGCCCACTCTCTGAGCCACCTATGGCATGAGGGATGGACGGACGATGGATGGATCACTTCTGTACAACAGTCTAATGGGACCACGTCTCTTACTTGGGAGCTTGTGATAGTCAATGCCATGCTCCTTGCCCGTGATTTTGCCTGGCAAACACATACCAAGACATGTTGGGTGATGACAGTGGCTATGAGCCTTCTCAGTTCCCAAACCATCTCAGGAACAGAAAATGTTGCAACATCTAACATCACTGTCTTTCAAGTTTCTACTGGAACAACTTAATATAAAGTGAATAGATATAAAAATGTCAATTCCCCGAGTTTTAATGCAACAACAAGCTGCCGCTATCCTAGCACCCAGCAGGATTTCTGTCTCCCATTCCTGATAAATTCCCCCAGACACAGCCCCAGAGCCCGTGGCTTTCTGACTTCTGTCACTGTAGTTAGCTTTTCGTTGCTCTGACAGAACACTTTAGGTAAACAACTTGAGTAGAGGGAAGGGTTACCTCTGCTTGTAGCTTTAGAAGTTTTGACCAGAGATTTCTTGGTCTCTTCTCTTGGCTTGCAGCAAGACAAGTGTGTCATGTTGGGGGCAGGCAGGAAATCAGAGTGTCTCACTTCATGGGGCCAGAGCTTGCTTGCTTCACAAGCCCCCGAAATCCCACTAAGTTATGAACTCATCAGTGGATCCGTCCAGCCACCAAGTTAGTATCCTCACAATTCAGCTATTTACAAAGGCGTACCCTGAACCAGGTGAGAAACATGTGCACATTTGAAGACTCTTTAGGTGCATTATAGTCTTGCCTGGTTCTTGAAAAAAAAAATTGGTTTCTTATACTAAATGTGTTTTTGAGTTTTGTTAAGTCCAATGAATATAACACTTTTAAGGTTTGCTGGCACGCTTGCATGTATCCGCTGCCCTTTTCTTTTGCTGCTGATTAATATCCAGTGAGTGGACTCAGGATAAGACAGTTTTTGGATTTATCTTCCAGTTGACGGGCTCCTGGCTGCAATAATTTGTGGCTTCTATGGGTAACATCATGTGAATACTTGTGTAGGTCTTTTGTGGACATAGAATTCTTCCTGAGCAAATGTACAGCACTAGAATTTCTATGCCATGGATGTGTTTGTGCATAGCTGCACCTTTTAAAGAAACTGCCAAGGGGTCCACTATAGCAGGCGTCTTTCTTTATATTCCTGCTGTTGTTGCAGGGGACTGCCTGGGACTCCAGTCCTTTCTAGCATTCAGAAACATCAGTTGAGGACCCCAACAATTATGTTTTAATGAAATCATTTACATGTAGATTCTATTGTTAACTCTCAGACCACCTTTTAAAGGGACAGCTCTGTTTTCCTTCAGACTTCAGCACCGCTGTGCTGAGCGCCTGGCCACACAGAGCTGATGACGAGCACATGACAGGTGCCTTTCTGTGCTCCCGTTGCATGTGTTTACAGTTAATGGTTCCACTGGGTGCTCTCCTAAGACTCTGAGTCTTGGCTTTGAACTCATTTCGAGTGACCGGAGGGATGGCTACACACTGGGTTAAAGAGGCCTCACGCTGCCTACCGCTGCTGGCCTCTCACCCTCTACCTGCAGATGTTTAGTGATGGCTTGTTCTGAGTTAGCTGGTGCTGGCTCCCTCTCTGAGAATGTATAGTCCCAGGGGAGCTATACTCAGAAGAGTTCTTTCCCTGCTAAACATGCAGTTGCTCCCAGAATATTCAGCAAGTGTCATACATGAGGCATGGCTTTGTGGTTACTTTGTGTCCTCTGCAAAAGGGGAGGAGGAGAAAGAAGGATAAGAAGAAGAGGAGGAGGAGGAGGAGGAAGAGGAGGTGCTGGCGGCAGGGGCAGTGTGGCTTTTTGTTGAGGGAGCCCAAATAGTTGGTGAACTGAAAGAAGATACATTGGGATCCCAGGCTGCAAATCCAGCTTGGCTTCAGTCTTGCTTGGGGCTGGCTGGGCATGCCTGACTGCAAGCACGGTGATGAGGCATGTTCTGCAAAAGTGCACTTTGCTAATGATACATATCAAATAATCGATACTGACTGTGAACTCACTTGAATTATTAAAAGGACTTAAATATTGTGAATTACTGCTGTAATTATGGTGATTGGATGAGCACTCCCACATGCCTTAATTAAAGCTATTGTGATGCTCAGACAGGGAGAACCTTGAAAACTTTGGGATGTTATTAACAACCTTCATCGCGGGCCCACTTCCTAGAGAAAATCACCTCCTGCTGCTGTTTGTGTCCCTTGCTGGATCCTAGCCACACAGATGTCAAGTGGATCTGGAGGTGCAGTTTTGTGTCATTTGGGTCGGAGGCTCTCCAGCACCTCTGCACATAGGAGGATTTTTCACATGGTGGTGTTAACTATGTATTAAAGACTCACAGGGATGCTGTTTTCCAAAGCCAGGAAGGAGACGCTCATTGAAGAAGCTCCATGACACGATTGCCTGTAGTGGGCTGCACCTGTACCTTGCTCTTAGATAACTGTAAACACCAAGGACACATGGCCGTGACTGGGGGACACAGATATTGGCTCTTAGCTATTATTGCAGTGGGGTGGCCTCTATTCACAATGGAAATTGCCAACCCTCTTTGGGAAGGTCAGGTCCTGCTGCCTTGGAAACTGAGGCTGACAGGGTAGGAAGCTTCACCAGTGAATGAAAACTCTGTGGTGTGTGTGTGTGTGTGATTGTGTACCTGTGTTTACGTATGTGTATGGGCTATCTGTTTGTGTGTCTGTGTACATGTGTGTTTTAGCAGTGATGCTATGATTAGGAGTGACATTTGTTGGAAGGAGGTTGGACTCTGTAATCCCACCTCTTGCACGTGACCCTCTCCTCAGCCTGGCCTTGCCACTGTCATTGTTTCCCCCAGAGTGCTGCCTACTTTTTCTTCCTGCTTGGTGGCATCCTGAATGCTTGTCACCCATCTGGACTCGGTGCCTTTTAAAGGCCCATCTGTTTCGGCTCCCAACAGTCCCTTTGATAATGGTCTTCTCTGTTTGTATACACATCATACCAGACAATAGGTTGCACCCAGTACCTCATCTTCTGGGCACTTCCTTCTCATGTCATGGAATTCTAGACACATATCGTTTACCACTTTAGAACCAGTGGAATCTGGGAGATGGATCCTAGAAATGAGGAAGACTAAAGTCCTATGCCATAGGCAACTTTATTCAGAGCCTGAGACAGTTTAAATTCCAAGGGTCAAGAAAAATCACCTGAGTAAAGTTCTCATGCATTCAACTCAACATAGTTACAAGGACAAGCCCTGAGTGGCAAAAACATGTTTTTTTCAGAGGCATGTAAACAAATAGCTATACCCAGTTGTAATGAATAATCTAAAGTAAACTCACTCCTATTCGACACACCTGGGAAAGCCACAGAAAACACATTCTAAGAACAATGTTTTTGAAGAGATGGAGGTCACAAGGCTGTTGTCTTGGTTTCTTGAGAGTTTTCTTACAAGCACTCAGAATTCCCCTCTCAGGACTCTACTCTTGACCATATTCTGGCAATATATGATCCTCCTGCCTCGGCTTCCTGAATGTTGAGATTATAGGCATGTGGCCTCAGGTCTGGTGCATCACAGGCCCTAAAAACGTGATCATAGTTCCTGTCTACCGGCCCACCTCATTGTACACACCTGAAGTCTACAATGCAGCATCATGATCCTACGGTAGACCAGCCGGCTAACCTACCCATCGCTTTGCCGAGAGCGGCTAGAATCCACGTGCTAACAGTCCAAAAAGCCGAAGGATTACTGGCTGAAGGTGAGATAGTCTTCGGGGCTACCATTTGTTCTGAGAACCTGGGGTCCCTGAGCTGCCAAAAGGCTCTGGCCGATGCTGTGTTCCCATGGAGGTGCTTTCTGGAAGGACGCTACAGTGTTCACAGCCAGAGAATTTCCCCCCTTGTTGACAGTGGCTAATTTCTTCTTTCCTTAAGCTGATCACACAAAATCCAGTCTATACCAATTCTCTCAGGACCTCACTCTTCCCCAGAAATATAAATGCTAGGGCCAAAGGGGCTACATTCTGAATTAGCCAGAGAAATAAACCATCTCTTAGACTTTGCCATATTTATGCCAAAATTATGAGCATAATGAATGTGCACATTACATTTGTGCTGTGTTATTGATTAAAAATTAACATTTTGCTAGCATCAGGAAGGAAACGCAATTCAAGAAGTTAGGGATTTCAGGAGGAGTTTGACATTAGACTGTGGATAAAAACGACAGGCCTGCTAAATATGTTCAACCTGCAGCCCCGGTGAGATGAAGCTGCACTTTTGTTGCCAGGGTAGAAAGAAGCACGTGTTGTGAATTTTAACGGCAGCAAGTGGGCTATTGGCTCAGAATAGAGAATAGCACCTTCTCCACGTGACTGTGATGGAGCGCCCAGGCATGCTCACGGAGGGCTGAGGGGAGGCCATGGACGTTTGCTACTACTGCCCTGCCCCTGGGGTCAGAGTCCTTCGAGGTCTGCTTTAGTTCAACAGGGTTCGTGCTTTTGAGGGCCTGTGTCTCGGCTTTGCCTTCTTGAGGCTCCAGTGTTAATCCTAGTCTGGATAGGTTCGCTGTGGTTCTCAACCCATTGCGGGCTTGTTAGCCTTTCTGCTTTGCAGCACTGACTGTGCTCTGTGAGCTGAGCCAGCCCTGTGGGCAGTCGCTGACCTCCGACTTTCCTCATCCACCTCAAAGCCTTGTCAATGACAGAAGGAAAAAATAAAATTAGTTTGCAGTTTGTTCTGTAATTTCCAATTTGTGCTCATTTGAGGAAATCAGTGCTTGCTTCAGCTGCCTGCACTTTGACTAGGGAAATTTTGACATAAGAACACAAGAGGAAATAAATTTAATTATTTTTTCTCTTTTCTCCAAGGAAGCTAGTTTCTTAAACTTTTTTTTTTTTTTTTAATTAAAGCTAAGATTCAACTATAGTATCCAGAAACAGCTCCAAGTGTACCCCACAGGTTTGTGTCAAATTAACTTTTGGTTATGGAGGCCAGCTTCTGGCCTGAGCAGTTAGCTCTCTGTAAGGGTAAGTTCTTCCTGGCAGCTGATGGCTGCCTAAAGGGAAGTTTGGTTTTCTAACCTCTTTTAGGATCTCCAGGGTGGTGGAAGTCAGGTGCATCCATAGTAGAGGTTTGAGGAGGCTCCCTCCCTCCCTCCCTCCCAGCCCCTCACCTCCACCCCAACCTGGTCTTCCCAGCATTCCTTCTGTGTGTTTCTCCTTACTTCCAGAGGAATTTCTTCTTCCTCAGATGCCATCCTCACAGTTGCTGGTTCAGTTGTCTCTGTACTGAGGTGTGTCTGGGGAGCCCAGCTTCTCTGCCACAGCTTCTCAGCCTCCATCCCGTTCTTGGCAGCCTTCTTAGGCTCTCACTGGTCTCAGCCCTTCTCCAAGCTGCAGCCCATGCCACTCACAGTGGAGTCGTGTGTGCCTGGTTCTGAATTCCCATGCCACCTGTGTGGCTTTTTAAGGCTCAAGAAGTCTCCGCTTGTAACCGTCGCACCAAATGCGGTGTGGATCATGCTGCTGTCAGGATGTTTGGTTGTGATCTCGGCTGGGGCTGTAACCAACACGCACAGCCGTACAGTCGCTCTTCTCTGGGAGCTAAAGCTGCACTGAGAACTTCAGCTTTGTCTGAATGTTTGTGCTGGAAGGAAGGAAACGGTAGAATGTGATGGCTTGCTAACTTGTCTGTCACAGGGCACTTGCCCAGACCATTTGGAAACCTCTTGGGAAGCTGGGTATAATCCCCTTACAACTCAAGGAAGATGCAGGGCCACAGTGACCAGGCTAGAGCTGAAGCTTATGCAACCGTTTGGGATTTATTTGGGCGGAGGTGATAGAGGCACAGCCTATTTTGGTTTATAAATGCGTCTCCTGGCACCACGCTCCAGTGTAGCCTGTGGCTTTCTCCCAAGGGACCCTCACATGGGAGCCTGTGGCACCTGCTGCCTCCAGCTTCTTCACAATCTCCCCCAGATTTCCTAGCAGAAATCGTCCTTAAGTCACCACATGATGTCTATGACTTAAATGGTTCCGACAGATGAAGGGCAGGCCACACCAAATGTCCCGTTCTGGATCTTATGACCATGGCGGTTCCCCCATGGGTGGAGTATGGGATGGCTCTTCAAGGATGGTTGAAGGAGGCCGCAGGGGGAAGGGTGGGCTCTGCAGGCGGTGGCTACAGGTGTGTGGTGCATCCGTGCCAGCAGTCTTTTTTAAAATTTTATTTATTTATTCAGATTACAACTCAATTGTTATCCCATCACTTGTATCCTCCCGTTCCTCCCTCCCTCCCACCACCACCCTATTCCCCTGCCCTAGCTCTATAACTGAGGGGGACCTCCTCCCCCTCTATATGGTCATGGGCTATCAAGTCTCATCTTGGTAGCCTGCTTATTCTTTCTTTGAGTGCCATCAGGCCTCCCCACCAAAGGGAGGTGGTCAAATATGGGGCACCAGAGTTCATGGCAGAGTCAGTCCCTGCTGTCCACACAACTGTGGAGAATGTCCTGTCCATTGGGTAGATCAGAGTAGGGGTTCGATGCTTACTACTTGTATTGTCCTTGGTTAGTGCAATAGTTTGAGCAGACGCCCCTGGACCCCGATCCACCCATCATGATGTTCTTCTTGTAGGTTTGTAGGACCCTGTGGGTCCTTCTATTTCCCTACCTCCTATATTTGCCTTACGTAGAGTCCCAGTGGGAGGTGCTCACATCTGTCCCAATCTCCTGGTAAGTGAAGACTTTCATGGGGCATCGTGCCAGCAGTCTTAGCTGTGTGGTTATTTATCAAGGTCTTCACTGTAAGCTTCGGAGTGCAGGTTGGCATGTCAGGGCTCGGTATTGCTCCTGTGTGTGTTTTCAGTGCAATGCAGAGAAAGCATGACTGACTGGGCAGTTTCACTCTCCAGGACCACGATGGAGTGAAACTGTAGACTTTCCTACTTCTCTACATAATCCTCAATGTAATATTGGTCTCCTTGTCGAAGAGATCCTAGATACTGGAGACTAATACCCGAAAGAACAAATGCTAAGTTACTGCCTGGATGTGTAAGAGCAAGATTGACAGCAATGGAAAAATATGATACTTAACCATTGTCATGGTTGGGGTTGCAGTACCACGCTCTCTGTGGAGGATCCCGTGACTGTAACCTCTGGCCTTCAGTGAGAAACTCCAAATAATTCACTTTATTTTCAATTTATTAGTTGCATGTGTGTATCTGTGATAGGGGTGGTAGGAAGGTGAGAAGAAGGGAGCGAGGGAGGGAGGGACACTGACAGGACTGACTGACTGAGGAGGTCAGAGGACAACTTTAAGGAGTGAGTTCTCTACTTCCACCATGGATTCTGGAGATTGGACTTAAGGTCTTTTATGCTCTGTGCCACCTTGCTGGACCTCGAGCAGTTCTTGATGAAAAGGTGTTTTGCTGTGCGAAGCCTTTGTGCTGTCTCCCTGAAGTTGAAACTCCTCTCCGCTCTGCAATGAAGGAAGACCTAGATAGATCCTTGTTCATTCTCAGTTCCTTTCTCCCTCATATTTGTCTTATGTTTGTTAGAGAAATGCATCCTGTGATTTCCAGGCCATTTAGCTATATCTTTCTATATTTCCCTCTGTGCTTAAGGCTTTTTTTTTTTTTAAATAGAAGGGTTTCATCTTACAAGGAGGAGAAGGAGGGAGGTAAGTGAATACAGCCTTAAAGCAGACGGACAAAAAGCTCAAGGGGTTTGTGATGACACAGGTAGAGGGAACACTTTCACCGAACACAATGATCACGGCACAGTTGCTCTGCACAGACCCAAGTAGCAAACTGCAGATAGAACTCTGGCTTGGAATCCTGCTAACTAGTGCCATTTTGTGTGCGTCGATCTTGGGTTCACCTGACTGTGGCAGATGTGATGCCTTCCCTGTACGCTTGTTGTGACCCTTAGAACAGATGCCGCACTTCCTGTGTCACAGTGAGGCTGTACACAGAGGTTGGCACAGATAATTTCTCTTGGACTACTATACATGCAGGACACGATTGTGATTGCAGCAGGTGTGGGAGAAAGTGGAGCTGAGTCTGTGCACAAGTTTGCACAGGGAGGGCTCTGGGCCTGCTAGATGTGTAAAAGGAGAGTCCTTAGACTGTGGCATATAGTTATTATACACCTGTTTTTTCTTTTTTAAAAAATATATCTTATTAATTTATTCATATTACATCTCAATTGTTATCCCATCCCTTTTATCCTCCCATTCCTCCCTCCCTCCCATTTTCCCCTTACTCCCTTCCTCTATGACTGTGACTGAGGGGGACCTCCTCCCCCTGTATATGCTCATAGGGTATCAAGTCTCTTCTTGGAGGCCTGCTGTCCTTCCTCTGAGTGCCACCCGGCCTCCCCATTGAGGGGATGTGGTCAAATATGGGGCACCAGCCAAGGACAATACGTGCAGTAAATTTCAAACCCCTACCCAGATCTAGCCAATGGACAGGGTGTTCTTTACAGTTGAGTGGAGAGTGGGGTCTGACTTTCACACCTGTCTTTTCTGACGGTCAGTGTGGCTCTGTGGCTGCTGAGGTTTTAGGCGTCTATCTCTTCTGGGAGAAAGCATCGCTCAGAAAGGTACATCATCATGTGAACTCTGGGAGATGGAGGCTAAGCCACGGGCTCCCTCCACCTTTCTCAGAAGACACTGGAAGGGCTATATTTGAGAGTCTGTGGCTTCCAGGAAGATGAGGTGGCCTGTGATGTGTACTAGGTGAGTCCTGTGTTAGGGTAAATGGTGCAGCAGGGTCCATATAAATAAAGCACAGGACCCGGTGTATACAGTGTGCAGCTTTGTCTACTGTGACCTGCAACCATCACTGGCGCTCAGTGGCACACTCGCAGCAGTCACGTGCCTCACACTGGAGACGTGACGAGGGGTTGTAACAAGTCTTACAGAGAAACAGCCGAAGCTCTCAGCACTGATGTTTGTATTCTGTGCCATTATCTTGTTGGTAAGACCTGGTTCCATCCTATCTTGGTCAGATCAAATAGAAGACGTTATGTCAGCTTCCCTGTGTTTTTAAAGCCTTCCTTTGTGTCCTGAAATGCGGCCTGTTTTGGGGAATGTTTCATGCACACTTGAGGAGAATGCATTTTTTTTTCCAGTGTTTACAAGGAATGTTCCATAGATATATGTTAGGTTCGTTTTATTTATGTTGTCACTTAACTTCAATGTTTCTCTTTTTAGTTTTTATTGGGGTGACCTCTTTGTTGGTAAAAGTGGGGTACTGCAGTCGCCCACACTCCCTGTGTTAAATTTAATCTACGGGTTTGCGTTTAGTGGTATTTGATTCATGAAACCAGCAGTGCCCATGTTTGGCGTATCTACTTAAGATATCCCCTTGATGGATTGTGGCCTTAACGAGCTCGAAGTAACTGTGTCTTCTGACTAGCTTATGTTTGGGATCCATTTCGTCAAATATCAGAATAGCTGTAGCTGCTTGCTTCCTAGTTCTGTTTGATTAGAATACCTTATCTACTCCTCTAGTCTAAAGTGGTGCCGAGTGTTCAGATAGGTGAGTCCATAGGGGACATTTCTCATTTGAATTACCACATTCAACTCCCTCATATCTCTCAACTGGCTCATGGCCACATCATGATGAAAAAATGCATTTACTTTAACTTTAAAACTCTCCATAGTCCATACCAGTCAACACTGCTTAAAGTCCAAAGACCAAAGTCTCTTCTGAGACTGAAAGCAATCCTTTTACTGTGATTCCTCCCTCGAAAACAAATAAACAAACCAAATTATACCCCCCCCCATAATGACACATAATATATATACTCCATTTCAGAAGGGAGTAATGGGGCCAGTGAGATAACACTGGATTGAAGCAAGACCAAATCCCAGCAGACACATGGCAAGTGCTGATTCTGTATTTCCGATGACTGAGATTTTAGCCACAGTTTCGATGTCTCTACCATGCCAACCCTGCTGGCCATGGCATCTCTCTCTCTCTCTCTCTCTCTCTCTCTCTCTCTCTCTCTCTCTCTCTCTCTCTTTCTCTCTCTCTGGCTGGTTCCAATCCCCGTATACAGTTCTTGACAGATGCATCTGGCATCTATGACATCCTGGTGTCTCCAGTAGAAACCAGGCTTCCCTTTGGGAGCCTTATACCTTGGCTTCCTGTGACCTTTTGCCATCTCAGTGCTTTTTCCTAGGACTCCCCTGCCACATGTAGATTGGTCCTGTGTTTCTCTGAAATCATGGAGGCAGAATCCAAGCCCTTCATGCCCCCCTTGCATTTTCATGCTTGCAAAGCCAGCGTCACACGGATAACAGTGTCAAGTTCAGCTGCCAGCTTGGAATGAACCCTTGGTCCCTTTGACCATACTAGCAGCAGCTTTTTATGTTGGAACATTCGATTTCTAGGAGCAAACAGCTCTTCAGGTTTCCCTTTCACACGCTGGAGGCATCTCTGTGGGAGCCTTCTCTGAGGATGCCCTTTCCCTTGTTCCAGCCTGGAGCAGGGCGCTTCTTCAAGGCACCACCCTCTTTAGCAAGGGCAGGCCCCCTCTGAGCACAGGCCTTGCCTGTAACATTAAGTCTTATGGTGCTCTTTTCTTCTCCAAACTGTATATTTTGTATTTCTTTTTGCCCTGCTTGACCTCTTTTAAAATGTAGACCTGCATAAAAGTTATCAATAACAACCGTGCCAAAGAGTCAATGTTATGTTGTCTTGAAATGTCCTCTACCATTAGTCCATTACGGGTTTTTTTTTTTTTTTTTTTTTTTTGTATTTTTCTTTTGTTTGTTCTTTTATCCTAGCCTGTAGACAGTTACCTTTTACTCGTGCCTCAGGGGAGTTCTCTGGACACAAGGAGGAGGTTGGCAGATTCTTTGTCAAGATATCTCAAGTGGCCTCTGGCCTAGTTGCTATGAGAGTCTTTGCTTCTACCTGGGGTCTCATGAGCATGGCCTCTACAGTCTACACTTCATCCGGGCTCCTCTAGAGTGGCCCACGAAGCTCTGCTCACAGCATGCAAGTCTTCCACATTCCTCTATGACCAACAAAAAGACGCATCCTGTTTTCTAATCCAATCTGTTGTCTGTTTCTTTTTAGTAGGCATCAAGGCAATTACTATTAGGGTTATTATTGAAAGGTGTGTATGAATGCCTGTTGTTTTGACCAGTTGTGGTGTTTTCTGAGACATCTTTTGATTAACTGCCCTTGTATTGTTTATTACCCCCTGTGGCTATGTTTCTTCCTTTGTTAAGTCTGAAGTCAGTTTGCACTATAGAGTTGGCTTAGTAACTGTTGATTCCTAAGGTCTGTTTTTATCATGGAAGCTTTGCTGGGTATAACATTCTGGGTGGCTAGTTGTGGCCTTTGTGTGTGATTTAGCCCTCCTCTCTTGCAGATTACAGCCTTCCCTATTTTCAGTGCCTTTAACTCTAATAAACCATAGGGCATTTCTTTGCTAGTCCCATCTTTTCAGTGTTCTGTAGCTGTCTGGTACCTTTATAGGCATCACTTTCTCAAGCTCTGGGAAGTTTGCTTGTATAATCTTATTGAATATATATATATTTTATGTCTTTGGTCTGAATCTCTTCTTTTTTATGTTCATAATTCTCCAATTCTTCAATCTGGTCCTTTCATGGTATCCAAGGACCCTGAGTGTTCTGTTTGTGTCTTAGAAAATAACTGTCATTTCCCATGACTGACTCATCCAACCCCTCTCCTTGTCTTCAAGCCTTGACACTGGTTTTCCCTGTAGTGCGTTCCGTTGGTGAGAATTTCCAGGGTTCTTTTACTTAACAAGTGAACAGTTTCGTGTCCATCTTTATTTCAGCTTGTGTTTCCTTCAATGTGTCTCTTTATTGAATTCTATTTCCATACTATGAATTGTCTCCCTTATTTCATTGAGCGGTTCTCATTTCCTTGGGGTTTAATCAGTTTATTCCCGCCTCTCTCAGTTCATTCCTCTTTAAATTCTCTGGAAATGTTTATGATTGTTCTTTAGAAGTCTGTATCTTGAATTTCATCCAAGTTGTTGTCACTGATGACTATCACTACGGGATCGATTTTTTTGGGGGGGATATTGTTTTAGGTTTTCATACGGCTTTTGTTTTCTCAATGAGATCTGGATGTCTAGGGTTAAGTTTTGGTTCAGTCTTTTGTTGTGTGTTTTCAGCCCGCCAGGTCAGAGACTAGAGGGGACTGTCAGAGACAGAGGGGATGAGAAGGTTGCTCTCCAGGTCTGCTTACCTGCTAGAGGATGCTAGAGTCTCTACATAGGTAGAGGGAGCACTCTCTGGTCATTGGTCCATGGGCCTAGCTGAGGGTTTCCAGAGCTAGCGTTAGAGGGGTGGTCCAAAGCAGTGTGGCTGGAGTGGCCTTCCAGGGTTTCTCTATTTGAAAGTTTGATCAGTCTGTTGACTTTTACTTAGAAAATTTATTTTCATGTCAATTTTGCTGCTAAAGAACTGTCACCACTTGCTGGAGGTAAGCTTGTCACCCCATCCCACTGTTCCTCCAGTCCTCTGCACAACTCTTCCTCCCTGCTTCTCTTTGTGTTTCTATCTCTCTTGCTCCTCTCTTCTTACCCTTCTCTCTATATCTCTCACAGTTTTTGGCAGCTGCTTCATGTAGCCCTAATATCTTAGGTACTCTTGACTTGACCCATCTATCTCAAGGTGGTTCCTTGACGGCATGGCCTTGGGAGAAAAATGAGGCACCCTCTTTGCTTTGTAAGAATCGGCTTCCAGCCTGAGTCAACCTGGCTGAAACTAGTGAAGATGGAGTGAAACTTTGGGGACCGTGTTTCCCCAGTAAGTGACAGCAGCTTGACTGAATGGCTCCTCACATCCCCCCAAAGAGGGGGAGATGCCATAGTTCTCCAGGTGCTGTAGGGCAGTTGGCCTAGTTGTCTGTATTTCCTTGTCTGTCTTATTCCCTGTAGTGTGATTCTTCCTGCTCCAGAGTCCCCAGTGCTGACATGGCGGGCTCTTGAAGTCCTGAGTCTTGGACTGACTCATAGCGAACACCGTTAACATGGAAATACTTGTTCTCAGAGGGATCAGGGTATCCATGGTGTGCGGCTTAGTGGGACTCACTCTCACACCCTTCTTACCACTCTGTTTAGAATCTGTAGGACTTGCAGTATTGGATCTGACTTATTTCCTCTGTGAAATGTGTGAACTTCCCACCATAACCCTGTGGCTGACCCTCTCCGCCTTCATTTCCGTAGCCCACTGCTGTCTTCTAATCCCACCAATTTTACTAATTATTTCACTTGGAAATTTGATTTTGTTCAAATTCATGTTATACTAGAATTGCTCTTTATTATCTTTTTAGTCATTAATTAAAATATTTGGCAAAATAAAGCGTGGGCAATCTGGTATATACAATTCCACAGCTTTGCTAATGGCTGTGCAAAATTTATGAAACAGTCACAAATATTCAGTGGTAGATGGCCAATTTCTTATAACTAATTGGATTTCACACAAGGATCTTTGACACCTCTTGTTTTGAACTATGAAAACTTCGTTGTACTCTAACTTGTTTTTCTGTAATCATTATTTACGGCACATGACATCCCTTAATTTTCCCTAACCTTTGTTTGCTATGTTATATTGGTATTTTCAATAAGGTAATCAACTGCAAAGGGACATCATTGAGTTTCCTTGTCCAATTTGTATATCAATGGCTTTTAAAACTGTGGACAGAAGAGGAAGAAAAATGGTTCCTAGCAGCTTATGTATCAATTTTCCTTGTGCCACTGTATGGACTTTCTTACTGTGCCAATTGGTGCCTGAGCTCAATTCCCAGTAGTTCCCATGTTTGATGATGTAGTTGTATTACTTAGGGACTATAGTGGAGTTTTGGTTTTTTAAAAAACTCAGTTATATTTTGTAAACATATTTTTGTTTTAATACCAAGTATGGGATATTGGGCTGCTTAAGTTTGTCCACAGCTGATAATTACCTCATGCAGGGCATGGTCTATGCCAGCTGGTAACAGCCTTGTGTGGCTTGGAGAGGGGTGTAGTCTTTGCTAGCTAGAGTTAGTGGAATTCTGAGGACTCTGGGAGAGTATAAATACCAGATCCCTGAGAGAGGAAGCTTTGAGGAAATGGGCAGAGAAATCTGAAGGCTGCTGGTTCTCCTGGATGGCTGGATATCCTGACGACTGAGATTGATATTGCCCCAAAGAACCTGACGGCCCTAAACAGCAGGAAGTAGCTAAAGAGAACTCTGCCCCCTCTCCCCACTAACCTTCTTTCTCTCCTACCTAGGGTCAGGGGGTGGGAAGGGAGATAGAAACAGTAAGGGGTATTTGTGAGTGCTGTCCGTGGCTGTTTGACCTGTCGAGGCAGGTGCATGTGAAGCAAGTAGAAGACCCTGTCCCACCTTCCAGACACTCATCCTGCTTCCTCAGGGATGTCCTTATTACTGTTGAGTTGTCCACAGTTATACTGCTGAACTCAGAGGAATCTGGCTGCACCATCTGCCATGGTGTTTGTACTGGGTTCAAACCTTTGACATGGGACAGAGAAGGTCTCTTCTTACCCCCAAGGCGATTTCTGATACTGTGAATTCCATGACTACACTTTATGGAAGACAGCAAAAAATAAACCATCACTGAGAATCCTGGCCAGCCATCCTACCATCTTGCTCATGTGATTAGCTTCCAGCTGAGAACAGTCTGTGGGAAGAGGGAACAACTGTAGCCATAGCATCACTGAGTGACTGAACCAGACTGCTCTGGGCTGTAGACGTGTGCAGTTATAGAGCCAGTCAATCAACTTAACATTGATGAAGAGTTTGAGTTAGGTTTTCTATCACTTACAGCTGGTCCTTAGGATCTGGAAGGGAGTGATTTCTCCAGATGTCTGCTGATGTCTTTGACAGTCCGGGTTCCCCAAAAGACTGTGATAAAAAGATGCACATCGGTTTCTGTATCTGTTGAGAGAACAAGGTGAAAGGGAGATTGATCATGAGGAGGTGGCTCTTGGGATCTCAGATGCTGGAGTCTGCATGGAGGGTCTCCAGGTGCTGGAGTCTGCATGGAGGCTCTCCAGGTGCTGGAGTCTGCATGGAGGCTCTCCAGGTGTTGGAGTCTGTATGGATGGTCTCCAGGTGCTGGAGTCTGTGTGCAGGGTCTCCAGATGCTGGAGCCTGCATGGAGGCTCTCCAGGAGACCAGGAAATTGATACTGGAGTTCGATGCACTTGCCTGCTTCTCCCTATGACCTTGTGTGGTTCATCCCAAGTGAAGACATGAGAGGCCTGAATTTAGTGCAGTTTCCACAGGAAGCCTCTGCTGTCTAGTGCCCTCAGAGGACGTTTTCTGTTCCAGTCGTCCAGTGACTTGGCACTAATTATTTCCCTGGGAAACATGGTTTTCAGCAGTGGAAGAAACAGGTGTGGCAGTGCTGCCCAGTTTTGGAGTATAAGACTGCTGAGTTCAAGACAAAATAGCACCATGCTAGCACAGCCTCAATGAAGGGGCTGTTCAAACCACATTGATTCAGCATAATGATGCGTTTGAACACGTACGTGCCTATCCAGTTGGAAACTCGTTAGAGACTTTCTTTACACAGGAGCACCAAGTTCTAAGGTAGTGCTTTGGAAAACCGTGCTGATCCGAATCACTAAAGAAATAACTTCCTGTCACTCACTGCTTCAGAGAATCCTCAGGCTGGATTAGACAAACAGAAAATGTATAGGAATTTTTATCAGGCCTTAAGATAATATGTAGGGATTTTAAAAAAAAGAAATTTGAAAGTCAAAGAGAAACGTTGGCTTTCTTGATGACTGTGGATGCAGAGTATCAGCCGTAATGGACCATAGGTAGGGATACAGGCTCTCATAGGGTTGCTTATAAAATCATTGTTTCATGTTTCATATGTTCCACATGAGATTTTATGAACTGATAATTTTATGTTATTTAAACTTTCCTCAACTAGTAAACATCATTGTCTCTTAGTTATTTCAAAACTGGGTTAATTTAGCCAAAAAAGAACATCTCACTGTTGTGGTATGCCCTAATTAATGTTTATTATTATAGTGGTAATATTTAACCCACCATCATAATAAATAAATACACCTGTCATATTTTAGGATAAGCCTTATTTTACCTGGGGCTAGGAAGGTATTAATCCCCCAAACTACCTTCCAATGTCTCTCATCATCTATCCCACGCCATCTGTTCTAACAGATCCTGTCTGGGCTACCTCCCATCCATAATCTCACAAAATACTTGCTAAGATGGACCACCTGGACCATTTCTTTTATGTGGAAGTTCAGAGTTCTTCCTCTGGGCCCACATGGCTCTTTTCTATCCCATGGAAATTCTTCTCATTCTTCCTCCTCTGGTCCTGTCTGTTTCTCTCTCCCAAGATCCTTTCCCTCCTCAAAAGCCCACAAACCCTGCCAAGTATCGGCTTTCTTTCTTTCTTTCTTTCTTTCTTTCTTTCTTTCTTTCTTTCTT
>OU015752.1:48147660-48177283 GCA_907169655.1 Acomys percivali | reverse complement strand
CTTTCTTTCTTTCTTTCTTTCTTTCTTTCTTTCTTTCTTTCTTTCTTTCTTTTTAATTTGTTCACTTTACATCCAGATTGTAGCCCCCTCCCACATTGCCTCCCAATCCCTCCCTTCATCCTTCATAACCTTTCCCTCCCTCCCCTAGTGCTCAGAAAGGGGAGCCTTCTTCCCCTAACATATGACCTCAGACTATCAAGTCTCATCTGAACTTCCTGTATCCTCTTCCTCTGTGGCCTGGCAAGGACACCCGGCCAGGGGGAAGTGATCAGTATGTGGGGACCAGAGGCCATGTCAGAAGTAGTCCCTACTCCCCATATTATTAGACCCACAAGGGGACTGTGCTGCCTATATACTACATCAGAGCAGAGGGTTGGTCTAGGTCCTCACCATGCATGGTCCTTGGTTAGTACATCAGTCTCTGCCACACCCCCATCCTCTGCCCAGATTTGTTGGCTCCATTGGTCTCCTTGTGCAGCTCCTGACCTCTCCAGGTCCTTCTATTCCCCAGCTCTTCCATAACACTCTCTGTGCTCCACCCCAAGTCTGGCTGTGAGTCTCAGCATCTGCTTGGATCTCCTGCTTGGTGGAGTCTTTCAGAGGACCTCTATGGTGGGCTCCCTTCCTGTTCCTTCTCTTCAACTGTTTCCAGTGTCTATTCTAATTCTCATTCAGAAGGCATAGGCTTTCATTAAGGGATGCAAGGTTAAACAGCAATATTTGGGGTATGTGACAGTTTGCTCATAAACAGTAAGCATCTCGGGGGTGGGGGGCAATAGCAAATACAAAGCACCAGACCAGAATCTAACACGTCACTTAAGATTGTAGATAATATTTTAAAAAACATGAGCCAATTCAATCTATGTAGCTGTGAAATACCAGCAAGTAGGCTTTGCCCTATAAATGAAGTATCACTTCAGTAGTAAGATCTTGGTTGTAATAATACATGACGTGAGTATAGTAGAGAAAAAGCATAATTATATCAACAGATAATGGGAGACCTTGATACAGTGTAACAGCCATTTCTGATAACATTTGAAATGAATATAAATGATATAAGTGGATGTAGCATCTGGCAGATTGTAGAAAGTGCCTCTGACGCAGACAGGATTCTACTCTAGTGGAGAGTTCATCAGTGCTGTGGAGTGCCTGAGAATCCAGGATTGCTTCTGCAACCTTTATGATCCCAGTGCATGTGTCGTTTTCATAAAATATATGAGGTTGGGTATTTGTAACCAAGTGGGAGATGGAAGTCTATATAAACTCCATTTGATAAAAAGGAACATTGATAAACACAAAATCACTAGATAAAAACCATCATTGGTATTGCACATGATAAGGTAATGGAAAACGGGTCCCATGTCAGACACTGTAGCCTCAGAAAATACCTTGGAATGAAGAAGGAGCCCCCGGGACCACTTGGGAGGGGTATCAACTATGGCCAATGCTTGGTATAGAGAGGTGTTGAAATGGCAGATTCACTGTGAATGCATGTTGCTCCCAAGGAGTGTGTGTCAGTCTGCATGTGTAAATGCATATGTGCATGTGTTGATTAGTTCACAGCAGATTATTTTTCTGTTTGGAGAAATTATGAAAGTGTTTAAGAGGGCACTTGAGTAAGAGATAGTAAAGCTGACTCGGGAGAATGACTTCACAGGATTGTTTAACAAGGAGTGTTAAGGGAAACCTGAACTGTGGGTTCAGTGCTAGGGAAGCATAAACACTACAGGCAATGAATAAATCTTTGAATGAATGCTTTTATATGGATGGCATGTTCAAATTAGAAAAATATAGATTATTCAGCAAATTTTCTGTTGTAATTGTCTATTATAGAGAAGTAGGATTAATTTCTATTTTGTAACTTAAAACATTTAAGCATATTACATATATAATCATTAAAATACAGAAGTTTTTCATGTGAAATGTGGCCAATTTATTAATAGCCTTCAATACATTTAATTTTACATGCATATGTATTTTAAACATGACTATTCTAAAAAGTGTGTCTCATTAGAAATGGCACTTAAACACATAGATAAAATATGTTAGTAATGAGTTAAAATGAAAAGTTATTTGTTAAATTCTTTTCTTATACATTATGTTCTGAGTGCAGTTAACTCCTCCTTGAAACCTCCCATCTTCCCACTCACCCAGACCCATTCCTCCTCTGTTTTCTTTCAGAAAAGAGCAGGTATTCCAGGGCTAGCAAACAAACATGGCACCAAGAGACAGTAAGACTAGCGGGATCTTAGTCAAGGCTGGGGGAAGCAATGCAGCAGGAGGAAAAGGGTCCCCAGAGCAGGTAAGGGAGCCAGAGACACCGCCTCTCCCAAGCTACACAACCATAACATACATGCAGAGGACCCCTACAGGCTCAGTGATTGTCACTACAGTCTCTGTGTCCTGTCTAGTTGACTCTGTGGGTTGTGTTTTCAAGGTGTCTTCGACCCTCTGGCTCCTACAGTCTGTCCTCCCCATCTTCAATGGAATTCCCCAAGCTCAGCCTAATGTTCGGCTATGGGTCTCTTCATCTGATCCTATCTGTTGCTTGGTAAAGCCTCTGGGCTAGGCTCAGGGCTACCCCCTGCCGAGTTGTGTTTGGTTCTACCCTAGGTCTCTGGGCTATCCGATTTCTGGGTTTTGGTTATCTAGGCAGCGTTGAGAGCTCCCATTCATGGTGTGGGTCTCAAGTTGGACCAATCATTGGTTGGCCAACCTCAGAAGTTCTGCACCACCAGGACATATTACAGGCAGAAAAAATTGTAGGTTGAAGGTTTTGTAGCTAGGATGATGTCTAATTCCACCTCTGGAAGTCTTGCCTGGTTATAGAAGATGGTTAGTTCAGGTTCTCTATCCCATGATACTAGGAGTCTTTGCGAGGGTCACGTTCATAAATTCCAGGGAGTTTCCATTGCACTAGGTTTCCACATCACGTCATAAACGCCCCCAAATTCCAGTTGCATTTCCCAGTCCTCTCTCTTCCTTCCGACCCTATCCTTCCTGTCCCCAACCCCACCCACCCGGAGTCCACCAGCAAAATTGATTATATTTTCCCTTTCCAGGGAGATAGATCCTTGTGTCCCTCATTAAGCCCTTTTTGTTACTTAGTCTCTCTGGGTCTGTGGACTGCAGCATGACTATCCCTTAATTTACAGCTATTATCTACTTAGAAGTGAATATATACCATGTTTATTCTTCTGGGTCTGGGTTTTCTCACTCAGGATCATTTTTTTTTCTAATTTCGTCTATTTGTCTGTAAATTTTATCACGTCAGTTTTAAACAGCGGAGTAATATTCCATCATGTAAAATGTACCACATTTTCTTTACCCTTTCTTTTGCTGAGGGACATCTAGGTTGTTTCCAGTTTGGGCCTATTATGAGTAAAGCTGCTATGAATGTGATTGAGCAAGTGTCCTTGTGGTAGGATGGAGTGTCAGTTGGGTATAACTGAGTCTTGAGGTAGATCAGTTCTCAACTGGTTTCCAAAGTGGCTGTACACGCTTGCACTCCCACTGGCAACGGAGGAGTGTTTCTTTTCCACATCCTTGCCAGCATGAGCTGTCACTTGTGTTTTTGATCTTAGCCATTCTGACAGGGGTAAGATAGACTCTCAAAGCAGTTTCGATTTGCATTTCCCTGGTGACTAAGGATGTTGAACATTTTTTTATAATTGTTTCTCAGTCATCTAAGAGTCCTCTGTTTAGCTCTGTACCCCATTTTTAATTGGGAGATTTGGTTTTGTTGCTGTTTAATTTCTTGAATTCTTTATATATTTTGGATATTAGCCTTCTGTCAGATGTGGAGTTGGTGAAGATCCTTTCCCAGTCTGTAGGCTGATGTCTTGCCCTATTGATGGTGTTCTTTGCCTTACAGAAGCTTTTCAGTTTCATGAGCTTTTATTTATTAATTGTCAATCTTATTGCTTCTAATTGACTGTGCTATGGGTATTCTGTTCAGGAAGTTGTCTCCTGTGCAGCATGCTCAAAGCTATTCCCCACTTTCTCTGCTATAGAATTTTTAAAAGGATATTTAGGGGCTTGGGCTATTGCTCACCAGCTAATTGCATGTTCTAGAAGAGCTGAGCTAGGGAACCTCAGACCTCTGGACTGTTCAAGGGTTGTGCTCACATGCACACACCCATCCACAGACAGATACACAAACACACATGGCTGGAAAAAAACAAAATAACAAAAAAGAAAACATAATACATTGTTTTAAAATCTAGTATTGAGAAGCTCTCCATAACCTCAAAGCTCCATCAAAGACACAATTCATAACTGACAGATTTGTGCACAGACATTCAAATAAATATTAGGCCCTTCCCCATTATTGAAAGAAGTCAGTAGATTAATGACAATCGTAAAGAAAACATTCACGTGGGGGTGGAGAAGATTGGTCAGTAGATAAATGTTTCCTTAGCACTATGGCCAGAATTTGGATCTGTGACACTGATGTAAATTCTGGTTGGTGTGACAACCTGCCTGTAGTCTCATTGTAATGTCAATGCCTGGAGAAATGGGGGCCCTGAGAGCAAACCGCCTTGCTAGACTAGATGAGCTCTGGACTTAGTGAGAGACTCCACATCAGCATGGAAGGCAGAGAACGATAGAGGAGGACACTTAACGTTAATCTCAGTCTTCCACAGGCACACACACACACACGTTCATGTCCATAGGGTACACATTTGTGCTAATATACATGAACACACAACACTATACACACACACACACAGAATAAAAGGCAAACATTTTATAACTGATAGTATAGTTGAGTGGTCTGACATATATAAAGATATCCTATACAGTAATTAAAATTGTCCACCTTGAAAGAAAACCAAAGGAACACAATTTTGCTTAGTAACCAATCTAAATGACTCACAGACTCCATGAAAATAACAAGAAACTTTCTGCTTTTACTAGAGATAAAAAAAAGAAAAGGTTTATTGTACTATGTGGCTGCATAAATTGAGACTAATGTTGGTAGAATACTAGGTGAATAATGTGCATATCCTTTTACTCCACAGTAGTATTTCTAGAAATATGTTCTGGGTAAACTAAATTTAAAAGCATAAAAAAGTTTCTGCCCAGTTCTTAGCAGCTGTGTTAACTGGACACAGCACGGTAACCAAGAGTATGGGACTTAGAGGGTCAGTTCTGATGTGCTGAGGGTAGTTTTCCCTCCTGTCCCTTAGCTCCTGGAATAATGACTCCTGAGACTCAATTATTATTTTACAAATACCCAAGCCATATAGCTAGGCTCTTCTCTGACTAGCTCATGACTTGAAATAATCTGTTTCTTCTAATCTGCATTTTGCCACATGGCTGGTTACCTGAGCTCAGGCACCATCATCTTCACGGCCTGTGGCTGAATCCTGTGTGCCTGCCTAGCTGTATCCCAGAATCCCTCTGCCAGTTGGGTGTCCCACCTATTTCCTGCCTCAGCCACAGGAATAGGTTTTGTAATTGACAGGCGTTACATCCATACAATACACAGGAGATTCCTTCTACCTCAGGTTTTGGTCCTCGCCTTCTACCTGTTTGAGAGAAGGTCTCTTCTTTGTTGCTGCATATGCCAGACTAGCTGGCCCGATAGCCTCCAGGGATTTTCCTGTCCCTGTTTGCTATCTCACTGTAGGGATTGCTAGAGTTATAGACACATGATACCACATCCAGCTTTGTATAGGTCCTGGAGGATCCTTCCTTTGGAGAATCCTCAGTCTGGTAAGGAAGTGCTTTACACACTGAGCCATCTCCCCAGCCCAGCTGTGACCTTTTAGCACAAGGGGGAAAAACCACTAAGTAGTTCTATATTTACAAATGTGGAGAAAGGTGGATTGGGCAAGTAAAGGTCCATTCTAAAATTTTCTGATGGCTGATGTCTAGACTTGGAGTTGCATGGATGGACAACAGTGAAAGGTTTGTGTTAACTGGCCATGAGAAATAAGTGAAATTGACTTTGAGTCTGTATTTTATTATATAATGATCGTGTCCCTAATGTACTTGTTAAAAATTCATATCCTTGGCTTATTAGCATTGTGCATTTAAAAGTATTTACTCAGCACTTAGTAACCAATCACCAAACTGGCATCTGTCCAAGATTTAGGTGACAATAGTTTTCAGAAGTCATTGTAGACTATATAGTATTCATAAACTTTGGGGGAATAATATGTCCTCATTGTGACTTTTAAGGTTCACATGAAGTGCACGTAGAGTAGTGTTTTGTGATTGTGCCAATTCAATAAGAGACAAAGAGCATCATATTTTTTAGTATGGTATTATGGTGCTAAAGTTCCCATGCCATCTAGTTTATATATTTGGTACAATGCCAGGAATGAAAAAATTAAGGAGTTTTGAAATCTGTCACATACATAGATTAGCACTTATTTTAAAATCATTATAACCTTCAGTGTTGGCTAGGCTTGTAGCCCCTTTTATATGTCTAATATTTGATGTCACTTCTCTCTCTGATTCACAAATCTGGTTTAGTCACCATGTTACGAGAAGGAGCTACAAATCTTGATTTAAAGTGTGGATTTTTTTTCCTTTCTGGCTTAATATTTTGAAGCTGTTAAACCTATTTATCATTCTAAACCCCGCTTTAAAATTGAGATATTTTCCACAACTCTGCATGCCATGTGCACTTAGTGTAACACTCTCGATTGCTGTTCTTAATCTACTAAATTGTTTCTGAGTTGCTTATTTTTAATGTATACTCCATGTTTTTTCCCCTGGTGTGTGTGTGGGGAGGTTGTTTGCCCTTCTTTATCATTTTCCACATTTCTGTCCCTTCCTTACCGTAGGCTTTCCCACCATCTGAGGCCCGACCATAGTGCTACGTGATTTCACAGCAGCTTGCGAACCCCAGCCTGCACCCTGACAGCCATAATGGGGACGGCTCAGGTACCGTGTGACCTCTCTATTCCTCCTTTCCTGTCTGTGTTTGTTCATTACCCAGCATTCCTTCACTGTCTGCTATGATAGGACCCCTGTCTCTGCTGAGGGGTGAAGTGTGATGGGCTTCAGCCCAGCAGCTAATGGATCCTAGGAAGCTGGAGAGGGGCTGGATTTGCCAAGGCTGTCTGTCGTGACAGCGTAGTGTGCCACAGGCGCTTCAGGGCAGTGCTTTTCTAGTCATCTAGAGGTGCATTGATAAAGTTCTCAGAAACTTGTTAACTAAGTAAGGATCAAGGGAGTATTGACATTGGTGAGGCCCCTCCAGAGTCTCTGCTGCCTCTGTGTTGCCTGCTGATTGGACTGTTCAGGGGAGCTGAGTATGTAGAGGTGAAAGGGTCCTGCTGGCTTAAAAAAGGCTATCCTGTGGGAGCTGGTGCCTGTAGCATGTGTGTATGCATGCGTGAAGTGGAGTTCTGCATCCATAGAGATGGGTTGTGGTCCAGCAGGAAACAGCTCTCAACAAATGATAGCATCCTTCTTGCTGTTGGTGACAGTAGTGCCCCATCTTGAGGGTAATCCAAGGAACCACTAGGAGTGTCACCCAGTTCTCAGACCTCTGGGCGGTAGTTGAGGGCAGAGTTGTAACTTTCATGGCTCCTTAGTGCCAGGGAATAAATCAGCTAGCCAGTGAGTCTCCAGAGGAGAGTCATTTCCTTTCATTTGTCAAAGGGAAGTGATGATTATGCGCAATGTAATTTTATTTCTTGTGAAGAGAATGCACAGTGATGAAAAATGTCCCACTTTTGGATGGGTCCTTGCTGCCAGTGCTATCCTGACTGATAATCATTCCTTAATCTCTTTTCTTTGTTCTGGTGTCAGACATTTTCAACTCAGGATGCAAACACTTTCCTTACTGATTCCATAGTCTCCGGAGCTCGTGTTGACCTCAGTCTCCACAGCCGGAGCTCTTGGCTTGGCTCCTCTGCTGGGATCTTGGGAGGTTTGCAGAGAGGCTTGGAAGGGGTGTGAAGCAGGCTGTCTGTCTGCTGTCTGTCTCTGCCTGGTTGCTCTTCCCTCCTTCCCCCTGTCCCCTCCCTCCCTCCTTCTCAATGCATGCTGCAAAGAGCGGCCATAGCTCTGTAATAGGGCTTCCTCATACTTAGCAAAACCCACCAGCGTGGGAAAGGCCGGGGAGACAGGACAGTCTGTGCCTACCTCCAGCTGACAGAAAGGCTGGAAAACCCTTTTTATTATACCCTGTGAAGGGGCTACTGTCTGTATGGGGGAAGCCTTCACTGGTATAGAGATTAGTAAAAAATAAAAAATAAAAATAAATAAATAAATAAATATATAAATAACGAAGCTGAGGGAGGTGTTTAGAACTGCAGGGCAGGCACTAGGCGCATTCTTAAGGTCAGTGAGGGCTGGCATACCTCCCCACTCACTTCCTCCTTCCTCAGACCTTCAAGTGACTTCCTTTGTCTTCAAGTGGGCTTCCCAAGTGGTACTAATTCCAGGCTAGATCCCAGTAAAGGGTTAGGAGGCCAGGCTCATCTTCCTTTTCCTGCTCCGCAGCTCTGGTTCTGCAACCCCAGGACTTGGAGCAGAGGAACATACAGCCAGCGACCCCATTGGGAAACAGGACACACACAGGCTTATTCATCATGAATGAACAGAGGCACGGCACGGTGACACAGCATACAGATGCCGTGGAGAGCTCTGATTGCTGAGGTCTCTGCTGCTGTTGTACTTCATCTCCCCTCGAAGGGAGACGGTTAGCTTTGCTGGTAAACTGCTCTGCTGCTGTTCACATTGTTTTCTGCGACCCCGGTGTCCTGTGGGTCCTGCAGCTAAACCGCAGTTCCAAGCCAGCCAGATTCGCTGTAGTGTACAGAATCCCCCAGTGCTCTCCCCTCCTTAGATATCCAGGCATCCAAGCAACAAGAGCATCAGGGTGGGGCATAGGGACAGGAATTTGAAGATTCGGTCTATCTCTTGGTTCTTGGGTCACCCCCCCTTTTTTTTTTAGCCTGCTGTAGGAGGAATAAGTCCATTCTGTCAGCTTCTAGGATCAGTTCTTAGCATCCCACTGGAGTCTGACTTGGGAAAGAACTGCTAGCACCATGTCCCGTCTCCCCCTCCCCTGCTCCCCGCCTCTGAGGGTCACTGGATGGCCTGGCAGGACCCTCCACTGCTGCAGCATGCTGGGATGGCCCACTGTGGGGTTCTCAGCATACTGTTGGCTTGCTTCCTGGCCTCATTTAAGGCTCATTGAGAGCCAGCAGGTGATGAGAAAGATGCAGGTGAGTAGCAGATACGTACATGTGGGTCAGGTTTTGATGTTGTGGGGCTTTCCTGACAGCAGTCTACCTTTTTGATATCCCTGTCCCCTAATGATGCGCTGGGAACACCAGTGTGGGCGACATCCCCAGACCTCTGAAAAATGTCATCGTCTGTGAGAAGCTGCCTCTAATTTCCCTGGCTCTGCTCTTACTGCCTGTGACACTTTCGGTGACACTTCCTCTCCAGTTTTGCGTGCTGGTGACTTGGGTCTTCTCTCCCCTCCCCTTTTTTTCATTATTCTGAGATGACTGTTCATCTTCCCAATGAACCAAGTCTTGCTCTGTTGATTTTATTGTTGATTTTATATTCTCTACTCAGCTGACATTGCCTCTGGTCTTTATCCCTTTCTTCTACTGCCTTTGGTTTTAATTCATTCTTCATTTTAAAAAAAGGTTAAAAAATTCAGTAATTGATTTGGGCCCTGATTTCTTTTCCAAAGATGCCCCAAGTTCCATAGACTCATCTTTGATTTTCTATGTTGTTGGGTGCTGGATATTTTCGTATTTCCATAAATACTACTGAGAGGTGGAAAATCTGCTTAGAAACCAGATCATCTCTTTGCATTTTGTGGGGTATGATGAGCCCTTCTCATCCCCAACAATGCTGGTCCTCACCCCCTAACAACCCCTGCCCCCATCCCCATCCCCATCCCTGGGATGTGGGTTTCACTTGGTTACTATGACTCCATCTGTTCCGGTTTCTGGTCTCAGGGTGACCCCATTGATTTTGCTCACTAGATGGTATACTCTCATTTCCCAGCCCTGTTTGGGACCTACCCTTATGTTAAAGCCTCACTCATTCACATGGGTTTAAGGAAGAAGGGGAAGCGCGGATGCGTGTCCCCGTGTCCTGATGACCTGCATACCTCTCTCATCAGATGTTTTCTTTTTCATCAGAGGGGATATGTTTCAGAACTGGTGACAGGCTTCTCCAGATCTTCATAGGAAGACAGTTTATTTTTCTTATCATAGTGACTCTTAAATAGAAGTAGTTTTTCCTCCAGACAGCATTGGTACGTGTCTGGAGACATTTGTGGCTGGCACTCTGTAGAGAGTTCAGTGCTAGTGTCCTGTAGGTAGAGGTCAGGGATGCCAAGGGACAGCCTGTGGTACACAGGACGGCACCAAAGCAGAAAGTTGGCAAGGCCAAAATGTCAAAGGCATATTGCCTCATATCTATGACACTTCCTGATTTTCCTCTTGTTCAGCTGGTGGGCTGCGTGGTATGGTCTTCTAGCTCATTTCAACATTACTAGGATTTTTTTAAATTTTAAATTGGATTTTCACTTTATTATTTTATATCATTAATAATGCCTTATAAGTCATGTCTAGAAATCTGTTTGCAACTTCTGACTTCAATGCTATATTTTGAAAGCCTTTCCTTGAAAATACACACATAAGAAATGTACATTCAGCCCTCAGACTTTTGTTAATTTTTGCTACCTGCAGGCTTCTTATGTTAGCCACAAATCACCATGCCATCGTTCAGGGATGATGCCGTGGTACATTCTAGTTTGCTAACGGAACCCATTTTTTTCCTCATGTTTCCTTCCATTGACCTTTTTTGGGCAAACTATTTTCTTCTCTTTTTCCAAGCTCTGGTAGTCATAGCATCAGCCATTACATTAATCTATACTTCAAGTGTGCATAGCTACAGGTACAGCTGGCCAATTCTGTGGAAAACACCTTGTTTTTCTAGTCACAGGCTGGGGCAACATGGCCTGCATGTGTGCTGTGGGCATGTGCCTCAGTGGTTCCTGTGTGACATGTTGCAAGTATTTGTTGAGTGGTCAGTGAGGCTCTGACATGGTCACATTCTGAGAGGGCCTCTTGGGGGAGGGGCAGCTGTAGAGTGAACTCCTGTTGTGATGCTCCCATGGGCCTCTGCTGCTCACCGGGTCGGCTTGGGGTTCGTGGATGAAGTCAAGGTGCCTGCAGTGCTGTTTCCTCCTCACTCTGTACATTTCCTCCTCTAGGACATCCTGTCTGCAAACCTCAGGGTCATTCATTCTGTCACATTCCCTCTTGTTCTTTTAAGCACACCCTAGGCTGAGGCCGAGCCATCTCTACTTCCAGATCTGTCACCACACCTGCAAAGTCTATCATGTGATGCTGCGGGGTCTCCAGGCTCCAGGAACCTGGCTATGGACCCTTTGGTGTCATTATTCTGCTGTCATGGTAACCCCCCCCCCCATCTAAATCCACATCTAGCTTTCCTCTTTGGAGCCTTTGTTTTTACTATGGATTTGAGCAAAATGTTTATATTTCTTGTGTGAATAGTTACTTTTGATCATCCATCCCACATTATAGATGAAACAGGTGGGGTTAGCTCTTCTGGACTTTCAAAGCAGTGAAAAGATAGGCATTATTCACAGAGACTGGTGTCTCTGTGTCGTTCCTGGATCTGCATGTTTGCTGTTGGTACAGTGGGTACGCCATCTCACTGGGCACATACAGACGTACTGTCTCCCGCTTAAAAATTAGTCGGTACCTAACGAATGGAATCCATGAAGGCAGAAACAGAAGACCAGTGGGGCCACACACTCAGCACCGTGGGATTGGCAGGTGTGAGAGCCAACCGAGAATATGATTGTATCAGATCAGTTTGCAACTCCACCTTGAAGGAAGCAGTCTGGAGTAAAGTGCAGGCAGGCCAGGTCACTGAGGAACACCGAGTCTCACCTTGGGCCTGTGTACTTACCCACCCACAACAGAGTGCGACAGTTTCCATGTGGGCTGTGAGAGTGAAAGGTGAGCCACAGGGACAAGATAGGCTGGGGGCCAGCCGGCAGTCCTGGGAGGTGTGTGGTGGTGGGGTGAGTGGGGCGAGCGTGGGCTGAGCAGGCCACCCCTTTATCCCCTGATGCCAAGAGCACGTGAGTCTATGCATGATTGATTGAGTAGAATGGACAATCTTTAATTTATAAATTTCACTTCGCTGCCACGTTCCACTTACTTTCTACCTTTAAAACTACAAATAGGGAATTAAGATTTTTTTTTTTTTTGCAATTTTTTTTTTTAATACCAAAGTTAAAAAAGAAAGACCAGCTTTGACCAAATCAATGTAAGAGAGGGAGACGGCCTGAGCTGCAGGGCTTAGGTTGATCTCCCCTTCATCTGGGTTTTCCTAAGGGCGCGTCTCGGAGCTCTCTCTTCCATCCATTCTAATTGTTGATTCTTGTGGGACGTAAGGACAGCCTTCTGCAGAGGGTTCCAGCTGCTGCAAAAAGAAGCTTCTTTGATCCAGGGTGAGAGCCATGCGTACGAGCACAAGGGTACGTGGTGGTTAGAATGCGAGGCGTTATAGTGCTTTAGGGAGGTGTCAGTGGCGTGCTCTTCTCTAAGATACATGATTTCACTAGCCAAAATGCACACACACACACACACACACACACACACACACACACACATATATCAATATAATATATTGATCATATTAACTCATTACTTCCCCACTGGGCTTTCCTTAAGCCCCAATTGAATCTAAAATTTAAGAAAGAGACTTCGTGGTCTCAGGCATAACTTCCTGTTCCATGCCATGTGTCTGTGTTCACAACCGCCTGCGTGTGCCTGCGTGTGCCTGCGTGTGCCTGCGTGTGCCTGCGTGTGTGAGTGCTCCTGTGGTACTTTCTTATTGGATGGCGTTTATCTCCATTCAGATCATGGGCTCAGCTGGATTCAAATAGAAATAAGGAATAAAACTTAATCTGACTCTATTACCTGCCATTTGAAACATTTGCGTTTACATATTCAAATTTACCTTTCAGTACTTAGAATATTACCTACTTCTCTTCAGCTAGTACCTTCCTCGTACATCTCCAGATCAACCCTTGGTGTCTGAAATACTTTCTTTAGAGACCTACAGAAAAAGGGCTGGAAAGCCCGAAATGCTGCCGTGAGTACTGGGTTGGTATGGCTCCCGTAATCCGCCCCGAAATGCTGCCGCGAGCACTGGGTTGGTATGGCTTCTGTAATCCGGCCTGAAATGCTGCCGTGAGTACTGGGTTGGTGTGGCTCTCGTAATCCGGCCCGAAATGCTGCCGTGAGTGAGTACTGGGTTGCTATGGCTCCCGTAATTCGGCCGCTTGTCTCACACGTCTCGGAGCGTGCTTATTTCTCATTCTTCCTCTGTCAAAAAGTGACCAGCTCTTAAAATGTTAGCGTTTTTGTAGCAGCTTTGCAGTCAAAACTCCCTCTGAGGGCTCTAAAACAGGGCCAGGTGTTTTCTGGCCGACCTGGCTAAAAGCCCAGAGACTCCCACTTGCGATAGTTTTGTAGGGTGTTAGGGATGGCACAGAATAGGCATCTCTGGTGAGCTTGGGGTCTTTTGTGGTTTTAGAGCTGGAGTCACACTGTGTTTGATGTTCCCACTTGGCACCATGAATGGTGGGTGAGAGATGCACACAGGAAGTTTCAGGTTTTGCTTGAGGACTTGGAATTATTACGCATTCTTCCTTTCAAGGCCAACTCCTCGGGCTTCTTGAGTACTTAGAAAACGGTAGAGTAATTTGCTCACGTATCTGACGGTGGTGACGTCTTGTAATGAATTCACAGCTCACATCACTAGTCTCACATGTCTTGTCAGTTGGCTTCAGGTTGAGGACCTCTCCATAGCTTTTTGTTAGGTTTCCCCCTGGTACCTGCCTCAGCCTTCCTGTAATCTTCATTCTTTGGGTTTATCAGATATGGGTATTTTCTGATAGGTCTGAGTCATATATTTGAATATGAGGCTTCTGTCTTCTGAGGGCCCTTCTCTCTACTGGGTGAATAGGTCTCACATGGCAAACCCAGCAGCCAGTTTGGAGACCATGTGCATCTGCAGAGCACAGTGGTGGCATGGCAGCCGTGCTGCCCAGAAGGCCTTTCTGGGCCTGGGTTCGATATGTTGAGAAAAGTAGAAGGCTTAGGATGCAGCATTGCCAGCTGAGCATGTGCCGTGAGACTTTTGCCTCCAGGACTCCATGGCTTGGAGAGGCATAGGGACTCCGTGTCAAAAACCTTCCTTCTTTAACGCAGATAACATGCATAACCTGTTGTTGTGATCCTTCAGTTACCAGGAGCCACCAGTGTATCTTAAAGGCATCATAACATTCACGTGAGTGGAATCACAATCATGCAAGAGTCTGTTTGTCACAGTGCCTGTGTTTTAGCCAGCTGTGGAGCATAGGTCCTACAGATCATGTGCTGGCTTGGGAGGTTAGGTGAATAAGTGGCAAGAATTTCAGAAAACATGATTAGCAAACTTGGCCTGAACCCTAGGGTGGCGTGGGGGAGGAATGAACTCTCTCTTAGTGCAAGCTTGCCTATTTTGTGTGAACATGAACCTCAGGCCACCAAGGAAAGGAACCTTTTGTCTGCTGGCTACACATTTTTTTTTTAAAAGCAGTGAACACTTGTCTTTTCTGGTGCTCAAAGATTTCTTCAACTCTGATGAGAAGTCATCAGGGAACAGGAAGCCTGGTTAACTGAAAGGTGGACATACTCGGGTAGTATCCAATGAACATATGAACATGTTCCCTCCTATGCTGGTCTTCTAGAGCCTCAGACTGAAATCATCCCACTTGGCTGGGTAGGTGGCTCACATATATAATCCTAACATTCACGAAGGTGAGACTAGAGAATTTCTCTGAGGTGTGTGGGCTTTAGCTATGGAATAGTTTGAAACAACACCCACCCACCCAACCAAACACCCAACCCAACCAAATCAAACCAAACCAACCAACCAACCAAACCAACCAACCGACCAACCAACCAACCAACCAGACCAACCAACTAACTAAACCAACCAAACAAACCAACTAACTAAACCAACCAACCAAACCACACAGTGTGATGACTTATGAAGCACTGTCCTCAGGCTGCAAGGCTAGAAGGCCAGCGGTATGACTGGGCTTCCTCGTTGAGCCCCCCCTCCTTGGCCTGCCAATACCTCCCATCCCCCCCTCCCCCCCGATATCCATGGAATTCTTTTGTGGCTTCATACCTGATAGTGAGGAGCGCTGAGGTTTGCCTCCTACAGAGGCAGCCAATAGGTGATTTTTTTTTTTCTGGAGAAAGAAGTTTCTCAGACTTGCAAGCAGGCTTTAGCATGGGAGGGTTTGTGAAACACCATGGAAGGGAAGAGTTACAGGAACTCACAGGATGTGTTCCAAGGCCTGAAATGGAGGACTTGGTAGGTTAACAGGCCAGGGAGGGGCACTCTGAGCAGACCTAACCACTTCCTCTACTTCAAAACCGAGGTCCGATGGCTCTCTTTCCTTTACTGGTTACCATGGCATCCAACTGTTCTGGAGACAGCAGAACAGTGAGGCAGAGTCCCTCAAAGCCTGAGAACATGCTGTTTGGTTTTTAGAAAAAGCATGCTGCTCCCTGCCTAGAAGGCTCATGGACAAACAACACTGGAGGGAACACTGTCTCTCACATTGTGGAAGCTCTGCTCCTCTGGTGACAGATGCCTCCATGATGTCCTGACGATGCTTCAGGGGATGACCAGGGAGCCATGTTGGGCCATATCCAACTCCAGGTCCTATTTGCTGGCCTTACCATAGGGCCAGGGCATGGGCAGTATTCGAGGATGACATAGGAAAGCCCCTGTAATATGGGTTGTCCTTTCAAGGTTCCTAGGCAGATTTGAGCTCAGCTAGTTGGGGGGTTTTGAGAGGTGACGCGTCGTGGGCTCTGGAGCCATTCTGTAGTCTGGGTGTATGAGGGCAGGATGATCCAGTTCGCTTTAGATCTGAGACACATTGTTGTTTTCTGGGGCACAGTTGGTAGAAATGACAGGGGTGGCCTGTGCTGTTCTTCACCTGTAGTTCTGAAGCAGGAGCTAGGATGCAGTTTGGGAATATGACAGAAGGGATTGGTAACACTTTGGCTGCAGCTAGCTGAGAACAGTGGGCAGGCGGGCCCTGGAGGTGGGTTGTCCCTGGGCCTTCGGAGGAGAGCATTAATAGATAAGATCAGGGAGGTCCCACAGACCTGACCAGGGAGAGGGATAAGGTTAGAGTGATACTCTCTCTGCCTTAAAATTGGGCCTAGCAAGGACACAGGTCCTGGTGCTTCTGTGCAGCTATGCTGAAGGAGCTCTCCTAGGAACTGAGTTTCTAAGACCTCCCCCCCCCCACCCCCCGAGGTTGGGACTTGGAGATGTTGTGGGTAAGGGACTCTCTGTTCAAATTCAGTAGAGATGCGTATGCTTGAGGCCCATTCAAGGTCACTTAGGCTGCGGACCTGGGCATATTCTCCCAGAGCCTGAGATACACATTTTCTGACTTGAGAGGACTTAGAGAAAGGTAATTCCAAGTGCAAGCGATGCCTGTCTGAGAGGGTGGCATTTGGCATAGTACCATGTTGCCAGGTTGATGCAAAGGCACCCTGTTGCTATCACCTTGCCTGATGGGCAATGAGGAGCTCTGTTGCCATCCTGGAGCTTTTGCCCCACGCTCTTGCTCCAGACTGTCCACCTCTCTTCTTTGGCCAAATAGTGCTTAGTTAGAAACACAAATCTGACAAGTTACCTAAGCTTGCATTGTGTCTTGCAGTTGGGTCTCTCCATAGTGTAACTTTCCCTTCTGGGCTTTTATTGTGTAACAGTTTCCTCTGAGATGGAAACATTCTATCCTGCCGGGAAGTTCCTTAAGCAAGAATGAAGCAACTCAAGGTAGCTTCAGGAAGTCCCTGAAACTGAGGAGATTCTCTAGAGTAAGCAGTAAAAGGGACACTGGCAACCTGCAAAGACCTTGAGGTCTAATCAGCTGCCTGGAAGAACAAAAACCAGTGGATCTGCCTGGCTGCCTGGACTAAGTCCCTTAGAAGGGACATTATTGAGCTGGTTTAGCTGCCTGCAGGCTGTGAGGCATGCTCCAGGTTCCCAGCTTTGTGAGCTGTCACCGTGAGGGGGAGGGCCTTGGTGAGGCAACTGTCATTGTCGAATCATTTCTGCTCTTGTAAATAACCCCAATAAAATCCATGGTCCATCTGCTTGGACCTCGCTGGTATCTGTGCTTTGCTCTGTTGTGGGCTCTCTCTCTTGGCTGTGTTAGATGTATCAGGTGTCTCCCCAGAAAAAGTTTGCTCCTCCCTCAGCCTCTATGAGGTGCAGGTGGCTTTTACCCCCATTGGATAGACTTACATAGGCTAGCATGATGAAGCTGATCTGTCACAGCTCAGGTGTCTCCCCCCACCTGTGGCCTGTCCTGAGGAGGCCTCGAATGTTTCCTGCAGTACTCTTCCTGCATCCTGCTCCTGCAGAGCGAGGATGGTGCCTTAAAGACAGGCGTGGGCTTCGTGCAGCCTTCTGCTTTAGCATAGTTGTGTGCTGATAGGGAAATAATTGTGTGCGCAGGCTTTGTTAAGGATCAGTTTTGACCAATACAGTAAACTCAGGCTCAGTGATGGAATGTTGGTGAATGTAATGTAATTTTCTTTCTTTTTCTTCTTCTTTTTTTTTACCTCCCAGAATTCGTCTTTTCAAAATTATAAATATCCTCCTTCCTTATCATCACCTCTTCTTTAGTAAATGATAGTGTGGGAGTTGGTTTCGTCTGCTGTTTACTTTGTGAGGCCCAGGAGGCCAGGCTCCACGGCTGCCTTGTGATTTGTAGTCAGAATCGATACCACACTGCTGATGTGTACAGACTCAGCGTGTATTTATTGAATAAATGTTAGTTGAGTGACTCCGATGTGGATGCTGTGTTGTGTGGGAGGATGGAAACTAAAGTAAATATTTGTGTCCTCGTGAGTGTGTTGTAAATATATTTAAAAAACCCAGCCGTATTCATGGTCTTCATTTGTCTTTTTTCTTCCCGACTTCGATTCTTGCTGTTTCTCTTCCTTTTCCTACCTCTGTCTTCCTTCCTTCCTCCTTCTTTGCTTTTGTTCTCTAAAATACAGACCTTAAACTAAAGCTTTCTATTGGTCATGGCTACATTGTAACTTGTTGACTTGTTAAAAAAAAAAAAAAAAAAACCAAAAACCAAGACCCGGTCAGAGTCCTTCCCCTTCAGCGTGAATGGCCCCATGCCCCTGAGATGTGTAGGAATCTTGGAATGAGGAAGAAAACTTCTGGTGTTCCATTTGTGCAAAGCTTATTTGCTTGTCTTGGGCTTTGCACTCAGCCATCAGGTTTTACTTTAAAAGACACTTCCTTAAACATTATAGGGCATGGTCAGGCCTGTGAGCCAGCATCACGTGTTAACAGAAATGTGTATGTCTTTGAAACGTTTATGTTCAACCAATAGGATACATGTTTTATAATCAGGCTCAGAGTGCACTGCTTGCCTCCGGCTCTCTGAGACCAGGGAAAGCAGCCAAGATCTGTCATGCCTTGGCTTCTCCCTAAAATATTGTCTTGTTAATACTGTACACTGTACACTGTGACATCAACCCGATCCCTTGTGGCTGAGAAGAGTTGGCTATGAAAGACTTTTTTTTTAAATTTTTTTTCCTTTTTTTCTTTTTTTAAGACTTTTTATTTTAAACTGGGAGGAAAAGCCTTCTTGCTCGTGCTTTACTTGGGGGAGAGCAGGTAGATGTGAAGGGGGCAGTGGCCACCACTGCCACAGCATCCAGGAAGTAAGAGTGGTATTAGCACTGGTGTCCTCAGGGTGAGGAACAACTTCCTGCCCACTGTGAGTTCAAGTTCTATTACTAATCAGATGCTCGCAAACACTAACTGATGAGTTCATATAGTATAGTTATGAACAATCAATTGAGGAGATTGTTACTTAAAAAAAAAACCTTGAAGGTCAGTGAGGATGTGGAGGAAGGGAGTCTTGGGTGCACTGTCGGTGGAGAAACATTATGGAGCTTCCTGTAAAACAAAACAAAGATGGGAGTGATGCGCTGCCTACTGCACCAAGGAGGCAAGTGCAAAAGAAAAACGCAAAGAACACATGACCCAGCATTTCCCCCATCAGAAATATGCAAAGGAGACAGATTCAGAGCAAGAGACGTCTATACCTCCCTGGTAATTGTGGCATCATCCGTACCAACCGTGATGTGGAATTGACCTGTGCCCCCACATACAGGGCACGGGTAAAGGATGTAGCACACAGAGGAGAGGAATCCTGTCACTTGCCTCATCCAGGGACTACAGGACATTGATAGGTGAACTGAGATCCAGGCACAAAAAGTCAAAGAGGTGCATTTGGTTAGATGTAACATGCTTTAGAAACATTTGCATATATGACTAGTACTTAAATGGGAAAAATATTATTGCCATCATAAGAAAGAGGTAAATAAATATAAAGACAGAAAAAGGAGGTGGTAGGCGTCTCTAAAACCAAAAATGAAAAGAGCGGAGAATAAAAGTTCCAGGAAATGCAGCCGAAGAGAAGTTGGCTGGAACTTAAATCTGAAGACGGACTAAGGACCACACCATGCACAGAGAAGCTGTCTCAGAGCGGTAAGGTCTGAGACACATACAGTAAACCCACAAAGTGTGCCAGTGAGCACAACAAGAAAAACCTGTCAGCATCTGAGCAATGCACGCTCTAGTTCTTCCCCAGGAATGTTGAGGGACAAGATCACTTCTAAGTGTGTGTGCCCTTGAAGTGCTGTGTCTATGAACAAAGCAGGGACCTTCAGACACAGGCCAGAGAGAAGATGGAAATATAAATGCGTCACAGACAAGTAATGCTGTATCAGAAGGACTCAGGAGCAAAGAGAAGAGGTCTCCCAGGTTGGTGGCATAGAAACTGAAGATCAAGGTGGTTAAAAACCGCAACAGTTGGAAACACAGCAGCTGCATTGAACCATGAGTGCATAACAACCTCCCATGAGATCAGGTGTCAGTTCCATAGCTGAGGCTAGCCCAAAATTCACAAACCTCTTGCCTCCGAGTGCTAGTAGTATAGAGACGTGCCACCCTGTCCAGCTAGGATGTTTTTAATGCACTGGTTATCTTTTGGAGGTGATTGGGGATTATTACTGGATAAATGTTGATATAAGAGAAGAGCGCTGGCTTTCTGTTTGGACTGTACATCTCATAATACAATCTTACCTTTCAAGTTATAAAGCACAGATGAAACTAATTGTACCATGACACCAAAGAATTAATGTGTATAAGCACACATCATGGGAAATGCCTCCCGCCATTCAGACCTGCCCAATAGAATATGCAGTAGCCAATGTGTGTCTCCAACACAGCTGAAAACACACAGGACACAAAGACAGAAAAGTGCAGGGTGGGGGTGTGGGGTGTGGTGGTCAAATGCAGTTGCACACAGCAGATGAAAGACTGTGTGTAGGCCAAAGGGGCCAGAGAAAGAAGAGCAAGAGAGACAGATGTGGTCAAGAGCCCAAAGGATGCTTCAATGAAAAGAAATGTCCACACATCAGACCCCGGGGCTGTACAGTGGGGTGACGAAGCTCTGGAGAGACATGGTAGATCACCTTGACACGTGAGACAACAGCTTTCTGGGCAGAAGTCCTCTTGTTGGGATGGAACATCAAACATCACAGTGATGCTATCTCTGGACCACAATGTAGTCACGGAAGTACAGGTGATGCAGCGCGGGCTTAGGCATCAGAAACACGTGCTGCTTTCTCAGAGGACATGAGTTTTGTTCCTAGCAGTCATGTTGAGTAGACAACAACCATCTCTCACTGGAGCTTCAAGGGATCCAACACCCTTTTCTGGTCTCTGAAGGTGCCCACATCCATGGCCCATACATACACATACATGTATACATATACAATATATATTTAAAAAGTAATTTCCTTAGAATGGTACCTCAATATTGACTCTGTCCATTTATCTTCCCTATCTTTCATTTCCCACGTACAAATCCTTAAAGCTATCCTCAGTACGTGGGGTTAATGTCATCTGTATACTTCAGTTTTACTATCATAAAACTCCTCATGTAGATGGTCACATAACCACGGAGAAGCAAGCTACGGTGTAGTCAGTGAATAGGCTGTGAGCGGGCAGGTTTTCTTTGCAGCTACCACCCTGTCCTGCACTTTAGGCCTCAGAACTCATTCATCTCACAGCTCCAACGTCTCCCTTCTCCAACCTGGCAACTGAGGTCTCTGTCTCTGTCTCTTTCTCTGTCTCTGCTTCTGTGAGACCATTAAGCACTGTTCATATATGTTTTTCTAAAATATGTATGAAGTGTGGTAATAAGGTTACTGCTGCTGCGATGAAACACCGTGGCGAAAGCAACGTGGGGAGGAGACAGTTCTTGGCATACACTTCCACATCACTGTTCATCACTGAAGGAAGTCAGGACAGGATTTAAGCATCAAAGGAGCATAGAGGCAGGAGCTGATGCAGAGGCCATGGAGGGTGCTGTTTACTGGCTTACTCCCCATGGCTTGCTCAGCCTGCTTTCTTACAGAACCCAGAACCAGGATCTTCCCCTATTGATCACTAAGTAATAATATGCTTTAAAGCTGGATCCTATGGAGACTTTTTCTCAGCTGAGGCTCCTTCCTCTCTGATGACTCCAGGTTGTGACATACAACTAGCTAGTACATATGATAAAGGATGTGATTTAAGAAAGAAGGTTTTATGACTTTGTTTAAGCTTTCTCTGGCCTCTCGTTATCCTTTAAGCCTCTTATAAGTAACCTCTTTCCTTAAAAAATTAGGTATACTGAAAGTATTTTTATACAATTTATAAATTAACTCGACAAATGTTTGGGCTTGTGTAAATGGAGCCATACTGCTTTCCTCTGGCTTGGTGTGTTCAGTGCTACACTCCCAAGATGCACCTATGAGCTTCATTCATTAGGGATTCCAGCTAGACACAACTAGTCCCCTTTGGATCCATGAACATCCAAAACATTCCTAGTGCCCTCACAGTCGGGCCTGCCATGAGGATTCTTCTGTCTGTCTGCCGTGTGTGTGTGTGTGTGTGTGTGTGTGTGTGTGTGTGTGAGAGAGAGAGAGAGAGAGAGAGAGAGAGAGAGAGAGAGAGAGAGAGAGAGAGAGAGAATGATCTGGCCTTAGCTATTTTTTAAATGGGGATTTTCAATTTACTTCAATAGATTTAAAAAAAAAATGGTGTTGCCACAACAGAATTGGACCAGGATCTGAATGGCAGAGGAGACTCGGGTACCTGAGAGAGTACTGAGGGCCAAGGCAGATGTCTGGGAAACAGTGATAGCTTTGCCAATGTAATTACCTTTTTACTTTTTTTTTTTTAATTCTAAAATTCTTTCTTCCATCATCTTCACTGTAACTTTGCAAATGCCTCTTTAAAAACAAATTCACTGTGTATATCCATTATATCTAGGACTAAGGTGCATAAGGACATTTTCATGCAGGTGTACGCTGTACTAATTAATACCCTTACCGTACCCATCAAATTGTCCCCTCTGCACTCCCAGGCAGCTTCATTTCTATGTTCATGTCCAATGCATGATTTAATGTAAACATATATAAAATCTAGGAACTGCAGATGAGAAAAATGTGATATTTGTCTTAATTCACCTTACACGATCATCTCTATTTCCATCTATTTTCCCGATAACAACATAACTTCATTCTCTGTGGCTGAAAAAAAGAAAAAGAAAAAATGGCCAAATGCACAATGAATTTTTTTTTTCTGTCTCTCTATTTCTGGACACTTAGATTGGTTCCATTATTTATTGTGCCTCGTGTTTATCAAATACTGATGTGTAAATATCTCTGTGACATGTTGACTTGGAGTCCTCTGCCTGTGGCTGTTTTGAACTGTGGTGATTATAAGCACCTTGTCTGTTTTTCTCCTTGGCTGTCTTTTTGCTGGTGGCTTTTAGGAGCCTATCCTAATTAAGGCAAACATCAATCCTTAATATTTGTGGTTCAAGTTGTGCATCATTTATATGAGTCACAATAGACATTCCCTCCCCTCCCCCCAACAAAGGTGCCTAGCAACGAATGACTTGCTGACTTTTTTACTTTGTGGCTAGGAGGTGGCTCTTGTTGGGAAGCAGGTGGCTTCTGAAAAGATCCAGGGAAAGTATGGAGGATGCAAGGAAGCAGCGAGAAGTCCAGGGTGTCAGCAGTCTGAGGAGGAGGGTGCTGCAGGACAGGGCTGTGGGTCTAGCTTCTGTCAGCAACACTTGGGACTTTGTAACAAGCTTTTCAGGGAAGGAAACAAAGCGAGTTTCCAGCCCTGCTACCACCTGTGCCTCCTCCCCAGCTGGGCAGAGCTGGAGGTAAAGGGAGGGACTCCCAGGAACAGGCTCCAGGGTTGGGGCTGGGGAGGGGCAGATATCCCCCGCCCCCACCACACCAACTCTGAAGCCAGGCATGGCTCTGTTTGCAGTACACGTGAAATCTGAAAAGAAGACTTGTTTGTGGGCACATATGCATTGATTTCTCATCAACAGACATTATTTGTTTGTGGTTGCCATGTCTGAAAATTCTCTTTTTTCCCCACTCAGTTGATGTGTCCTCCAAAGGACTCACAAGTGGGCACTGAATTCCCAAAGCTGCCTTCGCTTCCTCAATGGAAGTTATGTAATGTTCCTTTCACTGTGTTACTGTTGTGATGTCAGTGTATCTTCTAATCTTAAATTTGTATTTGGGGGATATGGCTCTACTTGAACCAGTTAAAAAATGTTACATCTTATCTGGCTTGTCTTGATTAAGATCTTTTAATCCATTTTCTTTCACTATGTTAGCCTCTAATTTTGCTGCTATTTTGCTAAGACTTATTCTTACATTTATGCCAGATGCATGGAGTGAAATGTGCAGTGGTGCTCTGTTTACTGTGAAATCATTTCTGTACAGTTGGGCTTTTGGAAGAGGCACTTTAAATGTTGTGGTAGAGTTTGTCATCGAAACCCCGTGGGCCTGGTGTTTTGGAGGATGTAAATGTGTAGAGTCTGTGGGTGCAAGTCTATAGGATCCTAAGATTCATTATTTATTCTCAAGACATATCAGGGAAATCATGTTTATCTAAAGCCTTTTCTTAGTCCTCAAACGTATCGATAGATGGCTGTGGTTTTTAAAGTGACCAGGGACAGCTGACCTTCACATCATTTTAAATTGCCTGCTTCCCATTTTATTGCTATTGCTTTGTCGTGCCGTTTAGGTTTTAATTAAAATCAAGCAATCTTATAGCAACAGATTAACGGAGGTGTTATTTACACCCTCCCTTTCTCCCTGTGCAGGGCTGGCCAGAATTTCACAATCCTTTTTGCTGCTGGTTCCTCTTTCTGTGCATGTTTTTCTATTTAACTTCTGTTTTTTTTTTTTTTTTTTAATCTTTCTTACACCTTCCTTTCACTTGCTTTATGATAGCCTGTGATTATTTTTCTATACTCTTAGGTTGGGTGCTTAGTTTTGCTTTATTCTCTTGCTGTTTAAACTAGCTGGATATACAGAGAGAGGTACGCGGTCGTTCAGACGGCCTCTGCTATTTAGTGTCTGCATTTTCTGTGAGTTTGGGCTTGTTCTTGAGTACTCGGCATTTTGTATCTTTCCCTGTATGTTCACATAGTCTCTCTCACACACACTCACACCTTTATACTCCCCCATACTCACACACAGTCTCACAAGCAGTCACAACTCTCCCTTACACATACAAATGCAGTGTCACATTAGTACACTAACACATTCATGTAACACTGACATAGCCTCATTAGTATGCAGACACACAGTCACACACATGTACTCACACACAGACATACATGCTCACACATTCACACAATTTAAATCTAGATTCCACATATAAGTATCAATTACTTTATTTAAAATTATGATGTCCAGTTCTATCCTTTTTTTCCCCCTGTTAATATCTTAAGTTCATTTTCTTTATTGCTGAGTAAAGCTCCATTGTATATGTGCCATATAACTCCATAAATATGTACATTGTATTTTTCTTTATCCATTCGTCTGTTGACAGACAGCTGGTCTGGCTCCATTTCTGAGCTATCAAGAATAATTCAATAATAAGCATGGATGTTCAAGTATCTCTATGGTGTGCTGACTTAGAGTGTCTTGGGTGTATACCCAGCAGTTGATAAAATGGCTCATACTGAGTCCACAGCGGCTGCCCTAGTTTACATCCCCCCAGCCCTGATCAGGGTTCCTTCTCCTGCATCCTTAGCAGCATCTGTACTAGATTTTTGCTGCTTTGCTGCATTGAACACAATGGATTCCTTCCTACTTCTCCTTTGCTTTTCTAATTTTTTTCCATAAAACTTATTCCTTCCTATGCTTTCGTGATTGAGACTACTGTTTCTTTTCTGTGCTTAGTATTCCTTGGAGTATTTCTGCAGCACTGGCTTGACTGTCATGAGTTGCCAACTTGTGTGTGCTACATAATGTCCCTATTCCTCCATCAAATTTAAGAGATGGCTTTGAGGATTCAGCAGTAGTGTAGCGTTTGACAGTTGTTTACTTTCAGGGCTTGACATGTGTCCTTCCATGCTTTCCTGGACTTTAGAATTGCTAATCAGGCGTCTGACATTATTTAGATATGTTTGACTTTGTAGTTCAGTCGATGTTTTTCCTTACAGACTTTGATAATTCGTTATGTATTTCTGACATCCTGACTGATACGTTGTAGAGTGGTTCTAAACGCTCCTCACATTTGATGCCTAGTTTTTCATTATATTTGGATTTTTTTCTGTTGCAATTTCATTGATTAGCTTTTCTGTAACATATTTTTTTCACTATTGTTTTCCTCTACCATAGATTCCTAAGTGTAATCTCTTGAACAGATTCCACAGTTCTCGGGAGTTTTGAAGCCTGTTTACCTTTTTCTTCATATTTGTCTGAATGTATTATTTCAACTGTGTTCTTCATATTCTTTCTAGTGCCAGTCAAGTTTCTTTAATTAAAAACTATTTTTTTGAAAATGGTTTTATTAGCTCTTTGAGAATTTTGTAAAACAAACTTTGATCATGTATACCTCACCCCTTGTCCCTCCCAGATCCTCCCTTCCTTTTTTACCCACCCAAGCTTGTGTGCTCTTTGTTTTTATCTACTTATTTGTTTGTTTTTTCAGCACCCATCGGGTCTAATTGTTCTGCCCACATTCTTGGTTGTGTGGCCTTCCACTGTAGAGTAGATGACTGTTCATGGCTGGAGTTATATCCGGTGTGGGCATGCTGGGAGCAACCACTGTGCGTTCATGTGTGCAGTTACTCTGTTGTATATAGAAGACACCGTTCCTTATAGTCATTTACTCCCATTGGTCCTTAAAAAAAAAAATCTATCTGTTTATAATGTATACTGCCTGCGTGTACACACAGCAATGCACAGTGTTCATGGTTGAGTAATATTGATGCTACTTTTCTCTTCTAATAGTCTACATAGCACCTCCCAGACTGTAAAAGCTAGCAATAGGTGTGAAACTTCCAGGTGACTACCAACTTGATTTCTCCGTGTTCCTTGACTCAAGTAAGTTGCTATCTCCCAACAGTAAGGTCTTACCCTCAGTACTGGCAGGTGACCTCACTGACCAACAACTCTAAAAAAAAAAAAGTAACCTGTCCCTGGCAGTGGGCTTTGTGTTTGTTAGCCTGTGGTGTCTACTAGAGGAGGTATTGTCACATGGTTACAAGGTAACTTCATCTTTGTATGTGTGTATGTGTGTGTGTATTAAGCAGCTTCTACAGTAGTAGGTTTCCATATGACTTTTAAAAATGTGTTTAGTAGGCTTGGCATGGTGGCGTACACCTTTAATCCCAGCACTCAGGAGGCAGAGGTAGGCGGGCAGATTGATCTTAGTTCGAGGCCAGTCTGGTCTACATAGCGAGTCCAGAACAGCCAGGGCTACACAGAGAAACCCTGTCTTAAAAAATGTGTTTAGTGTTATTTATCCCTTCTCATATTCCCTCCCCTCCCTTGCAGTAAATCCACCACCTCAATTTAATCCTTCCCATTTATTTAATCCTGTCCCATTACTGCCCTCTAAGCCTGCACACCATTGCATTCTAACTCCTCTCCCTTGAAAGCCCAGGCTCTTATTAATTGTCTGACCTCTATGGCCATTCCAAATGGAAAGCACATATCTGGAGATTCAAAGCTAACATCCACAAATGAGAGAAAACATGTAATGTTTATCTTTCTGGGTTACCTTACTCAAGAGTGATATTTTTTTTCCAGCTCTGTTCGTTTCCCTGTGACTCTAAGAATTTTGTTTTTCTTAATGTTTTCCTTATTATATTTGTTATGTAAATATGCCATATTTTCAATATCCATTCCGCAGTTGATGGACATCTAGGTTGTTTCCATTTCCTGGTTATTGTGAACAATCCTATTAACAATAGCCTTGAAAAATTTATTGAAATAAATATAACCAAGGGAGTAAAAGACTTATAAAAGGAAAACCTTAAAGTGTAGAGGCAGAGGGGATGGAGGATGTCAAAGAAACAAGGCCCTCTAAGTCAATGTGACTGACACACATGAACTCAACAGAGGCTGAGGCAACGTGCACAGGACCTGCCAGGGTCTGCACCAGATAGGGTCCTAGTGCTGAGAGGAGAAGTGCACACACACCCTATCCCTAATTCAGAAGCTCTCTCCACTTGATAACCACTTGTAAATGAAAATTTAGTTTTTCCAAGGGCATCTCATTAGGAAAACTGTTGGGGTGAATGTGTCCCCTGTTTTATTATGTTTCTCTCCTTTTTTTACTCCTTTGTTTGTCTTATGTGACACACTTCTGATGGGTTGCCTTCACTTGAGTACATGTTCTGTGTGGGCATCGACTGTGGTAACATATACAGACCCAAAGTCTCCTTACGCTGAGGACACTTGGGTCCTTCCCTTATGGTCCAGTAGGGCTTGGAGACAGCAGCATTAGGGCACTGCTGGAGAAAATGTAGTTCATAGATTTTTTTTTTAGATGTAAGGTTATCAATAAGAAGTATAAATAGGAAGGAATAGAAAAAAGAAAAAAGAGGAATGTATAATGAAGGGCAAATAAGTGAGTTAGAGCAGTGGTTCTCAACCTGTGGGTCACAACCACTTTGGCAAATCTCAGTCTCCCAAAATATTTAACATTACTATTCATAACATGGCAAAATTACAGTTAGGAGGTAGCAGCAAAATTAATTTTATGGGTAGGGGTCACCACAACATGAGGAACTGTATTAAATGGTCACATCGTTACGGAGGTTGAGAACCACTGGCTTGGAGTAAAAAAAACAACAGAGAAAATATAGAGTGTGTCAATAAGAAAAGGGGCATTTATAAATTCTATTCAGAGAAGATGTAAGATAAAATAAAACAAGCAAACAATCGAAATGCAAGAGTAGAAACAAACATACATACAAAACGAAAGAGGAAATAAATACCCCAGTCAGTGCTTCTCACTGTAAAGGTGGGCAACCCTTCACAGGCTCTACCCTTTTCTCTGCAGTGTGTTCTGAGGTTAAGAGAATGCGGTGCTAGTGATTCAAGCAGGCGAAGTGTGAATGGCTTCCCTGGTGAGAGGAGAGCTGTGTGGGGCCCACCTTCTGTCTGAGACCCCACCTGCCAGCCCTCTCTCTGGATTGCTGAGAACTGTGCCCTCCATGTGGGCCTTCCTGCTTCTGTGGGGGTGTGGGAGGCACACGTGCTGCTCCTGCCGACCTTTGCTTCTAGAAGTTCTCTTACCACCTGGCACCTGGTGCTTTTCCCCAGGACCTCATTGTTCTGGCCTGAGAGTAGCACTTGTGTCCATGAGAGAGACTGTGTGGTGTTTAGCATCCTTCCCGTGTTCCCACATTGTCATTTGCCAAGACAGTGGCAGGGAGGGTGCCTTCCAGACATTCATAAGGCTTAGGGACTTTCAGTGAGAATGTTGGCTTCTGGTTCCTAGGCAGCAGGGTTGGTTTTTTTTTTTTTTTTTTTTGTGAGAGCCTCTGGCTTCTCTGGCCTCAGTATTCCACTGGTCATGTCTCCCCAGCTTGCCAAGTCTCTTTCTGTAAGATCCCTGACATATATATATAATGCATGGGTCTGCAGTAGCCTGTCAGTCACCCGGAGTCCATGGTGTATGACATGCTGCATGTTAGGGTGCATTCCTGGTGCTGTACATTTTATAAGTCTTGGCAAATGCCAACATGTTTCTTTCACATTTTGATAATCACAAATGAAGCTGCAATGAGCATTTCCATGCAGGTGTTAATGTGGCCCAGAGTCTTTACTTAGGTAAGCTGAGTCTAGTATCTGCCAGACTCTCTCAGGTCCTCATCAGCCAGCATTTGGTCCTGGCACTGTCTGGGTGATTGGACATTTTTTTTTTTAATAGACTATCAATAGAGAGTTAATTTAGGTTTCCCTTCTGATATAGGATGTGATGTAACACACACTCTCTTTCTGTCTGTCTGTCTGTCTGTCTGTCTGTCTGTCTGTCTGTCTCTCTGTCTCTCTCTCTTACCATCTATACCTCTTTCTTCTTTCTTTCTTTCTTTCTTTCTTTCTTTCTTTCTTTCTTTCTTTCTTTCTTTCTTTCT
>OU015752.1:48137423-48147650 GCA_907169655.1 Acomys percivali | reverse complement strand
TCTTTCTTTCTTTCTTTCTTTCTTTCTTTCTTTCTTTCTTTCTTTCTCAAGTGTCTGTTAATGCCTGGACCAAACTTTTTGATCAGGTTGTTTGTTTTTTCTCTGCTAAATTTTAGCATTTTCTTGTAAATATCAACTGGGCTTTCCCAGATGTGCTTTTGTTGTCTCACTCTGACTTATCTTTAGAATCTCTTGATATTTATTTATTGAAAATTCTTCAGGTACTTTCTGATCTTTTAAATATTCTTTCTAATATATTAATACATTTAAACAACTTAAAAGCTGTCCTACCCTTAATGTTTGTCTGTAATATAAGGTTTAATTAGCACGTCTTGCCTGCTGTATTACTGGAAGAGAATGTTCATTAATTATTCATGGATTCTTTCATTTATAAGAGCTTTGTTTGAGAGGAGGGATGATTATTCAATTTTTATTTAATTTAATACTCAGTTTCTAATGCTATTCTTAAATAATTGATTTTTATTTTTATCACTAAGCAGCCAACCTTTGCCATGTATTATATACATGGTTAATAAAAGGATTATGGATCTCACAGAGAGAACGTGTGCAAACATTTAACTACCAATTAGAGCACTTAGCCATTTGTTAGCGTTTAATTCATAGTTTTTGTGGAATAGATCCCTTTAGGCATTGTCGTCTGAACTTACAAATATAGACAAAAAAAAAAAAAAAAACCAAAAAAACCAACAAAACATAGCACCTTCAGTGCTCATATAGAATGCAGAGGAAGGCTCGCTCTAGCAGCCGCTTTCTTAAGTTCTGTGCCTAAGGGCCTGGGATCAACCTGGCATCAAAGGAGAAGCTGGAAGCTTGGCGTTCAGACTCCTAACCAGAGGGACATGGTGTACATCAGGGACCCATACTGGAAGACACAGAGTTCTTTAGCGAAGATGGAGATGTGAAAGTTTGTGTCTGCACATGCCTACATGTGCTAAATACTATAGCTCAGTGGTTAAGAGCACAGGCTGGGGGTTCAATTCCCAGCACCCTTATGGGGCCTCACAATGGTCTGTAACTCTGGTTGTAGGGATCTGATGCCTTTTTCTGGCCTCTACTGGCAATGCATACAGTGTGCACAGACAAGCCTATGGGCAAGTACCCATATACATAAAATAATAGTAATAAAAATTAAAAATTCTATTTCAGCAGGGTCTCTCTCTCTCTCTCTCTCTCTCTCTCTCTCTCTCTCTCTTTTGATTTTTGTTTATTTTTTTTCAAGACAGGTTTCTCTGTGTAGCCTTGGCTGTCCTAGAGTCACTTTGTAGACCGGGCTGGCCTCGAACTCACAGCGTGCTGGGATTAAAGGTGTGCGCCACTATGCTCAGCCCCAGCAGGGTGTCTCTTTAGAGGTTTATTTCCTGACAGTTGGGGGCCGAGTTAGTGTGGCTAGTTTGCATCCTTACAATATTGTACCAGAGTGTCATTTCAGAACGTACCTTCTTCTGTGACAGCTGCAGTCTGTCACCTGCTGGTTCTCATTATTAACACTGATTGGTGTTTTAATTATGCGTATTTGTGGGGTGCGTTGTGACAGTTGAGTGCATATGTCCAGGGTGCAGTGCTAGGCTTGCCCTCCATCTGGTCAGACGTGTGTGGTACTAGAGCTGGGGATGCCGGAGCTGATGATGCTTTCAGTTCTGACGTGGCTCCCACTTTTTGAAACATATTTCTGTGTCTTAAATTTTTATTCACAGTTTCTGCTTTCCAAGACAGAAACAAGAATGTGATTTTAATTTCTGAGCAGATTAATGTTAACAGAAGAAAGAATTACCATATGTATTTATACATTATATTATTGTTTAATGTAGTATATATAACATCTATATAAAAGCACCTATATGGTAATGTATGTTACATATATAATATATACTTGTTTTTGTGTGTCAAAATCAGTAGGTGGACACTTGGTTCTATTTTCCCTCAGGATTTCAGCTGTGTATTTCTTAAAGTCCCTCTTATTCTTCTCGCTGGTGGTCCACAAGGAATTCAAACACCATAAAGGAGGGGAGAATGCCGCCCCTGACTCTTAGTCTGCTTGTGGGACCCTTCTACAACCCCCCCCCCCCAATTACTGGGTTTCCCTGCCCATCTTGATGTGATGGTGTGTGCCCAGTCTTATTGATACTTGTTATGCTGTGTTTGGTTGACGTCCTGGGAAGTCTGCTCTTTTTTTAAGGGGAAGAAGCTAGGGGGAGGGAAGGGAGGGGAAACTGAGGTCAGGGTGTAATATATGAGAAAAAATGTAAAAGAATTTGCTCCTTCCCAGGTGTCCTCACTGTTCCTGCTGTTGCTGTTGGTCCTTGGTGCCTTTCCTGCCCTCCGAAACATCCCTCCCAGCTTGAGTATACTTGCTCTGACCTTGCCTGACCTTGCAGCTGCAACCCCCCCCCCCCCCCCCCCCCCCCCCCCTTCTTCCCCCTCCTTTTTCTCCCCTCCCCCCCCCTCCCCCCCCCCCCCCCCCCCCCCGGCCCCTTCTTTTGGTATTAGCTGGATGTTTTGTGTCTGTCTCTCTTTCTTCCCCCATCTTTTAACGTCCCAGTAAGAGAACAAAGGCTGGTGCAGTGGTGGGGACATGAAACATGACTGCTGACTGGACTGTCTAAAGAGAGGTGGACGGTGGGCGGGAGGACACTACTTCTTCTCGCTCTTGCTGTTGCCTGTTTGCGCTTTGATTTTTTTTTTTTTTTTTCTGGTGTGTTTGTTACCCCTTTCCCCAAAGCCTTCCTCCTGCAGTTTCTACACCAACCTCCTAAGACCTTATGCTAACACTAACACTACCTCACTCTGCAGCAGGGAGATGCTTGGCAGCCTGGAGTTGGTGTAGCCACCACTTCTGAGGAGGCTGGGGCTGTGAAGAGGCAGTGTCATGGGGCTGGACACTGGGGACATTGTCTCTAGGATCTGGGTGGTTTGGTGGCGTGAGATGAGATGATAAACAGTTCGTTACTTGCTGCCTGTGATGTAAAGAGAAGGAGCAAGTTTCTGAGTCTTACAGGACTCAGTCTTCTGTGTGAGACTGTTACTTCAAAAAACCTGAAGGTTGTTACCGTTGTCTGTGTGTGATGCGCAAGTGGACTTGCGTGCTTGATGCCACAGAGCATGTGCGGAGATCAGAAGTCTCCTTCCATCTTCACGTGGATTCTGAGAATCAAAGTCAGGCTTGTGTGACAAGTGCTTTTACCCTTTGCACCATCTCACTGGCCCCTGAAGATTTCATTTTAAAGTTATAACGTTTTCTTTTTGTTAAAAACCACCAAATTCTGTCATTCACAGAAATATTTAAGTGTTTCATGTGACTATATTGGCATGTCATGACTTGCATTTTAACAGTTCAGCTTGTGTGTGTGGGCAGTGGGGGCTGTTGTTTACATAATCCAGGTGAATGCTACCATGATGTGTCCTATGTCCTATCAGAGCCCAGAAAAAAAAACAACACACACATTATTGGCCTTTGGATACTTTGTAATTGCTTCAGAGTAGTGTGAGTTTTTTTTTCATTAATTTCTTTATTTAATCACTTTACAGTCTTATCAAAGAAGTCCCCTCCCCCTAGTCCCACTCTCACACCCCTCCCCCAAGCCTCCCATCCATTTATCCTCAGAGAATGGAAGGCCCCTATGGGTAACAACTCATCTTGGCACATCAAGTCACAGCAGGACTAAGCACATCCTCCTCCACTGGGGCCTGACAAGGCAGCTCAGCTAGGGTAAGGGGACCCAAAGGCAGGCAACAGAGTCAGAGACAGCCCTTACTCCAATTGTTAGTTGACCAACATGCTGACCAAGCTACACATCTGCTACATGTGTGTAGGGGACATAGGTCCATCCCATGCGTGCTCTTTAGTTAGTGGTTCAGTCTCTGTGAGCCTCCATGGGCCCAGGTTAGTTTACTTATAGATCTTCTTGTGGTGCTCTTGCCCACCCCACCCCCCCGGCTCCCTCAATCCTTCCTCCCACTCTTCCACAAGACTTGCTGAACTCGGCCTATTGTTTGGCTGTGGGTCTCTGCATCTGTTTCCATCAGCTGCTGGATGAAGCCTCTCAGAAGACAGTTACACTAGGCTCCTGTCTGCAAGTATAGCAGAGCGTCATTAACAGTGACAGGGGTTGGCTCTCTCCCATGGGGTGGGGCTCAGGTTGCCCTAGTCATTGCTTGCCACTCCCTCAATCTCTGCTCCATCTCACTCCCTGCACTTCTTGTAGACAAGACAAATCTTGGGTCTTGTAGACAAGACAGGTTTTGTGGGTGGGTTGTTGTTCCCCTCCTTCCACTGGAAGTTCCAACTGGCTACAGGAGCTGGTGACCTCAGGCTCCGCATCCCTCACTCCTGGAAGTCTCAGCTAGGGTCACCCCAGAGATGCCCCACTCACACTGATTTCTGTCCTCTCTCCCAGTCCTCCCTCCACTCCACTCTCCCCACACCCGATCCTCACCCCCTCCCGTTCCCTGTTTCTCTCCCCAGCCCCTCTCCCACTCTTTTCCCTCCCTCCATTTGAGATGTCTACTTTATTTCCCCTTCTGAGTGAGATTCAAACATCGTCCCTTGGGTGGTCCTTGTAACTTTGGGTCTGTGGGTTGTAGCATGGCTATCTTGTACCTTATGGCTAATATCCACTTATAAGTATATCCACTTATAAGTATATACCATGCGTGTCTTTCTGGGTCTGGGTTACCTCACTCAGGATGATATTTTCTAATCCTGTCCGCTTACCTGCATGATGTCTTCATTTTTCATAGCTGAGTAGTGGTCCATTGTGAAAATGTACCACAGTTTCTTTATCCATTCTTAGGTTGAGGGACGTCTAGGTTGTTTCCAGTATCTGGCTATTATGAATAAAGATGCTGTGAATGTAGTTGAGCAAGTGTCCTTGTCGTATGGCAAGGCATCTTTTGGGTATATGCCCAGGAGTGGTATGCCTTGGTCTTGTGGTAGAACTATTCCAATTTTTTTGAGAAACTGCCAGATTGATTTCCAAAGTGGTTGTACAACTTTGCATTCCCACCAGCAGTGTAGGAGTGTTTCCTTTTCTTCACATCCTTGCCAACATGTGCTGTCACTTGAGTTTTTGATCTTAGCCATTCTGATAGATGCAAGATGGAATCTCAGAGTTGTTTTGATTTGCATTTCCCTGATGACAAAGGATGTTGAACATTTCATTAATAGCTTCTTGACTGTTGAGAATTCTCAGTACCCCATTTTTTAATTGAATTATTTGGTTTGTTGTTGTTTAATTTCTTGAGTTCTTTATATATTTTAGATGTTAGACTTCTGTCCAGTGTAGGGTTGGTGAATATCTTTTCCCAATCACTAGGCTACTGTTTTGTTCTGTTAACAGCATTCTTTGCCTTACAAAGAAGCTTTTCAGTGTCATGAGGTCCCATTTATTATTAATTGTTAGTCTTAGTGCCTAAGCTGTTTGTGTTCTGTTCAGGAAATTGTCTCCTGTACACACACACTATTGGCTTTTTGGATACTTTGTAATTGTTTTACAGTAGTGGGAAATTTTAATTCAAATTATTTTATATTTATTTATGGGAGGAGGGTGAACATGAGAATGTGCATGTGTCATGGTGAGCAGTATAGGTCAGAGAAGAACCCAGGATATTAGGTTCTCAGGCTTGGCAGCAAGCATCTTTACCCATTAATCCATTTCACCAGTCCAATAATGTGAAATTAATCTGGCTACTTTTAGCCTCCCTCTGAAAATATGCCATGTGTTTAATTTGCTGTAATTTTCTCAGTGACACTAGAGACCAAGTTAAGAGTGATTTTTTTTTTTACTGGAACAGCCCAGACACAAGTTAATGAAATCACAATTTTCCTCATATAATAAATACCCTTTGCCCTGTGTTTTATCCACACAATAGCTAAGATTCCTGAAAGTCTTGCAGAGCTATGGCCAAGTCATGGGTACACAGGCACTAGAAGGTGTGCTTCCATACTCCCAGGACCTCTGTGTCATATTCATACCTTCTCATTTGTTAACCTTTGTTTCCTTCTAGGGCAGGTGTTTCTCTCCCAGAGCCACCTACCTGGGAAATCCTGAAAATATTTCTTTTATTGTGTTAAAGCCCAAAGGTTTTCTTTGCATTATATACTTCCAGTCTTATTTTAATTTTATTAATTCTTATCTTCTACCTTAATGAAGAAAGTGTCACACTGTTGTGCCTTCCACCTATGAGACACTTGTAAATACCGTAATTAAAAATAATCCCCACGATCATAGCCAGTGCTCCACGGAGGTATCTGCACATCTCTGTTCATGAAATCAGCCCGAAAGTCCATCGAGTGGTATTGGCTCATATACACAATGGAAGTTTATCAGCAGTCTTTAAAGAGATTAAAAATATTGTACATGATACGGCCATGTAGAAGATCAAAAGAATCCATTGACAAACTAAATTAACAGCCAAGGTGCCTGGGCACTGAATCAGCAAACATTATACAAGGTGTGTGTGGAAGCAGTCATCCTGAGCAGCAGGAGCGTTTTAGACCCCATTCATGAGATGGGCTGGAGCTAAGACATTTATTTTTTTAGGTGCAGAGGTAGGAAAAGACACACAGAGACTAGTGGAGAATTCAACAGAATGCTGTCTAGATGCCCAGGACATACAGGCTTCTGGAGACGTACGCTGTCCTGGTACCATGGAAACCGAACAAGGAGCAGCTTGAGCGTGGACCAGAATTCAGTAGTGCTTGTGAAGGAAATCACGGAAGTTTCCCGAGTCCACAGTCTGAGTTAGGTCTGAGAACCTGTGCATCTCTGTTTCCGCTGGGAACTGAGGCTGCCAGCCACTGCCTCACCTTGAGAATCATTGCACAGGGGAATTGTGTGGTGGCCTCCAGAGACACAGGGCAGTTCCCTGCTATGCGGCTCACAACCAGGAGCTTTATAAGCAGCTGACCTGAGGAAGGGTGGCCTGTATGTCTTCCCCCAATGCCACAGCTAATGCATCTGTTACACGTTTATTTTTTTAAAATATATTTTATTAATTTATTCATATTACATCTCAATTGTTATCCCATCCCTTGTATCCTCCCATTCCTCCCTCCCTCCCATTTTCCCCTTATCCCCCTCCCCTATGACTGTGACTGAGGGGGACCTCCTCCCCCTGTATATGCCCATAGGGTATCAAGTCTCTTGTTGGTAGCCTGCTATCCTTCCTCTGAGTGCCACCAGGCCTTCCCATCCACATTTAAACTGAATGTGTCCATACGAACAAACATGCATCGTTATTGCACGTGCCTGCAAGCTCCCATGGCATTTGTAGAAGCGTAAGTAGTCACCTGCATGCAGAAGCGTGCACAAGAATAACTAGAAGCAGACACCTGTTCTAGGTAAGTTCCAGGGTAGCAATAAGAAACGGGGTCTCTCCTCTGTGGCCTTTTAACTTTCTGCTCGTTCATCAGAATGGGATGAAAGGAAATGCGGCAATGCCAGTGCGTTCCTTGCTGTAAGACTTAGTTCTCCGCCACTGCACAGGAAGGCCCATGCTATCTGCCGGCTCTTCCCTTCCCTCCTCTGTTTCTTCACTCCCTTAGCTACAGCTGTTTTTAATCACACACGGTCAACTCCAGGCTCTTTGCACACCAGCTTCCCTCTGGGGGTCATACATATTTGCTGTGGCAGAGTTTCAGGCTCTCAGATCATTCAGGCCCCTTGTCAAACGCCTTCTGCATAGCTAAGATGGGACTTCAATCTTCCCGGCCTTCTATTCCACATTCTCCTCAGATACATTAAATTTGTATGATACCCTTTCCTCGCCTGTCTGTTGAACCCTGGCCAGTCTCAGAAGCTGTTCTGCACATAGGCAGGCAGCCTTCCCTTCCTGTTCTTGGCATCAGCAATCAGGCACATGGATGCAGTAATCAATGAGTATGGGATAGACAAGGGCACAAAAGAAGATACACATATTATCTTTACAGTTTCACCAAGAAACAAAAGAGGGACTTGACGCAAATGTGCTGCGACAGGCTGAGGTTGGAGCAGAGGGATGTGGCGCTCTGTGGTAGCTTGCTTGCATCATACTCGAGCAGCACACAGAGCTGGAACTGTGCACGGAAGCCAGTCCCTGCAGCTTTCCACGCCCTTGTGACGTCACCTAGTGTGTGACAAAACATTTACAGCCTCAGCATGGCAAAGGAGAGGGAGGAATGGAGGCTCCTGCAAAGATCTCTGGAGAACAAGGCCATTTCTCAGCAGCGGCAGACAGACAGGCAGTGCTGTTCGATTCTATCCGTGGAACCGCCAGCAATGACGAGTTATTGTAATCAAAGTGATTTTCTGTGAAACCTAGAAGTTGTCCCCACATGCCATTCTAACCAATACACTTGGCAATTTACATGGCAGAGGTCATATTTGAAATGCTGAGGTCATTGCTGTCTCGGAAGCATTGCTGAAATCTCCCTGCCTCCACAGAAGGCCACAAAGGCCAGAAACAAGACCTGCCCTTCCTTGTTTCTTCAGTGTGGAAGCGGCAGCCCCTCCCTCCCTCCAACGGTCTGGGAGAATTCTCATGTCCTCTGACAAGGAGTGTGCCCCACCCTTGCCTCCGTCACGCTCCTCTAAGGCCGACCCTCCTGGGTCAAGCTGCACCCTGTGTCTCCCCAGAAGAGTTTTCAGTGCTCTGGGCTGACGTTGTCCCACCAAGGGAAGAGACGGCAGAGATGCAAATGTAGTGACAGGTTTACTCTGCCCGTCCAGAGTGTGGCCGTACCTGTGCTGCAACCACCTACCTGTTGCAGAGGAAAAATGACACAAAGATAGAAGGAAATAATCTCATTTTGTGTAAAGGAAGTAAAGCTGCAGTTCTGATTCTCCCAAGGCCACACTGAGCCTTGTTGGTATTTGCTGCACTTTGTAGCCTTTGTGAAAATGATTAAGTAGCCAAGGTGCTCACATGACGCTAGGCAGAATAATCAGCACAGAGATTGTTTGTTGAAAGCATGATTCGCTGTTTTCAATTCCCATTGCTGCTCCAGAGGCTGAAAGGTGTCAATTTGCCTATTCACTGCAAGCAGACAGTTGATTAAGCAGGCGGGAGAAAGATGGGACTGATTCTCCGCAGCTTGAGTAGAATCAGGCTGGCAATTCATTAAAATTTGCAGCTGAGAACCCTGCCAGACATTTAAAGAAGAACTAATAGCAGCGGTCCTCAAATTGCTCCGTAAAACAGTCCCTGTGAAGCCAGTGCCACCAAAACCCTGATGCAGTCCCAATGACAAGAACTAGAGACCAATAACCTTGATGGGGTAGGTGCAAAGATTCTTAATAAAACACTTGCAAATTGATTCAACAACACTTAAAAAAATCACACACCATAATCAAGTTGGTTCACTTCATGGATCCAAGGATAGTTCAAAATATGCAAACCAGTAAACATTATGCAATACTTACATAGAATAAAGAATTTCAAAACTCATGATCATCTCAATAGATGGGGAAAAAGTCTTTGATAGAATTCGGAACCCCATTCATGATAAAAACTGAGCAAACTATACACAGAAGGAACATACGTAACATAATAAGTACTGTATAGACAAACCTGTAGCAACGTTGCGCAGAAACCTTTCACAGTGTTGGTAGGCATGCCAGTTATCACAGCCACCAAGGAACCAAGTGTGGAAGTACCCTAAAACCAAAAAAATAAAAAATAAAAAATAAAAAATAAAAATAGAACTACCATGCAATCCAATCCAGCTATCTTACTCTTGGGTAAGCATTTGTCTTAGTCACTTTTCTATTGCTGTGATTAAAAAAAAAAAGAACCATGTCCCAGGCACCCTATACAGGAAAATATTTAGTTTGCCTTACAAAGCATTAAGAGCCCATGATAGCGAGTGAAAGGATGTCCGAGGGATCAGTCACATTGGATCCACAGCCATGAGGCATTGGGAGGGGGAGGGGCACTGTGAATCTAGTGCATCTTCTGAAACCTCAGAGCCCCTCCCCAGTGATACTCCGCCTCCAGCGAGGCTCACTTCCTAAGCCTTCCCGAATGGTTCCATGAACTCCCAAATGGTTCCAAGTTTTCAAATACATGACGCATCAGAGGAATTGAAAGCAGCATCCAGTGACATCTGCGTAGCTGTGCTTATCATTGGCTGAGTCAGGGATTCAGTGTAGATGCCCATTGGTGGATAAAGAAAGTTATATGTACACACACACACACACACACACACACACACACACACACACACACACA
>OU015752.1:48073519-48122850 GCA_907169655.1 Acomys percivali | reverse complement strand
TGGCAAAGTGTCACACATTCATTTCTATATGTTATAGGATTAGCAATATTTTCCACACATTATTTTATACAGTTTTATTTTTTATTCATTAAGAGATGAAAAGAGACACAAATACACCTATTCTCTATGTTCTTAACTATTGATTTTCTTCTCTGTCCGCATGGACTTGAATTACCTACAGGGTTCATTTGCTTCTGTGTTAAGAATTTCCTTTAGGTGAACTCACTCATTATGATAATTTCTAGATCAATCCATTTGTCCACAAATTTCGGGAATTCCTTGTTTTTAATAGCTGAGTAGTATTCCATAGTGTAAATGTACCACAGTTTCTTAGTCCATTCTTCTACTGAGGGACACTTAGGCTGTTTCCATGTTCTGGCTATTATGTATAAAGCAGCTATGAACATGGTTGAGCATATGTCCCTGTTGTGTGGTAGGGTATTTCTGGGTATATTCCCAGGAGTGGGATAGCTGGGTCTTGAGGAAGCTCTATTCCCATTTTCCTGAGAAAGTGCCAGATAGCGAGACAAATGGTATATACTCACTTATATCAAAACACTAGTCCAAGGGATACGTACCATGAAAAATTTTACTTACCAGGAAAGTGAGTCAGAGGAGAGGTCATCCTATTGAGACTTTAGGCGAGAGTAGCATGGAAGAATGGGGAAATAGTAGGACCCACAGGGTCCTGGAAACCTACACGACGAACTTTATGACAGGCAGATCTGGGTCCTGGGGTCCTCCTCGAACTAAGGCACCAGCCAAGGAGAATATGGGCAGTAAACTTCGAACCCCTGCCAGGACTTAGCCGACGAACATGATATTCTCCACCGTTGAGTGGAGAGTGACATCTGACTCTCACACGAACTCTGGTGCCCCTTTTCTGACAATGTCCCCTGGATGGGGAGGCCTGATGACACTCAGAGGAGGGATAGCAAGTTACCAAGAGGAGACTCGATATTCTAAGAGCATATACAGGGGGAGGAGGTCTCCCTCGGTCACAGACATGGGGGAGGGGAGGGGGGGAAGTGGGAGGGAGGGAAGAATGGGAGGAAACAGGAGAAGGGCTAACAATCGAGATGTCATATGAATAAATTAATAAAAAAAAAGAAATAGAAAAGGAAAAAAAAAGAATTTCCTTTAGAATATCTTGGATGGTACCTCAGCTTAACAGGAGTCCAGTGTTTGCTTTCTCAGGAATTGCTTTATTTTGCCTTCAGTTTTGAAGGAAAGATTTTCTGGGTATGGGATTCTAAGTTGGTAGATTTATTTATTTATTTATTTAAAACTGGTTTCCCTGGGTAGCCTTGGCTGTCCTGGACTCACTTTGTAAACCAGACTGGCCTCGAACTCACAGAGATCTGCCTGTCTCTGCTTCCCAAGTGCTGGGATTAAAGAGGCGTGCCACAGTATGGTAGTTTTACTTTTGTTGCCCTGGGCACTTTGAACATGTCCTCTCACTTTTTTTGCTATGTTGTTCTTCTGAGGAGTCAGACATGAACATGATTGGGTTTCCCGTGAGAGGAGCAAGTCATCTTCTCTCGCAGCTTTCATGACTTCTCTCATAGATCTCTTTTTCCTGCATCTTCCTTGAGAAAATGTTACAGGATCTTTGATCCCACTGTGATCCCTGAGATTGTGAATTGTACAAACTTGTCTTTGATCCCACTGTGATCCCTGAGATTGAACTGCAAATCCCTGTTTCTTGTGGTTGAGCCCTAACACACCTTTAATCCAAGAACCTTCTGTTTATCTTAAACAGGTTGTTAAAAGTGTGGTTCAGCCAGCCTCATGCACACCTTTAATCCAAGAGCTTTCCGTACACAGCATTTAATAAAGTTAACCCTAGGTCAAGAGGTGGAGCAAGAAACCAGCTGGCAGTGATTAAAGAGTAGGAGGGACTTTGAGTTGAGGGGTATTTAAGAAGCCTGGTAGAAGCAGACAAGGTATTTTGTCTTCGGCACTTCTTTAGCTTGGGATTTTAGCTTGGCTCTTAACTCCTTTGAGCTAACAAGCCTTTGGCCTTGGGTTTTTTTGGCCTTTTTCTCCTGGGCTGCCAGCTTGCTTTCTCTGCCTCTCTGAGCTAGCAGGGTTTTCACCACAACATGTGGCTCCTGAGTCTTTATTGGTAAAATAGAGTGATCTGGGGCTTCCAATTAACAAGAAAACGTGGAATTTTCGAGTAAATAGGTTGTAATGTGTTCCCTAAGTTGAGAATATGCACAGAGGAGCTAGCAGCAACCTAAGAGCAGGCAGCAAAGAAGGCATGCCAGGGATAATGGCGGAAGATCTCTTGAACTTACAGAAGATAAAACAACACATAAACGCCCAGAACACACACACATATACACATACACGCACGCATGTGTGCTCCGGATTTATGAAATTAAAGATAAAGGTAGATTACACACAGGTGCCCTGCATATACTAAGTGGAGGAGTTACACACAGGCACTGTGAACACGCCCCTCGAAACCCAGCCAGCTTCTTTAAAGAAGAGGGAACACACCCTCCCTGTCATGGCTCCCAGCACAGATCACAGAGGCTGTGCACTCGTGGGGCTGCAGTATTCCTAGGGCATGTGCTTGGTTAGGTATTTGCTGCCCAGCTCCCCCAGGCTGCAGAATTGTGAAGTACCCTTGGTTGGTCAAGCTCCTCTGCATTTGCCTTTCACAACGTCCTTGGATGGCAGGGGCACAGCCACGCATATCCCGCTACATCTGAGGCCCACCAAGCGGTATAACTGAGCACGTGGACACAGATAGCATGGTGACGTCATCACTTCTCTGTGAGTGCAGTTATGTTTCTTAGATTCCCCACTCTAGGCTTTCCATTTCTTGCCCCCCACCCCACCTCGCCCCCAGCCCAAGAGACAGGAGACCAGCAGTAAGAACCAGCCTGGAGACTCTTGTGCCAAGATGATCGATTCACTCAGCACAAGCTTGTGATTTATCCTGGGCATTTATTCTTTGCGCACCAGGTTTTCTTACTGCCAATAAATTTAATTAGATTTAATTAAATAGATGGAGCGAACACGGTTTGCTTTCTCTACAGCAGAGAAGTAGGAAGTGTCACTGAAGGGGGGAGGACATAGGGAAGGCTGTGTGCTCTGAGGGGACATGCGTCTGCCCTGCTGCTACCTTGAGTCTCTTTAGCACAGACTGCCCTAGGGCAAGCTTCTAGGAGCCCAATCTGCCAGATGGGGGGCACACTGTGGGTCTGTTCTTTTGAGTAGTATTTGTAGAGCACAGACTCTTCCCTGCTCTCCCAGACTCCAAGACATGCTGGGGGCCGGGTTGGTGGTTCTGGGTTCTGTAAGAAAGCAGGCTGAGCAAGCCATGGGGAGCAAGCCAGTAAGCAGCACCTCTCCGTGGCCCCTGCATCAGGTCCTGTCCCCAGGTTCCTGCCCTGGGTGAGTTTCTAGCTTGACCTCCTTTGATGATAAACTTCAATATAGAAATGTAAGTCAAATAAACCCTTTTCTTCCCCAAAGGTCATGCTTTGGTCATAGTGTTTCATTGACTCAATAGAAACCCTAACAAGAACAAAGGCTGTGATGATGTGCTACCCGGATGTCCTAGAGTGTGGGGTTCCCATAGTAACTGACAAGCCAAGGGAGATACAGGCATCCACTGTGGAGGCGAGGCATCTCCTCATTAAAGAGTCAGCGTCTGAAGCACAACTCTCCCTATAGCATGTTTGCTCCAGTAGCTGTGGGTGCCCGGGCTCCCTGTTTTTTTCCTCTGCAGCCTGCAGGGCTTGCTCTTCCTCATGATTCAGAACATCATGTCCTTGTACAGGAGCATTGCGTATGCCATGCCGGTTGAGACTTCTTTGATCCCCTCCACTCTCCTATGGCCTTTCATGTGAGGACACTGTGGCTCAGCCCCTCCTGCAGTGAACATGGGCACAGATCTCGGCTCTCAGGCCTGTTGCTGCAGTGTCGTGAGAACCTTCCCATGTTAGAGTCCTGGGCTAGCATGTGGCTCTACGGAAGAGCTTTTGCCCAGTTTGTACTGGGCCCAGCACCACAACAAGGGAGCGTCGAGATGTCTAGTTTGGAGTTTGGATCCCCAGTATTCGGAACAGTCAGGGACCTTGGCATGAGTTTGCTCCCCTGGTGTTAAGGAAAGAGAAACAGAAACAGATCCCAGGAGCTTATTGGCCAGCCAGTCTAGCCAGTTGGTGAGCTCCAAGTTCAGTGAGCAGCACTTACCTAAAAAATAAAGCGAAGGGGCCAGAGAGATGGTTCAGTTCCCAGACAAGGCCCCGCCTTCACAGAGCTCCCATTTGTGCAAGTCATAGAGAACAGAGAAAACAAGATGTGTCCCAGGCACCCCGTGGGAGAGGATGCGGAAGCGGGTTAGAGACAGAGTCACAGAGTTAATACGTGGGGAAGTTTCTGGAGTGTGCTGTGTGCAAATTGAGCTGAGACGTCATGGAGAGTCTTCCCAGACAAAGAATGTCATGTGCGAAGAACCCCAGGTCATACATGTGGCATGTGCAAGGAGCAGTGAAGGACTGGTACAGCCGAGCTTGTACGTAGCTGTGATTGACAGCTGTGATCACATCAGGTCTGGCCTTTCTGCTGTTTAAGAACTAAGTGCTCCGGAGAATCGTTAGAGGACTTCGGGGAAAAGTATCGCATATAAAGTGTAGCATAACATTGCTTCTGCACGGGGAGATTGTTCTAATTTTGCTTTGGTCGTGATGATAAACATCAGGACTAAAGGCAACTTTTGAGAGAAAACAGTTATTCGGCTAACACTTCCAGGTTATGGTTCTTGCTCAGTGGGGAGGTCAAGGCAGGAAGTTATTGGCTCACACGCATCATCAGAATGGAGAATAAATGCTTAGGGTCCGCACTTGCTTGGTGCTTCTGCTCAACTGGCTTTTCTTCACTCTTTCACAGCTCAGGGTGCAGCTCAGTGAAACAGTACTGCCCGCATTCAGTGTGGGTGTGTGGATCTCTCCTTTCAGTTAACTACCAGGATAGCCCCCCCCCATCCCGCTCTGTCTGTGGGCTAACCTGATGTCTGTGGGCTAACCTGATCTACATGACTCTTCAGGTGAAGCTCTCCCCTCTGGTGATTCTAAGTCATGGCCAGTTGACAGTCATATATCATCATGGGAGACTCACTGGGTAGCTCTCTGAAGAGAAGGTTTCTGGGACCATGAAGGCTCTACAAGGTGGGGGAAGAAAGGAAGTTGGCGGGGTGGCAGTGGTGGGTGCAGTTTGCTCATTTGGTTCTGAGGATTTGATCCTGGGCTCTGTCGGCTGAGGGTTGGCATGGAGAGGAGGCCAGCAGGGACCTGATACGGAGGCTGGATGGAGCAGCATAGTAAGGCATGTGATTTTGGGGTCTGTTACATGGAGCAGGTTCATTTTAAGGCGTCCAGGGATCTCTTAAGTGCTGAAAACAAGTGGGCAACTGACTGGGCACATACTTCTGAAGTCAGACAGGAGAAGAAACAAGGCAGAAAGCGTGAAGCCAAGTGTCTTCGGTGGGGTTAACAGACGCAGAGCCCCACTGTGGTGCTTTAGGAATAGCTGTAGAGATAGAGGAGTTACAACTGTCATGGGCAGCCATACCTGGAGACTTGGAGGAAGGGTGTCAGTGCAGGGGAGGGGAGGCACCGTGTGAGGTCATGACAGTGCTTGGGAACATTGGTGTAACTGGTCCCAGTTGAACATGCTGGCAGTGTGGCACGTGTCCATTGGGTTCCGGTGAGAACTGCTCAGGAGTGTGAGGGGTGGTGCCCACCACTGCTGCCCAACCAACTGCCTTCCCTCCGTCACCTTGAAAAGCCACCAGACTACTCATTTTACATGGTGGAAATTCAGCATTTAAATTTTTTTCTAAAACTATTCACCACGGCTCCTGCGAGAGTCAAGGAGTGTCTGAAGGCACATGGTATTTGCATCTTGTGGCCTTTAGTCTCTCACTCAGGGTTGAATGTAACCTGGAGAGCCTGGCCAGGGAGTGACCTGACTTGAGGCCAGTGCTTTTGGTGGCCTCGCCCTTTCTAGTGAACTTAAGGAGCAGAAATTGGACTTCTCTTACGGTCTGAATTATTACTTCACAGCTGTTTGTGGCAAAACAAGCCTCTCACTCAGTTTTTGACATCATCATCTTCCTGTGGTTCCTGAAGCTCAGAAAAGGTCATGTAACAGCAGTCTGGGATCATTACATGGTGACTTCTGCTACTGTTAAGTGCAGGAAAATCTTCTGTAAAATTAGTTTAATGGTCTCTCACAAGAAGGGAAATGTCTATGGAGTTTTTGATTCTTTTCTGTCAGTAATTGGGATAATAATTCTTAGGCAATGAAAGTAAGCAGGGGGCTGGAGAGACAGTGCAGCTTTAAAGCACTGACTGCTCTTCCAGAGGACCAGGGTTCAATTCCCAGCACCCACACAGCAGCTCAAAACTATCTGTAACTCCAAGATTTGACATCCTCACATAGACATACTTACTTGCAGGCAAAACACCAATGCACATTAAAAAAAAAAAAAAAAAAGCAGAAAAAAAAAAAAAAAAAGAAAAAAGAAAATAAGCAGGGTGACTCTGGAAGTTTTTACTGTGTAGCTTCTGCATAGCCAGAGTGTCCTGCATCTGACGTTTAAAGGCCTTCTCCATGGGACAGTGATCTAGGCTTGAGGTTGTAGGTGAGGCAGGATGCTCCGTGCCTAAAGGCTCTGCATAGTGCACAGGTCCAAAGTCTCTCAAGCCAGGGATTTGTGTGAGCCACGCACAGAGGAGTGCACTACCAGTCCATCAGGGGACAGGTGTGTGACATCAATCAGAGGTGACGACTCCTGTCCCTCTCTGTGAGAGCCCTGGCTCTTTGACTCACCAGGGCCCAGCCGAGTTTCTGGCTTCTCTACTGAGACCCAGATGGGATGCAGTTACTGGTCTTCGCTGGCCATCGTCCACATGACTAGAGGATTCTGACTGCCTGGACACTGCTGCTTCCCTTTCTCTTCTAGGCTGCCTTTGTTCTGCGTGACTTTCCCGTCACTATTCTCTGAGTATGGCCTAGTCCCTCATCCCAGGCTTTCTTTTTCTGTTTTCCCTGTGCAGTGGTGCAGCGTACAGCCTTCTGACAGCAGGGACAGGTTCATTTTAGGAAGGCCTGGCTCCCACTCCCTGTGTCTGATGCTGTCATCCTTCATGGATAGGCTGTATGGGGGAGAGGTTTTGTCTTATTTTCTGCAGCACTGCTCCCCTGTTCTCTTGGTCCTCAGCTTCTGGCATTCTGTGCTGTGGTTGTTTGGAGCCTCCTTCCTACTCCTTTCAGTGCAGTGTGCTGGGTTAGTCACTGAGACGTGGCTAGGTGTTTTGGGTGTTCTATGTCCTGAGTGGATTCAGGCCAGCTTGCTTGGCTCATCCACCATTGCCTTCATGGGTACCTCACATAGGCTCTCCTGCTGCAAGATAGAAAGTACCAGAACTATGTTTCTGACCTTTTCACTATGTCAATCCTTGGTTTTCCTCTCTACTTTCTGAGATAATGAATGAATCTTTTTTTTTTTTTTTTTGGTAGCATTTTATGTTTTTGAGAGGTGGTTGACCCTGACTTCCAAAGGCTCTCTCTTGTTCTTTGGGTTTTGCTTCTGTGAGTGAAACATCTGACTTTCTAGTCAGACATAAATATCTAGTGTTGCTTGGCATGTTAGTGTTCTAGTCTCAGCATCTGGGACTTTGGGGAAGGAGAGTCATGAGTCAAGGTTATCTTGGCTACATAGTGAGCCTTGTCTCAAAAACAAAAACAATAGCAGCAGCAGCAGCAGCAGCAGCAACAACAACAAAACTGTTATTCATGCCATCTCTAGCATTCTCAAATGTTGATAGTAATTGCTTTTAAATGTCTAATTTATAACAGAGAAAAAACTTTTTGTTTGTCATAATTTTGGTCTTTCTCATAGTGGAAACTTTCTTGTAATATCTGGTGACCCTTGAATGTTTCCACTAATTGTGAAGCCATGAAGGACTAGGGTTAGGGGTTAGGGGTTAGGGACTAGGGTTTGGGTTATAGTTAGGGGCTAGGGGTTAGGGCTTAAGGTTTAGAGTTTGGGTTAGGGTTTAGGATTTGGGTTAGGGTTAGGGTTAGGGTTTAGGGCTTAAGGTTAGGGCTTAGGGGTTAGGGTTAGGGTTAGGGCTTAGAGGTTAGGGGTTAGGGTTAGGGCTTAATGCTTAGGGGTTAGGAGTTAGGGTTAGTCACCTGTTAGTAAGTGTGGCTTGTTGACTAATGTCAGCAATGAGTTGGCTTATCTGGAAAACTTGTGTTTGTAGAAGATGTTCTGCTTAAAATGATATGAAAGAGCATTTCCTGTCTCTTGCTCGTGCTCAGGGAGGGACGGGGCAGGTGGTGTCCATCTGTGCTCATCCTAGGAAAGCTGGCTCTGGTGGAGAGTGGCTCTGCTGGGTGTGCAGCCTGGTGATATTCATGGTTACTTGCATCCTTGGGTTCTAGGATGCCCATGTGTATTTGCATCTGTGGGTTCTATGCCCAGTCCTGCGCATGGTGGTCCCTCCTGTTACTTTCCTTATTCTTATGACTACGTTTGTTTATAGCATGCCTGCGTAAGAACCAGTAGTGATTAGAACCTGACAGGACCAAGTTAGCATGACTTAACCAGTCTAGGTTTGAGGAGGCAGCAGTAGATGGTCCGTGTGCACAGGGGTTGGTACCAGAGCTGGTGAGGGAGCTGATGAGCGACATAGGCCTGGATATAGATTTCCAATTGTCCACATCACTCCTGCCCTTTGGGATATTATGGAACCCTAAGCTAAGGAGCCTCACCACAGTCTGCTCTAGAAATATTCTGGGTCCATATTTCCAATTGATCCGAGTAGCCCTCCATCTGTTCTTCATGTTGTAGAAACACATCGAGATTGATTCCTCTGTGCACGGCTGTTCTGCTGCTGTCTGTCCTGTCAGCCCCTCTGACAGCTCGACATGATGTTTCCATTGAATGAACTCTAATGGGACAGTTGATGGGTGAGGAGTCGCTGGACAGATGTTGTCTCCGAGGTTCTCACACCGGTTCCTGGATCATTGCTACAGCAACACCACGGAGCGTGTAATGCAGCTCCCGGCCCCCTTTGGGACCAGGATGCTATGTGAGTGATCCTCGTGTGTAGGTGACACTGGTACAGGCCAATGGTTGAGGTCTTCATGGTAGATTGCACTCACTCCTGAGCATAAAGCCGTTTAATCCCCAAAGTGGATCCGCTCTCACAGATGACACTGATGACAGCTTGACGCTAGCTTGTCTACTGTCAGGTCCTACTCTGTGTTCTAGGCTGTGGCGCTTTGTTCCCCCCATGACACCCTGCATGACAAGCATGGAATAGGAGGCAAATGCCTAGTGCAGCAGAGGCACCTCACCCCTCACTGACATTGTTTGTTCCAGCTCTCAGATCCCTTAGTCAGTCTGCTTTGAAGGCGTGTTCCCTCCCTAACCTGGGCACCGAGGCAAAGCCTCGCATCAGTTGGTGTCCCTGTAATTGAAGAAGCTGGGCAGCGTTCAGGCAGATCATCCCCAGTACCCCCACCCAGTGCAGAGGCTGCGATTCCGTAAATGGTTCCAGTGCACAAATGACATGTACAATGACAGAGCCAAGGGTCTTTGCCTGTCTTATGCTGCTCATGAAGGAGGCACGTGGAGATGCACAGGGACATCCCAAGGTGAGCATCTGACCTGTCCTGTCGACGACTGGCCTGTGGATGAGTTTCTACTCCTTACTGTCAGTACTGTGAGAGGAAGGCAGACATGGAGATCAGCATCTCCAGATACTGTGGAAACTGGATGCTTTTGAGTCTCCGCTCATGAGAGACATAGGGTGCCATGCTTTCTAGAAGAAACCTAAGGCCGTTTCTTCACAGTCCCATTGGTTGGAAAAGCTAACCGAATACTTAATGATGCTCTTGACACCCTGAAAGGTGTGTCTGTGTCTCTGTGTCCTCGAAGGAGCATGTTACAGTGTGTGATCTCACCTTGAGTTTTTAAATGCCAGATGCTTATCTCTTGTACAAACCGTAAAACCTCAGACTGTCAGGAATGGCCCAGGGGGTCCAGCATCCTGCTGTCCACAAAGGAAGGACGTCCCAAGAGGGCACTTGGAAATGATGTCTATTAATGTTTTAAGAGGATAAAGGACAGGACAAAAATACCATGTACACTGACCTCCCAAAGGCCCCAGGACTACATCCTTTCACCTTTGAGGGTAAAGCTCAAACTCAGAGATCTGGTGGCCTTTGATGACAGATGTTGCCCTTCCTTGTGGACTTGAGAGTATCCAGGCTGCATAGACACCTGGCTCCCATCTCTCCCTCACTCCAGGCTGGGAATGTATGATGTTGGCTTAACCCCCATTATCACAATGCCGGGTACCTGATGACAACACATAGGCCTTGGTATTAAGCAAGGTAGATGACCGTGGAGCATCAACTTTTACAGCCATGATGTCACTGCGAGACGATGCCAAAAGTATGGGAGCCATCAATATTCCTGTCCTCAGGGAGGGAAGAGCCAGCACTGTGCCCAAAGCCAAGATGAAGCTGATATATGAAAGTAACACTTACGGGAAGGAAAAATCTCAGAGAAAGAGCAGTGGGTGGCCAGACCTGGAGAGTTCACTGGAGGGTTGGAATACAAAGCAGAGGGAATTTTACAAAAGTATAACATAAAAGCAGAGAATCAGAGTGGTGACGGTGATTAGACCTGCTCATCCCTGCGCCTAAATAATGGGATTTCCAGGAAGAGGAAACAGAAGAGAAATACCAGAGTTTTCGAGAATTAGAGGGTGCGCGTCTCCGTCATCTCTCAGGTAGATGGAGAGTGCAGATACATCAGGCCCACAGACTTAAATTGCACGGTGACGGTCCCTCACCTGGCCCGCTCCCACTACACTCCAGAGTGAGCACACAGCTTCTTTAGGAATAGGAAGTGGACATCTCTCTGCTGAGAAACAGAGTGAACACAGAGGTGCTAATTGTTCAAAGAATAGACCCTAGGGTGAGGGAGGATGACAGGGGACAGCAGCCTCAGAGGAACTCAGGGTTAGGTTATCATCTGTCCTCAGGATGCAGATTCCGAAGCTTAGCAAGGGACTCTGAGGGGCTTGGGAAAGAGAACTCATAGTACATGCCAGGGGTTTAGGTTCTTGGAATGGGTCCAGCAGAAGGCCCCAGCCCTTTATGAAGTTGATCGGCCTCACTTCTTTTGACGTCTTTTTTTTTTTACTAGGGACATCTAACTTGGGCCAGAGTGGTTTAGATCATCACACGTGTGCTGTGCCCTTCATACTCCAGCACCCAGTTCATAAAGGGAACAGATTCCTGTTGAGTGGTTTTTTTTTTTTTTTTTTTTCTGAGTCCCACGGCTCTGTTCGGAGCTAGGCTACCAAATCCTCGAGAGTCTCCAGGGATAGTGAGAGTTCGGTAGGAGGAAGCTGGCCAAAGAATGGAGGGAGGTAGGAGGCAGGGAGCCCTTTATCTCCATTGCAGGACAGCTAGGGAACTCAAGTACCCTGTGGTTATGTAGATGAGGAGTGGAGGGTTTAGGGGTGTGTAGACTGTCAGGAATGTCCTGGTTCTAGCACACAAGCCAAGATGTTAGACCTGACAGTAAGACCTTGTGGTGTCCTGCCAAGGATCATATCCTATCCTCTGATGGTTGACAGTACCACCTTTGTTTCTCTGGATCTACTCAGGACCCACCCAAAATAAGAGGCTGCTGAGCCCCCAGAACACACCAGATACCCCTGCCCATGGGGTTTTCTGTTCAATGTGAGGGTTCAGCGTGGGTGGGGTAGCTTGAAGCTAAATATGAACTCAAACCGGCAATTGGAGGGTAGAAAGGCTCCAGTAGGGGGAAAGGGACAGGTGCAAAACCATGTAGGTTCACAGGGGAGAGGGTGTCAGGCCTGGGCTGTGCTCCATTCCAGGTGCTCAGTGATGTGTATGAATGAGTGAATTGCCCTCCCAACGCTGCTGTGGAGGGAAAGCATTGGAAAACAAGGAGACTGGGACGAGAATACAAGGAGGTTGACTTTTTTCTATTTCTTTTTTATTAATATATATTTTATTAATTCATTCATATTACATCTCAATTGTTAGCCCATCCTTTGTATCCTCCCATTCCTCCCTCCCTCCTGCTTTCCCCCTACTCCCCTCCCCTATGTCTGTTCCTGAGGGGGATTTCCTCCCCCTGTATATGCTCATAGGGTATCAAGTGTCTTCTTGGTAACCTGCTATCCTTCCTCTGAGTGCCACCAGGTCTCCCCATCCAGGGGACATGGTCAAATATGGGGCACCAGAGTTCGTGTGAAAGTCAATCCCCACTCTCCACTCAACTGTGGAGAGTATCCTGTCCATTGGCTAGATCTGGGTAGGGGTTTGAAGTTTACTGCATGTATAGTCCTTGGCTGGTGCCATAGTTTGAGCAGGGCCCGAGGTTGACTTGATAGTGCTGTTATGGTAAAAAGACTCCTGGTAGCCAGGGGAGTCTGGACTACATTTTGAAGAAACCCTGGGCTTATTATCTTGAGGCAAAACAAAGCCTAGAGAACTCCATGACTTGCCAATAAATGACATTAATAACACCAGGATTCCTCACTGGAACTCCCTAACTGTTAGGTTTTACCACATTATAGGTTGAATTCTGTCTCTTCCCCACGTACCTCACAGTATGTCTCAGTTTGGATACAGCGTCCTAGAAGACTTAGTGCAGATAGATGTGGCCACAAGGGTGTGCTCTAGTGAATTGGACTGTCTATTTGAAGAAAGTACATGTGGGCACATGCAGGAGAAGATGGTATGGTTGACATGTGTGTGAAGGCAAGACCACAAAGGGTGTGGCCACACATGTATGAAAGGAAGACCATGAACAACTGTGGGCAGGAGGCCATATTAGTGCACATATGACGACAGAAGACTTTACTGGCAGATGCCTGTGGATGGAAGACGATGAAGGCAGATGGGGGGGGGGGAGGCCATGTAGATACAATGGAGACTGGAAGGCTATAGCTATAAGCCCAGGGTGCCAGGAGCCATAGGGAGTATATATATATATAAGAATATATAGCCATTCTTGGAGCCTTTAAGTGGCACATCACTCTATTCCTTGGCTTTGGATTTCAAGTTTGCAAATTATGCGGCAGGTTGTTTAAATGTTCTAAGCCACCCATAAGTGGCACTTATCACATCCACTTTGAAAGACTGACATTCTATATATAGCAGACATTTCACACACCACATGACTTCGAACAGATGAGCTGCTATGTTCTGCACTCAAGATGCCCTCTTTCAAGCTCAGAGGTGATGGGAGGGTCAGAGGTCAGAGGACCACAGAGTCCCTAAAGATGTTAGTGGGGGAACAGAGGAAAGCCATGTGTTCTGGGTATCCAGGGACAGACAGACCTGGGACCTGAGTGAGGAAGATGAGAGTACGCCTACCAGGAGGCACTGCCTGGGTGAGCAGAGCCTGAGTCTTGGCATCATCACCCAAAAGTAAAGACGTGATCAGTGTCTGTACTGCTAAATGTCAGTCCATGGCCAGTGTAGCCCAGAGTAAGGGCAATGCAGCCAGAGTCACCAGGCATATGGCTCCTAGGTTTCTTCAGATACTATTGCAGCAGTGTCAGTTTCCCTATGGTTGGGTTATGTTTTTGCCTTTGATCTAAGACTGTGGAACCTTGAGAGAAAGTGGGATTTGGAAGATTTAGGCTTCGGAGTTCTTATTTAGGAAGCAGCTCTCCAGTTGGAAGAATCTGAACCTACAGTGCATACATATCACCAAGGGGCTCCTCAGAATGTGGAATGATGGGTACTCTGAGCCCTTGGGCAGTTCTGATGGGGATTCTGGGGGCCTTTGATTTTGTGGGTCCCCTCTCCTGATTCTCGACTGCAGAGCACAATGTCTCCAATTATCCTCAGCAGTTAAATGCTCTCAAAGAATAGGCAGGTTGAGCAGGCTTGAACTTTTAAAGTGCCTTTGGGCAGGCAAGATAATTTCATTCTCCTTTGCTGCCTTCTGTAAATCCTTCAGAGAGAAGGAAATAAACCCATTACGGCCCTGCCTGGACGTTCCCTTAAGCTGGCTGCGAGGAAGTGATGTGTGCCTGGCATTTGAGATTCTGTGGCTGCACCCAAGATTTAGTGCAGGTGTCTTACCCACAGCCGAGGCTGGGAGGAGACTGTCAAGATTAGATATAGGCGCCATTTTTGAACACAAATCGTCTGCCTTTGGGAAAGTCAAGGTGAATTCTACCGTGGACGGTTTATGACTTCTTCTGCCTCCTTATATTTTCCTGTTTGGGGGTTGAATGAAAGCTACTTGGCATGTCCAAAAATGATTTGAGGTTGCGGCATGGAGGGAGGGATGCTTCAAAGTGGTCATTAGTGAGATCCCTGGATTGTGTTGGTGGATTTTGGGGGCGGCATCAGCTTGGGGAAGCTCTAAGGGGAAGCAAGAAACTTGAGTATGAAGCTACCTGGCTTGTCCCAGAGAACTTGACCCAGAATGGCTGCCCCTGGCAGTCGTTGATCAATCTTTAAGGTCACATGTCCAACACATGATATGTCTATTCCTCACCTCAGGTTACGCCTGTCTGCATACCCTATGGCCTTGAGGACATGGCCTAACCACAGGCATCTCAGTTCAAGACACAGTGGAAGGGTGACATCGTGGTAATTCCAATGTCGCAGATTCAGAGAGGCAGACCCAAATATGGACATTACCACCGGAACTACTGAGTTTAGACTCAGTTTCCTCTTTGGAAGGGGCATAAGCAGGAAAAGGAGTTCTCACCGTAACTCTGTGTGCCCTTGCATCCTCAGCACAAGGACTTGGGGCTGCTGTCAAGGCGGAGTCAGAAACAGACAAACCCAGGGGCAGTCTTGGTTGATAAGACCGTCAGCACCTTATACTCTGGATCATAGGCCAGAGCTGACACCATTCTTGCCGTGCCCTTGAAGATGAACTGAATGAGGTTTTCATAAGCTTTGGGTTGTGTCCCTAGGCAGCAGTCAACTGGGTGGACATCAGACTGGGTTATGTTTCTGAACTCTAATGCTGTATTTTCCACAGCATTTACTAGGTGCCTCTTCACTCATTGCTTTATTTTATCTGATTTTTGTGTCATTATATTTTACCCAGAAATTATTCATGCTGTTATATACAGCCAGTTATATTTGGGATAAGAAAAAAAAAAAACCATTCTTTACTGCACACACGGTGTTCTGAGGGAGAGGGGGAAGTAAAGTTGGCTGAGGCAGAGAAAAATTCCTCTAAGTCTCCAAGGATGGGTGTTATGCTCCTGGTGTTTTCCTGGGGCACCTCTGCCCCTTGTGTGGAACTTTCTGCTCTAAGACACGCTGCCTTCATGGCTGACCACTCTGGACAGGTGTAGCTGCTGACTGAGCCACCGTGCCCGGTCCTGTGGCGCTTGTGAGAGCTCACTCAGCTTTTCTCCGGGTGGCTTAGGAAGTATGACCATAAATTATACCCCTGCCCCAGAATCTCCTGTTGCACACTTTCCCAGTCTGTGCTTTGTTTTATATTGTACAGTGTCTTACATTGTAGCATTTTTCTTGACAAAACCAATTTCTATTATTTTTTTTCACCCTCAAAACAAACGAGACACTTCGCTCACATTTTGCTACCAAGCTTACACTCTAAACACAGCCTTTTGCTCTCTGTTCTCCCCCACAAATCTTCTGGATGAGAGCATCTGAGTTTAGGACCTCAATGAAAACCCAGCAGTGTCCCAGGCTCCATTGCCAGGCTCTAATTGCACCTAACATTTTAAAAGCCACCGGGAAAATTGGTGTGCCCGTTCCCCTGTACACAGCAGTCCCCCCAGAGCCATGTTCCAGATCTCTTAGGGCGGGCCCATTAGGGTGCGCATTACCCAGTGGCAGCCACATCCCAGGAGAACCATATACAATCAACACACCTACTTGATTAACCTTTTTGATGAAAAATGCGCGTTTTCAGCATTTCCCAATACAGGTTGATTATTGATACCATCTTGGGTGCGATGACTTTGTGCCGCACTGAACGACCTTATTAGAAAATCCCTCACTGCAGCTAATGAAGTGCTTTGCCTCTGCCTGAATAATAACCAAGCGCCTTTTATTTATGTATTTTGAAACAGGTTCTGCCCGGCATCCTGCAGAAGCATTGCTGCATCTTACCAGACAGGAACACAGGTGAGACCTGCCTCTTCCTGATTTGAGACCACAGGTTGTGTGCCAGTGACCAAAACACAGTACCTGAGTTAGATGGTTTGCGGCTTTTTGCAGTTGACTCTGTGTGTGTGTTGGGGGGTGGCGGGGGGGGGGGCGCGGTGGCAGTGGCGGTTTTTGAAAGAAGCAGGAAAGATGTGACACTCAGTTCTCTGTTGAGTTACGAGTTCGTATTTCAGTTTTACTGATCAAAGAAATAGATTCAGGTGATTATAATCTTGGGTTTTAAAGGAAAATTGCCTATTTTAAAATCCCACAACAGCTCTGTTTATTTTTGGCTGGTCTGTGGTGTTTGGTGTCCATTGGCCGCCAGGGTTGGGGCTGGCCACATGCATGTTGTCCAGGATTTGGGTAAGACGGGCAGAGCAGGGATGTTGCGGTGGGTACTTGTGATGCCCTGTAGCTGTGCATCATGGGTGGATGGTGTGGGCAGGGCAGGAGTGCTCTGCTTTGCTTCCTAGAAGTGTGATGGAGAGGAAGAAGGCTTGAAAACTGTTTTGGAACTTGATTGGTTTAGCATTAAAAAGGAGAATGTAAGATGTGTTATCATGTGCCTCCGTGCTCTGGTTATTCACGTGGATAGCCAATCATTAAAGTGATTTTCATCCAAAGGAAAGTCTCGGCATCTGAGGAGTAGAGAGTAGATGCAGCGGCTGCTTGAAAGGGCTTTGCAGAGTTTGCACGTTCCTAAAATCAACGTGGTCCCCTCAGATACAAGTGCATGTTCAGGATATTTCTATTGGGTATGAAATGGAAGTTTTTCAGATAGTTTGTCTTCTATGGTGATTCAGAAGGGCTTATACACATTATGTGTATAAGCAGGCATGGCCATGGAGGAGGGATGGGTTCTGCTTCATGTTCCAATGTAAACACCAAGGGATTGGAGAAATGAATTTTAATTTATTATTAAGAAATGTGGGCATATTATATGATATTATTCTTTTTTCAAAGAGTTTGTTCTTTCAATTGAAACATATTTGTATCTTACTTTCTATATTTATAGAGAAACATACTTATAACATAGTTAAGTATTTTTTAAGCATGTGTTTTCAGGTAATCTTGGTTAGAAGTGAAGGTGCAGGATGCACACTGTGGACAAGCCCAGTGATGGTGTGAGGGGATGCAGGACGCACACTGTGGACAAGCACAGTGATGGTGTGAGGAGATGCAGGACACACACTGTGGACAAGCACAGTGATGGTGCGAGGAGATGCAGGACACACACTGTGGACAAGCACAGTGATGGCGTGAGGGGATGCAGGACACACACTGTGGACAAGCACAGTGATGGTGTGAGGAGATGCAGGACGCACACTGTGGACAAGCACAGTGATGGTGTGAGGAGATGCAGGACGCACACTGTGGAGAAGTGCAGTGATGGTGCGAGGAGATGCAGGATGCACACTGTGGAGAAGCACAGTGATGGTGTGAGGAGATGCAGGACACACACTGTGGACAAGCACAGTGATGGTGTGAGAAGGACCGGGAGCCAGGTCACTTGTGCCGTTTTCAAACACCATCAGTGCAGTACAAAGAAGCTAAACTCTGGGATATGGAGACTTCTGTGGATTTTTACGATGGAAATGAGTTTTGGCTATTTTGAGACATTTTTTTCTATGCAAAGCTTCAAGTGAGTTTGGAAGTTGTTGCCATCTCAAGATACTTTATTCTCATTTCTTAACCATGCTGCCCTTTGTGCCTCAACCCAGGAAGACTGCCTTCACTGAGCTCAGTGTTTGGAATAGAACATGGATGGCTTTGAAGTATAGTATATCATTATATTGTTTTAATATAGTTACATGTGACACTTTTGGTGAATGAGTTAAAAAGATAGATTAATTAGTTAATTTTCTCTATGCTACCTCATTTTGCAGTTTGCTCACATAAGAGCAGAAGCACAAGCAGGGCATGAATTTTTGCCTTTGTTGTTTTGTAGAGGAAAACCACGGGCACAGAGGCTTTTCGAAGCACAGCGCGAATGCAGCGCATCTCTGCCATGTTCGGCCCCGTGTGTTTCTGGTTCTCGGCTCAGTTCAGTTTTTACTTTCAGACACTTTGCTCTTTTCCAATTTCAGTGACTTTTAATAGTGTGTCTATTTTCTTTTTGCCTTTAGGTTGAGACCTGTGTACCTTATAAACCCAGCCAACAAGCTGTGTGCACTGGACGCTGGCAGCTGACCCAGGTGGTTGGGCAGCTCTGTTGGTACCTAAAATTCCAGCCGGCTTGAGTCCAGCCACCGTTTATTAGAGTTTGCTGCCATGCCAAAGTAGCACAATGGGTCTCTCCTACTTTTAAACTCATTTTGGCAAAGGGATCAGTAACCAGAGGTGTTCTTGGCCTCAACTTTTGGGATACCGCTTTTGTCTCACTCAGGGTTGGTTCCTGTGTGCCTAGTTTAAACTGGTGGGTCTTGGGCGGCTGCAGATACGCAGGGCGTGCTGACTCCTGGGTAAATTTGGAAACTTTTCTGAGCAGCAACTTTTTTACATACATCTTTTGATTATAGCTGGTCATTTCTAAGATAAAAAGTTAACCTTTCTTTACAGTTTTGTAGGTAGTCATGGCCGTCCTTTGTATTGCTTGAACACTTTATGCCTTTAACTTTTGTGGCATGGGCACGCTGGTTTCTGATATAGCACACAATATAAACTCTGAAATTTTTTTTCTGTTCTTCCTGTTTCTTAAGATTTGCGTGTGGGTTCCGTGTGGAGAAGTTTAGAGACGGTATTAGTGGCAATGATTGAATTCATTTCCCTTTTAGTGACACAGACAGCGCAAATGCTGTCAGCTGTTTGGTGCTTCTGTCTGGGTTCTGACCTTGTTTGCCAGTAGTTTGTTCCAGTGTATTTCCACGTTCTGCGGAGTAGAGGAGCGCGGGGCGCCGTCAGCTGGGCTCTCCCTTGATGCTGGGATGGGCTGCCTCGGGGTGTTTGTCTGTGTCCATCAGGAGACAGCCTGTTCTGCCACCAAGAATGGAGACATTTTGGGAACAAATTCATCTTGCTGAATGGCAAAAACATTCATTCCCCACAGGCCTTGGCAACAACAAGGTGACAGGCCCTACACAGACTAAGCATGCCGGGAGCTCTGACTTTGGGCTATATTTCAGTCCAAAGTCACAGAAAGGTGACTGTTAGACACGCTCTTCATGGGCATCGAGTGGAAGGAGCTTGATGGTCTGCATGTGTGTGGCCATGCTTCCCGTTTCTTTGCCAACTCACAGGGGTTGGTATTCCTGAAACACCTGAGCACGCCTGCCTCCGAGGTTGTCTGACTGCTGGCGAGATGCTAGTCAAACAGCTTTCCTCGTCAGAGTGACTCAGGGGAGGTGGCAACCGTACTCTCAGTGTTTACCTGCTTCTGTGTTGTAAACTCTCCCACCATGGGCAGTTCCCAGCTCAGCTGTAAATGTCTTAGGAAGAGACCAGGGGGTGTCCCTACCGTGATCAGTCCTGTGGGCAGGTGGAGGCTCCTGACAGTCTTCCATGCAGCCTTCCCAGTGAACTGACTGTGGTTTAACGTGCTCTCCACGTAGTACAAATTTCTTAGTGTATTTGGGGTGAATGGAATCTTGGAATAAAACCTGTTTGAAAGGGGATCCCCAATTTTGCACTATCCACATGAATTGAGCAGATAGTTCTGTTTTTTTGTTTTTGTTTTTTGTTTTTAAAGAGGACTTTAGAGACCTACAAGGCATTGGACTTAAATTATACATCATCAAACCATCCAAGGAGCAGGAGGTATTGGGATTACAGTGGCTGCTCATCAGCTTGCAGGCTTAGTTCAGGAAACAGAGGGGGCAGACATTTTTGTTGAAATGGCAAGAAAGGCTGGTAATTTTACATCTTCTGGATTTCTTGGGAGCCAAAGCTTTTCAACAGCTTGCAATTTCCCAGTGAAGAAATAAGGGGAAACCAATGAGTCAGTTTGTTCCGTTTCTACAACCTGTCTGCAGGGCCGTGACGCACAATGATGGGTGGCCGAGACAGTGCACCCGGTTTGTACAGGGGTGCTGGTAATGCTGTTTCCTGGTGCGGCGGAGACCACCCTGCAGTGGTGGTCCTGCGGCGCCTCTGGCTTAGAGTTGTTACATTAGTTTTGGCTACTACTTGTGAAGGGAAGACACTGCCCTCTTCCGATGATAAGGACACAGACCCCAGTTCCTGGTTTTCTCCTCCATATAGCTGCACATTGTACTGCAGCTCACACAGCGTCTCACTCTGTGTTGGTCTGCGATGCTACAGTAACCCCAGGAATCCTTAACATCCAAGCCTAACTTTCCCATAAAGTGCAAAGCAAAACGATGTGGATGAGCAATGATGATGCCGGTGTCAGGGAAGAGGGGCCGTGGGTGACCATGAAGCCCTTGGGTGCGTGTCGCAGTGCTGTGCATAGAAGGATCCTGGAAGGGTCTGTCATGTACTGAGTGAACACACAAGGACACAGAGTACCAAGTGATGCCCTCTGAACATTATGGCAGGAAGGCTCATTCTTTGAAAGGCCGGATGCTTCAAGTGAGCTCTTTTACCCAGTTACTGCAATTATTTATACCACCTTTTCCTTTTCAAAAAAGAATTGAGGTTGTACAAATAGGATGCCATATGATATGATTCATAAACTAAGAATAACGAGCGCTGAGCTAAATGGAGAAAGTAAATGCTGAGAGCTGTGGAGACTCGCGGTCTTAGCGCTCGGTGCCACCGCTGAGTGAGCAGAGTGGCCGTTTTCCTGCTTTTACCTCCTCTCTCCACCAGCCAGAGACAGCAGAAAAGCCTCTCACGCATCACAGGACCTAATTTCATAAACTGAAAATGACTATCTGAAAATTGGTTGTGTTTCAGAATTACCACCAGAATGTAAGGTTATAGACCAACAGTTTTAGGACCAAAATAGTTTTATTCAATGTGGCTTTTCTTCACCCATAGGATCCCATTGTATTTTAGATGGCAGTTGTTTTTTTTTTTTTCATTAAGGTAGAGATCCATGGACCGAAGTAGAAATACAGCCCAGAATGAACTGTGTTTAGCCACATCCCTGCAGTAGACTCCTATATGGAGCCTGAGCTGTTGCCACCCACAGACTTGTTCACTCTTTACACAGCTTCCTGGTTGGTGGGAGTTTGTTGTGAAGACAAGAGGTCATGAGGCCCAAGGCCAGATGCTCTTGATTCTCCTCTGAGAAGTTTCAGACTCACCCTGTAATTTGAACAGTGTGCCTCGATAATATCCTTCAAGTTCACTGGAGAAAGCTGTGCAGGCCACCGCAGCTCTCTGGGGCTGGGAGTACAGAGGTTAACTTCCCAAGGGGCTCTCAGCTTCTCCCAACTACAGTTTCCTGTTTGGGAAAGCGAGGGAAGAGTTCTCTCACCGTGTGCTGTGGTCCTTTCCAAGCCTACTTGGCGGAATGCTGATCTTAGCACCATGGGTTTAACTAACATCGCAGAACGTGCTCTGGGTAATCGAGAGAGGAAGTGACCAGCCAGCTCATGGTACTTTAGAGGGCTTTTTAAAAAAGCACTTATATAGAGAGCTTTTAAAAAAGTATATGGGCAAGAGGTTTGTTAGCGGTAGTATTTGTAGTTGGATGTTCTGAAGTCTGGTCTGCTGTAAAAAGCCATGGGCCTGCCAGATCTCCTTCAGGACTCATCCTGTTTCTCCATCCACAATGCTTTAGAGCTCCCAGCACCCCTGCTATCTTAGGAAGCTCCCTGCTCCAGGGAGAATGCTATGGAGTATCTCAGCACAGTGTTGCCCAGCCCACTCCCACCCCACTGGCATCTGGTGCGATGTGGCTGACACACAACTCCCTTCTAGATAAACAGTAAACATACACACACACACACACACACACATACTGTTGGTAGTTTCTCCATGTTGCATCTCCCACTGCTCTGAACCTCTGTTCTTGTTACATTAACTGTGGCTTTGCCTTGCTGAACATTGTATTTTTTCCCTAGTTGTTCCATTCTTTTCCTACCCATTCCTTTATAAACTACGTTAAATTGGTGCTAATGCAAGTCCAGGTCATGTGCATTCATACCTGCCCAAAACTGGTGGCAAAAATGAAGGTTGATATTGGTATTATGGTAGACCACCAAACATAGTCTAAGCGCTGTCACCAAAGACAAGGGATGGCCTTAGGCTACCTGCCTCTTATTATTACAAAACAAAATGATGGTCTCCTGTGGAGTGGGTATAAAATGGAAACCCAGCAGTTCTCGCTTTCCTCTTAGTTGTGTTGGGCCAAGCTCCCAGCCAGCGGGGTTAGTCAGGTGACTCAGGTGGCCCAACCCAGGACTTAGCCATGTTCCTTAGCAGGAACAGGAGAGGCCGTCCCTCCAGGACTTGGCTACTGTGGCAGAGGAAGGGCTTGGAGGAGGTGTGGGGGTGTTCCTAGGCTTTCAGAATTTACAGCTTCTCCCAGCTTGTAAGTCAGGTAAGAGAGCAGGACGTACTGATCCACGTGAGTTCATATGTGGAACACTGAGACTGGAAATGGCTTCAAGTCACTGCTAAGAACTTGGGGGGGGTTCCATATTGTCATAATTTCCAAAGATGCCTCTGAGGTTGGAGTGTGGGCGTGAAACAGGAGAGGAGTGTGTGGAGCCAGGATGGGTGGAAAGCGTTAGGACATCCATGACTTTTGTGATACTGTGGCTCTGTCATGGTTTCCACACCCTGCCTGGATCCACTGCATGCTCAAAAAGTGGTCCTTCTGTTGGCTCACGTAATAATGAACTGTTAATGTTTGGTCAAACACTTGGCACCATGTCTCTCCAGGTGTGTAGGGTCCCCTTAAAGCTAAAGGGGGGCTTCCTCATGGGACACACATAGTTAGAAGCCTTGAGCTATTGTAGTGCTTCCTGTGGGGAAGTGCTGTTTTCCTTAGGGTTTTGTTCAGTGTGTTGAATAGGGCAAAAGCACTCTACTCTGACTGAAGAAAACCATCAAATGTGGTCTTTGAAGAAAGCTAACTTGGCCTTTTTGGGATGAAAAAAATTACAGAGCAGAGGCATGTGTGATAACATGTAAATGAAGTCTTCACAGACCCCACAGAATCTCCATGATTGCACCATGTAGGAGCCTGCACCATAGAACCCCACCTGCCAGCTGTGTAACATATATGGGAAACAGTGCTGTGATTTAGGATTAGATTGCTATAGACATGTGAAGATACCTCAGTCAACATTGCCTGTATTTCTATGTCTTCATGTTTCCACTGGTGCCTCAGACACCCCCTTACAGGGCCCTAAACTTCCAAGCTGGTTCCTATACTCCCCAATATGTGTGTTCCTAGGAAACCTTATTTCTCGGCAGATTTTTTTTCTCAGAACTATTCTTATAGGACAGCCCTCAGGAGGGCCAGCCTTTTGTGAATAAGGACAACTCAAGTGACAAGAGGGCTGTGCTTTGCCTCTCTGACACATGTAAGCTTCACTTTGTAGAGCGGAGAGTCTGGTCCTTAGACAGATTCTATGTGTACTGCTACAGATGAGATGTTGAGGTGTCTTGTACTGCCGTTTGGATGTTCCGTATTTAAACATTTTTGAAATGATTGTGTCTGTTGCCTTCCCAGATCTGTCCTGAGTGCAGAGGACATTTTATTGTCATTGCCATTTGTGTCCATGTGTGCATGCATGTGTACTCAAAGATTTTTAGATGCAGGCTCCTGCTTTCAAATGTGCCTGTTATTTGCTGAAGTCAGTTAAAGTCCCCTAAGATGATGAGTGCTGTTGATAGCTAAGCCTGTAATAGAAATGGGGTCTACCAGTTGTCTGGCTCAATTCACAGGGATTTAAACAGTCCACATAGAGTTCAAATACTTCCTGCCTATGCTGCTGGGTAGAACACAAATATTTTCAAGAGACTTCAGCTTCCCCACATGTACTTGATCTCCAATTGGTGGCCTGGCTATTGGCCTTGGTCTTTGGCAGACAACAGCTGAGAGATGAACGTGAGCAATGTGGTAATTGCTAAGGTTTGCTTCAGGAGGATTAGAGTGTTATGCCAATTCCTGCTACTTCTTCCCTAAGGAAAGAATGGCCCACTCTTTTCTTTTTCTTTTTCAGAGTTTTAGATGTAACATATTTGTGTTGAGGTAAATGATTTGAATGGACTATAAACTGTTGTAATATATTTATGGGTTATTGAAGATTTTGAGCAACGTTATTTAAAAAAATACATTATAATCAACACATAAGCTGGATGTCAGAAGCCATATTTTGAGAGTAAAGAGTCTTGGAATGCAAGAGTGAATTACTTGATAGGAAATTGACAGGCTGCGATGCAGACTTGAAGTGTGTCTGTGTGTTGGGGAGTAGGCTAAACAATAGGGCAGTAGGGTGGTAACAACAGGGACCCTGTCTGAAGTGATTTTTCGGCCCTTGATTATGAGGTTCCGAGATTGGCAGTATGCTCTAGCCTCTCTCCTTTTGCTACTTGTTGAGCACTGCCTGGAGAGAAGGAGGGGAGCAAAGTAGGGTTCTGCAGAACCTATGCGCCCATAGAACCAAAGACAGAGGTGTCCTGAGCTCAGCAGCACTCATCCTGTGTCAACATGTGCCCGCTTACGGTTGTACCCATCAGGGGACAGAAACACCATATAGCCATGACCCTTGAGATTGAGAAGGATGTTGGTGGTCTCTGGAGAAATGGAGAGAAAATATCAGAGATTGCAATGGTTCTGCACGTTGTCACACATTTGACTTTCCTCTGAAGGACAGAGGCTCCTCGTGTGTGATCTGCCTGGACCACTAACTTCCCTTCTTGTCATGGAGAGCTTTAACACAGACAAATCAGCTTGGTGGAGATCTGCCTCTACATACACGTGGTATTTTTGCTGTCTGTTCAGATACTGTCCCATACCATGGGACAACTGTTGCCTAACAGTTTCCCCTCAAACTGAAAACACTCCATCCTCTAGGGAAGCTCTTTCAGCAGGAAGGTAAACAACTCAAAATAACGTCAGGAAGTCCCTGAAACTTACCAGATGCACTCAGCCCCTCCCAGCTAGAGTAAGGAAAGCACAAAAATGCCGAGAGTTCCTTTTAGATTAGCAAAGCTGGGCTGCAAAGACGACCCTCAGCCAAGCCAAGCAGCAAAGACTGAGCTGAGACCAGCTGTCTGGAAGAAACAGAAACCGGTTGCGCTGCCTGGCAGCGATTTAGAGCAACTGAGCCACCTACAAAGGACAGTCTCCAGCCTGTTGAGCTGCTGCAGGCACGTGCAGTGTGCCCAGCTTTGTGAAATGTCACCCCTTCTGGAGTGGGGCCTTGGTGATGCAGGTGTCTTTGAGTCATTTCTGCTTCTGTAACCCCTCATCCACACCCCTATAAGTAACCCCAGTAAAACTCACAATCCACCAAATTGAGCTTTGGTGGTGTTGGGACTTTGCTCTGGGGTCATTAGATATGTGACACCAGGAAAAGTTTTGTCACACAAAAGTGTGATACAGTGCCCACTGTTGTGCGGCACAGCTTGCCCAGTCATGCCTTCTTTCCATGTCTTCATTCAGGCTTATGAAGCCCCCACTCTCTTGTTTTCCCCCATTCTTTCTTCAGGCATTTTGCCTGTGTCTGCAGTGCCGCTTCATCCTGTCTGTGGTCACAGCCAACACGCTGCACATTTCTTTTGACTCCACAGGCCTCCGGGATTCCTTGTCAGAAGCCTGTAATGTACACTGCACAGGCTGCAAGTTCCAGTGTGGTCCAGGAGTGCCTGTATGTGTGGTGTTTGTGTACACATGGTGCATGTAGGCCTGTGTCCGTATGTGGCTTTCACAGGACGTTTATGGGTTTTCTGGTGATCTGCTAGCCTTTTCTGCTGTTCTCATATGACAGAGCATGCACAAGACACCTGTTACTGCAGTGTGGCCACCTGTGTGACAGTGGGGATGGCTCCTCTGCTAGCATGGCTGTGCCTAGCTGCTGTCTGTCTGGGGCCTAGGGCCTAGCTAGTACCTTAGCATGATGCTTGGCTGTTTTGTTAGGGAGTTGGGTAGAGGGTTTTCTTGCCTTGTCAGCGTGCAGGACACTTTGAACGATGGTGTTGAAATCCAGTTCTCACCTGGGCCCTTCCAGAGTGAACTTGTCACCACTCCCTCTCTGCTCCTGAGAATGCCACCTGCTGCCCACCCCCAGGGGACAGTGAGGGCTTTGACTAGGAGAACTGGAGGGAAAGTTACCTGGCCATCCCTTGTTCAGGGTGGAAGCAGACCTGGGGTTGTATCAGCGAGGTTGGCCGAGGGATGGCAGAGTGGCCTTTGAGGCACTGTGTGTCGTAGGTGTCAGGTTTTTGGAGATGACCAGATCCTTGCAGCAAGAGCCATCGACCTTTGTGGTGCCACTGCTTTTTATTAGTGGAAGTCAGGGCCATGCCTCCTGGAATTGACCCTGCAGTGGCTTCCACCAGCAGGGCCCTTCTCACTTACGTTCTAAAAGGAGGGTGTAGTGTCAAGGAAGGGCTGCCTTCCTCCTTAAGTCCTAGTCATGTAAAGGGGGCCATCAAGTGCGAAGCCCCGGATTCCTCCTTTTGAGGTTTAGAAGTCTGAATATTTGTCAAAAAAATCCCAACCCAAACATTTTATAATAAAGCCAGGGATGCATTTTATTGTAAAAACACTATACTAAGTGAAAAGGCCCCCAAACTATTACTTAATTATTTTTAAAACCAAGTTTTGATTAGGATTTCTAAAATATTTATTTTTATTACGTTTTGAATCACGTGTATACATATGTGTCTATGTATAGGTATGTACATGTGACTAGAGAGGGCCATGGAAGCCAGAGGCATTGGGTCCCTGGAGCTAGTTACAGGTGGTTGTGAGCTGTTCTTTGTGCTGTGCTGGATGCTAGGAATCCAACTTGGTCCTCTGGAGGAGCAGTAAGTGTTCTTAACCACTGAACCATTGCTCTGGCCCCTGGATTGAATTTATAGATAAGCTTAGGTACCACCTAGTGTAGGGAGCCAGGGGCCACTGTGTGATTGCTTGTCTGGTGAGGCCTCGGATCCTGCAGCCTCCGCCACACTCAGAGTTCAGCACACTGAGCTTCCTTCCCTCCCTCATAGCCGAGCTGCAGCTTCCTATAAAGACAGTGATGGATTTCCCATGTGGGCTGGCTTATTTAGCAGCACAGTCTCATTGCTCGACAGTTTTCAGGTGGAGTATAAATCACACTCAAACCACTTGATTTATAGCAGCCATTTCCTCAGGTAGGAGTTGGGGTTAATTTGCAGAGATATTAAGGACTGATACACAAATAATGAAATTGAGAAAGGAAAATGTTTCTCATGGCAGCACGAAGCTGAGAACTTTAGAGTTGAAAGACAGTGGATGTGGTCTGGGTGCTCAGAGCCTGGGGTCCTGGATATGGGACCTTGGGGGACATGTTACCATGAAGCTGCTATGTGCCAAACTCTACTGCAGCACGGACCATGGAAGAAGCTGTAAGCCCTCCCTCAGGTGTCCCTGTGGCTGGGAAGGGGCTCTGTCTCTATGTGAATTGGCAGACAACCTTTTCTGGAGCTGTTCCAACAGTCAGATATCTTGGAGAGTTCAGAGGACCCTGAGGAGAATGGTCACTGCAGGCACAGGTGTGCTGTACCAATGTCAGACACTTTCTGTGTCATCACTTGGTACTTCCCCCTACTCCTCCCAAATAAGGTTTCTGTGTAGCCTTGGCTGCCCTGGGCTCACTTTGTAGACCAGGCTGGCTTCAAACTCACAGCGATCCGCCTGCCTCTGCCTCCCTGAATGCTGGGATTAAAGATGTTGGATACCATGCCTGGCTCATTTGGTACTTTTTACCCAGGATGAGGCAGTTTCCAAGGGCTTCTCCTGACTCTGAGAATGAAGTTTATCCCTGAAGTTCCAAGTTCTGAAGGCAGCAGTGTTGCTGTTTAGGGTTTTTTTTTCCTCCTAAGAGGAAAACAGTTGGTGACATTTAAATGCATCTCTGGCATTCCAGGGTTGGGAGGCATTTTACCAATTTGTATGACTCTTGGATGGGCCTGCTAGGAGGTGGCAGGAGTATTTTAACTGAGCCGAATAGGTGCTTGTATCTGAAGACCTGCCGCTAGAGAGTGAGACAGGAGAAAGGTGAACTAATTAAGGGAAAGCCCTGTAGAGAAGGCCTTGAAGACAACAAAACCAGCCCAGGATGGCCAGCATCAGCAGCCCGTCACATGCTGTGGAGTGGCGTAGTGGCTGTTGGCAGGCAGAAGTTGCCCCTGTGTTTTGGGTCGGATCAGAAAAGCATTCTCTTCTAAAGAGAGGGGCTATCCATGTGTCCTCAGGAGAATGGTCGGGCTGCTTTGGGGTCTGCAGCTGCCGGTACATGTCACCTTAGAGCAGAAGTTGCATTTAGTGCCTCCCATGTGAGGACAGAGAGAATACGCGTTTGGAAGTGGGGCTCAGAGCAAGACCTCTTGGCTGCACTTCCTCCAGGAATACACCCAGGGTTGGTATAGCTGAGTCGTATAGTAATTCTCGCTTTAGTTTTTTTGGGGAACCCGCCCTCGCCCCCACAAGCCGATTTCCACAGTGGCTCCAACAGTTCACACTCCCAGAAGAAGTTAAGTAAAGGTTCCTCTTCGCCTGCTTCCTTGTCAGCACTTACTGTTTGTTTTCTCGGCCGTAGCCTTCCCGACTGCTTGAGATGGAATCTCGTTTCCCTGATAGCGGAAGGCGTTGAGCATTTTCTTTCATATATATCTTGGCCATCTGTACTTCTAAATTTGAAAAGTGTTCAGTTCGTTTACCCATTTAATAATTGGATTACCTGCTCTTTTGTTATTAAATTGTTCTTAGTTCTTTTTATATCTAGCTATTAGTCCTCTGTCGGATGAATGGCTGCCAGTGACTTTTTTTCCCCCTCTTCTGTAGCTGCCTCTTTGTTCTGGTGATTCTTTTGTTGTAAGGAAGGTTTTTAATTTGATGAGCTTCCATTTGTCAGCCCTTGCTATGATTCCGTGAGCTCGCAGAGTCCTAGTCAGTGATCACCATTGATGTCGTACATTGAAATGTTTCAGTAGAGACACCTGCGCACTGATGTTTATTACTTCACTGCTCACAATAGCCGTGTCACGGAACCCAGCCTAGGTGTCTGTCAGAATGAATAAAATGAATGAATAACAAATGTGGTATACACACACAATAGAGCATTACTTGGTCATAAAGAAGAACTAAATCATGTCATTTACAGGAGAATGGATGTGACTAGAGACAGGAGAATGGATGTGACTAGAGACTATCATGCTAAGCGAAATCAGACAGACTTAGGAAGAGAAGTACCACATCTCCCCCATATTTAGTCTCAGCGTAAAAAAAGGAAGATGAAGTAGGAAAGAGGCTCTAGGGGAGAAGATGAGCGGGAGGTGGGAGTGAAAGAAGACGTAGCAAGGATGGCAAAGGTCGAAGTGCAGGAGATGCATACAGAAGCACAGGGAAAACTTTGTTTGTGTGATCAGACTATAGTTATTAGCAAAAAGAACATGCGTTCTCTGCTGCCATACGCCAAGGACTGCCCCTGTTGGCCGTGTTATAGCCCTAGAGTGCTGAGCAGTACGATGGTGGGTACTCTTCAAGCGGTACCCCGGATGTGGTACCTCACCAGGCTATGAGTATAGGAAGTCCCTCCCTCTGGGACCTGTGCCACTCTATTTGTCCTATTTCATAGTGAGAGCTTTGTACCAACACCTGTGACTGCTGGTGCTGTCCTGACATGCAGCTGAGAGCCCTGTGTGTAGCATGGGTGGAGGCAGGCAGGATGGATTTGTAGGCTCTGGGCTGCATGCAGTCAGTGTTGAGGAAGGAGTGGAGTCTCGAGGGTGTATAGCAACAGGGCGCAGTGGAGCCAACTGGGGTTTCTTGCCAAGGTGTTGACAAGTGAACCCTGAAGATACATCTTGGAAGCTTCAAAAAGTCTCTGTTCATTATATTTGGGCTCCTTGGCAGCATCTGTGAGCCGTTTTCATTTTGATGGTGATGGAGTGGTGGGGGCATGCTGGCTTTGGCAGCTTGCAGCAGTGCAAGTGGCTTTGGGTTTTTTGTTTTTCATTTTAAAGTTTTTTATTATTTATTTACTTTACATCCCAATCACAGCTTCCCTTCCCTCCTCTTTTCTCAGTCCTCTTATGTCCACCCCACCTGCACCCCTCCCCCGCTGCTGCCAACCAGAGAGCATGCACGGGACAGACCTAGATCTCCCGCACATATATGACAGTTGCGAAACTGGGTTTTCCTGTGGGGCTCCTAAAGCCAGGAACAGGGGCTGCCTCTGACTACACTGTCGGCCTTTCATTCCTTTCCCCTAAGCGGGCTGCCTTGTCTGGCCTTAGTAGAAGAAAGTGTGCCTAAATCTTACTGCAACTTGATGTGCCAAGGCTGGGTGATATCCACCGGTGACTTTGCTTTTGTATTTACATGTCAGTGGGCAGTGATCTAGACGGAGATGCACTGGCCGGGCAGGGAAACTGTCATGTGGGATGCTGGAAGAGAGAGCGGAGGAGGGAGCAGGGAACCTGGATCTGGTAGATGGAGCTCTGTGAGGAGCCCTAATGTCCACATGGCGAGTAAGATTGCCCCATGGCCTTTATTTGAAAGTGTATTGGTCAGAATTATTATTATTTTTAATCAGGATCAAATCTTTAATTTTCAGTCAGATACCAGAAAGTTAAAGAATAGGTGTAATGTTTATTCATGAGCTTATATAAAGGTTGAAAACAGGAAAAATCAAGTTGTAGAGAATAAAAATTACATAATAAACATATAAAGTATGTGCCCTTAAAACAGATGCCTAGAGAAGTGGAGTAGCCAAGGTGTGTGTGTGTGTGTGTGTGTGTATGTGTGTGTGTGTGTGTGTGTCTGTCTGCCTGTCTGTCTGTCTGTCTCTGTGTGTATGCACATGTGCATGTGTGTGTGTTTTTACATGTTTACAAATGGTGGAGGGAGCAAGGGATGCCACTGACATCCTTGCTGCTACAATCCAATCCTGACTCAGCAGGGAAAGTCCCTGAGACTCACAGGACATTTTGCCTAAGTGGTTGAAGCCCAATGCCTGGGTCTTGAGATGCTATGCAGTGAAGGGCAGCTTGGAATGTGACTTTAATATTCTGCTTCTGGTACCTTTAGGCCTTGCTGATTCTGGGGTGGGGTCATCCAGGGCAGCTAGTTCCCAAAGATCCCAAGGGGTGGTCTACAGTATTATCTTTCACAGCAACTCCCCTAGCTAGGGTACTTCCCTCTTCCCTGCGGAGCACACTGGGGTTCACTGTCTATTTGTCTGATGGTGCCCATCCTGCCCTGACCCTGAGACCTGTACCACTCTATCTGCCCCAGTTTCTCATATCCATCAGAGACCACTTAACTAGCCAGTCCCAGCTGCCTCCTAGCCTTGCTGTCCCCACTCCTTCCCTGCAAGCCTTGGTAAAGGCTTCTAGCATTTCCTATATCTTGCTGCGTTCCCAACTGACTCCTACTTCCCTGATGTGGACTAAAAGGTTTCCAGGCCAGGCAACCTCTCCCCAGGGAGACATTTTTGCTAGAGGCAAATGGGAGTTCACAGTAGGTATCTGGCCGATGGCCAGGCTCCTGGATCAGAGCCTAGCAGGTGGGCAGAAGAGGCTGCCCAGTAGCTGCCTTTGGTATTAGAGTCAGTGAGCCTGTCAGAAAGATGTTGGCATGTGGGGCAAAGCAGGTAAAAAAGGCTGAGCATTGAAAGAAAAGAAGAACCCTTCTTCCTCAGCCAGGCTGGCTATAGGCTGCATAACAGCCCCAGGAAGCTCCACAGGCATGCACGGTGAGGAGGCTGCATGAGGTAGGAAGACCAGCACTGTCCCCAACAGGACTGAACCAGGAACAGCGAGTGGGGGCTACTTGAGCAAAAGCTGCTCTGTTTGAGCTGAGTTAAGAACCCAGTTCCAGGGGGTCAAACACTAGGAAGGAAAACAGCTAGGGAGATGGACCGAAGAGGGTAGTGAAAATCCCTGAGGGAGGACGGCAGGGCTGAGGAAGGTGGGCACTCTGTGTGAGCATCCTTTTGGAGGCTGGCACGTGCTTTCAGAAGGAATCAACTCTAGGGAATTCTTGCTGACTGGAAGAAACAGTGGAAGGTTTCTGTTGCTGGAGTAAACCTTTTGTTACTGAACTGTGTTAATTGAATGGTTGAAAGTCACTGAAAGTGTTGATGATCAAGGGCTTCAGGCTCTTGAGTCTGTTTGCATGTGTAAAGTTAACACTCAGGAAAAATGTGTGCAGGAAGACACCCGGGTAGCTGGCTCAGTGTCCAAGCAGCCCAAGGATGACTCCAACCCTCCCCAACCCAGGCAGATAGATCCCTGGGTGAGGGTCTGACCTCTGTAGCTGAGGTCTTGTCAGCGCAGGCAGAACAGTAGAAAGAGCATTTCTCCTTAACAGGGAAGTTGGGGCTGTGAGAGAAAGGTGTTACTTCTCAGAGAAGTGTGCTTACTGCTGTGTGTTCTCATCACATATGCAGATGTAAAGACAAGGGGACTCAGGGTCTCAGTTGGGAGTTTCCGCTTTCACAGCCGCTCAGCTCCCGAGGATTGCAGGCCCAGAGCCCCAAGAACTATACCCAGAGAATGATAAGGCCTGGTATGGTAAACGCCAAAAGTACAGAAGGGACCAGAATCCAGACATGTGCACAGACACCAAGGAGCCAGTCACAGTGAAGTGTGTCAGGTCACAATACAGCATCACTAGGAAAGCATATGTGTGGCAGAAAGGGTGCCAGTAGACGTGGAGATTCCTGAGGAATCTCCCAGGTTCCCATCCAGTCCTGATGGAGTGAGACTATGCTGTGTCCTGGAGTGTAGGTAGATGACTGGCGCACAGCATGGCCAAAGGAAGGACTTTCCAAGCAAGCTCCAGTGCCCACAACATTCATCCACCCACACTCTTAGCCTTGGGGAGCCCTTGTCCCTGGGGTAGAAGATAGAAGAGTGTAAACCTCACGTGTGTGTCACACTGTCTTGTTCTGTGTCTGCTGTAAGACTTGGTTACCCAGTGAAGGCCTTGTGCCATCATCCTGTGTGTTGCCTGGGAGAGAGTTTCCTGCTGCCCTTTGTCAGCACCCCACCCCTTGCTCTTAGCTTCTAGCTGCCATCCTCATAAAGAACCTGCACACAGGCTTCTGGGTCTGGGACAGTTACCCAGGACCCTTCCCCCCGCCCCCACTGGCCAAACATAACGTCTTACAGCGCTTTGGTATACTCATAGCAAGACTAGAAGCGCAAGTCCTTCCCCACAGTCTGTACTGGGACCGTTTCTTAGCGTGGAGGAAGGAAACCAGAAAGATGGCTCTAGGTGGAAGAAACCCAAAGAAACATACACATGGTCATGCTTTAATGATTAAGAAATAAGAAGTAAGATAATAAGATGCCTGGCAACAGATATTAGATTATGTCAGGTTTATTAAATGAGTATGGGGAGAGAAGGAAAGGGGAGAGGGTTACAAGAGAGGGAGGGGGGGATAGAGAAAGGAGGGAGGGAGGTAAGAGAGGAAGAGAGAGGAAGGCAGAGGGGGTAAGAGGTAAGAGAGGGAGCTCAGCTGTGAGAGGAGGGTTTGGCTTTTTATATAGGCCTGGGTAGGGCCACACCCCCATGGCAGGTGGGCAATGTAGGCAGACTGAAGCAGAATCCTAACACATGCTCTATAAGTTATGATTTTTCCTTTTCTACAAAAACTCAGGAGTAGAACAGTCGATCAGTTTGAAGGAGGCTGGGCCCTGTCCTCGCTTCTCACCCTGGCAGATCATGGAGAAGGAGATGATGTTTATATCAGCTCAGGTCTCCTGCATTATCAGGTGCCTGTTAAAGGGCTCCCACTTGATGCTTGCAAAAGCCCTGCAGGTGGTGTTGTTGTCCTGGTGGGTCAGAAGAAAGTGCTGGGTCTCAGGCTGTGATTGGTACATCTTTAAAAACTTTTTAAAATTAATTTATTCATATTACATCTCAATTGTTAGCCCATCCCTTGTATCCTCCCATTCCTTCTTCCTTCCTGCTTTTTCCCCCTACTCCCCTCCCCTATGTCTGTGACTGAGGGGGACCTCCTCCCCCTGTATATGCTCACAGGATATCAAGTCTCTTCTTTGTAGCCTGCTGTCCTTCCTCTGAGTGCTGCCAGGCCTCCCCATCCAGGGGACGTGGTCAAATATGAGGCACTAGAGTTCGTGTGAAAGTCATACCCCACTCTCCACTCAGCTGTGAAGAGCGTCCTGTCCATTGGCTAGATCTGGGTTGGAGTTTGAAGTTTACTGCACGTATTGTCCTTGGCTGGTGCCATAGTTTGAGCAGGACCACTGGGCCTAGATCCGCCCATCATAATGTTCTTCTTGTAGGTTTCTAGGATCCTCTGGATCCTTCTATTTCTCCATTTTCCCATGCTTCTCTTACCTAGAGTCCCAATAGGATGTCCTCCCCTCTGTCCCAGTTTCCTGATAAGTGAAGACTTTCATGGGACATGCCCCTTGGGCTAGTATGTAGATATAAGTGTGAGTATATACCATTTGAGTCTTTCTGCTTCTGGGTTAACTTACTCATTATGATTATTTCTAGTTCAATCTATTTGTCCACAAATTTTGGAAATTCAAGTGACACCACATGCTGGCAAGGATGTGGAGAAAGAGGAACACTCCTTCATTGCTGGTGGGAATGCAAACTAGTACAACCACTTGGAAATCTATATGGTGCTATCTCAGAAAACTGGGAATAGGGCTTCCTCAAGACCCAGCTATTCCACTCCTTGGAATATACCCAGAAAATGGTCCAGCACACAACAGAGACATATGCTCTACCATGTTCATTGTGGCCTTATTCATAATAGCCAGAACATGGAAACAGCCTAAGTGTCCCTCAGTAGAAGAATGGATAAAGAAGTTGTGGTACATTTATATTATGGAATACTACTCAGCTATTAAAAACAAGGAATTTCCAAAATTTGCGGCACATCTTTCTAAGATAGCAAGTCACTGGGCTGTTGGCTGAGTTCAGGTCTCTGTGTTGTCACATTCCTCTCCAGTCCCAGTTACTTCCTGACTATTCTCCTCCCTGCTGCCCCCTGCCCGCTCTCCCCCAGCGGATCCCAGAGGTTGGGTTCTCTGGGGCTGGGGTGGGAGCAGAGGGGAGAACACAGCTCCTCTACATTACCTGAGTCCTCCTTGTCACCCCTCCCTCTTAACTGAATGCCTTCCTGTTCAGGGGATCTGTCCCTGGTCTCCTCGGAGTAGATCAGATACGTGGCTTATTGGTCGGCTCCATCTTGGAATCCAGCCCTGTTCAGGGGATCTGATTTGAGCTCTTCTGAGTGGGTTCTGCTTCAGTTCAGCCTCTTCTCTGTTTCAACTCATTCTCCGTCTGATGCTTGTGGTACTTTGAATTCTACTGTGCACTCTGGAGGGTGGGGCAGGAAGGAGATGGCTAAGGTGTGCAGGGTACCATAGCCAGGTGAGACTCAGATGGTAGGCACAAGGTATCTGGGGAGCCAAAGCTCCCCACATGTTCCTTAGCAGGAGACTGTTTATGCACAAAAGAAAATAGCCAGGACATGCAGGTGCCCCCCACCCCCTGCCATGCAAAAAACAGAACTAGAGGGCAGCTTTCTTCCCCAAGCTAGTATTTTTTCCAGCTCCACCTCAACCTCTGAACGGTCTCTTACATCTCTACCAGTATCCTTTCTTTTTCCTGTTTAACCTTCCTAAATAATGCCGATGTGGCTTCTGAGAGTGTCTTTGCTAGGCTTCTACTACTAGGAAAAGTTTAGTCCTGGGGACAGAAGCTCAGGCCTGACAGAGCTGTGTATTGTTTTGTGTGGTGTTAGCAATGACTTCTGCTATGACCTTTTGGATGACACCAGTGCCCCAGGTCATCCCCTCCTGTGATCTGATCTTTCCCCTTTCCTTCTGAGTCTCATAGCCAGAAAGATGTGCAGTTTGCCTGGATGTCATTGTATGATTACCAGCATCACATGGTCTGGGAGACCCTGACACGTGGCCCACGGATTGAGGAAGTGCTACCAGGACAAAATACACACAGCCTCTGAAGACAACATAAAAACATACAAGCAGTCTGTAATATTCCATGCAGGTTGCATGCATGTTGAAATGATGATATTTTACGACCAGAGAGATGGCTCAGCAGTGAAACGCATTTGCTGCTCTTGTAGAGGACTTGGGGTCAGTTCCCATCATGCACATGGTGGCTGGGCCATCTGTAACTATAGTTCCCTGGAAACCCAGCACCCTCTTCTGACCCTATGCAGGCGCCAAGCATGTATGTGGTGCATATGCATACTTGCAGGGGAAATACCCATATATGCAAAATAAAAATATTTTGAGAGAGATGATGACATAGTTAGAATTAACCTACCCTGTATCTTTTAATTTTTTCAATGTGGTTAGTGGAAAATGTAAAAGGCACACATGGCTCTGATTGTCTGATTTCTGGCTGAGCAGCGCCATGCCAGTCATGGGTCCCTCTTTTAGAGCACAGATCGCAGCACGAGGCAGTATTTTGCATGTTATATGAGCTCAAATTTCCTGCTCACTCCTATCTTATAATTCCTCTCCATACAAAGTGTGTTTTTTAATCCGTTGAACATTGTATGGCATTTACTATGTACGCCTGGGCTAGGTCTTTTGTTTTTGAGGAGGATAAGATTTCTGTGCTTATAAACATATTAGTCCTGTGTACAGTACTTGAAGCGATTGATCAGTGGGAAACAGGGCCATGGGAGTTGCAGTGGCTGGCTTTCCCCAGTAGATGGACAAGCCGCAGGGAGGGCCTGTCCTGGCACAAGTTTCTAAACCCCAAAAAGTGAACCCTGCATGCCATGCAAAGTGAGAATTTGGAAGGATGTTTGCATGCTGACCCAGGGTCCCTCGTGGGTCTTTCTGTGGGTTACTCTTTCTCAAGGATCCGGCTGAGAATTTTATGTCACTTGTCATATGTGTTTACAGATAGGCCTTGCTTCAGGGAAGGTCTGTGGCATCTTTTTGGGTCTCACTGCAAGGGTCTCATTGTGTAGCCCAAGGTGGCCTTGAACTTGCTGTCCCAGCCTCCCAAGTGCCAGGATTACAGGGTTCAGCGGACGCTCTTGATTGGTCAACTGTTTGGAATTTTAAAAAGCGTCCGAGTTGTTAAACAATGGTGGCAGTGAAGGGCTGAGGGGAGGGATGTCTGGATGAATATCCTGCTGATTTCCTGAGAATGAAAGGAAAAGGCATTTTATCAGCCTTTTGAATAGATTAAAAAACAAATTGAAGTGAGCTGACAGGAGGAAAGTGTTTCCTGTGGTGCACCAGGGGAGGGTTTCAGTCAACCGTGGTCACCCTCTTGGATGCTCTGCCAGCCTCACCCCTGTGCAGAGGTGGAGCATGATCTATACTCCCCCTTTTAAATGCCCATTTACATGTCCACAGGACTCTAACAAGCAGGCCAGGCATCTCCTGTGCATAGAGTGCAGGTGATTGCATTTGCAAGGTGTGTTCATAGATCTCCCTGCTGGAATGTAACACAGGGTGGGGGTGGGGGTGAAGGTGGGAGTGGGCTGGGCTGACTTGGTCTGTGTAAGTCCCCTTCTCCCAGCTGTTCTCAGGGTCAGCACAGTTCACTTGAGATGTGGTACTGATGTTTGGTTGCTCTGGGAAAATACTGCCTCCCAGGAAGCCCTTTGGCTTGGTGTGTCACATGTTCAAGTACAGACAAGGGTACACTTACGGGGCCCCTCCCACACCATTCTTTGCCTTGCTGGCACTTAGGTAGCAGAGGCTCCTGTTGGTACCCTCTGGGGATGGCGATGCTTCACACACGTGCACCCGCTCATCCTTGGGCCATAGTAAAAATGAGAGCAAAAGGGATGCTGTACATTTTGCACCATCTGTACACCTTTTAAAAGTCACATCGAATCTTCAACATTTCTCTCAACGTAACAACAAACCACTTGTTCAGTGACCCCAGTGGGAGAGGTTGTTCTCAAGAGATGTTAGGGAATGCAGCTCTGGGGAGTTTCACATGGGATGTGGGGTCAGACACGCACAGCTGGAGGACGGTAGGCTCCTACGTTCCCATGTATAGTGGCTTGTGGCAGCCACACAGAGTCCTGCTGTGGTCTTGAGGAACCGGAGCAAGGGGGCAAGGGAGCTGACCAGCAGTGGCTAGAAGGAACTGGTAGCCTCCTTGTGGTCTTGGATCTAGTAAGTGTTGGGGGCAAGCTCCTTCTCCGAGACCAAGGAAGCCATGTTTTCCTGTTCTCATGGTATGTGACTTAAGTTACTCTTCTTCTGTCTTCCTCTTCTTTCTCCCATTCTTCCTTTTCTTCTTCCTTTTTCTTTCCTCCTCCTCCTCCTTTTTCTTCTTGTCATAGTGCTGCCTCAGTTACAACAGATTGCCCCCAGTTTAGTGGACCCATTTCTCTGCACTTCTCAGAGAAGAGGGTAAAATAGCGCGATTGGCATTAAGTCTGTCATATAAGAAAGTACAGAATTAGTCCTGGCTGGGCTTGCGCAGGAGATGGGAAGAGAAACGCTTTCCCAGGCCCTGGTAGCAGAGAAGCCTCTCTGTGCTGTGGTGAAGGTTGGCTTCAGACAGGAAATTAGTGTGAAGTTTGAATCACTCTGTTCTGTTCCAGGATCTGGGAGTGTAATACATGCATTGCCCCAGTGCTCTCAAAGCACTCAGGGCCGCTGGAGACAGACGGAGGCAGCTCCTACTGCGATGAGCACATGGGAGAGGCAGATGGCGGGGTGGTGGGGCACGTAGTACCTTGTGCCTTTTCTCCTTGGACCGGAAGTTCCCATGGAGATCATTCGGGCTTTGAGAGTGAATGCAAATTTTCTGGGAGAAACAGACAAGGAGAGAATCCAATCTGGGGAGAACAACAGTGTCAGTTTCAGGTGGGTTCTCAGCATGGTATGGGGAAGGAAATACGGTTTGGACTCAGAAACCCTGAGCCTAGAGGTGAGGCCTTGAATGTGCTCCTGGGTCTGTACAGCTCTACCTTCGTTGACCTTGGGCCCAAGTGAGCAGGCATGTAGAGCAAGCCCAAGACCCATGCTTGCCTCCCATCTTGGGAAAGGAACACACATTGGAGACCATTTGACTGTTTAGTAGAATCTAAGCACAATATGAGGACACTATCAAGGCGTGATGCAGTGCAAGTCTGTTTCGACTGTAGAATTCTTCATATTTAGGAGTTTCTGCAGTGGATCTTTGCTACTGTCAGGGCCACAGACAGTGGGACTTGAGGCCCTGTGTAAGGCCATGCTGGGCAGAGCAATGGCCTCAGTACTTGCAGTCCGGGCAGTTACCCTGATGTGGAGGGAGCCTCTGAGACCACTGCAGGCACTGACTGACAGGTGAGACCGCTGCGGGCACTGACATGTGTTTATCTGTGCTCATCAGCGCACACCTCCAGGCTGAAACAGATAAAGAAATCCCAGAGTATGAGGGAGTCGGAGGCACATCTTCATGATCACAATGCCGTTGGCAGCTCCTTAGCAACTGAGGTGCTTGGAATGTAAATGAAACCTAGAGACCCCGGGACTCAGAGAGCCCCGAAGATATGGCTTAACATGTGAGTCCTGCTCCTTGTATGACATTTAGTTAAATTCTTGAAGTTTTTGTTTCACCTTTAGAATTGGGGTAATAACGGCAGATCAGGGGATGACCAAACACCGTGCACGGGGAAGTACACACAGAACAGCTCTCACACTGTAAGGAGGCCCTGGGTGGCCGGAAGGAGGCCGGGAATCTGGGAGCAGGAGCAGAGTGTAGGGGAGAAGGTAGTGAGTCAGTAGTGAGTCAGACCCAGCTGCACTGTGTGCTCTTACCCTGGGTAGTATCTACCTCACTGAGCTCAGATTTCTCATCCTTGCTGTTTGATCTTTCAGATTCCCACAGACTCTAGAGGTTTAAGATATGGTTTATACTGTACATGTATATAGGGAGTTATTGCTATGTGACCCAACACAGTGTCAGGAAAGGGGGACACACGGGATGACATCATGGAGGGCAGCAGAGGTGTCCTAGTCCCCTCTCCGAGGAGGCATACACACAAGTCAGCCTTGATGTTCTCACTGTAGTCCAGGAGTACACATGTGAGGTGCCCAGGGCTTCACATTTTCTGCCTCCAATATGTCTTGGCGTTTAGTTCCAGTGATTGGCAGTTATCAAATCTGATGTCAGTGTAGGCAGCTGCTTGTCCCATCTGCCGCTTGCTTCTGGCTCGTCCATTGTACCAGATCTTCTCTGAACAGGCTGGGGAAATGAGCCCCACTGTCCACCATGTTTTGAAAGTCCTAGAGCCTTTCTCCCAAGGTGTGGTTGCTAATATAGCAATATTATTATTGTTTGGAGATAGGCTTTCTATAGCTCATGCTGGCCTTGAACTCATGATGGTCCTCCTGCCTTAGCCCTCCTGAATGATAGGATTATGTGCATTTCCCATGATTCTTGGCTGTAAATTATTAGAAAAATGTTCAGTTATTATTCTTGGCTTGAGGAATCGATTTAGGCAAAGCCTGGCTCCTACGACCATGATGCTTTGTTGTGGCACCCTGGAGACATGCCGAGGGACTCCACTTGAGAGTGGCTCAGCACTGTAGAATCAGTCTCTCTAGTGTTGGTTACTCTTAAGCCCAGTGGGGCCTGAGTCATCTCCCCCATGGAGGCCCTCCTCTGGGTGGCTTTGTCCCTTGTGATTACTGAGTTCAGACCCTGGTTTGAGAAGGCAGACTTGCTCGTCTGCTGCACATGTTGTTCTCTGCCAATGGTCTGTATGGGCAGAGAGGAGAAGCTACATTTGCCCTCTGTGGTCAGGTAGGTCCATAGGTTCCATGGCGACTGGGCTTAGGGCTCACGACTTGGAAAGGTGGTGTGAAGCAATAGCCTCAGGAGCAGCTGGAAAGCAGAGTGTCGATTCCCCCCCCCCCCGGCTCCTGGCCTTGCCCCTTCTCCTGTTTTCCAGATGCCAGACCTTCATTACCAGATGTTCCCCCATCCTCTTGCCATAATTGCAGATGTTTTCTGGCCACTTTCTTTCACGCAGGACTTTCATCGGAAAAGATTGTGTTCCAGGCAGAGAAAGCAAGCGTCTTCAGGAGGCCAGATTTGCATATGACCTAAGCCACAGACATACACGCAGCTCAGAAAGTGAGCAGAACAAAGCCTGAATCTTTACAGATGGTTACAATACTGTTTTTCATAACCTCGCCGCTCACCTTCGATCTGCTCACTTACCCAGGGAGTTGTCAGCCGGGACCGGAAGGGATCACAGCGGATCATAGCTTTCCTGGGAGCAGCTGGGTAGACTGAGCACACCAGGCAGTGATGGCAGAAGGCCAGTGGTCAGTAGTCCTGCAGCACTGGGCAGAAGATCATAGTCTGTCCAGGCCTTGATTTTGGAGGTCTAAATCAGAAAGGTAGGGATGGCCAGTAGTATGACTCAAACAAAGGTCCTGTCAGAGGCTGGCTAACACTAAAGGCACGTGTGCCCTTGATGATCCACTTCTCCGTTGTTACCGTGCCACCCGAAGTACTTCTTAGATCTGTTGTGTGCCCGCTACATGCCTGCTTCGAGCTGGGTCTGTGGAGTAGAGCTGTTTCTTTTGGTTTTAGTTTGGCATGGCCACTGTTGAGGCTGGGGACTGTTCATGGCAGACATACCAGGTGTTAGCAGGGTGAAATCTGGATACTTTGGATCTGCGGGACCAAGGGACTTTAGGAAACACATGGCACTTTACTTGGAACTCAGCTGAGGCCAGCTGCAGCAGCACTGGGCAGTGTGTCCCGAGCTCAGGTAGTGGGCGAGGCTTCCATTTGTCAGTCTGAAGCTCCTCATTTCCCACTTGAAAGTACGCACCCCCCCCCACACCCCACACCCCAGGCCAGAAGAGCATCAGCTTCCAGGAATCAGAGATCTGATTTCACCAGAGCTCATTAGCAGCTCAAAACTGCCTTTGACAACTCCAAAGACAGTGGCCTCCATCTGGAGCCTGCCGCTTTGCAGACTCAACAGGGAGAAATAGCCAGCATCACAGTTCTTGGGATTTGTTTTCCTTCCAGTTCCGGAGGAGCTTACATCTCAGTATGCCACCAGGCACAAGCAGGGGAGCCTGCCTTTGCTTTTCCCTTTGCGGCTTCTCCTTGGCTGGGATGAGCCCTCCAGCACCCGTGGAATTGGGAAGATATGGCATTTATATTCATTGGCTTCATCTTACACTCTGATTAAATAGCCACAAAATAATCATTTCACAGTTCCCTCATTTTCCCTCCCCCTTATTGCATGTTTACCTAAACATGTATTATTGACTTTAGGGTTTACAAAGGTAATGTGATTCTGAGCGTGTGGCTGGAGTCAAACATCAACTGCAGGGTTTTCCTTCCTCTTGTTTTGTTTTTGTTTTTGTTTTGTTTTGTTTGTTTGTTTACTGGGAGCTTTCTTCTAGTCTATGCAACCTGGCTTAACTTTCAATCCTTCTTACTAGGAGACAGGAACAGAAATTGTCAATAGTTTGGGTAGAGCCAAGACTCAGTTGAGGGATGTATAAGGTCCTTCTCCAAGCACCTTGGCAGGAAACACATGAAAATCACTGCACCTTAGCCAGCATGGCCGAGGCCGGGCACTCATAGGACCAACCCCCGGGCTTGGAGCTGCCATTTTTTTAAGTGTCAAAAATGGCTTTCCCTCTTACAGCAGGCAGCTCCTCTAGTCCGGTTTCATACTGCAGATGGTACCTGATGTTCCCATTGATACCCTTCGTCTTCTCACCAGATGTTAGTCCCACAGCTTAGCCACTCAGTGTCCTGTCAAACTGAGGTGCTTGGGTGGTTTGCTAGAAGAACTAGTGAGGCCAAGCTTGTGGTACCACTCACACATGAGGCACATTGCAGTGCCCATATGCAAAGGAGAGCCATCCTGGGGAACGCTGCGTGGATAGAGTCCCGAGGAAGTTAGGAGGCCTCTCTAGGAGAGGGACACGGGCAGTCCTAGCCCCTCAACAAGGAGCCGTCCATCATTACGCATGTTTTCAGGATGTCAGTTGAGGCTGAGCCTTGGAACATGGTGTTCTGTTGGAATTTGCTGCATTTTACCCATTGTACCTATGTGATGAACCAGGCGGAAAGCAGAGGTCCCACAGCCACCATGTCCTCCCCTAGGTGAGGAGTTCTCTATTAGTCAGGCCCTCATCCTCCAACAGAGGTGAATTTTGCAAGTAGCCTCTGTTTCACAGAAGCTCCTTTGCTGTTGTTTGCTTTTTGGGGTTTGAGCTGGTGTCTCTCCATGTAGCCTAACTGAATATGGACTTGTTATGTACCTGTGGCTGGTGTCAAACTCAAAATCCTCCTTCCCTCAGCCTCCCAAGTACAAGACTGCAAGTGTGTGCTGCCATGCCTGGTTCAAATGTTCTTTTTTTTTCCCACTGTGACATGTGATCAAGAAAGAAATGGAAGATGTTTTATCAGTTGCTCATCTTTCAAATCCCATGTGTGTCTTCATTGTGGAAAAATCACAGCTTGGAGACACCGCATGTCAACTGTACTGTAGTAAGCTGCATGTAGCCCGGGAAGTACAGCTGTGGGGTGTGTGTTTCCCAACAGAACAACACTTCTGTATGAGCACTGAGGACCGCTTTGGAAGAGTATGTGAAAGAACTAAAATTGCACAGTCAACTAAGATGTCTAGTGAGAAATTATAGATTAGGTTGGAAATGGTTGGAAGTCAATGGGGGATGTTTGAACCAAGTGTCTAAATTTAGCATGTTGAACGCTAGGAAGTCAACCTTAGTTTCTCAAAATGATGTCAGAATCTATGCCGATGCCAGTAGAGAAAGCACTGAAGGTTTCCCAGTGTGTTCAAGCAAATGATTAACTTTGAGCTTACGAATGTAAACATAGCTTTGTTTTTCCACATTGGTGACCTGTTTTGGACATGGACACAGAGTCAGTTCTTCTTATCTCAAAGTGATCCTGTAGAGCAGAAAACATTTTTCTCCTTATTTGTGGGTGATGAGGACCTTCAGTGGCAGCATGGTGGGATGGCCCTTCCTTCCTGGATGTTTATCTGACATGTCCTGTGTGCTGTGTGCACACATCGGCAAATCTGTGAGCAATGTCTGCTGTCTTCCAAGCTTTCATTTCTGTAATTTCTTCAGGGAAGCCACTGTGATAAGAGATTATGCTAGAGACAGCGAGGAAAGGTGCACAGAGATAGCCGCAACTTGTGATTTTAATTTTTCCTCTGACTGAATAACTAGCATTCCAGAGCCACGATACTAGCTGCTGTTTGCACCTCTCTGGTTCCTGTTCCCAAGTTCCTGCAGCTGGAAAGCTCCCTCCTCTTGTACCTGGGCCTGCAGGCCTTTCTGCGGTCTGCTGTGGGCCAACTCCCCTTTTGGTCATGGGCTTGGGAGTGTGTCCCTCCCCTGAGAAGCTGTCTTTTAGCTGGCCCTGATTACACATGTGCTTTAGTGCATGTGCCTGTTTCACCTTTTCCTAGTTTTCTTGTAGCTTGAAATACTGAGCTCAGAGGCAGCCTGAGTCCAGTCTCTTCCTGCTGTCACTCCTCTCTCTCATCATCCCCGTCCTTTCTTCTTACTCTGGTGCATCTGAAAATGTCAACATTTAAAGAATTACCTGTGGTTTGAAAATTTGAGGGGCAGGGTGGTATGTGCAATAGAATTCACAGGGACTGCTCCTTCCTAATTTTTTCCAGGTTTATTAATGAGTTCTTTCACTGTTTCTCCCATCCACATTCCCCCTCCATGGCCTTTGTCTTTGTATGGCTGTCTCTCTACCTTTCAGTCTCTGTCAAGTCTTCGCTTTTCTGTCTTTGTGTCACCTCTCTATGTCTGTCTCTGTATCCCTCTGTTTATCTTCGTCTCTTCCTCACTTCTGTCTCCCTCTGTATCCATTTCTTTGTCTCCTTTTGTGTCACTTTTTCTGTATGTGTCACATGCACATGCATGCACACAGACACACACACACACACAGAGAGAGAGAAAGATGCAGAGAGACAAAGAGAGATAGAGACAGAGAAACAGAGACAGAGAGGCAGAGAGATAGACAGACAGAAGTTTTAATATAAAAAACAATGGGGACAGGACTGTGACCAAAAGGAGTGCCTTGCTTTATCTCCTGCCCTGTTTGGAAATCCATTAATAGCCACAATGAATACCATGACACAGTCCCTGGGTAGTCTCATTTCTTCTTTACCATAGTGGACAAAGGGGACGCACAGCCTGTGGGCACTGTGTGCCCACCTCCCCCTTTTGGATGGTCTTGGGGACCATCTGTGGCGGGCCCTGCCCAGATTTACTCTGGGCCTTCTGAGTGTGCACCAGTTGTCTTCCCCATCACAGCCCAATGCTCTGTAGCATGTCGACATGCTCCCTTGACGGCTACGGAGTGTGTTGCTGTGACTTGTGACCTCAGGAGAGGCCAGTGGGGTCTCCATGGCTGAGCCTGTGTGAGCCATGCACAGAGGTCCTGCATCTGAGCTACAAGGATGTGGGCTTCCATTACTAGAATGAGTTAGTGTCTCCCTTCACATCGCTCCAAATCCTCCCTAGAAGCTCCATGCAGTGAGTTGCATGGTGACTAGACAGATTTTCAAGATGGCAATGCAGGATCTATAGGCAGGGACAGCAGCTCTATAAACGCCACAAGCCAACTGTCACCCAGAACCCTGGAGGCCTTGAAAGGTCCTATCAATTGGATTTCCAGTTGCAGAATTCATAAATCCAGTTGGACACAGAGAAATGCCAACTTATATCTGTGTGTCTGACAACTGTGCTATCTGGGAATTTGTGTTGTGCCATGTACTTTTCTGAGATTTGTTTATTTACCATAATTCTCAAAGCACAGGACATCTGGGTCTGGGGCTCTGAAGCATGGCTCCTTGGTCTTGTCCTCATGGGCATTTGGGGCAGACAGTTCATCTGAGCTTGCTAAATGAGGATGCTTCTTTGTCTGCTCTGCTACGATCAACAGTACTGTCTTCCAGACCTCAGTTTCCCCACCTGGCAGGTGAGGGATGGTGCATGAAATGTCCTTTTATATCGTGTATCTAAAGTTAGTTCATTAGAATTCTCTCTTCTGCATCCTCTGTTTGTAGGAGGAATGACCGAGTGGTCAGCTGGGCTTTTGCCCTTTGTCCCCATGTTGCCCGCCTGCTGTAGCTCCTCCCCTTCTGTGCTGAATCTTAGTTGGGTTTGACATTCCGGCTGATCACAGATCCGCAGGGAGTACACCCCACCAGTCCCGTCATAACCTCCTCTGAGCTTTAGGTGGTGAAATTGTCTGTTCTTTTCTGCCTCGAGCCACTGTAGAGCTAGGAAAGGGCCTCTGACCTGCAACTGCGGCATATGATCTGTGCCTAAGGGCAGCAGCAAGTCTCTTGTTTGGCACTTTGTTGAAGCCATTTCAGGTTGACTCATGCTGTTTGGGGCATTGATAAGCCTGAGTGCCAGGCCTGGTCCTGAGGCACTGGAGGCCATCCTGGCAGCACACCACACACATCTGGGCAGTCTTGGCCAAGGTGCGTCATGTTAACAGAAGTCAGCTATGGATGAGCAGGGAAGGCCAGAAGCAGCCAACAATCAGTGCACACCAGGAGCAGGTATAGTGGGATAAGTTACTAAGAGAGTCATGGCACCTTCAAACAGCACCTTGCTCAAATGAGCCTGTTTGTCAGCCAGGGCATCAGGTGCCCAGGCAGTTCAGTGATGCAAAGCCATATGAATTGGATGTAAACTCCACTTAATCCAGGTCTTCCTTTGCCAGCTGGCCTGTCACAGTACACCACAATCACTGGCCTATTTGCTCATCTGTCTCACACAGAGCCACTGTCTTATTTAAATTTATATCCCTTGTGTATTATGTGTACTGGGTTACTGATAATTTGTGTGTCAGCCTTCTGGGCACAGCATAGTGCCCCAAGTGAGTGCCTGTTGCTAGGGGCTGGGCTCACATTCCAGTAGGAAGGTCAGCACATGGAAAGCCAACGTATAGTGCATGTCACGGTGCAGAGAAGAGATGACAGTGGGCATGGCTTCTGTGAGAGGTGACGGACAACAGATCTGGGTGTAATAAAAGGGAAGCTGGGCAGGTGCCTGCTTCATGAGTCTGGGTGGACATAGTGTCCTCTTCATGTGTAGCTGGAACTAAGTGTGGTGGTTTTGATACCATCTGTGTATATGATGCTTGCCACATGTATGTGTGGTCCTGTCTAGGAAGCTACTCCAGTTGTGCTCTGAAGCATATGTCACATTTTTAGCCAGACAGTCTCCTTTTAGTTAAAGGTGAGGGAGTGCCTGAGGGTTTGAACAGAGGTTTTCGTGTCACAGTGAATATGCATGTTTATGTTAATATGCACATATGTACACACACGAACACAAGGGCACACACGTGAACAGATACACATGAGCACTAGGAGCTAGCACTACAGGGCTAGCACTACAGGCTGTGGGTCCTAGTCGGGAGTCACTTGCGTGTATCTGGAGGACATAGGCCACTCAAAGGCTCTTGTCTCCTTGGAACCAGGCGTCTGCCCTCGTCTGTACAGATGCATAAGAACAGCAGTTTCTGCTAAGAGAATACAGGGGCCATGTCAAAGTCTGACCCGGCCAACATCTGTAGGTTTTGTTTTTTTTCCGTTTGAGATTGTAATTATGACATTCCTCCCTTTCCTTTCTGCCCTCCAAGCCTTCCCATAGACTGCTTCTCCCCACTCTCCTTTAATCCACTAATTGTTACTGCACTGCATGCGTGTCTATACATTCCTAAGTATGACCTGTTCAGTCTGTATAAGGTCACTTGTATGTATGTTTTTAGGACTGATCATTGTGGTCAGCCAGTTATATGTTCTTCTCTGGAGAGGAGCACCTTGTTTTAAACACATATCTTAAGCAAAGCACCGAGGAGAAGGGTGGACGTACACCATAGCTTACGCCCTATGGCTGCTGGAGGACTGTGGGTCTTGGCAGTGCTTAGCTGCCTTGTTTTCTCCTGGGCCCTGGGTTGTGGGTCTTGGCAATGCTTAGCTGCCTTGTTTTCTCTTGGGTTGCTCTGTAACTCAAGCTGAGATCCTTGGAGCTAGAAGGTTGGCAAAACCCTGTTTCAGCTCTGGGCTTCCAATCTCACACTGGCTGATTTTAATTTGTGATCACAGTGTAAGTCCTGACAACAAAGTTTCCAGAAGATTTGGGGAAATGGGATGCAGCCTTCTATAAGCTGAGTGTGGTGTCGTTTGGCAGGGATACATAAGCGCATGATGCAGAGATCTGTACGAAGGACAGATCTCACGATGGAGACTGGGTAGCAGACATGGGACTGGCTCCATTTAAGCCTAAAAGCTGGGAGAATAAGTGTCAATAATGGTAACTTGTGTGATAAAGCTGTTAAGAAATTCAAGCAGTTGGCACAAAGTGTATGTGTCTGGAAGGTAGGCAGGGAAGGGTCGGGAGTGATGACTGGGAACTGCAGCAGGGTCAGTCCAGGAGACCCTGGGAAGATACCCTGATTTCCTGGTCCTCAGCCTTGCAAGTATCGCCTCACTTTGAAGCTCAAGCAAGTCAACAATAAAAACTCAATGTTCTCTACATTTCAGACAGTCTCCCTTGTTCACTAAGTAGCGAGGCAAGGATGAAGGCTTCAGAAGACAAGCAAGTGAAAGCATCCCAGAGTCTCCTGTTCAAGGCTTTGTCAGCTGCAAGGGCCTCTTGTACCAGCGAGTGCTTGATCAATATGGACTCGTGTAAGGCTTAGTGTTATCACCCAGCAGGCCCCTGGGTGGTGAGTGCTCAGTAGCCTGTGCGGTGTGTGAGTGTGCCCCGTGAGGGTGCCTTGAGAGGCTCTGAGATTACCTTCCTGAGCCACTTGCTTCCTTGGATATAACTTGCTGGTTCAGTGCACAGATATTTCATCTTTATGTTGCTTAGCGTGAGATGAATCCTTTCACCGGCTCTCTAGGGCTCAGAGCCCCCCCCCCCTCGGGGTCACGAGCAGTGAGCAGTTACCAGGTCATTTTGCTGAGTTTCATTGAGTTTGTGTCTGGCACCCC